>OX375867.1:1976610-2576610 GCA_947359475.1 Heligmosomoides polygyrus bakeri
AGGAGCGCTACCCCTGCGCCGCGCCCCTCACCACCCTCGTTCCAGCTGCGATTTCGGCAGGCCATAACTCGCTCAGCAATTTCACTTTGCAACTTTGACACCCACATTCGTAATCAGCATTCCCCCTTCCCTTGTAAGGCTAGCATATAAGAGTGTCTTATTTGATTGGGAAAGTGTCAAATCTGACTTGAAAAGTGCCCAGTTCGATTTGAAAAGTGTCAAATAGACGCAAAAATGGTATAATTTACGTTTTCAAAATTTCTGCCCATCACAATAGGTTATGTAGCTGTATAGCTACGGATAAATAGGTTTTCGTGCTGATGAGCACCGATTTCGTCCAAATTTTGCGCAGAGGGTTATTTGGAGCGCTGATCGTCAATATGATATCTATTTTTAGTATGGCGACGGAGTACGATACTGGTGAGTAAAGCTACTGGAGTCATCAGAACCGCTTTGCCCATAATGCCTATGGGAATTATTTAAGCCGTTGACCACGGATCCGTCAATCCTTTTCTAAATTACCAGCTTTGCACTTATGTGATTTTCTATCTCGTAGTAGAGAGTTGGAGAACAGGCACGATGACATCTGTGGTGAAAACCACTCTACTGTCGTAGGAAACCTTACCCATACCTCCCGTAACCTATTGTAATTGACCGATGTTTTAACAATGGTGAATTTTTGGATCATCTTCGTGATCATCACCCCAAATAACCTCCTAGGCGATGTTTGAGAGAAAAATGACTTTTGTTGTCCTGAAAGTACAAGAGTACCCTTTCTGTTTTTGTCTGTAAAGACCGATTTGTGAAAGGTGCAGGGTATTTGAAGGAAGACATTCTTGTGAAGGAGGTCTTCCAAATTTAGTTCGCACGGGTGGTTTTCTCTTGAACTGCTTGATGTCGTAGCCACGCTTTAGAAGCTTTTCGTCACAAAAGCCAGAAATTATCGAAGGCTTTCTAAAATCAGACAACAAAGGTACAACCACTGTTGGTCCCAAACCGCAGCAGAAATCGCTGCAATCATACCTTTCCGGGCAAAAGCTCATTCTTCTTCGACTAGAGTTTTTCGGGTGAGAACGCCTATTCCAGTTTATGTAGGACCGAAGGTTTTCGACGTTGTGGTTACTGATTTCGAATGATCATAGTTTCGTTCAGAGTTAACCATCTTACTAGAGTCAAGGTGAACACTACTACCACTAGACATATTCCTGCCGAAAACATGCTCTAGGAAAGAACTTTCTAGTTGTAGGGTTATAATCATAGTGGTTAAAGTGCTGCAAAATCTTTTAGTCAACCTAATTTTATGCAATACATTAGAGTATGGCTGCGTTTGGGAATCGCTTGAAATTCAGGAATGATGGGTGGCGGTGGAGGAGTTGTGCCGCCAGTCCTACTCGACGAATCTCGTGTGCCACGGTTTTATCGCGACGCAATAGCCGCCTGTGGTGCCACTCAGCAAAATATGCTGCCTCACACCGCTTTAGGTTAGTTAGTATTTTTATTTCTCCTTATTTATTTATTTATTTATTGCACATGGACATGTGCACATTGATAAGGCCTGTTCATACTTCGCAACAAGTCGCCCGTGCAAAACATGCATATCGATTAAAACCGAACGCGCGCCGCCGAAAAGTGTCCATACTCGAGCGTTGGCGCTGTCGCTCCCGTCGCTTCCGTCGCCCGTGCAAAACATGCAAATCGATCGCGCGACGCCAAAAAGTGTTCATACTCGAGCGCCTGCGCTGTCACTCTAGTCGCCCTTGTCGCTCTAGTCGCTCCAGTCGCTGCTGTCGCCTGTTCATACTTCCGCGCGCTGCGCTCTTGTCGCTCTTGTCGCGGCTGTCGCAAAGTATGAACAGGCCCATAGGCGTAAGAACAAGTCAGGTATTAGAAGCTAAAAGAAACAGTTAAAAAACGAAACAACCTGCGACAGGAGATGGAAGATAGTGGCCACGCAAAACCCTTACCCTTGACGTGAAGTATAACTCGAATGCAATGACAAATATTTACGGGAAGGTTGTTATAGAATAGCTTAGGTAGATTTATTACTTACGGCCTTTTCATACTCATCGCGACGAGAGCGACACGTCGCCCGCGCAACAACATGAAATCGATTAAAACCGAGGGATGGCCGCCGAAATCTGTTCATGCTCCAGCGTTGGCGCTGTCGCTCCCGTCGCTCTTGTCGCTGCTGTCGCCTGTTCTTACTTCGCGTCGGCGACGGGAGCGACTGGGACGACGGACGGAGTGTGGCATTACGTTTGTCGCTCCAGTCGCTCCAGTCGCCTGTTTATACTTTCCGGCCGCTCACTGCTGTCTCGAAGTATGAACAGGGCCTTAGATGGGTGGATAAGGTTAGGGAACCGCTACTCGCGTGCTGGAGCTGTCTTGTCTACATTCCACTTAGCTCTGCTGATTGTTTTGCTTTCCAGTGTACAATTTAATGGTGACGTCTGGCCTACCGAGGTCTGTGCTGTCCTACATATGGTCGGCGGTGAATCGAACACTTCCTGGACAATTGACGCGCCCAGAGTTCTTCTCCTGTTTGGCACTAATTGCATTGGCGCAGGTAAGGACTTCAATGTCAGCATTTAAAATGATATTTTTAGTATTCAATTACTTTTCAGAAGGGAGAATCGTTGGCCGCATTGTCGACAATGTCGTCTCTGCCGATTCCTTTCCTGCAGTCGGTCCAAGTGCCTGCGGTACAGTCGATGTCTGCTCCGGTTGTGAACGTTGCGAAACCGACGTGAGTCTAGCAAAGCTTCGTCTCTTAATTTTTCTCAAAATTGTGGTTTCGTGATCAGTAAGAGCCACCTCCTTGTTATAAGACAGAATGGTAATAATGTTAAGAGCTGATCGTACGGTTTTTAGAGTCCCCCCGCAGAGGGAGCAGTATCGTGCTTCGTCGTTCATTCCCACGTCATTGTTATTAGGACGGCGGAATAACAAGAAGAAGGAGGTGGATCTGATCGGAGATGTGCTGCAAAGCCCCGCATCGACGACGGGACAAGTTGAAGGGTCGTCGCTGCCAGCGCCAATTCCTGGTTAGCCGTAGTTAAGCTTACAAGAGAAGGATACTAGGTGAATATAGGAATATGAGACAAGATGCACATCACGAGATGTGGCGTTGAACGCTGATTCCAAATATATGTTCCGTTTCTGTTGTGCGCATCTGTGAACAGACTTATGCACCATTTTCAACATAACTCCGAGCTCAAGCAGCCTGGAAACTGCGCTCCGACCGAGCAGCGGTGGCGCAGGGGGTAGAGGAGCGGTGTGGTGAGATGGGGGGTTTATGCTCGACTCCCCTGTGGTGCAGGATTGTTGCACTTCCTAAAACAGACGACGGGACAGATCTGCCACGATCAAAAAAGCTCTCTATGTCTCCATGCAAAGTTTGGGCGAAATCGACTACCATGATCACCTTCTGCTGATGGGCGGGAAGGAAGGTGCGGGTTCGAGTTCTCCTGGCGCTAGAGTTTAAATCGGAACAAAACATCGTTATAACAGGTCTGATTCTTCTGCGCCGTAATCGGTCGAGATTTTAAAAACGAATGTAGTGTTTGTACTCTCCATCACAAATTACCTCAAATCCAGAAGATAATTTTTTCGACCTCTGGATTCGTAAGGTATTAGGTTGTCCCATAAGTCCCCATCGTTTTTTCAACTATTCATTGTGGATTCCGCCGGCGGTCTCTTGCATAGCGCTATACAGCTTTCGGAAGAGAATGATTCGCTCTATCAGATCATGTATTGCATTTCTTTTTTCATTCTGAATTTTGTCAATTTTTAGGTAGTTAAAGTGAAAAGTGAAAAGTGAAAAGTAGCCATTTGCACAGATGCTTCTCTCGCTTAGGTTTGAAATTTTTTGCGCAGCTTTTCATAGCATTTGGAAGACAGTGTCCTATACTACAGGAATGCATGTTGGCGCTATTCGCTCATTTGTCCTTTATTGATTTTTAGGTCATCAAACTGGGCCGTCCGACTTTTCTGTCTGAATTTTTACCGACAGCTGCTGTTCTGGGGTGGACTTTTTTGCTTGGTGTTATATGGCGTTCGGAAGAGGATGCCTTGCTCAATAAGAATTTGTGTCGCGCTTATTGGCTCATGCTGATTTCTGTCGAATATCAACAACTGAACAAGGAGAAGGAGTTGTTGGTGAAGACGATTTTTCTCTTTTCGGAATATTATTGATATTCGACAGAAATCAGCATGAGCCAGTAAATGTGACACAAATTCTTATTAAGCAAGACATCCTCTTTCGAACGGCATATAACACCAAACAAAAAAGTCCACTCCACAGCAGGAGTTTCGGTAAAAATTCGGACGGAAAAGTCGGACGTCCCAATTTGATGACCTAAAAATCAGCAAGGGATAAATGAGCAAATAGCACCAACACGTATTCTTGTAGTACAGAACATTGTCTTCCAAATGCTATAAAAATTGCGCAAAAAAATCGAAACCTAAGCGAGAGAAGCAACTGCGCAGATGGCCACTTTTCCTTTTTCACTTTTCACTTTAGCGACCTAAAAATTGACAAAATTAACAAATGAAAGAAGAAATGCAAAACATGTTCTGATAGAGCAACTCATTCTCTTTCGAAAGCTGTATAGCGCTGTGCAAGAGACCGCCGGCGAAATCCGCAATAAATCGTTGAAAAACGGCGGGAATTTATGGGTATTTATGGGTCAACCCAATACATCTCATCTCGAACTGCCTCTTCGACCTAGTGTCTTCCCCTTTAAAGGTACTTGAGTTATCTCTGATCGACTCCCTGTTACAGGACCGCCACCCGGCGGCCAGCCTGCGCTGGTGGCGACTCGAAATCCGAGTGCCAATGCTTCCGCCGCTACTCCAACCTCGGCCGTGAACGATTTATGCAGCATCGACTGGTCACCTGTCGCGCCGACCCAAAAGTCGAGCAGTAGCACATGCACAAGCGATTCTTCCAGGAGTGATGAGAACGGTAAGGACCTTATAAAAGTCCGTTGATTAGGATTTACCTCATTTAATGTTTTCCTGTCAGTTACGTCAGTTATGCCATTCATGGGTGTGACCCCTTGGTGTCTAGTAGATAGTAGGATCGGGGCGAGGTCTGCACTCTGACACGGGGAGCTTGGCCAGGCCCCATGCCGCCTATGCCACCAGATCTATCCACACACAACCTTTCCCGGTCGTTGCCGACCGGCTCAGAGAGGATCATATCCCTTACGGGGCTTTCTGCTTGACGGCTCATTACTCACTTCCGGAGGGATGATCGCTTCGATCTGAAAGTAGATGGTTCCGGCTTCGTACCGGACCAATACGCGACAGCTTCAACGATACTTCTGGTTTGTTGACCAGTTCACGAACACAGCACACCGCAGTGTATATATAAGGTTTATCAATAACTACACTGCTATGGAACGGAGAGTCCAAAACACAGGCACTAGCTACTTCACAGCGAGGAGTGGGACCTGGACCCACGGTTTCGGCTGAGCGGGGGAGTGCGGCCTGGACCCACGGTATCGGCTGAGCGGGGGAGTGCGGCCTTGAGCGATGACTCAGTTAGCGGCGTTCGCCAACGAACGTATGCGCAGACCTTCCAGTTGGACGCAAGGTTGACGGAGAGCTAAACGCCTCTCCGGGTTATCGGAATCCCTGCCGGTACTTGGCTATGCTGCTTGGGGGACGCTGCCGGTCTGAGAGAGACTTCAGGCGGTTCAACTGCCGTTTACTCGGCTGCTGACAAGAGTAGACTGATTCCCGACCGCTCGGGAGAGAGCACAACGCTAGAATGGACTCTGTGCACATGCCTGCCGGCCTATATGGAGTGAGCGCTATACCTTTGTCCTTGGGAAAAAATTTCGAATTTCGAATGATCGAATAATATTCGATTTTCAAAATTTCGAATTTCGAATGATCGAATAATATTCGATTTTCAAAATTTCGAATTTCGAATGATCGAATAATATTCGATTTTCAAAATTTCGAATTTCGAATGACCGAATAATGTTCGATTTTCAAAATTTCGAATTTCGAATGATCGAATAATATTCGATTTTCAAAATTTCGAATTTCGAATGATCGAATAATATTCGATTTTCAAAATTTCGAATTTCGAATGATCGAATAATATTCGATTTTCAAAATTTCGAATTTCGAATGACCGAATAATATTCGATTTTCAAAAAGTCGAATTTCGAATAATCGAATTTCGAATAGTCGAATATTCGAATAATCAAATGAACACTATTATTTACTGTCGTCACCCAGTGGTTGACATTTAATTATTTTTTATTACCCACTGTGAAGGAAATGGATGGCTGCTCCATCCATTTCCTTTACGAGACCAAAGGAAAATAACAGCGGTATAATGGCAATGAAGCACGCTTTGCTTCCCTAAGAATTCGTGTACCGAGAAGAGAGAAACACCTTGGGTAGGCAGAGCTAGATTGTTACAGGTCTTTCTCTATAGGTTGCTATTTTCCCTTATGTTATAGCGAAGCTTCGGACCCGCGTTGGAATCTCATCTGACAAGACACTACGACTTGGACAGTGTTTGAGCGAAAGTGGAGATGGCTCACTTTCATAGGAAACGGAGTATGACTGGCTCTTGTACTCCATAGCCATTGCTCTTCCTCTCTTCTTCAACGTCTTTACTGGCAGAAAGCTGGAGCTTTCTAGGCCCCTGAAAGTTCTACCTCCCTACCGCAGCCCCTTCGGCCCTAATCGTTCCCTTGTTGTAACTGGGGAAGAAATACAAAACGAAGATTCTCCCATAGTATACTGAAGGTAAAAATATCTGTATACAGGCATAACCCTAATCACTTGCGATTAACGTGAATGGCCACAGCACGCTCGACGGCCGTTTACAAGGAAGTAGGTGCGCAGCGGAGGGCCGCGCTTGCAGCGCTTACTTCGCGTCAACTCACAATGGAGGTCAATGAACCTCCCGTGGGAATCTTATAAGTGACCTATTGAGCGCTATGGGGGATTGTCCGAGAGGCACCCCAGTGGTTTAAAATTGAATGCAGCTAAGGGACATTTTATTTAACGAATTTACCTTTTTAACGTGAAAATTTTTCGATAAAAAGTGGTCGTTAAAAATTTACCGAAAAAATTTAACGCACACCCCTGCTGCCCATCGCCTCCCCACCACTCTCTTCCAATCGAAGGTTTAGGGACTTGTACTCCCATAACTCCGGAGATCGAAAGCAGGTTTCGCCCAAACGTCGTCTAGAGGGCTAATTGAGGTGCTGATCGCAAATCTAGTAAACGTTTTCGCGTGATCGCGTGATTCCACATTTTCATGAGTGATCAAGTTTATCAGTTTGAGTACATAGAATCGCTTTCTTCACCTACATATGTGATCAGACTTGCTTTCCAGTCTTCGACTTTGAGATGGAAAGTAGTGCACGAAAAATGGATAATTTAGAAAAAAACGACAGATTCGTGGCAGCAGCCTAAATAATTTCCTAAGGCGAGGAAAGGACGAAATCAGTGGTCATGACAACCCCATCCTTACTCACGAGCACACACTATGAAATATCGTAAGCGGCCAAATTGTCGAAATTGGATACCATATTCGTGCTCAGCATCCAAAATAACAGTACAGGCGATGTTTGGACGAAAAAAATCGACCTCCACTCCACTTTTGGAGTCACAATAGTACAACGCGGCCGGTTATTCTGCACCTTTTCTCGCACATACTTACCGTCGCCTATTGTGGTCGACGGTAACACCGAACGCGTTCGCCAGCTTCGTGATCCGAACCTCAGTCAACCTTCAGGACAACATTTGTACGAAATTTTATTATCTACTTACGAAGTCATGGGGATTAATACAAGTACCTACGTTTGCAAAGCCCCCTTGTCAGTGCTGGAGAGTGGCCGAGGAAGAATAGGCTGCAAGAAGACCAATAGAATAAGTTAATCATATATGTAAATTTTAATACTCAAACAGTTTTAAATTCAATGTCTAAACAACGAAGTAGAATTAGAAATAACCTGGGGTATACATGAACTCTAAATCACTCTGTACTATAACAAACACAAGTGGAAAACAAGCAACAACTAAAACAAGTAATAACTAAAACAATGGTAACAACAACACTAAACATGTCTTGTTTCGCCTCTGCCTTCATACAAAACATGTTTATAATTAGTCACCCCGAGGCTCGTCAGTGAAGAAGGTGACTAATTAATTTAGTTGTTAGTACTGTATTTGGTGTTATATGCAAATGCTACGAATATGAGTACAATACTACGGAGTGGGTCAAAAATGATGCATTTTATAAGAGATGCTAAAATTAGTAAAATTTACAAGAGAAACGTTCTCTATAGGAACCTGAAGACTAATCAGCGCATCCCAGAGATGGACTGAAGCAGGTTTTTTTCAACACATTTCGATGATGTCCGTAAATATGGTTAAAATGAGAATATGTTCTACATTTACCAAAACGCACAGCAATCCGTAAACAACTTGCCTAGATTCGAACCTGGACCTCTCCCCGCTATCCACGCCCCGACTGCAGTGAGTGATTCATTTGACCTAATAAATTGTCAGATTTCTAACATCTAACTATAAATAAAGCTCTATAGCATCTGCATGTTAATTTCTGAGTAGTTCAAGGCCATTCAAGGCGTCACTTTCGCCTTATCAGCCAGCACTGAAGTGCTACAGTTTTTTGTAATTTTTGACCTACCCAGATGCCCGCAGGACATTTGAAGACCACTACGGTGCTTCTTAGACACACTCTTATAACAAGCAATAGGTCATTTTGGAAATCTCCACGGGAAGTTCATTGACTTCTCTTGTCAGATTACGTACACACAATTCGAGGCACTTTGAGCGACGCGCGAATCTCAAACATCGTTTTTTATCATAAGGTCAGATTCCCCTGGTTTTCGAAGAAGAGTGGCACAAACTTGTTAAGAGATTGATAAAGAATAGTCGAATATTCGACTATTCGAATAATCGATATTCGAATCCTTCGAATATTCGAATAAACGAATATTCGAATATTGGCCACTTTCGAATATTCGAATAAACGAATAATTCGAATATTGGACTTTCTCGAATATTCGAATAATCGAATAATTCGAATATTGGACTTTCTCGAATATTCGAATAATCGAATAATTCGAATATTAGACTTTCTCGAATATTCGAATAATCGAATAATTCGAATATTGGACTTTTTTCGAATAGTCGAATTTTCGAATATTCGAAATTCGAATTTATTCGAAATTCGACTATTCGAAATTCGAAAAGGACAAAGGTATAGTGAGCGCGCGCCAAGCCCCGCCTCTGGCCGCGATTGGCTGGCTCGGCGCGTTTCCCTACCCCGCCGACACCGCTCACAATCGATCGATGCCAAGTCATCGGTGCCGGGCCGTCTGCGTGATGAGGAGCGAACGATATTGCCTAAAAGGACATCAAAAACATCAGAACAGCTCAAAACATACACCACACAGGACTCGGGGACTCTCTGACCTAACATTCCTCTTCAGCATCGACGGCCAGCACTTTCTCACTGTCGTTCTCAACGGCGTCTGAGATCAACGGCTTTGCTAAGACACCAGCGTTTTTCGCCGAAGAGGTATTGGATTGCTGGGAGAAAGTGATCACAGCGGCCGAGGCGATATTCAAGGTGATTGCATTGTTCTTCTGCCGGTTTTTCGTGACGCACTTAGAACGGTATGCTCCCTACAGACCGCTGATAAGCTGCTGGGCCAGGCCAGTGATAGTGTGATGAAGGAGATTGCTCAGACGGAACGCGGAGATGGATACTTGAGGTCGGTTTCGTTGGTGTCTTGGGGTAAGATGCGATGACCGTAAGCTATATCAAGAGCTTCAGGTGTCTGAATCATCTGTTCTTCGTCGTGCGGCGGGTCGAACGATCAGCGAAATCGGAGCTGCCGAAGAAATGCCTCGATGACATAGCGTACTGCACGAAGGTGTGGGAACGATTGTGCGCCTTCATCGATGATCTAGAAGAAGAGGACAAAGCTGGCGCAGAGGAGAAGTACGTGCCTTCCTCGCAATTGACATTCTTATTCGGTTTTCTTCATTCTATTTTCTTCAAACGTCTAGGTTGGAATGCAGCAGCAACCCAAGGAAAGTTTGATTGAATTACTAAGGAAAAGACTCATGAAACAAGGAACGGATAGCGATTCCAACGATAAAAAGTAGCGTGAGGTTCTGAGAGCGTATAGCAAAGAAGGTCTTCGCAAGTTTGAAATTCTTTTCCTGATTTTACTGAAGAAACCAGTGACCTTGAATGAACTCTGAGTAGCAAAGGGAAGCTTAGCTGAGAAGATACACCTTCAGTTCTTCGAAATCTCTACAGCCGCTATTAGATCTTCTCTAACCGAGGTGGATCAACAGGATGTCCAAGCAGCTTGTAGGATTGTTACTAGATCGGTAGCATAAGATGAAGCAGTGGCTTTGGAACGCATGTCAGGAATGCCGACAGCATCGCGTCCGGATTTTAGGCTTTGAGGCTAAAGTTTCTGCGTTTTCTCCTTTTTTAGAGACTGGAAAAGTCGAAATCGTTTAAGATACTACTCCTCCAAGCAACATTTCACCTTACAGGGCACTTTTATTAGGGAGACGAGAGACAAGGTCAGAGTTGGAGGCTTGCAGAAGACGACTAGACTTGAAGATGGTTCGTCGAAGTGGACCATCAATCACCCGTAAGCCGGGCGCAATGTGGGTGAATGAAGCCCCGGACCACCCGCCCTCAAGTGCTCCGGGGCCAGATTCATCAACGATACCGCTGGTATCATCTCGCAAAGGATTCACCATACCGACCACGTAGTATGTGATAAAGAGACTTACAAAGATATAGACACGACAACCGATATATCATTACCACCCGGTAAACGGTAGATGAATCTGGCCCCTAAAGGTCAGAACAAATCGATCAGGACCTATAGAGCTCCACGAGCGGTGCCAGTTCTTGGGTTATAGCGCTAGGCAGTGCGCTTCTCGGGTTACCATGGGGTTACTAGCCGTGATTCGAAGCGCATGGAGTGTCCTACGTGCCGATATATCGTTTTCTCGAGCTAGATCGACATGGATACCTGCAGCATCATGCCTTTTTAGTGATTTGGATCAAGGCTAAGAACCCCCAGGTCAACTGGAAGGAGGGGTGTCTAGCAGTATCCAAGAACTGGCACCTCTCGTGGAGCTCTATAGGTCCTGATCGATTTGGTATGACTTTTAGGGGCCAGACTCATCAACCGCTTACCGGCCGGTAATGATATATCGGTTGTCGTGTCTGTATCTCTGTATCTCTCTCTGTATCACATACTACGTAGGCCAGTATGGTGAATCCGTTGTGAGATGATACCAACGGTATTGTTGATGAATCTGGCCCCAAGGTACTTGAAGTGAGTAGTCGGGGGGCTGAGGCTCATTCATCCGCGTTATATCCGGCTTACGGGTGATTGATGGTCTTCTGCGGCATCTTCAAATTTAGTCGTCTTCTGCAAGCTTCCCACTCTGATCTTGTCCCTCGTCTTTTTAGGAAAAGTGCCCTGCAAGATGAAGTGGTGTTTGGGGGAGTAGCATCTTGAATGATCTCGACTTTTCCGGTCTCTAAAAAAAGGAGAAAACGCAGAAACATTGGCCTCAAAGTCCAAAATTCTGACACTGTCCGCATCCCCGACATACGTGCCAAAGGTACTGCTTTATCTTATTTTGCCGATCTAGTAACAATCTTATGAGCTGCGTGGACACGCAGTCGATCCACTCCAGTGAAGGCGAAGATGCAGGATCGTTAGTCTGAATAAAAGCCGATATCAGTGTTGGTCGACCGATAAACAAGACACCAACAATCTATTTATTTTCATAAGATTCTTTAAAAGCCAAATATGTACACTATTGCATTGGCATATCTACTATTTTACTTAAAAAGATCTGTACAGGGTTGTTGGGCAGCCTCACTGGATGAGGTTTGGGTGAGCCAGACTCCGAAAAGCTCAGATAAACTGGGGGATATCTCACTAAATGACGCGTCAGCCCTGTATTTCTTATTTTTGTTGATGTTTAGGTTGTTTTGATGTATGAGCAACCCCAATAGAGTACACTAGGTGGATACGGAGTCAAAACGGAGCTGAGGCTGATTCCTCTGACACCGTAATGGAGCGAGATTTAACAACTAATGCTCTAGAGTCGAAGGTGCCGATGCTGGCCAGCAGGGAGTTCTCATCGTTAGAGTTCTAATCCATTGTGAGGCCATTTCCTTTGCCGTTCTTCATGAAGAGTATGCCCGGGTAACCCTCGTTGCTGATTTATCTGATCGGGAAGCGTTTGAAAATTGGCCACCCATGGGTCATATCTCTAAAAATCTACTGTTTAGGCCTTGTGCGATCTGCTGCCAGCCGGTGTCCAGAGCTGTATACTTCGGAGGTCAGACGTATCACTCAGAGTGCGCCAATCTGTGGGTGAATGACGTCAATTCGCTGCTTCCGAACATGCATCTCAGCTCCTAGGGCCGAGGGTAGTTGTAGTAAGAAACCCTGTACAAAAATGGGCCGCTTTATTCTTCTTACTTGATTCTGTGTCCAGCTATCCGTTGTTCGTTTTCCCATAGCCTTCAAGATCACCTTCACTTTCTTCATGCTCTTCACCCCCCCCCCCCCCTGCTATGTTACCCCGTTGTGCAGCTGTGTGAGAAATGGGTTGTCGTTGTGCTGACTAGTCGCTTATTTCACCATTGTGTATGTACGGTCCATGAAGCATTCTACCCATTCTATTCGTATGTCTGTGATCCGCTGAGTTACTGTAGGTTACGGTACTCGCATACTCGGCGCTGAGAACTTTAGTGTGTCGCCGCTTCCGGATGACCTCGACAAGGTCGTCGTGATCGTCATCGTCGCTGGGGTCAAATAGGGATGGTGGTCGTTCGTCATCAGATGCTCTCCCTTGATCATCAGTGAAATTGGGGGACCAAGAGGCTGCTGTCCTACTTTACTAGCCGTTGTTTTTTCGGTACAGCTTACCCCGAATTGCAGTGGGATCTGCTTTTTGTTGTTTGTTAATGTTGTTTTGGTGAGTTTTTCCCAACTAAAGGCATCCTTAGCTCTGTTTAGAACAACTCGAAGTTTTCCCATAGAGCCGAATATTGAGTGAATAAAGCGAACATTTTGCTTTTTCTCGCAGAAATTTGGACTGGTTAACAATGCTACTGGAGAAATAGTAGGTATTGATTGCAGCCAAGATATGACCTCGGTCGTCGACCTCAATGGCGAATACATTCCTCAAGGACAAAAAGCGAAGAGACAAACAAAAAATAAAATCGCCGGCTTTATTAGGTTGTAACGTAAATGTAACGGTTGTATTAGTTTGTAACGAAATAAATGGCACTGAGCCACTGCAAATTTAAACAGTTAATATCTCGGCTTGTAGGCAAGTCTGTTAATCGAAATAAAAACCTTCTGATTCTTCACATCTTTGCCAACGTGACACAAGCTTTTTTATCCCAGTAGCGTAAAAATCAGAAGTTCTGGAATTGACGAAATCTTCGAAGGCACTTTCGGCATCCTGTTGGTATTTGAATATTTTCCCTGCCAAGAAGTCGCCAAGATGCTTGAAGAAATGGAAGTCTGTTGGGGAGAGGTCGGGAGAAAACGGGGGATGTGGTAGAGTTTCAATGCTCAGCTCATTCAACTTCTGCAACGTCATTCGTGCTACATGGGGGCGAGCATTGTCGTGCAGAAGGAGAACTCGCCTTCGGTTTACCAAGGCCGGCCGGATATCCTTCAACTTTTTCGTCATTTCTTCAATTTCAATGCAGTACTTCTCTGCCGTGATGGATTCACCGGGAGGGAGGAAGCTGTGGTGAATAATTCCCAGCGAACACCACCATACTGTCACCGTTACTTTCTTTTGGTGCAATTCCGACTTCGCAAAAACCTTGGGGCTCTCATCGCTGTCCACCCACTGTGCCGATCGTCGCCTGTTGTCGTACATTATCCATTTCTCGTCACAGGTTACGATGCGATCAAGGAATGAGTCCGTTTCGTTCCGTAGAAGCAGTGCGGACGAGATCTCATATCGTCGGTTTCTTTGCTCCTCAGACAGCTCGTGAGGCACCCATCTTTCCAGCTTTTTGGTCTATGCCGGGCAGCTGTGTAGTGAATGACGCCAAGAACCTTCGCTATCTCCCTGGTACCTTTGCGTGGATCCTCCTCTTCCACATCTCTCAGCTTGTCCTCATCGACATCACTATGCCTCCCACGACCTTCATGTTCTTCCAAGCTCTCATCTCCATTCCGGAACTTCTGATACCAACGATACGCCGTCCGAATTGTGGAACATCCTTGACCGAATGCGGCGTTGATCTTCTCGTCCGCCTCCTTAGCTGTAGTGCCCAGCTTGAATTCATACAAGTAAATGCCTCGGATTACCCTTTTGTCCATCTGCGAAAAAGTCAATAAAACTCTAAAGTTTTCCCACTTTTACATAGAACATTTGGTACTCACCGGTAGAGCAAAGTTTGCGCTTCTAAATGATATGCCACATGTTACGGTTTGTTCTTGATCAAACGCGTAAAGACTCGCCAAAAAATGGTGCGAGCCAGTGCCATTTAATTTGTTACAACCTAATACAACCGTTGTTGGTTGTATTAGGTTGTAACGAAAGTTGGTTCTGTACGATAACCAAATACGATCATGATAGTGGGTTGGTGTGGACGAACCCGACGAACAAGCTGCTATGGTGACATTTTTATCTACTATTTTGCACAAACAGAGTCCAAATCTTATATTGAACAACTGGAGGTAAAGAACAAAATGTCGTTGATCTGCTGCACTTTTGATTGATGTCGAAGCCCTTCTCAACACATTCTTCATCGATATTACATTATTACATTAGAACCAGGGCAGTTTTCTGTCTTCAAGCATTTTTACAAACGTGTATGGTAGCTTTCCCGGCCAGGGTTTACTCAAACGCGTCATAATTCAGAATAAAAGGCCATTTCGACGACAAATTATGATTTGCAAAATACCGGCAGCAGTGGGAACCGAACCAACGACGTCGCACCCGACGAGCAGGATCACTACCCCTTCGCCACCGCCGCAGCCGGCGAGCCCTCCCTACGAAGCCCTGATGACTCACCGCTCTCGCACCAGCTCTTTCGCGCGGTCAGCCTGTGGTGAGGGAGGCCACCCGATTTCGGCAGGCCATAACTCGCTCAGGAGTTTCATTTTGCAATTTTGACACCCATATTCCTAATCAGCATTTCGAAACGGTTCTGGTCTCAAATTGAAGTTCCATGGGAGGACGAAACCCTTCCCTAGTAAGCTAGCTGAAGAGTTTTGAAATCAAAGTGAATTCGTCCGAATTGAAATGAACTCTTTGTACATAAAACTAGATATTCTATAAAAAGATTAGAATATTTTTTTTTGTTTTGGAAACTTTTAGTGCAGCTTTCTTTGAAGTTTCAATTCATCTACTCAGTAAGAGAACACGTTTTTGAAATGATATAAATTTCTCATTTTTCGAGGAAAAATAATGGTTTAAAGCTTGTTTCAAAGAGCAGGAAGGCGGCCATTTTTCATGCCAAATGAAGAGATTGCGCCATGCCCTCTTTCAAGACGTCTCGATTTTTATTCGGCTGATAACAGCATTTTTGTTTGCATGGAGTTTGACACCTGCTAACGATTACTGTAAAGAACATACATACTCAAACATCCCCAGTTATGGACCGCCATCCAGCTTGCGGTTCACCGGAGAAAATTTCCGAAGTTTTGACCAGTTTTAAAGTTTCCACCGAAAGCGGCTACTTTATCTGATGACGTAATTTCGCTCACCGATAAGGTTTCACTAAAGGGCTGGTCGTCTACAACTGCGGTGCCTGAGTAACCTCACTTTTCTGGTTCATGTAAGTTAAATTTGCACTATCAATCACATAAAAATCACGACGATCTTTTCAAGTGCATGGCGCGACCTGGCCTTTCATGCACTAAATGATGGTCGCCTTATTGCGCTTTAAAACAAGATTTAATTTATTATTTTTTATCAAAAATAGAAGAAATCTTACAAATTTATTACACTTATTGAGGCAGATGAACTAAAAAATTTCAAAGAAAGTTATACCAATTTTTTCCTGAACAAAAAATTCTTCTAACCATCTTAGTGAGTCTGAAGTTTAACCTGTCTGAAGGTCATTTTGATTTGGAAGAGTTCGCATTAGTTTCAGAAGTCTTAAGGGTAGTTTAAAAGTGTCTAGTTTGACTTCTAAGGTGTCTGTCGTACTCGGGTGGGTCCGCCGCACCGGTGATAGATCTCGTGCGGCCCTCAACACAAGGCCACGTGTGACGCACAATCAGAGTCGAAGTCTTACCCATGCGCGCTAGCTCTTACATTGCCTGCCACGTTAGGGGAGAGGCCCTTGTTGCCCCGACTTAGCACACCTCATACCAATGCGGATGTTATTTGGGATCTCCTGCGCAGACTGCACCTGCGCTGGCCCCCCGGCGACTCTCGCCCATCTTCACATCACTCGCGTGATACAATTGAACCAACCGACCTTCTGCATTATTTACCACTGCGCTCGGAATAAATCTCCCACTCTCGAGTTACATGACAATGCGCAATAGATGGCATACTTCATGGCAACCCAATACACACAATACATATCAGTATAGGAACACAATTACCTACGAGTTAAGGCTGAGCCCCGCCACGTTACCTACGGGTTAGCCCCAAGCGCAATCCGCAGATTCTCCCTTGCTCCTACCGTGGAGCCTGCGCTCACGAGGGCGGTGGCTCCGTCGACCTCTGCGGTTACCTCTAGTTATCGTTCCTGCGCGTCCTGTCCTAGTCGTCCTGGAGTCCTGCGCGGCTGATCGAGTCGATATCCTGATGGAGTGGACACTGCGCTGACGATGGAGTACCGGAGCGGAGAGAGCGTACCGACCGCTCGATACGACGACGAAGCCGGAGACTGCCGGGTGCGCGCGGGAAGGCGTTTATAGTGCATCGCGGCGCGTGCGCGCGACCGTATGCCCTCCCCGTCGGGACCGGGGCGCCGCCCAGCGCGTGTGTCCTTGAAGAGCCGTGATGGAGCGTGGCGAACGTCACGACAGTGTCCAATGCGACGTGAAAATGGTATATTATTATAAAAGCATAGTACTAAGCAAGCGCTAGATAATGGATAATAGATAACAGTTACAGTTCAAGGCAATTGACAAGCGCTTGCTAACAGGGTCATCAAATTATGTTGCAATGTTTAAGGGTGACTCTGTAGTTGCCGGTGCCGTGCACGTTCTTCTCGTTCAGCGAGAAGGCCCGTCCCACTGCAATGGATCTTACACTCGTACAGGTAATGCGTGTGGACTGATGCATCGGTCCATCTCACTGTCGGGTTCCGGAATGCCTTCAGGGGCCGGATTCATCAATGACTTACGAGGAAGGTCAAAGAGTCACCGTGGAGTTTCTCAAAGCGACCTATATAGGGTTGTAGGGCGTTGTCTGGGAAGTAGTGGTTTCCAAATTTCCTGCGGACCTCTGGGTAGGTCAAAAATGGCAAACAACTGTACTGCTTCAGTGCGGGCCGATAACGCAAAACTGACGCCTGGAATACCCTTGTCGTGCCGACAAATAGTCCCGCAAAAGGTTTGGAGCTTCAATCATTGCTAGAACCTAGGAATTGATTAATTCCTAATTGAAGCGAGACGGCGCGTTCACGGGAGGCGCGCGCCACTAGGGCGCCAGCGAATGGATGGCCGAGTGATTAGCGTGGCTGACTTGCGGGAGGGAGGTCGAGGATTCAATTCCGGCGGTGTGGTTTCTGCATAGCTGGGCGCACATCTTGCGTTTTTGCCACCGTAAAGTGCTTTTATGTCACGACTAGGTGTCATATTCGATTTCCAACCCTGATTTCAACCTTCTGTGATACGATTTTACTTCAAAACACAAGTCACGCTAATGAATATGCAATGAACTGTTCAACAGTTGTGGTAACGTTCTATAAAACACGCGAAGCAAAGCAGTTTCTGACACCAGCAGCAGCGGATAAATGCCAAGGAAGAGCAGCCAGAAGTTTCCTGGCAGGACATGTCGACAGGCACTTCATCGAAGGCCTAGTCTGCCGGTGTTGAGAAGTGCCCCGGATGCGTGTCCACATATCCAGCTGCCACCCAAAGCACCTTCGGAATACCGGAGCGCAGAATTGTCTGACTGACCGCCTGCAAGGACGGATGCCTTGAAAATTGCCTTAAAAATTTAAACATCAAGTGAGCTGGTCCGAAGCGATTCATGATTACCTTCAAAGTATGTCTCTTAAGAAGCAGTTGAAATCCGGACAAGTGGAGCACATGTTCATGAATTCGCCGGATGAACCGTTTGAAAAGCCGGAAAAAGTATGCATCGAGAGGCTGGCAAAGGCTCGTCGCTCTTGGCGGTATTGTCATCAGCTTAAGCTCTTTTCCAGCAGGCACCTCGGAAACGATGTTCTCGTGATCCCTGAACCCATGCCAGCTATCATGGAGGACAATGGTTAGTGGTGCTGCCGAAGAGTCAATCGCGCATTCTCGAAAGAAAGGCGGGACTTGATGCTTCGTCATGATGTAGCTCGTTCCTGCCACTATAAGAAGGTTTGGTGCCGACCAGTGACCGCATTGAGGAAACGATCCACTAGCCTCCTGCAAAATCAAAAAGAGCTTGTCTCCAAGTCGGCCGTCGGCGTATAGCACTGGAAGAGCAGTGTATAAATGGGTCTGTGACGACAGGGATTGCCGGCTGCTCTTCCTTGGCATTTATCCGCTGCTGCTGGTGTCAGAAACTGCTTTGCTTCGCGTGTTTTATAGAACGTTACCACAACTGTTGAACAGTTCATTGCATATTCATTAGCGTGACTTGTGTTTTGAAGTAAAATCGTATCACAGAAGGTTGAAATCAGGGTTGAAAATCGAATATGACACCTAGTCGTGACAGAAAAGCACTTTACGGTGGAAAAAACGCAAGATGTGCGCATAGCAATGCAGAAACCACACCGCCGGAATTGAATCCTCGACCTCTCTCCTGCAAGTCCGCCACGCTAACCACTTAGCCATCCATTCGCTGGCGCCCTAGTGGCGTGCGCCTCCCGTGAACGCGCCGTCTTGCTTCAACTAGGAATTAATCAATTCCTAGGTTCTAGCAACCATTGAAGCTCCAAACCTTTTGCAGGACTATTTGTGGGCACGACAAGGGTATTCCAGGCGTCAGTTTTGCGTTATCGGCCCGCACTGAAGCGGTACAGTTTTTTCCATTTTTGACCTATCCAGAGGTCCGCAGGAAATTTGGAAACCACTATGGTGCTTCCCAGACAACGCCCTACAACCCTATATAGGTCGCTTTGAGAAACTCCATGGTGACCTCTTTGACCTTCCTCGTTAGATTTGGCAGAGAAATTACAGCAGAAAATCCTGATAACGCCAACATTTCTCTATATCGCTTGTGGATAAGTCGCGTTATTTCGCGTTTTTCAGGAATTTCGGCTGTAATTTCTCCGTTAAATCTCTGTAAGTCGTTGATGAGTCCGGCCTCAGAATGGTGGTAGATGCCGATTGGTGTCTCTGAAAAGTTTCCCGTTTCAATGCTGGGTCATAAGGGGGCTCACGGGGGGACTGTATTGCTCTATCCTCGAATGGAATCTTCTGTATCCGTCGAGTTTCCTGTAGTCGAAATCGGCTTGTATGACCTCCGACAGCTACGATATCTACGTGTTCAAACCTCACTTCTGCATTTTAAAAGCTTTTGTACGAATTCCTCTTGATTTTGTGGAGCAAAATAACGGTGGAGTCCATTTCTGCATTTGCAGCATGGAATGCGCCATGCGCTCACACGAAACCTTGTATTTTTATACTCGATTGTTTGTTCTTCGCTCGAACAGTTGTTGTAATTTCTCTTCACAAAGTAGCCGTGTCGATTGATTTGTGCTTCTTTTAAGGCTTAAAGCTGAAAAGCACACTATGGTATGCGAAAAATGCAGGTACTATTTGAAACGTTCTAACATTGCTGCTAGTGAAGCTTTTGAAGATGTTTGCGACTCATATGAAAGCACAGGGCAACGAGATTTATGCAGCGCGTAGATATTTAAGATTGTGCCACGTATTCGCCTGAAAACTTTGCTTTTCCGACGCGATTGATTGTGCATGGGCTGAATGCTTGTTATAATCTTGTTACTGCTTGAACAGATCAACCTGTGCTGAGCTTGTTTTGATGTTTATTAGGAGGGGAAGGGGTGCAAAAGTAATGAGAGTCTCCATGCCGTGCCCATATATGTCGTGACTGGAATCCGGTTTCGTGCTTCTCGTATTTGTATGTTTGTTTGTTACTTACTGAAGCCAATCTGAGAAGTTACCACTTCCGCCCTTTCCAGAAGTATGCCAGTACCCCAGTCTGTCTCATGCCGAAACCCCAGTCTGACGAGTCGACCTGTGTCGCGCAAATCTCGCCCAATTCCCAACCCCGAGCAGCCCGGACTCAACAGTCACGCAAGACGTCCTACCTTCTACCTTAACCCTGCCAAGCAGCGAGTCTGGGTGAAGTCTGGTGACCTGTTACCGACCTTCGTTCGGCGGGATGTTCACGGCGAGAAGCACCTTCAGAGCTTTTGGGTCTGCGCCCATGGACCGGTATACTGGAAGCTGTTTTCCAAAAGTACGGCGAAGGACTCCAAGGCCATGGTGAGCGAAACAGAAGAGATGGACCGGTGACTTGCACTTATTCGGCCTCAGCGCTTCAAGAAGGTCCTCCTCTTCGACAACGCCGCGCCCCATCGGGCAGAAGTGTCCACGGATAAGCTTGGCCAGCTGGGCTACGTTAACGTGCCTCACCCTCCGTATTCGCCGGACATCTCTCCATGCGACTACCACTACTTCTTGAGCCTATTGGACTTCATGGTCGGAAGGGACCCAAGCAGACCTCAACAGCCATAACACGCAGTGGATCAGCACCAGGCCCAAGCAGTTCTGGAAGGATGGGATCAGGAAGTTGGTTGCATGGTCGTCGACCTCAATGGCGAATACTTCTCAGCACCGTCGAGTTATAATTGAGTTATAAAGATTTAAAGAAATTTGTTCAATTTGTCTCATTACTTTTGACCCACCCTAGAACTTGACAATGACGTGAAATATACGTGATATGCGAGTTTGCTGATTGCACAATTTAAATATGTGACGGATTTTTTCATTTTTCCAAGACGGATTCTGTGGACTGATGAAGTAGCATTCAGGCTGAATGGTGAGGTGAATTGGCATCATTGCACTTGCCGGGCGACGGTAATCCTCAAAAGAAGCACAGCACAGGTTAATCTGTGCAAGTTGTAACAAGATTATAACAAGCATTCAGCACATGCAGTATCAATCCAGTCTGAAATTCAAGGTTTCAGATGAGTACATGGCGCAATCTTGACTATCTACGAGCTGCATAAATCTCGTTGCCCTGTGCTTTCATATGAATTTCAAACGTCTTCAAAGGCTTCGCTAGTAGCAATGTTAGAACCTTTCAACTAACACCTGCGTTTTTTAGGATACCCTGCATTTTTTGCAGGAAGTATTGTGTTTTTAAGTTCTAAACCTTAAAAAACACAAGTCAATCTATGCTGCTACTTTGTGAAGAAACTACAGCAAGTAATCAAGTGAAAAGCAATCAATCGAGTGTAAAATGCAAAATTTCAGATGAGTGCATGGCGCATTCCATACTGCCTATAGATAATAAAATTTACGTTTTCGTAGGCTTTCATAAGAGCCCTTACCTTCTTCAGTAACTTTAGGACAGTCTTCTATGCAAGCTCGACGCTTTCGAAATCTAACTGAACATCTGGTATCTTGTGGGAGGAGGTGTACTGTCGCCGACCCTGCTCGTTGCCTACACTTCTGACCTACCCTCGAAGCAATAGCCACGAACTCGTGCTTTTTTTTTATTGCATAGATGGTGCTGGTGCTCAAAAATATCCTCCGGTCTCCAGATGGAAAAATCAGAAAAAATCACTTCAACTTCATTTGTCATAGAAAAAATGATTTATGTCCGTGGCAAAACTTGGTTTCATAAATTTAATCAAAAAATCGTACAGAAATTGTTGAGATGTGAAGTATTTGTACTAACACATGCGGTAGCTAGGAATGATCGAAAAATCTGTAGACGACAATGAAGGATACTGTATATGGTATGGTACAATACAACGGGTTAGGTCTTCGTGGCGGCTGTGCCGGCTTCGGAACCTTGCGCGGCGTTCTTCAGCTCCTCCTTGGCGTCGTGGTGGGCGGCGGCGACGGTGTCGGCCGTCGCAGAGCCTAATCGGGAGACGAAGTTCGCGGCGTCCGACTTGACCTCGTCGGCCTTGTGCAGCACCTCGTCGACGGCGTGCTGAATCCCGGCGGCCGCCTTGTCCACCTTCTGCTCGACGCTCGCCTCCGCGGCCGCTCGCACGCCTTTCGCGAACTCCTTGAGGTCTTTGGCGACGTCGGCCGACACGTTCTCGACCTTCCTAAGGATCTCGCTCGTCTTCTTGTCGACGAGCTCGTCGATCTTCTCGGCTCCGTTCTTGTCGATCACGATGCCCTTGTCCATGGCGTCCTCTGTCAGTTCGGAAACGACGATCTGAAAAAGAGCAGGAGTAGTGAAAGGGTGCCGATGTTTGCCTGAGAAAATTAGTTCAGTGGAAGTTCTAATGATGGATACGCCTAAGGCCCATGTTATACTTCGGCGACGCTGTTGTCGGCGACGTCGGCGAAGTATAACATAGGCCTAAGCGGCTTCAGAGGTTCTTCAGGGTTGCAGAGAAAAAGTGGTCCATAGGGGCAGGACGTGAACAAAACTGACGTGTAACATGTGCGATTCAACCTAACCTCCATCTACTCATACATGTTCAATGGTTTTCAACCAAGTCGTCACAATTTAGGTGGGCCGGCGTTACGGTGACGCCCGCTGAATCATAAGTGGTTGGATTTGGCGGGATGTCTAGAGAACACCATGACCTCCACAGCGTTGATGGGACTTTTCGATGAACAACAGCCATGTCACTGTTTGTGTCATCGAGCAAAGAGGACCCACTGGGCACGTCTGGCACGCGACAAGGGCATGGAGGCACTTCACTCGGTCTTTTTGAGAGTCACGGTAAAATTGAAAGTGCACTGTTTTACAGAGACTGAACTAGTCTGCAAGAGAGCCTTTCTATGCAATTTCCTACCAGGAGGTACACCACCCTGTTTGTGTTTGTCTCGCTTTTCCAGCGTGCAGCCGTCCGAGTAGGAAGGATTCTGATTTTCGAGTCTAACAATAAGGTAACTAATCGAAAGGAAAAAGGAGAAGGAAGGCTGTGTACACGGCGCACTCTCGAGGGAATTCAGTGATGGTAGCTACAGGCTACAGATGAAGTTATATATGTGCGATGGTCCCAATAAAGTGTAATGAAGTGCTAGACTGAGGCCTTACCTGGTCGGTGAGCCCTCGTATAGTGCTCTCTTGTGCTGTGACGCTTTCCTCTTCGTGTAGATTCTGCGGCACTCGCTCGGTGCTGCGCACTTCGGAGGCGAGCTCTGAAACATACGAGAATCACTGCGGTTGGAGATCCTTGCGGACGAGTCATGGTTGCCATGCTGTCTTAATCTGTCGTTTTTGGGATGCGCCATGCATTTTGTTCCTTCGGGTGCACTGAACACCATCGCATTGAAGCGCTACAATTTTTTGGACCAACTGGGTCATTTTGACACGCATCGGAGACTAGTGAAGGTGTATCTGCCGCTACCATACGGACCACCGTGGATATAGATCAATCTTTCGTCGGTCTACGAAGGCAGATGACTTCCATTTTAAATAGCCAACTCCGGGCAAAAATCGATAAAATTGATCGATACTCTTCACCACCAGCCAACTTCACCACATGACGGTAAACCCTCAGCATATATGGTGCCGACCGAGAACCTGAGCCCACACCGAGGCTGCTAGCCTCGGTAGGTCGGTCAGACGCATATACGGACAAACGGACGAGCGCTAGCTCCTTTATCTATGTATTTATCGAAAACTCGTGCCATCTCCGTCCAATATTCAGTCCTTCCTCCCAAAATTGGTCAAAGACGGGCTATGGCACTTAACACGTAGCTGAGGTGTTGGTACATATGAATGCGAATCCACTTACGAGCAAAACAGGAAGCGCAACTCGCTATCCGAACCAATTGCCTTCCTGTTTTTCACACTTTGGCCCTATATGACGTCTACTGGTGTGATAGCCCAAGGTATGGCATCCGTAGGGATGATTGGATATCACACAACGTAAAACTGGAGTGATAATTCGACCTATGCTGGGTATGCGCCACGCACTCCACTTTTATGCAATATCGTGGAGTCACTTTACATTCTGTCAGGCAACTGAGTGATATTAATTCTCGATAGTACATAATTTCTGACCGATTCAAATGAAGAATCGATATTAATGATGCGCTAGGTCAAACAGCACTGGTAGTGTACGTGGGCCTTCATCCTGCCCGGAAAGTATGCCTGCTATCCGGGTAGGATGCTGGCAGAGTGGTGCGGATTCAAGTCGCGTTTCGTGCAGGAGTTTTGATCGCAACTAGGGATAAGGATAAGGCGTTATTCAATCCCTTTTGGGATGCGCCACGCATTCTACTATCGGGTGCAGGCGACGGTCGGCGCCTCCTCCGACTGCGCTACGCGCGCCCATCGCAACTAAACATCCAACTAACACCCCATAACCTTTATAACAGCGACTATAGGCTGAAACAAAAGCACATCGATACGGGAATGATGGAGGTGTGGACGTTCGAGTTCCCAACTGTGCCCATGGGTCTATGTTATAGCACCGTTGTTCATTTCGGTATGAAATCCGGATCGAAAATAAAAAGCGGAATTAATAAAAAAAGAATTACAGAAGTTTTATTGTTGGCCTGAGACCTCTAGGCTTCAAGTGACGTTTGGTTTGAGGCGCTTGTAGTGTGACATAAGCAAGAATAGTTTTAAAACTGGAGCTAAAGAATCCCTTTGTAGGGTGCGCCATGTAGTCTACTTCTACGTGATATCCTGGAGGCAATTTGAATGTTTACTTGACCTAGAACACACTGATCCCCACGGTGATCAAGTCCACCCCAAAGCGCGCTGTGAGCACCACTGGCTTGAGACGCTGCTATTTCTGAAGCAAATGGGTCACTTCGGCACGCGTCAGGGTTCAACGAAGCAAATCAACTTACGACGTGTTCAAATAAGTGAATTGTGAGAAGAAAGGAAGGGATCGA
Source organism: Heligmosomoides polygyrus bakeri (assembly GCA_947359475.1). Classification (NCBI taxonomy): domain Eukaryota; kingdom Metazoa; phylum Nematoda; class Chromadorea; order Rhabditida; family Heligmosomidae; genus Heligmosomoides; species Heligmosomoides polygyrus. The sequence continues at coordinate 2,001,840 of OX375867.1, forward strand.
AGGATAAATGTGGCTTTGATAAACTCCTGTTGGAGTGCGCCACGCATTTCACTTCTATGGGATATAAAGAAGGCAATTCGAGTGCGTGTTTGGCCTATGCAGCGACTTGCGGTAGCTAGCCGGCGTCCTTACGGGCGTATAACTCAATTTTTTGAATTTGTTCTCGTGTGGCGCTTAAAGTCACCGCTTGTCACCAGATTTCTCGCTTATTTTATTTATTTACTTATTTAGTGATTCTTATCCGGAAGATTCCCACGCGAACAATATAAAAGAGAACAAAGGAGCAAAAAAGCGCCCTCCCCAAGGCCTTATCCCTCAGCTGAATCGTTTATATGCTTATATTGGAGTAAAAGCTGGTTCAGAAGAGGTAATAGTATAAACGATCTAAAACTGACGTGAATTACAGCTTTCTGGAGCTTCTAGTGAAGTAAAAAGGAAAAATGACGGTGTTGGTCAATTCCGTTTGTGGTACGCCACGCACTCTACTTCCTTCTAGGGATGTAGTGGAGGCAATTTTGAATGCCTATCTGGCCTGTACGATGGCTTACGGTGGCCACACGATGGACATGTCAGTGTGTTATCCTTTCCGGATATGTACGCTTGGCAGCAGTTCACCAAGGGATAGAGGTCTTGGTTGGCAGAGGCAGGATCCGAACCAAGAACTACTAGTCGACGCGGAAACGATAGCAGGCGCCTCCTCCGACTGCGCTTCCGCGCTTCGCTTCCTCCGTGTGTGTTTCTACTACTAACATAACACGACTTTTGAGGAAAAGGAACGAAAGGAAACGAACCGGCCACGTGTGTGAAGTTGGGCTCCTCCATGTTGACTTTGCTCGGCTCAGCGGCTGTTTTCGGTGGCTTCTCTGGAATCGATGACAGCGTTAGATGTAGTGAGTCGGTGGTGTAGATGTTTTGTGGGACGGATGAGCAGATTAGCTTCCCGGGCCCCTGGGGGATCTCCCCGAGCGTTGGAGCTTCAGCTGTTCTCGGAAGTTTCCGATCCGATTGCTCCGGGGCGTGGGAGAGGGGAGAGGATACGCTGTCGATAGGCTTTGTCATGGGTCATAAGTACCCATCAATGGAATGGCTTAGAGTGGTGCTGGTGTGACTTGGGTCGTGAAGAAATAGGGTTCAGAATGATCTACTCCTGCAAGTTGTGCACCAGAAGGTGTGCCAAGCCGTTGCCTGCTAGGTCGACCACTTGGATAGATGGAGATGAAGAAGCGAAACTGACCAGTAACTCGCAGGTAACGTCTGGGGCCACATTCATCAACCGCTTACCGCCCACTAACGGTGAAAATACCGCCAAAGCTGAGGGGTTTGGCGGTTTTTCTTCAACGTTAGAGGGCGGTAAGCGGTTGATGAACCCCAGAAGTTTGCAGCGTTTGACAGGTATTGGTGTCGATCTTCATCTGAAGGGTTTGTTGCGTGGTGTAAGAGCATAAGCCATAACCAAAGACCGAGTCCTAGTTAACGTTCCGGATGAAGAAGCTTGGGACAAAGAGAAGTTCGTGCCCGGTTTTTCCTCTTTCTCTGAACATCCTTAAGGGCAATATTAGATAAATTTGTGCCATTTAGATTTAAACGACCCTTTTCGAACAAAAATGAACGTAAAAAAGTCGTCGACTATTTTCTTGAAAAGTTGTTTATCTCAAAAATATTTAAATACATAAAAACTACCTAAAAGTGTTCATTATTCCAAACAAACACAGATTTATTGATTATGGGTTCAGGCTTCATGAGATTAAAGGTGATTTTGCTATATATCCTTTCGGAAAATATTTAAAGAATAAGAATAGAACGAATAGTGTAACACTTTTTTAAAAATAAGCTGAACAAATTTTCTTTCCTATTGAAACTAAACCGTTTTCAACTTAAAATGGTCACATTCATCTTTAACCGGACAGTTTTAAAAATAAACGTATCTGAAGTCAAAATAGATATTTTAACAAAGGCAAAGTAATCTTTTGATTAAAAAAATTGTGTTAAAAGATCAATCGAATAGGCGACGTCATGTGCACAACGAGTGCGCGGCGCAATCTCTGCATATATGCCTGAAAATATTGTTAGAATTCAAAGAAAAATGATTTTGCGTCTATTCGCTAGTGCACTCATGTTTTCATACGACACTGCGAAAGTGAATTTTTTAAGCAAAATTTTCTCAAAAAGGTGATTTTGGCTTCATTAAACAATGTATATATCTGGATTTCAGAAATATAATTTGGTTTGCAAAATGTCCATATTCATTTTAATCTTGTCCGGTTTCAAATTAAGGATTTAAATTTATCCAGTTTAATATTAGTAATAGTTAAGTAATAATATTAAATAATAGTTTAGTAATAGTTAATATGTTAATAATAGTGAAAGTGACTTGACTGGCTTAAATAAAAATGGTGGTTGTATACCAAAATGTGGTGGAAGGTTCTTGAAACGTGACCTATAGGAGTTTATATAAATAGTAAAACAGTAATATATATTAATACATAAAGAAATGTAAGGCGCTGCTTATACAGTGAAGAAATCGTGACCTAATAGCCGAATCTGCAAGCCGTAGTCAACTATGAGCCCCTACATGGCCAATGATCGACATCTGCTAATGCCCACATCTGTTCGGCGCTCATCGAGGCTATTGTCTCTTAATCCATGGCTTGTCGTGCGTACCAGCCAGCGCTTCTGATTGGGAGATGTCGCTTCTGGAGACAAACCATTTCCTGGCCATCTTGGAGTACGAGACAGCGCAGTGCCCTGGGGAGAAGTCGCGAACGCCACCGGTGCCGAACTATTGGCGACACTTGGGTGCGACCAGAAGGCATAGTCAGCCACTTTGACGGCATTTGCTACCAGAGAATTCTTACGACTTGAGAGGCACATCGGCTGCATGATTCGGACGAGGCGTCGACGGATCGGCGTCTGTAAACTCGTGCTTCTGCAGCACACAAAGGGCGTTCTCGAAGGCACTACTACAAGGAGTAGGAGTTGGGTGTCCTTCCTCTGCCGGTATCTACCCTGCGAAGAAGCACGTCGACGAAGTGATCGACGGAGCCTAAGTGGTGGTTGGTGCGTGGGATTCCAAGGAAATGCTCCGCTTTGATGCGAAACCGTCCACTGACGACGAGAAAGCATCAGAGAATGACAGATCACCTTCACCTTTGCGTCTAAAAACGCCGATTGTGGTCTTGTATGATAGCTGAGACGAGAGCTTGATCTTGGTGGCACCTTCTTGGATGCAGTTCCAGTAAGACATCTCCATGCGGTCTATATCGTCTGCCGTCTGATTTTAATACAATTAAGAATCCGTCAGAACACAGGTCAAACTTGGTTAAGTAAACCAAGCTACGGATTGATTCACTTGCTCATTCGACGGCTTCTTAAGTCTATCGAAATCAAGGCAGTCAATATATAACGTTGAGGAAGCCTTAACCATGAGGGTAATCGCTCAAATATACACTGCTTAATTCAGAGCTTATCCGAGGCTTTTCACCTGAAATTTCCGAAGCACGACAAAGTCTGTCTAGTTTACGACAAAGCGCAATCCAACGTCACGAAAGTGAGCCACCAGAAGGTTGCCATACTCGGATGGAAAGTTCTACCCTACTCTTCTTTTCTTCGGTTTTTGAGAATCGTGGTGATGACTTCACAGACAATGGGACGCGTGACGTCGTGAAGTGGACAGACTTTGTCGCGCTTCGTACGCTTCACAAGGGACGTCTATGAAGCTATCTCCACGATTCTCAACGATCGTCTAATAGGGCATCTAACAAGGAGCATAGAGGTGAAGTTCGTTTTAGCTGCGGCGGGCCACTGGGCGGTCCAAAAATGGCAGAAATTTGTCTCCTAGTGACTCATGAATGGGGTCGGGGCGTCAAGACGACCGGCACTAGCTGCATGGGAGGTTGTTCTCGCGCTCACTTTAAATCGAATTTGTGTGATTTTTTTTCAAAATCCAATTGCGGTTCAGAATTTTTCAGCGCCGTGTTAACTCGGCGGTTTCAATTTTCCTTGAGTACACTGCAAGTCGAAACGGGTCTTCTAGACGGCAGCTCTTGCCATTTGACGAAAAACCCGTTCTGACTTGCAGTGGGCTCTGGAGGAATGGGGATCGCCGGGTTAAGCTTACTGTTAAAGAAATTTTGACCCATATTTGGATTAAAATTGAAAGGCTTACACGATTCCCGTTTAAAGTGAGCGCGGCTAGATAACTAGCTCTAGTTGCACTGACCTTCCGTCCATGAGTTACGAGGCGACAAAGTTTTGCCATTTTTGTACCATCCTGTATCCCGCAGCAAAAAGGAACCTATGATCGTTGTTAGATGTACCAGGCTGTCCAATAATTTCTGTCCGAAAATTTTCAAAATTCTATAATTTTCCTTAGAAGTGTTATAATATCGGGCAAGTGTAAAAACCTTCTAGAAGGTTCTCCAGAGTTCCACGCTAGGGGTATATAGGGCGCAGTCGCCGCGTCTAGCTACCAGTACAAGCTAAAATGGACCAAGGTCGAATTGGCCGTCTGCCAGTCCCTCCTCCTTCGTCCGCAGCGCAAGGAGTTTCTCGAGGACCTGGTCACTGGGGATGAGAGCTGGGTCCTCTACGACAACGTCGCCCGCCGTACCGTCTGGATCCCGCGCGGAGAAGAGCCGCCGATGACGCCGAAAGCCGACCTGCACCCGCTGAAGATCATGCTCTGCTGCTGGTGGGACGCCAAGGGCATGCTGTACTTCGAGCTGCTCCCGCAAGGCAGGACGGTCACCGCCTCCATCTACACCGATCAGCTCGAGAAACTAGCCGTCGCCATCCGAGAAGAGCGTCCCCGACGGGCCTCGGTCCACCTGCTGCACGACAACACGCGCCCCCACGTGGCGAAGGAGACCCAGCACAAGTTGACGACGCTCGGCTGGGAGACGGTTGCCCATCCGCCGTATTCCCCGGACCTCGCTCCCTCCGACTACCACTTGTTCCGCCCGCTGAAGCACCATTTGGCCGGAAGAAAATTCACCAACTACGACAACCTCAAATCCGACATCGCGGACTTCTTCGAGTCGCAGTCCCCGGAGTTCTGGGCGAAGGTCATCGGCGACCTGCCCAATCGATGGGCCACTGTTGTGGATAATTGTGGTGATTATATTGTTCATTAGACTTGTTTTTCAATAAAGTTGAAAAAATTAAAAATGGTGAAATTTTCGGACAAGAATTATTGGACAGCCTGGTACTATGAGACCATACAGGTCTAAGTTAGTTCATAGACGTCCGTTGCGAGACGTACGAGGCGCGACAAAGTCTGTCCACTTCACGACATCGCGCATCTCGATGTCTTGAAGCTGAGCCATCGGAAAATTGCCGAACTCAGATGGGCAGTCCTAACCAATGCTTTTCATTCTGCGGACTTAATCTGCCACCTCTTTCACGTCTTGTGCGGTCATATTTGTGGCAAGGAATCTACAAATCAGTCCGATGTCGGTATTGCATAGGCTCACTTTTGCCGCACTTCTGGAGCAAGTGTGGAATATACCGGGACCGGTGTATTCTGCAAGTGTTCGCTAAGAGCATGAGGTGACGGAACGTATCCAGGGGATGTTTACGACCTGCTCCTGGGGATATGCCAGCGACGGTCCCAGAGCCATAAAACAGTACCGGACGGAGAGTCCGAGGAGCACACGGTAGGCACGCCTCCGGGAGAGTCCATAAAAGCCCCCAGATCTAAGGAACTAGGTTCAGTCTTGGCTTAGCTCTCATCTAGTCTCCTCTTTGCTCCTTGTTCTAGACTTATTTGTAACCTTCAGATTTTGCCTTAATAAATTATATCTCCTTGCTCGTTTCGTTCGCGCATCGGTGTAATAGTAGCGCTGGATATCGGATCCGATTCCACCTACAGTAATAGGAGGATTACTACGACGACGACAGGAAGACACTAGACCTGTTCGACTCCAGTACACAAGAGGCTGACGAAGAATTGTTGGACACGTTTTTCAGAGAACAACGAAGACTGCACAGGCGCTTGTGATCGGATTGTCACGAAACGATGACTTTTTAAAATGAAAGAAAAATCTAAGGTCAAAACTTCCCCCATTCCACAAGCAACCTGTCACCCTTTATCGGAGGAGCTCCAACCGATAAGCACAAATCAGCTGATTTCAAAGAGGCGAAAGAGCGCAAAAGCCGGACGAGAAAGTGAGCCGGAGAGCCGCTGAACGGCGGGGCCAGCGGAGTCCGCAGAGATTTAACTCGATGTGTTGTTTCAATCGTCGACCATCATCCACTGGGGGAATGTTCGGCTGCCAGAAAACAACAAAGAAGACGTTGAAGGCAATTGAGTTTCGCGGTCGGTGGGGAATGCCGATGGCCGTTTAGCACCTTCGAAAAACAGCTGAGCTCCCGCTTCCCATTCTATGCGCATTTTCTTCCAAGAAATGGTCTCTAATAGCCATTGTGGTGTGGAGCCGGTGGAAGCCTGCGAATTCTTCTCGAATAAGCGCAAGAAAGGGAAAGGTTCATGTTGATCAAGTGCTTGGGAATGCACCACGTCTTCGCCATACGTTTTAGGTGCTTCTGTGCTAATTTGGTGTCAAAGAAACGATCCACGAGGGATGTGGGTAGACGGCTAATGGAGTGTTTAGATCCATTTTCACGTCGAACTTCCACCTTTTTGGAACCAAATTGACACTTGAGAACATATTGAACTGTTTGCAAATGGAAACTAGACTTATAATATGGAGCGGAGCAAGTTTTGAGGCGTCAGATTAAATTTTTCCTCGGAAAAGTTTCGACTTTCTGAAGATTTAGTACTAGTCTGGAATGTGGCCTACATGAGGAGGACGTGCCAGCCAACTGTAGCTCTTACTGTGCATGGCGGTGTTCTTTCTGTGCCTAGTACGCCAGTCACAGTCTACTGTGCTTGGGGTTAGCCTGGCACGTTCCTGTCTTCCTATGTAGGCCATATTCCCGACTAGTACCGAAAACTTATTCATTCCCTGTAGGGCGGCTTCAAAGAGTTTGGATGGCCGCAGAATTTCCATTTTCAGATAAACAAATGAACGCAGGCCCATATTTAAATGCAGAAAAGGTAAAAATTCCGGCGTTTTTATAGGACGATGGAGCACAGCTGAGGCGGGGACAATTCTAAGCCCCCTGAGGGTCACCCGTCAGGACTCGAACCCTTTTCCATGTTTTTTATATTATTTATTTATTTTTACTGCTATATTTTTCTTATATTTATTTTGAGATGTGATTGTTCAGGAATATATTCTTCGAGATGACACTAATAGGCTTCTTTTTCAAAATAAATTTTACGAAGAAATCCTGCTTTTATTTGACAAAAAATATCCATTCCTAATAGTTTTCTTGTTTATCAGTTGAACACGAAATTCGGCAAAATTCGAATATAAAAGGTTTCTTTCCAAAAAAAAAAATTCTCCTCAGTAAACGCAAACCTTTCGCCTCGATTTTCCCGTTCATCTTCTTCTCATCCTTGGCAGCTTTGTTGGCAGTGGCAGCCTTGTTGAGCTTTCTCTTTCGAAGATCGGCGATGAACTCCTCTCTGTCCTGAATCAGAGGCGGCTAGACTGGTGGGGATAGGCTGCTTCGCTAGACCAGGCCAGCAACCCACCTGTACAAAGTCCGGCTCGGAAGCCGCGTCGTCGTCGACCCGCTTCGGTGGCGTCGGCGCTACTGGTCTGTGGATTGGTTGCGGAGCTGAAAGATGGGGAATTGTGACCGGAGTTGAGGGTCTAGGAGGTGCTGTTTGAGAGCTGATCCTATTCCTATTTGAATGAACATATAAACCTCGACGGTATTCGCCACATTTTTCAGTATTCGCCATGCATTGTACTTCCCTTTGATTGGGCTGTTAAATTACTCAGTAAAAATGTCATTTGTAAGCGCTTAGATGAACTACACTAATCAAAAATGGAGTAATGTCGGGAATATGGGCAGCATTGAGAAGTGGGCGCGCGCCGTTCAATCATAACCAAACGTCATACCAAAATGGCGACCTAACTCACTGATCGGTTAGACATCATATGAACTCCACGAAGGACCTAACACCTCCTGCTACCCGTTTCAAATGTCGAATTTCTGGTCAGAAAATCGATAATATCAATCGATGATGCTGGACCGCTGGATAGGACCATCATATTCGCGTGGTCTTCGCATTAGAAGGTTATCGGTTCGGGCGGTGCTAGAGTCACCAATGCCGATCGAAATATGAGCTGATATCCGTTGGCCACTTATTTTGCGCGGGTTGACGAAGGTACGGAAGGGCAAGAATATAATGCCTCCTTATCATACTCTATAATAGCGCGCTAAGCGATGAGTCATACTATCGATCGGTGCCGCCGCAGAAATTAGCCATAAAATAGGGGGGAAATGGGGGAAAATTAGGACACGAAAATAGCGAAAAATACCCAAACGTCTTCTCCCTGCCTGAAAACTTCGGCCCTGGGCAGCCGAGGTCGCAGAACACGAATCTGAAGATTGCTTTTGAAGTATCGATCGCCATCAATCGATATTGATCAAACTATCGATCTTTTGTGGATATCGTCCAGGTGGTTCGAAACTTTACCCCTGGGGATAGTCGAGGTTGCTCAACATGAATCTGTAGTTCGTTTTTAAAGTATCGATCGCCATCAATCGACATTGATCAGATTTGCGAAATTGCTGTGGAACATCTAAACAATATCTGAAAATGCGCTACACTTGACTCGGTCCATGTCGCGAATGTGGGCAGCATTCGGTGGTGAGTGTGCGCCGAGTAGTCATAGTCGATCACAGCACCGATCGAACACACGCCAGCCAAGAAGGGGCGGTGCGCCCTTTGAGTGGCACAGTCATTCGATGCGGCCTGAATGGCTGAGGTGTTCCCATATCCCAATGCTGTCCACATTTGCGACCAGGATCCAAAAACTGAGGTGTTGCGCAGCATTGTTCGACTTTTTAGAAGCGTGCCTTGTCCGACAATGAAGCGGTACTGTTGAAGTTGTCGCTTTAAAGTATTAGATAGGTGCTCAGGTCCTAATAGGGAGGTGTGTAGATTCTTCCAGCCCCTCTGTTGTTGCGGAAATTGCCGGACAGAACAAGAACAGCACATAGGATAGCTTGAATCTCATTTCTCGGTGGCGATTAGGAAAGCGAAGTACAAAAACCGCAGGAAATGGGCCATTCTCTTCGAATGTGTGCATTCCAGTGCTCCAATGGAAAACCTATGGGACCTACGCACTTACCATGAGTACAGTGAGTCCAGTGTTAGGTCCGGTCCAATTCTACTAAGTTGTTCCCTCATGCACGAGGAAGGTCAGCGAAGTGACCGTGGAGATTCTTAAAGCGACCTGTATAATATTGTAGGGCTTTCTCTGGAAAGCAGTGTAGTGGTATCCAAACCCTGTGGACCTTTAGATAGCTCAAAAATGGAAAAAAGTCGGGCTGATAACGCAAAATTAACGATAGGGATGCCCTAACTGACTCACTTGGAGCAGTATCTTTCTGGAGACAGAATTCAGTTTTTTTATCCCTCTCGGGTGACAACAAAGTGAGCAGGTTCTGTAGGACTGGCCTAGGTACCGAGTCCAACCTTTGACTCCTCTTCTTCGAGCTGATTTCCACGCACGCAGCGTGAATGCTCCAGAATTCCACAGATGGACGTCAGAGCTTAATGTGCGGATCTAGTGGAATGTGCTGTTTTTTGAGACTCTGACAACGAACAGGGGGAAAATTGGCACGAAGATTGGGCTGGAAAAAGGATAATTGGGCAGGGACGGCGGCGACGAATGCGGCCAGATGGGGATATACAGGGGTCTGTGGAGACGTAGAGGCTTGTAGAATGGTCGTTGCTGAACTACCAGCCGTGAAATTGGCCCAAAAATGGTGTACAGAATCCACTGACGTTGGTGGAACGAGTGGAATACGCCACGAATTCATTTATCGTTGAGCTCGGTGCCCAGTCGAGCATTCGTCTGAACGAATCTGGGGAGAAGAACGGTCTGACAGCTTCTTCATCAGAAGCTCCTAGAGTACACTGCAAGCTATGTGCCTCCGTGAGGTCGCATGTCGCGACGACACACTGCAAGGGTGCGAGAACGCGCCGTTTCTCCGACCGTAATCGCGGCAACCAATCATATGCTTCGACGACTGACCCCGCTCCTGATTGGCTGCCGCGGTTATGGTAGGAGTAACGGTGCGTCCCCGCACTCCTGCGGATGTGAAATCTCCCCGAGACCACCAAGAAGTAGTGTGCTTGGCCCATTCCACGGGATAATGTTCATTTTAGGATCCCCTCAGATTTCTCCCCGTTTTACAAGTTCGTTCCAGACCCGCCCAAACAATCTATGAGAGCACTGGAGCAGTCCGTGGAGATTAACTTCTTGCGGTGAACTTCATTCGCTGCTCAAAGTGCGAGGCGAAGAGGCGTGAAATTGGCGGCGGCACTTTCAGGAAACGCCGGGTTTCCACCATACTTTACGCTCCAAAGAACAACCTAGCACGTTCCATTGGGAACCCTATGGGGATTGCTGGCTCTTCAGCCTTCGGGACGGCGATTTCTAGCGAATAATGCAGGGTTTTTTCAAGATTTCTATGCCACTGCGCCGTTATTTCCAACCCTAGGGAACCGTAGATACGTACCTGTAGTGCTGCGCTTGTGCACAGGCGTGGCGAATTCTGGCGACGTGACGCTCTTCTTCGGTGATTTGGCGTCGTATACTCGTTGCGCGGTCGACATGCTGGTCATATGCGCGAGATCGCGCGGCGTCGACGAGCCGAACGCCCAGTGCCGCGACTCCTTGCAGTCTGGAACGGTATTGATTTTTTCGACTAACCAATCGATAGTGCACGCTGTCGGTGAGACATTGAACAGGTCGATTCACACGATTGTTGTCTCTTCAGCTTAAATCCTATAGTGCAGCATAGTCGGTTAGCTATTAGTGGAAAGATCATCTAAAGCTCCTGGATACGCCGTGCTTTCAGCTTTGAGTAGAAATTGCCCAGGCGATTGTTTACGTGGGAGCGATATTTGTTTCGTTTTTCTTCCCGGATCGCTACGGTCTGCATTTATTTCACGTGGAATTTTAAAGGTAGGGTGGGGACCAAGAAGGTGTAAAGTGAGTGTATGAGTGTACCTCGATATTCATACGTTTTTGAAAAAAAGATAGCATTATTCCTGTTTTTGAAAACAGGAATAAATAAAATAACAAAGAAATTGAAGAGTGAAACGGTCAACTGGATACGTTACCACAAAAATTCGATCTGAAATGTAGGTGAAAATTGGACTTTCATGCGTTATTTCGCAAAACTGCGTATCGCCAATATTAAGTAGTCGACGCGCACTCACTAGGAACCATAGCAGTACTCTAATAACCACTAAAAGGCAAAGAGTTGTCTTTAACTCTTGCATGTGTATATTTGGAGTTTTGTCAATATCAGATCTTAGTCAACTTGGTTGCATCACTTCGGATACAGCAATCGATTTTTTCCAATCGGCCAAAAAATCGATTTTGATCAATCAGCCAATCAATTTTCTAATCAATCAATACCCCAATCAATCAGCTAGGGCACTCTGGCACGCGACATGTAGGAATGGAGACGCTGCTGGACCCCGCCGCTCGAGCAACTCGATGATCGGCGAGACGGCAGGTGACAATCAATCAATACTGTCAATTTTCTAATCAACCAATAAATCAATTCCAATCAATCAATTTTTTAATCAATCATGTAGGTGAAGGTTAGACGCTCGTGCGTTATTTTACAAAACTGCGTATCGCCACAATTAAGCAGTTGACGCGCACTCATTGCGAGCAGTAACAGTACTATAATAATCACTAACAGCAGTGTCTTTAATCTTTGCATGTGTATATTAGAAGTCTTGTCAAGATTAGGTCTTAGTCAGTCTGGTTGCAACACTTCGGATACGGTAATCGATTTTTTCGACTAATTAATCAAATTTCCAATCAATCAATAAATCAATTCCAATCAATCAGCCAATTTTATAATAAATCGATAGACTAATCAATCAACTGGGGCACTCTGGGACGCGACAGGGATGAGCGGAGACGCGCTGGCGCCCGCTCGAGCGACTCCATAATCAGCGGAACGACAGGTGATACAGGTAACAATCAATCAATATGTCGTCAGCCAATACTGGCGTAAACCGCATGTTTATAAGCGGCAGTCCCTATCAATGGTGGTTCTCATCTTCAGTTCGGGTTGATGTTAATTGAGTTAATCCGTCAGTGTGTTGGCCCGTGCGTCCGTCCGAATATTGTGGTAGGACCGTCACGCACAACACTATGGGAGTCCCACGAGAGCGGTTGCTCCTATCAGCCGAATTCAATCAATAATTCAATAACGATCAATATATTGATTTTATTGTGCGGATAATATCGTTCGCGTTCGAAATCGATCGAACACCTACGATACGTTTTTGTTTTTTCCGCCCACACCGTATATGACAGGAGCGAATAGCGATGGCTGCAAACGAAATCGACCGGCCGATCAATATCGATCGATTGCCGCTGTCATATTATGGGGCAACTTTGAAACAATAGTCAAAGCGACTACGAGGGCGTTCGACTGCACTTTCTCCAAGGTCGGCACCTGACAGACTGGAGGAGGTTGTCATTGGATGCACCATGCTTTCGAATAGTCGCCATGTTTGTAGATGTAATTGATTTAGTGCATTGGCACGCATATGGAATCCATTGTAGATTTTTGCAAGAGTACGTGCAGATTAAGGTCAATTTAAATATCCTTTTTCACGCCACACAAGAGACGACATAAAGAGAAGTGGGTACATGTCGCGAATGTGCACCGCAGGGATGGCGGGAACGCGCCGTTACGCCGACCCGAACCGCTGCAGCCAATCATGTACCTCGCCTGCCCAGCCGAGCTGGTGTCTGATTGGTTGCCGCGGTTACAGCAGGAATAGCGCCGCGTTCCCGCACCCTTGTAGTGCGTATTCGCGACATGTACGGAAAAGTATTAGTATGCGCCGTGCTTTTCACTTCAGTATGGTAGAACGGGAGACCTTCTGCATGTGTATATGATCTACGGAATGGCTTGATAAGTTCGGACGATGTACGAATAATTGTTATGAGATTTAAGTTAAGCCTTTATTTATTTATTTATTTATTTATTTAAGGCATAGACAGCTGTCTAGCATGAAAAATATAAGAGATCATCAAAGGAAACTGCACACATTGAAGAGCACTCGAACACTATAGAAAAATTTAAAATAAACTAAATGAATAAATAATAAAGATAAGATAAAATAAAATAAATAATATAAATATATAGGATATATAGTATAATATAGAAATAAAGTAAATAAATTTAAATAAAAATACATCTGTACATCGCCTGAACTTTCCAAGTCATTCCTTAGGTCGTATGTTCATGCAACAGGTCTTCGCAATATCAGTCCGAAATGAGAAGTACAGCGCATGCTGACAGTTTTCGATACATGTCGCGAAGGCGCACCGCAGGGGTGCGGGAAAGCGCCGCGGTTACGGTAGGAGCAGCGGCGCGTTCCCACACCCCTGCACGCGCCGCTGCCTCTTCCGCAATACACTTATAACGCAGTCAGTGGTACAAAGGAAGGGAAATTCGGTCTGTCCTTAATGCGGAAGCGAACCCAAGAGCAGAAATTCTGCAACAGTTAGACGAGCCGGCTCCGGTGCTTCCACTCTTCCCCACTGCACATGGATGTTCAGTGACTTCTCCCAGTGGTCCCGGTCTCAGAAGAAACACGTTGACGAATTCATATCCGGTGCTCCGGGCGGAGCTTCTGGCACGGGAAGTGCAAAGCGATTTGTCGCAGCGCGTTTTTCGACGACGGCTCATGGCTTTTCGTCTCGTTCGGGGAATGAGCCTCCCGAGGCGTGTGAGTTCAGGCACAAAAACCATCGTCGTGACGATGTCGCCCAGGCGACGTTATCGCTCACGTCGATTACGGTGTTTCGGGAATGGGATGAGGAGGGTGAGAAGGACCGTAGATGTCCTCCACCGAGGCCCTTACGGCGTTAGCTCTCTTGGCTCATTGACCTTGAAAGCAAGAAAATCCGGATTCGAGTGCCCTTCTGGACCCTCTAGAAGGTCCCTCTTGGCCTTTAAAGGTCTCCAACTCCTGACGTCGTCGCGGCGACCGCGTCGTCCCTCATCAATGTTCTTCTGGTCCCGGAGAAGGCAATTTCTGCAGGAAGCCGCTAGAGAATGGAGAAGAGTCGTTTTTGCCGATGATGAAGAGGATCACTGCGGCTGTCTGCTTGTTCACAGCCAGAAATGGGCCCCAGAAACACATTTTCGTCGAAAGAACGAAGGGCTTCAGCGGAACTGAGAAAGCGGCTGCATTTCTGCTGTGTTCTGGTTCTGGAATCGCATGCAGAAGAGGAATGCATGGCGCAAACCAAGGGTTAAATTAGCAAAACGAACCCTATTCGACAACATTGATCCTGTGTATCGAATATGTACTATTTCCGGTGCTTGTCGTTAATATGGCCTACATGAGGAGGAGGCGTGGCACAGTCTGATCGGGTCGTGCCACTCAGAGAGGGCGTGTACGATCTCTGATTGGGTGGCACATGTATGGTCGGTGCACTGATTGGTTGTGATTTGTTGGGAGATGGCTGACGGTACTAGTCGGTAATGTGGCCTACCGTGGCAGTGGAGGAGCGCACCAAAGCAATCAGGTCGCATCGAATGGGCATAGAATCCAGAGGGGCGTGTTTGCCTGTGCTTTTCCAGATTGCTATTGGCCGCCGCTTTCTAGCGGCTGTATGTAGGCCACATTAATGACTAGTATCGAGGTTTCCTAGCCATTCTAGAACCTACTAGAACGTCATCCCAGATGAAAGTAGGTGCACGCTAATCTGACCGTATTGAACATCCAGAGGGCGGTCTCCGGGTAGTTCCCTGACTGGTTGGCGCGTGAACGGTCGGTGCTCTGATTAGTCGCCATTGATGTGGTCCGTTGTCCCTGCCGCAGGTCGCAATAACGACGAGAACCTCATTTTAGACTCGGGCTGGACACATATGAAATCAAGCTCAACATTGTCCAAATGAAAATGAGGTTTTTCAGGTTAAACCAATCATATAATATTTTGAGAAAGTCAAAAAATTGTGTTAAAAATTCATTTTTCTCTTTTAAATACGTTAATCTCCTACAAAGAGTGTCAGGAAATTAACCACAGTATGGGAAGAATAATGAAACGCATCTCCTTAGTTATTTATTTGTTAGAGATACTAGTCGACAATGTGGCCTACATGGGTAGGATGAGCACATCTAACCGTTAAGGCCGTATAGAATTAGCGTCCCACGCAGACGAACATGATCGTCTCCTGATTGGCTGACTCGCGTTTGGTCAGCGCTCTGATTGGTCGTGATTGGCTGCCCCCTTTCCGTCTCCCAATGGAGACCATCTTAGAAATTAGCACTACTTGAAGCCTTATTAAATCTTTGAATTGAATTTGAAGACTTTTTACACCGTGTAAGCAATGCGATATATTCCTTGAGACGTCCTGTATAGGCGAATAATAAATTTTGAAAGGCGATCCAAATATTTACTGAAATCAAAAATTTTTTTAGGCGTTCTGACAATGTGTCTAATTTAATATCAGAGGCGTTGGCCTTGTTTTGCAAGGTATTTTGTTTAATTTGGGAAGCCTATATATGGAGTTAGAGGCGCTGTCGCATTGGCCACGTCGTCGAAAATTAGGTGGGCCGGCCACGTAATGCGCTTCGCAGACGAGAGTCGTCACCGACTGGACTCCTCGGGATGTCAAGAGAACACCAGGACACCCACCAACGCGATGGTCGGACTTCTTCGTGAAGCTCCTGAGCGAAATTTCGAGCGAGGAGGATCCATTGGGGCACTTTGGCACGCGACAGAGACGAATATTAGGTGCTGCTGGCGCACGCTAGAGCAACTCGATGGTCAACGGGACGACCGGTGACAGGTGATATATGGAGTATGCGAGGCACATTAAATCATTCCATTGAACCTCTTCAGAGTGCGCCATGCATCTGACTTCTATCTTAATCGGGAAAAATCCCATATTGTGCCTTGTTCCTGCTACTTTGGACGACAAAGGTGCCCAGATCAGAGACAAGTTGTCGCTTTGTAAGGTTCTTCATCAACTGGCCGAACGCTTCAGAATCCCTTTCGGAAGTTTAAAAGCTTGTGCACTAAATCCCTAGCAAAAGCGCGTCGGCTGTCGGCCTCGGCTCCAAAGCCTCAGAGGAAGAAGTTGAAAGCCAACCATGTCGTCGTAGTTGGAGGTTTCTGCCAGTATTCTCACGCGAAGGGGACAATTTTCCCAGTGCGTCGCGTTGCACGCGGCATTTGGCGCAGTTTTTCTTGGATTTTTTGTTCTTCCTAAGGATTTTCTCTGAAAGCGGTGGGTGTTTGTCAATTGACCAAGACCTCTAGGATTTCTAGGCTTCATATTGATTTTGCTTAAAAGCGTTGAACTAAAAGAGTTTTCGGTTCTATCCTAGTCGGAGGGAGTACCGTCAGAAAAACGCAACAAATTCCAGCAGGTTGCTCAGTTCCGGTTAGGAAAGCTTCTGACACCAAGCAGTCTTAGGAGGCAAGGTGTCTCAAAAAAGTGTACTTTGTTTGAAAGGTGATAACTTTGTTTA
The DNA here is from genome assembly GCA_947359475.1 of Heligmosomoides polygyrus bakeri. Taxonomy (NCBI): domain Eukaryota; kingdom Metazoa; phylum Nematoda; class Chromadorea; order Rhabditida; family Heligmosomidae; genus Heligmosomoides; species Heligmosomoides polygyrus. The sequence continues at coordinate 2,018,458 of OX375867.1, forward strand.
TAGTAGAGGTACTGAACAAGTTAAGGGCTCATATGAAAGCTTCAGAAAATAGAAATTTTCTGGCCTATCAATGCGCCAGGCACTCGTCTGAAATTTTCCATTTTACACTCGATTGATCGTGCTTCACTTGAATACATGTTATAATTTCTTCACAAAGCGGCCGTTTCGATTGATCTGTATTTATTTTAGAGTTCAAAAATTAATTACACATTACAACATGCGAATAATGGAGGGTATTCTAAAAAATAAAGGTCTATGTGAAGTGTTGTAACATTGCTGCTAGTAAAGCATTTGGAGATATTTGTGACTCACATGAAAGCGCAGGGCGACGGGATTACTGTGGCGTGCAAGATTGCGCCATGCTCCTGCCTGAAACCTTGCATTCCAGACTCGATTGATTATGCATGGGCTGAATGCTTGTTACAATCTTGTTGCTACTTGGTCACATAAATCTGTGCTGCGCTTCTTTTAACGTTTTCCGTCGTCGAGTACTGCAGTTATGCCAATTAACCTCTCCATTCAGCTTAAATGTTGCTTCATTCATCCACAGAATGCGTCTTGTAAATGCGGCTCCTGCTGACATTTAAATCGTGCAATCAGCAAACTCGTATGCAACGTGTCTTTCACGAGGTTGTCAAGTTCAAAACGTTAAAAGAAGCACAGCACAGGTAAATGTGACCAAGTAGCAACAAGATTGTAACAAGCATTCAGCCCATGCACAATCAATCGAGTCTGGAATGCAAGGCTTCAGGCAGGAGCATGGCGCAATCGTGACTATTTGCATGCCGCAGAATTCTCGTTACTCCGCGCATGCATATGAGTCTCAAACGTCCTCAAAACTTGACCAGCAGCAATGTTAGAACCTTTCAAACAATACCTGCAATTTTTAGAATGCTCTCCATTTTTCGCAAGCTATAATGTGTAATTAAGTTTCAAGCTCTAAAATAAGCACAAATCAATCAAAGCGGCCACTTTGTGAAGAAATTATAACATGTATTCAAGCGAAACACAATCAACCGTGTGTAAAATGGAAAATTTCAGACGAGTGCACGGCGCATTCCATGCCGCTCCTATGTCAGAAAATTTCTATTTTCTTAAGCTTTCATATGAGGGCTTAACTTCTTCAGTACCTTTACTACATATATACAAAGTTATTCAAACCTTTTGAACAGTGTATACATTTTTTGAGACACCCTGTCTATCGCGATAGCGTCCATTAAGACTTGAAGGAAGGTGTCTTCCACTGAAATGGGACATAATCATCTTCTTAGGATGCGTAAGGACTCAATTCTGACGTTACTTAGCCATCTGAACCACACGACAACCCTTCTTCACGCTTGGATGTGCTGTTGATGTGCTGATTTCCGTCGGGCTCATGGGGTTCATATTCCCGCACGTCTCCAATTTCATGGAAATAATCGGCGATTATGTGGAATGCCGAGCACTCAGATCTGATGCCGCTTCAAAAGTTCGTCGACGTCACTTCCCTGTGTCTACAGGAGGATGCTACTGTGTGGAGCACTTTAGCACGCTGCAGGGACGAATGCAGACAATCAGCGCTGCGACGAGTGGTACACATAGCCCTGGTTTACATGATTTCTCTACAGATCTCTCTGGCTAGCTGGTTGGCCAGGAAGCTAGATATGAGCTCGTGATACGAGTGCAGTATGAGGACGAGACGGTGCCATGGTTGTCTATAGCGTACGGCGAATGATGGATGGGTCATTTTGTTGACATCCGGAGTCTTGTAAAGGGTATTAGGACCCGTCCTATGCGCTATGGTCGCCGAAAATGTGTTTGAACTAACGGCTACATAGCGCTTGAGGGCTCTGATGCAGGTTGGAAGGTTGCACAACAGCTAGGAAGTTGCAGAAATCGGCCTCGGGCCCAAGATCGCTAGGTATTCCGTCTTTCATTCACGTCGAACTGTTTTCTTCCTTTTTCGCGAAGGAAGACAATGTTTTCGACATGCATTGGTATGACCATTGGCCAGAGTACAAGTCAGCTCCCTGAAGTCAGAAGGCTTTAAGGAACCAGGTGACAGCCAAGTGCACGGCGCACTCCACAAAGGTGAAAAAAGTTGGGCAGTTGAGTTTTTTCTGCTTCTGTTCTTTCAGAAAATGTGTTGGCACATTGAGGCCAATGCGCTGCTGAAGCGAAATGCACGGCGCAACCAGCAGAGGGAGGTTGGGCGCGATGTGGCGCAGTCGGAAAAGGCGTCGGCTGTCGCTTGCACCCTATACCAGGTTCTTGGTTCGGTTTTACCGTCCAAGTCACCTAGCCTTTCATCCGTTTGACATTTGTGAATTGCATCAGAATTGTCTGGAAAGTGCAAAGAAAGTCAGTATTTACTTATTTATCGCAGATCACCGAAAGTTTTGTGTGGGCCAAACACCGTTCAAATTACCTCCATTATCACTTAGAAGTGGAATGCGTGGCGCATCTCGCAGATGAACAGGGACTGATTAGATTAGCGCTGCCACTCTTACCTTTATGGCCGATTTGGAGAGCATTTCGATTAGCGTCCTGATTGGCTGGTGCGTGATAGATCACTCTTCTGATTGGTTGTGATTGACTGGCGCGTTCCCACCTCCACATGTAGGCCACATCAGCGACTAGTACCGATTTTTTGAAGAAGTTTGAACTTCCTTGAGTCAGTTGCGATTCCTACTTCCAAGCCATCCGTCCTCATCCTATAGCTTCGACATTCGTCCACAAACCTCCTACGTCCATAAGGCTTCCACGTGGGTAATTTCCTCGGCTATAGAAGCGCACATTCATCCATCAGTGTAGTCGTTGGCTAGATCGATTAGAATGGCTTCGAAACGACGCTGGAAATAGCCAGCCGAGAGCTTTACACCATCTTTGCCTCAATGTCGTTTTCCGAAATTTGGTTCTGAGGACAGAGGCTAATTGAGGGCTTTTGAGTAGTTGTTGGCAAATGTTTATGTTTATGTTTATGTTTATGTTTATTTAAGCCAAGAGCAAACAACAAAGCCGACAAGTGAAACACGCAACAACTCTATGATTGGCTATACAACTAAAAAAGAAGGCATGTTATACAGAAACAAATCTTCTGTTAGCTGAGAAAAGCCCTTGATTTGGATTCTTCCATATAATTGTTAAGCCATTGTTTCCGTAGGAATCATTTTATCCAAATTTATGAAAAGGTATATTATCTTTCTTCCTCATACTTAGGCTAACTACAATTTGACAGCGTACGAACGTATTGCTGGAGGGCAAATAAGAGCTTTAAAAAAAACTATAAAAAAACTGCATAGCATGAAGCGGTTTTGCAAAAACCAGCCAAGTTATAGCGTGGTATGTATGAAATTCGCCAATTTCGCAACCACTCTCGAGCAACTTTCTTGGCGCGTACACACAACACCTAAGCGTAAGGATATAGCCTTTTGAACTTAGGCGAAGCAATGCTACTTTCAGTGAGCGCCTTTGTTGCTTCTATAACTTCAGACTGGTTGACCATAAAAACCGCAAGAACTGGAAGAGTGACAAGAGTTTCCGGAAAGTTTTTTTGTTGATGTCTTGTCTTCTTGCCATCCAGCTTACCATTCGGTACGCAGTAAATTCCACGATACCACTGAGAAAAAGAGATGTCTTCACATATCAAGAGAGGAAGATGAAAAATAACTGGGTTCAGTATGTGTGCTCTTAATAATATGGGCTGGAATCCATGGGCTTGTCTCAGACTAGGCAGAATCTTGAAACAAGTGTGAAGAAAACACAAAAAAAAACAATCTACATAACCCAAGGTAGAGAACTACTATACTTGCAGTATGAGCACGGTAAAAGATCCATCGTGGAAAGTTTGTATATAGGCCTGTTGAAAGCGGAACATCCGACAAGGCAGTGATCTAGGCGGTTCCTGGAACACTTGGGCTCAGCTGCAAGTAAATTCGTGAAAATGAATTAAAAAAAACCCTTTTGTCTGAGATATGATTCCAGTCTTTGGTTGAAAACAGCTGCTGTTGGCGATGCGACTACATCATTCGGCAAGCTATTCCACATTCTTGGAGCACGTACAAGAAACGATTCCAGAAATTGCTGCGTCCGAACTCTTCCAGTAGAAATTCGCAGTGGATGGCCCCTTGTTCTATCGCTAAATTCCGAGAAGTTGAGAAGTTCATGACTGTCAATGTCTACAGCACCAAAGACTATTTTAAATATTAAATTTTCATCATATATTACTCTTCTCAGCTGTAGGGATGTACTGCCAAGAACATTCAGTCTTTCTCGATAGCTGATATCGAACAAACCGTTTCTCATAAATATCTGGCTCGTGAATCTTTTTTGCACCCTTTCAATTTTGTCGATGTAGGTCCTCTTAGATGGAGACCAGATAGGTGTACAGTACTCAAGCAGCGGCCTTACATATACAGTGAAAAGACGAAATAAAGTAGAACTATCACGTGTTCGGAAAGCACGCAGAATGAAATTACATTTCCTGTATGCCTTAGCAACTACATCATCAATATACTTTTCAAAGGAAAGGGAGCTAGAGTAAAGTACACCTAGGTCTCGCACCTCAGTCGTGATGCGCAAATCAATATTGTCCATGTGAAAAACTATCCCTCTTGGGTGGGCGCTTCCAATACACATTACAGTAGTTTTATCACGTGAAATATCCAACATCCACTTCTGTGACCAAGCATGAACGGAGTCGAGACCATGTTGCAAAATATCCGTATTATTAAACGAATATATCTTCGAATCATCAGCGTAAAAGGAGCAATGAACCCCAGAAGGAAGACAATCTGGAAGGTCATTGACATAAAGTAGAAACATGAGTGGTCCCAAGCACGTTCCCTGGGGAACCCCGCTTGGAGTTTCGTACGTATCAGACAATGCATGGTTAACAAGAACAGTCTGCGATCGTCCACTTAGAAAGGATTCCAAAAATTTAAGAAGACACCCTTCAATGCCATAAGCTCGCAGCTTTAGACACAAAAGATGCAGACTAATAGAATCAAAGGCTTTGGCGTAGTCAAGGAAGCATACGGTGACGTACCCACGAGTATCCATTATTTTTTGCCAAAGTGGAACAGTGGAAACGAGAGCTGTTGCAGTAGACTTTCGTTCAAGAAAACCATGCTGTGTCCTTGCGAGAAGATTATTTTCCCGTAAATAACTATAGATCTGAGTGCGCACTATCCTCTCCAAGACCTTACTTGTGGAGGACGTGAGGCAGATAGGTCTATAGTTTCTGTAGTCAGTCCTGTCACCTTTTTTAAATATTGGTCTTACAAAGCTTTTCTTCCAAATCGAGGGAACCTCTCCATGAAGAAGGCACCAGTTGAACAAAAATGTGAGCGCTGGGACTAGACCAATAGCTGCCTTCTTTAGGAAGATGTATGGTATATAATCAGGCGATATAGAACACCGCTCTGGCAAACTAGTCAAAGTTTTGTAGACCAGTTCATTGTTGATATCAAGGAAGTCTATTTTAGAGGAAGTAAAAGACGGACAATCATGATCCACATTTGGATGTGCCTTGTAAACGGACTTGAAGAAGGAGGCAAACACCCTAGCCTTATCCATATCAGACTCACAGAGCTCACCATTATCATTAAATATAGATCCAATGTTATTTTTTAACTTAAGCCGGCTGTTCACGAACTTATAAAAGAGTTTAGGGCTCTTAGAGAGAGCTATTTTCTCTTCTATTTGAAGGTTAAATTTAGCCAACTCTCTTTTGAGTTTCCTAGAAAATCGGATGTATTTCTGTAAACCTATACGTGCTTGAGCGTAGTATAAATTCTTTACCTTGGTAGCAAGCTTTCTTAGTTTTACAGGATAGCGCATTTCCTTTCGAGCCATCTTTTTTAACGGAACAAATTCTCTAATCATCCGATAACAATTCTCTAAATAAACAGAATAACATTGGTCTGCAGAGCTACAATGGGACATCACGTTGCGCCAGTTAATTTTCAACAGGTTTTCACAAATCGCAGAGTAATCACCTTTGAAAAAGTCAAATTCAGAATATTCATACGTCCGTTTTGCTTTCCGTCGTTTGAAATAAAAAGACACCATTCTGTGGTCCGAGGTGGAAAATGGAGGCAAGATTTTAACATCATGAATAATGTCCTCGCTATTCGTTAAAACTAGGTCTAGAATATTAGACCCCAGCGTTGGAATGGTAACAAGTTGATTCAAGGCGTATTCATTACAGAAGTTGTAGAATTCAGAAGCTGATCCATAAATTCTGTATGATTCCCGTGCACGTGTCCAATCAATTGTAGGAAAATTCATGTCACCTAAAATTACGCAGTCTGATGCGCCATCGAGTATCTCGGAAATGTAAGTTAACGCGTCATGAAAGAACGAAGACTCGCAAGCAGGACTTCGGTAAAGTAAGATGAAGTATGTGGCCCGCTGATCTGAAATAATGCGTAAGACCAGACATTGACAGTAAGGGGAAAAGTTACGCGAACCGAACAGGAGGTGAGGCAGTCGTTCCAACACGAGGGCCAATATTCCACCTCCTGTTATATTATTCTCTCTATCACATCTATAAACGGTGTATAATGGATGTGGACATAATGTTGCATCATGAATGAGTCCAGGCTTACACCATGTTTCAGTGACAAACAGCATGAGTGGACTACTATTATATAGGAGATACTGAAGATCCGGGATTTTATTACAAATCGAGCGCGCATTAAAAAGAAAAACATCTCCAGAAACATTATCGTCATCATCGTGTTCATCTGTTATTCTAGGGGTCGCAAATTCCAGGGATAAAAATGCTCCATTTGAACTCGTTAAAATGTCCACGGCCTAGGCAGGCAAGGGTGACAGCATGTAGGAAGAAACCGGCGTTCGCGAGCTGTTGAGAGCATTGGAAGCTTCTCCCCCGTCAACTGGACTGAACGCGGAAGCCGCCGCCGAAACGTTCGAGGCAACCCGGCGTCTGGGCAGTTCACGTGGGGACCTAAGCTTCACAATGTCAAAGTCACGAACGACATAAGCCAGCCTACCTTCTCTGGCATTAAGGTCCCCCGCTTCCTTACGCAGCGCTCTGTCCAATTCGAGCTCTTCGGTCGTGTAATCCCTTCGAGCAAACGAGTGGACAAAGCGCTGCGTAAGGCTCTTTCTGCCACAGCGCATGTGGGCTAGTAGGGAGTCCCTGAGGCTTTGATTAGGTAGGGATATTTTGATAATCCGCCCTCGGCCACCATTATTACGAGGTTTACCAGGAGGGTGACGGTGGGCAGATATGTGACCAGCCTCAAACTCCCGAATTAGCTCCTCGTTGCCTGATGTGAGCACTTCCTCCTTAAGGATCTCACGATCAAAACGACGGGTGGCCTCCTCGTTTGACTGCTCGTCAATACCCACCCAAGTGATCATCCGTTGCTTGTCATCGATTTTTTGCCGGTCGGCATTTAACTTCACCATAGTTGAATAAAGAAGGCTCTTCTGAACAGAAGGCCTGCTATTAAGAGAGCTAAATTTAGCCTCTAGTTCCGACAGTCTAGCTAGAATACTATTTTGTGTAGACTGAATGTCGCCAATAAGAGCAAAAAAACGATCGAACGACGATGTCAGCACACTTTGCAGACTACTCGAGTACAAATCGAAACGTTCAATTAACTTACTGGCCCATAAGGGCATATCAGCCTCTACATCGTCGGATCCTGTCCTTTTCTTCGTGGCCTGTTTGCCCATTATCAAATCCAAAGACGAAGTGAGCACAGAGTACCAGTGCCGCCGCCGCTCACGGTGCGTGAATGTAGACGAGTGAATGGAGTTTGCCCCGGAAAAAACTCTACGAGCTCGCTGCAGTGAAGACTGGACAAGAACCGATGGACTTCCGCTGGCTATATCAGGGCTGAAAAATTCATTTCATGTGAGGATTATACTTCGTTAAACTCCTCGGAATCCCACTATGTAGATCAGGTCAATCGAGAACCCCCACCTTGTACTACAAGCCACTCTTCGTGTCATGGACAGTGCAAAGTACAACCACAAATCCTAGTTAAAGTGTAGAACCGCCCAAGTCCGATTTCGATAAATCTTGGCATATCGAGTATACTATTCCAGCGTGCTTCTCTGAGCTGTTCACCAAGATTGTTAAACAGGCTTTGCTTCGGCTGACGTTTCGGCGTCTTCGCCTTCTTCGGAGCCTGGAAAAGTCGAGAACATTAGTGAAACTATTCCCCCAAACGCCATCTCATCCTACAGAATAGTGTTCTGAAGACAGCTAGAGTAAAGGACCGATGTACCAGGTACAGCGTATCAACTAACCTTCCGGGTGGGTGCCGACGAGCACCACCAGTCACCCGTGGATGGAGATAGACGTGGGTGAGTGAGTTTAGCCCCGGATACCACCCGACTTAAATACCCTGCAGGTCATATCAGATTGATCAAAACCCACAGAGCTCGATAAAGGGTGCCAGTTCCTGGGTTATCGCTATGCACTCGTCTTTGCGGTTGACCTGTGGATTTCTGGCCGCTATCCAAAGCGCCTCAAGTGTCCTGCGTGCTGAGATGTCGCTTCCTCTCGCTAAGATGGAGACGGACACTTGGAACATGGCGCCATGGTGGCATCGAACCCTGTGCTCTCCCCAAGGAGTTGACACATTGGGTTTCTTGAGGCCATCTAGATGCTCCCTGACTCTAATACACAACGGTCTACCCGTTTCTCCTATGTACTCCTGCCCGCACATTCTACATGACATGAGGTATACCACCTCAGATGTCATGTAGTCTCTCTCGTTACCGCTAGGGCAAACTACGCAGGATGGAGTGGAACACATCCGATCGTAGATTCGGTTCCGGACCAACTGACCAACAATTTAAGTCGGGTGGTATCCGGGGCTAAACTTACTCACCCACGTCTATCTCCATCCACGGGTGACTGGTGGTGCTCATCGGCACTCACCTGGAAGGTTAGTTGATACGCTGTATCTGGTACATCGGTCCTTTACTCTAACTGTCTTGAGAACACTATTCTGTAGGATGAAATGGCGTTTGGGGGAATAGTTTCACTAATGTTCTCGACTTTTCCAGGCTCCGAAGAAGGCGAAGACGCCGAAACGTCAGCCGAAGTAAAGCCTGTTTAACAATCTTGGTGAACAAGGAAATCTCAGAGAAGCACGCTGGACTAGTTAAAGTGGATTGCATGGCGCATCCTGAACAGATTCAAATTGGTTCCGCGATGGTGTGGGAAGTTAAATACGTGGCGCAATCCGCAAAGGATGACGCAGTGAATCCCCAACAAAGCAATGTCGCAGTTGAACGCTTTGCGAATTCCGAAGACACTGAATGCCATCCGTTAGTGGTCCAGCTGTATTGATGGGAGAAAATAGGGTACTAGTCGTTAGTCTGGCCTACATGGGCAGGCGAGAACGCGCCCGCAGCTGCAGCCAATCGGAGCAGCGACCGAACACGCCTCAGCCAATTAGGACACCAACCGTGTATGCCTCTCTCTGGATAGTCTACTATGTGCTACCTAATTGGTCCAGCGTGTTGACTCCTCCCCTTGTAGGCCTTCTTAACGACTAGTGCCAAGAAGGCTAGGAACACCCCAGAAAGCCATATGGAGTAAGCCGTGCGCTTCGATATGGCGTAACGTCATATGCGGCATGTAAACGTGCCTGAAAAGGAAACGAGTGGCGCAGTCGAGAGGGAGCGGAGCGCCCCTGTTAAATACACCTCGTATCGATTCAGGATTCTGATCCGGCCAAGGCCAGCAAAGCCTTCTAGGGTCTATCCTAGTCGGGAGGGGGCAACAATAAAGTGCTGATTCCGTGCGTCATCCCGTGCAATACAGCCACATTCCCTGGATTTAAATGAAAGCAATCGCATCAACGGACAACAGCTGACGTTCTTACGGAAGCCGAAGGGAATGGAGACCCAAATCGCTATATGCCCCCCCCCCGAATAGGATAGATCCGCCTTCTATTCTTGCATGGTCGGTGAATCAGTACTGGAGTTGTCTGGGAAGGACAATTCCCTGGATTGTCTATTGACTGGCCATCGAAAAGAACTGTGTAGGCGAAATGCGCCTTCAAATTGACTCCACGGTAGCCGGTGGAAGTTGAATGCGTGGCGCATTCCGCAAACGAATTTATCTACCCGATACAGCCTCCACAAACTGCTTTAGTGAAGTGCAGTGCGTGGCGCATTCCGAAAGAATTAAACTCCCACATCGGCCAGCAGTCCAGCTGGGTTGAACGGATTCAAAATGCATGGCGCAATCCGAACGAGCCACAGCATTCGATCGATTTACGTCTGCTGGATAGGCCATGCGCTTTGCTTTGACTGATACGGGCATATACCAGAGAAATATCACTGTTGAACGAACGCTTGTTGCACAGTGGCGGCTGTAGAGCGCAGACCGAATAGGCGCGGTTCTTAAGGAGGTCATTATTTTTGCGAGGACGCACACAATGACAGATGGACGAATGAGTTCGTCTACCTTTATCCTTATTTAGGGACACATCTCAACGCGAGCGTGGGATGAATTAGCAGAAATCGAACCTAGAATATATTTCTAAGAAGTTTGAACGTGCAGAACCTCTAGTAAAAAATCACTTAATTAGTGGAAGTAAATATTGTATTATATTTATATCTATGTATTAATAAATTCTTTGATAGTGTCTTGTTACGAAAATTCGATGACTCCTAGAGTGTAGACGATTTCCACATACAGAAAAGGATGAAGGACGTCGTTGTCAATTCCTTTTGGGATGCGCCACGCACTCTAACTCTCCGGGATGTCGTGGAGGCGATTTGAATGCGTATTTGGCCTTACATTGGACTTGCAGTGGCCAGCCGATGAACAAATCAGAGCTTTATCCTTAGAAAAGTCTGGTACCAATTCAACGATCCCGTACGGACGGAAGCCTCGTTGGCCTGGGCGGGAAATCCGAGCCGAGAACCAATCGGAGTGCACGGAATAGCAGGCGCCCATTGGCCAAATGCCTACGTGAATTATCTCTACGATATTCCCCTGAAGTGGAATGCGCGGCACATCCCTCAATGTGCCTGAAGATGCAGCTGCGCTGCTGGATCTGCATGCGACATACTTAGCTGCGACAGCGACAACCCTTCTCTGAGGTCAATACGCTTGCCCTTCTCGGAGAAGCGTGACACCACCATTCCGATGGGAATAGCGAAGCCGTTCATGGCTGCGTGCTGGCTGGACAACAGCGCACTTCCTTCCGTCGCTCCATGTTGTCCTATTGAATGGGACCAGTGAGGAGTTTTGCGTGAACTTTCGTCATCTGAAGGGTTTTACGGCCAAGTTCAAGGAGTCTCAGTGTGTCCCCGAAGCGTCTGTTTGTCCGGGATTTATCTCCAACCCAACTCGACCCACCTTACATTTAATATGGCCGCTCCTCGATCCCATGAGATCCTTCAATCATCTGCGGCAGAAGCGCCACCAGACGAGGAAATTGAATTCTCATCGTTCGCAACGCAGTTAAAAACAAAAACAATTCGACCGAGCTCGAGCTCTTGTGATCGTTAGTGCCCATATGGAGCTGGAGTGGGTGTCCAGCGTTTGGGTCAATGAAGTGGCCCTGTCCTGTATGTTGTAGGCTGCGTCAGAGTCTACTTTTCAGAGGAAATCAGGGCGCTTACGTAAACTACGAAAGCAGCTGCGGTGTTTATCGCAGTTGTTGTTGTTCGGATTGGAACGACGAGCTTCAGAGGTCAGAATAATAAGGTCGTATGAGCTCTCCACGGACAAATCAGCCACCTTGGTCGCAGAAAACTCGTCCAGAAGTCGTCGTGTGGACTCGGTGTGTCCTAGTTGTCCAGCAGAGGAGGTGACGACAGGTAGTAGCTCCTCCGGAAAGTGGCTCGTCTACGGCTGCATGAGAGCTCCTGGCCCGTAGCTGAGGTAGAACCACCGGCTTTGGTAGGATTCTGGGATTCAAACTGTTGAGGCTTTCCTCAAGGTCTTCCACGGCAATAGTTAGTGACAGTTACGGCAACACTAGTTCCTACGGCACAGCCTACTATCGGCGACAGGTTAACCTGGGATTCAGACGCTCCACCGCACCAAGAATCTTCCTTTAGAGCTAACGTCGAAGTTTTTAAGCTCAGACAGAAGCGTTCTCTTGAATGGACATCCACGACATCATTGATGGGATTTTCGTAGTCGGATTTTTGTACCCTTTCCCTATAAATCCATTCCGCTAAGTTTATTAAATCAGTTTGGAATTCGCCTAAAGTGAACAGCCCTTCCTGACAAAACATTCTTTCACTGGACAGTGAGATGCGGAAGAAGCTACGAAGGTAGCACTCACCTTCTCTGGTCAGCGATCGAGCCTTCTCCATGTACTCCTTGAGTCCGGGACCTTCTCGTTGTGTACGAACTTTGGCGTCGTAGCTGCGGAATTTCGTCGGAATCTGCAAAAACACTGGAGCTTAAAGGGGGTGAGCACGAGAGAGACATGTTCAAGTCAACCTTTCGGGAGATTTTTCTTCTGGAACGTTAGTAGTTCTTCAGAGATTTGATGGATAATGAATGTTCAGCAGTTTATTTTTTTTGTCGTTGCAGCTCTTAAAATGCAGTCGTTTTCAAAGATCTGCTGGAGAAATAAATAAATAAATTTTGTTGGGGGCATGTAGAGGGGCAATAAGTGGGCACAAAGAGAAAATGATGAAAAACGTCACGGCGTAGGTTACCCAATGCTAAGAAGGGTGCTAACTAGGGAAGGGTTTCGACCTCCCATGGAACTTCAAGATGAGACCAGGATCATTAGAAAGAGCTCGGAATGCTGATTACGAATATGGGTGTCAAAATTGCAAAACGAAATTCCTGAGTGAGATATGGCCTGCCGAATGCGACGGGCGTCACCACAGGCGGGCCGTGCGATGCACCTGGCGCGAGAATGGTGAGTCATCGGGGCCCCGTAGAGAGGACCGCCAGCTGCGGCGGTGGCGTAGGGGTAGTGCTCCTCCTCTTCAGGTGCGACGGCGTTGGTTCAGTCCCCATTGCTGCCGGTTTTTTTGCACACCATAATTTATCTTTGAAATGATCGAAATGAAGCTGCCGCACCGTCACGTTGAATAGCCGCGAACCTTCTAGCGATCTTCTTCTCTTCACGAATTGGTACATCGTTGTCGTCTGGCACCCCAAATTCAGCAAGAAGAATGGACACCACTTTTGCTGGTGAAAAGGACATAGTCAGTGAAGAAAAAGCAGTAGATCAACGACATTTTTTTCTTCCTCATCCTACACTTACCACTTCCCTTTTTGCTTCACACATTTTTTTGCGTTGTTCCACGAATGCCAAAGTTGTTAGAAACACCTCTAGTTGTTCAATATATGATTTGGACTCTACTTGCGCAAAATAGTAAATAAAAATTTGACCATGCCAGTTTCTTGCCTTCAAGCATTTTTACAAGCGTGTATGGTAGTTTTCCTCGCTGTTTAATCAAATACATTTTATAATTCAGAACAAAAGATCATTTTGAAGATAAATTATGGTGTGCAAAAAAACCGGCAGCAATGGGGACGGAACCATCGGCGTCGCACCTGACGAGGAGGAGCACTACCACTACGCCACCGCCGCAGCTGGCGGTCACTCACCATTCTCGCGCCAGGTGCATCGCACGGCCGGCCTGTGGTGACGCCCGTCGCATTCGGCAGGCCATATCTCGCTCAGGAATTTCGTTTTGCAATTTTGACACCCATATTCGTAATCAGCATTCCGAGCTCTTTCTAATGATCCTGGTCTCATCTTGAAGTTCCATGGGAGGTCGAAACCCTTCCCTAGTAAGAAGGAGGTCAGGAATTAAGAGAGGGTGAGAAGTACGAATGATGAATTGAATAGAGATAGCAAGCAGATGGAGAAAATAAACAGGTATTTAGGCAAACCTAAAAAATAACAAAAAACTAAATTATTTCAAAAAAAAACAAATAACAGTGTTTAGTAGAGCAGAAAAAGCGCTTTATAATAAATACGAAAATTTCGTCATAAAAAAGCAAATAGTTTAAATAAAACGCTTCGAAGAATACGCTACGAACTTATTACCCAACCTAACGAATAGATGAATAAACTGACCGAGTAATTGTTATGGAGAAGAAGTGAATGCAAACAAAGGGATAGATAAACAAATCCGGCAGCATGAAGGGGACCGGAAACAAAAATAAACAGAAATGAGAACACGACTATCCAGACAGACAGAGGAAGCAGTGAAACAAGAAGAACACGGTAGGGCACATAAACATTGAGAGAGAGGGAAAGAAAAGTAAGAAAGAGGGTTGTGGGCTTTTCTGTGCTATTGTGGAGGTTTTTCTAATAAAAGCTTGTTTTAGAAAAGGCTGAATTAATAAGGATAAAGGATAAAGGACGGCGTCATTCAATCCCCTTTGGGATGCGCCACGCATTCTACTTCTACGGGATGTCGTGGAGGCGAGTTGAATGCGTATGTGGCCATACAATGACTTGCGGTGGCCAGCCGATGAACAAGTCAGTGCTTTATCCTTCTCAGACACGTCTGGTACCAATTCACCGACCCCGGAGGGATAGATGGCTTGGTTGGCCTGGGCGGGAAATTCGAACCTCCGAACCATGAACTTGGTATCGGGTGCAGGCGAGAACCGGCGTCTTTTCCGACTGCGCTACACGCTCACATTTCCATTAGTAAATTAAAATCCTCTTCGCTTTGTCGTATTTATACCATTTTCACGTCGAAATGGACCCTATTCAAATCAAATTGGACACTCTTCTAAGGTAGCCCAAGACCTTTGAAATCAAAGCGAACTCTTCTAAATCGAAATGGCCTTTAGGCTGGGTAAACTATAGACTCACTAAGATGGTTTTCACCTTTTGTTTAAGAAAAATTTGGTATAACTTTCTTTTAAATTTTTTAGTTCACCTGCCCGACGATGAGTAATAATTTTATAAAAATTTTACTTTTTGAAAAAAATGATAAATTAAATTTTGTCTTAAAGCGCAGCAATGCAGCTGATCATATCGCGCATTAAAAGACCAGATCGCGCCATGCACTCGAAAAGAGCAACGCAGTGCTTATTTGATTGATAGTGTAAACACTGCTCACATGCAACGAGAAAGTTAGAATATGTGTGCTTTGCCACAATTGTTTATGTTGCATCGTTTTGCAGACGTGAAACTGCATGATGCAAACAGAAATTTTGCTGTCAATTGAATAAAAATCGCGAAGTTTCAGACGGGAGCATGGCGCAAACTATTTTCACAAATAAACTGGCCGCCTTTCTGCTCTTCAAAACGAGCTTTAAATCATTGTTTTTCCTTAAAAAAATGAAAATTTTATTAATTTTCTAACAATGTTTTCACTTCTTGGGAATTAAAACTTCAAAGAAAGTTATACTAAGCTTTTCTTTGAACAAGAAATTATTCGAACATTTTTGGAGAGTCTTTAATGTAGTGTAGAAGAAGCCCGTCTCGATTTGGAAGCCGTTCAATTTGATTTCAAAGTTCATAGGCCAGCTTAGAAAAGTGTCCAATTTGACGTGGAAATGGTATACATATAAGAATAAAGGATAAAGGACGGCGTTACTCAATCCCTTTTGGGATGCGCCACGCATTCTACTTCTACGGAATGTTGTGGAGGCGAATTGAATGCGTATTTGGCCATACAATGACTTGCGGTGGCCAGCCGATGAACAAGTCAGCGCTTTATCCTTCCCAGACAAGTCTGGTACCAATTCGCCGACCGCGGAGGGATGGAAGGCTTGGTTGGCCTGGGCGGAAAATCCGAACCAGGAACCTGGTATCGGGTGCACGCGACAGCCGGTGCCTCCTCCGACTGCGCTACACGCGCCCCAGTATACATATGTAAATCATTATTCATGTTCGCCAACGTATTTGAATAAAGAAGTCTAAGTCTACTTCCCTGTCGATGAAGCGCGCAGCCCCTCAGATGAGTGGCAAGTAGCCTTAAATAAGGATAAGGATAAAAGACGGTGTTACTCAATCCGTGTTGGGATGCGCCATGCATTCTGTTCCTACGGAATGTTGTGGAGGCGATTTGAAGCGTACTTGGCTGTACAATGACATGCGGTTTCCAGTTGATGACCAATGTTCAACATTATGCACCCAAGTTACCGTAGTGTAGACAGCGTGCTTTCCACCGCGTTTGTTCTCGAGCCCTCTAACGGCTGAGGTTGTTATTCCGTGTTGAAGAACACCTATGTAGGAGCAGCCGGACAGCCGTTATTCCTTGGCAGTTGCTCGAAAAGTGCTCGTTACGCAGCGTGGCATGAAATTTCCCCACGAAATTCTCCTCGTCTCTGGCTCACTGGGCTGTGATATGTCGTCACGCTCCAATTTCCGTCAGACTACGGGCAACGCAGCCACGCTTTCTGGGGCCTGAAAGAAGCTGGCAACCCTCCGGTCCCCGTGCTTCGCTACTAGCTGTGTATAGTTGATTAATCTACTCGCACATAGTGGTGGCGGTGGCGGTGGCGGTGGTGGCAGCAGCAGTAACGGCGCTTAGTGGCAGTAACACGAAGTTGGAATCGGTCCCGAGGGACAGCGGCGGCGGTCGGTTGGCCAGGCCGTCGGCGACTTACTGCAAATTGCCTCATGCGAACAGAGTGCTGGGGCAGTCAGTCACCTTGTTCATGTAGCTGAGATCGCGCGGCGTGCTGGAGCCGAACACGAAGTATCGGGCGTTCGACTGACGGTCTTTCAGACGCTCTCGTCCACGTGATGACGCCATGCTGCTGCTAGCCGTCGTCGCCGGCGCTCGTTGACGTGCTCCCCGCAGCTGGAACGAGAGGAATGGAGTTAATCAACACGACGACACGATGCCAAACGACAGGCAATTGAGTGCACTATTCTGATGTACTCGGAGGCAAAGGATTGTATTCTTCAAAAGGATAGGCCGTGCACTCGTCCGGAACACGGAAATCTTCACCTGATTGATAGCGGAAATGTTGTTCACCTGAAGCTACGCCATGCAGAGAACGATTCTTGGTTTTTCTATTGCATTGGATGGCAGAAAAAGGTCTCGCCCCGCTATTGTTTCAGTTTTTTACTCCAGGAGCCGAATTCACCAGGTATGCGGGGTATAGGGGGTAGGCGTACCCACGGTATTCATGGTAGGCCTTACCCACCACATCGGAGGTATATCAGTGGGTGCAGAATACTCAACGATCGCAGTGGGTATATCCGCATGCCCGCTACGATTCCGTCCGCGCCCCATTGACAAAATGACGCTCCATTGGGATCAGCTGTTCTCATTGGAGCGTCATAAGGCTTACTTCTACCTTACCTTTGATTCCTCTCACGAATACGAGTCGTACCCGCTACCCGTTGCGGATAGTGGGTACGGTTCCCTTAAGTATCGACACCTACACCCACCGCTTGATGAATCCGGCTCCAGGACTTTACAAAAGGTTTTGATACCCGGTACTTGTCTCGAGGACGCACCACAGGGGTGCGGGAACGAGCTGCTGCTCCTACCGTAACCGCGGCAGCCAAACAGGCACACAGGCTCAACCGCACAAGAGCTGCACATGATTGGCCGCCGCGATTACTGTGGGAGCAACGGCGCGTTCCCGCATCCTCACTGTTCGTTTCCATCATCTAAAATGATAAAAAACATGTGAGAACAATAAAGCGTATTGAGACAGCGCTTTCGCTACGCGCTATCGCTACGCGTTCCCGCACCCCTGCGGTACATCTTCGCGACATGTACCTGACACATTTACATGGAGAAAAGTATGTAGTTTTAAATACATACGAAATATATAGAGTAACTGCCAAAGCCTGAAGAATATGGGTCACCTTCCGTGACTGTAGAAAAGCCTAATTTTCACGTCGAAGAGCTTTATGGCTTGAATCTCAGAAACTCGAAGTCGGTGTTGAATGGAAATTCGGTGTCAGGAAGCAATTGTCAAAAAAAAAATCGGCAGTGAACTATTGACACGATAAGCCTTGAAATAAAAGGATAAAGGACGGCGTTACTGAAACCCTTTTGGGATGCGCCACGCATTCTACTTCTACGGGATGTCGTGGAGGCGATTTGAGCGTATTTGGCCATACAATGACTTACGGTGGCCAGCCGATGGACAAGTCGGCGCTTTATCCTTCGCAGACACGTCTGGTACTAATTCACCAACCCCGGAGGGACGAGAGGCTTGGTTGCCCTGTGCGGGAAATCCGAACCAGGAACCTGGTATCGGGTGGGCGCGATAGCCGCCGTCTCCTCCGACTGCGCTACACGCCCCTAAGCTTTGAAATAGAGACAGAGCACCCTAAAATAACAGAAAGCCTCGCTCAGAATTGAACGCTTCTTCGAACTATTAGATTTTTTTTATGAAGATAGGATCATGAACAATAGTAGAAAATGATTCACGAAGCATTTGTGGTCTTCCGTCCAGTCATCGCGAGTTTATATTAGGTCGTTGCATATGAATCGGCCGATTTTGACCGAAAACTTTGACAGAATCGGCAAAATCCCGGTCATTTCATATGCGACGACCTCTGATAGATAACTTTTTTGGTCACTTTTGGGATTTGATGAGCTATTGCTAGCGTAGTTCGCAACGAAATCAGTTGAATTAGAGCAGATCATGGTGAAGAAAATGTTAAAAAAACGAGTACAAAGCACGAAAATCTGCTGAAAATGTACCACAGTTTTGATAAATAAAAAATTACTACCGTTTCGTGAGACAACACCGCTCGAAAATTTCAGGAATCAGAGTTGAATGCTGCTTTCGATTATGTATGATCTCCACATTCAGCTTTAAAAAGCGTTATTTTATTGTATCTGATTTCTTAAGTTGGCTTTCAGAAGAGAATTCGGATCTATCCTAATCGAAGGGGCATATTTATTTATTCATTTATTGCACCCATAATTGCGTTTTAGTCGAACGAAGCAAAACTTTATCAGTAACAGAATTGCAGTATGATGCTTTTCAATTCTGTTCGTCGAATTAGGATAAGGATAGGGATAAAGGGCGGCGTTATTTTTGGGATGCGCCACGCATTCTACTTCTACGGGATGTTGTGGAGGCGATTTCAATGCGTATCTGGCCATACGATGACTCGATGAACCCCGGAGGGATGGAAGGCTTGGTTGGCTCGGGCGGGAAATCCGAACCAGGCACCTTGTATCGGGTGCAGGCGACAGCCGGCGCCTCCTCCGACTGCGCTCCACGCGCCCTTTCGTCGAATTAGTAAAGAAATATTTATTTAAACTGAATAATGTAATGTTAATATGATGTTTTGACGCATTATTCCTGTCCTTGCATTTGTTCGAGAACTTCACACGCCGCCTCAGGAAACTGCCGATTCTTGGGGAAATTCAGGTGATGTGGCACTGTGGCACGATAGTGCAGGTAAGTGGTCACCTTGGGATTGCCCCTCCCGATTAGGATAGGTCCAAGGATTCTCTTCGTGTAGAGGGTGGTGCAGGAACCCCTTCCGGCAGTGGCGAGCTTTAACTGTCCAATTTCTCACTATGTAAGACTGCTACTGGCGAGTTTTACTGGCAGGACTACCGTAACTCTACCCCTTTACGGACACCGTAACACCGTAATTTTACCGTATCAGATACCGTAATACCGTAACTTTAGCAGAGATGGTTGGCACTGAAGGAAGTGATGATCATTTGAAGTCAGAGTTCAAAAACGATGGAAACTTTCGGTTCGTCCTAATGCATAAAGACTATTCGTATTTTTCCTGAACTACTATTTTGATAATTAATTGATTATTTTATTTTTATCATATTTTTATTTTTATTCTTTGCATTTTTAATTATACAACGAATAAAAATAAAAATGGGTGCATAAATGAGAAGGCAAAAACCTTGATGGAATAGAATTTCTTTTAAGAAATCTGGGTCCAAATAATTTTTGAAAAATCACTTCAAATTTGACGACCAAAACCGCGACATTTGCGTACAACCCAATACCTGAACGAATTCTGCTAGAAATTCAATCAAATGCCAGCTTAATCTGCTGTCAAGCTGGCATTTTTACCGTAACTGAAATCGTTGCCAATGAACGAAGTCATGGTCATCTGAAGTTAGAAGTCAAAAACAGCGAGATGAACCTCAGAATTGACACGCTTGAAAGCAGCTTTTACGCTATCAATTGAGGAGGCAGTACGGTCTAGGACGAGTACACGGCTGAATCTCCCCAAATGACACATCGGTGACGAACGAACGAAGGACCAGAGTGGTGAGATGCGAGCTGAAGAGGGCCTCCTCGTCGGCGGAGGAGGGGCTTCTTCTGGTCGCTTTGATTTTCGCGAGAGCTGGCTGGCTGCCCGGCTATGGTGGGTGCTTGTGCGGCTAATTGGGCGACTTCTAATGCTTCGACCGGATGAAAACAGCCGGACGAGCCGGGCTGGCAGGCCGTCGAATCGCGATTAGACAATGCGGAAGCCGTCGGAAGACTACAGGTGGAGCGGACAGCCTGACGTGACTGCCGTGAGCAAGCTGGGCGTGTTCAGAAGCGGTGAGGTGAAGGCCGTATTGTTGTGCTCGACGACGACTATGGCGCAGCGACGCCGGTCGCCGCCGACGGCCAGGGCGGGCGGCGATTTGGAAAAGGCGCCCGGAAGGCGACACTTTGCCTCCGCGCTCTCGTCGTCGTCCAGAGAGGCACGACGTTCGCCTCCAGAGACGCGGAGACTGGCGCCGCCACCCGCGCACAGCCGGCTCGACACACTGCTGCTGGCTGGCCTCCCTAAGAGTGCATTCGTCGAATTTCGAGTGCTCCCGCTCAGCCGAGCGAGATTCGAGGAGGTGGCAAGAGGTAATGGCCTTTCAAGCGAGGTTGAGAAACGCGCCTGCCCTCTGGGACTCTCCTCAGCAGCACCGCTGGTTTTGTCTTTTCAGTGGCATCGCATAGAAGTGGCTGATATGGAAGGGACTTCATGGAAAAGGAGTCGGACAGTGGCGTTTGGGTAAAGGGTAGACATAGCCGAGAGGTGTTGTTGAGTATTTTATTATACACCCCCGGTGCAAAATTATAGGTTCACCCCTGATTTGTCCATCAGTACCCGAAGAACTCGCTGCCAATGCTCAAGGATGTTACCATCGTACTTCTCACTACCGAAAACCTCTGTTGAAGAATTCGAAACAGGTTAGATTATCAGCGCAGGATACCACGAATTTTTATTGAAAATTTGACGAATGGCGGCCGTTGCAAAATATAAGTTCACTTCATAAAAAAAACCCTGATTAATCACAAAGGTACCTATAGACAAAGTAAGATTGGTACTTCGCCAGATCACCTTTGTTGCAAACAATATCGAAAATTCTATTTGGCATACACTCATTAGGTTATCAACAATAGTTTGCTCCACATTGTCCATGCATCAAGTATGACGCTCTTCAGATCAGAAACGGAAGTGTAAATGCTTCCATTTTTGTACACTTTGTGCACAAGAATAACCCACAAGTTCTCTATGGGGTTGAGATCTGGAGAACACTCCAAAAGTTGAATTCTGTTGGAGCTAAGCCAGTCTGTAGTTGGCAGTGATACGTGTTGGAAAACAAACTTGGAAAACAAGGCTGTGCCTACGGAATCTTCTGAAATATGGCATAAGGTGATCTCCGAGCAAGTTCAGGTAGTCTTCGTTGTTCATTCTACACGGAAAGAGCTCCTCGGCAACAGACTCGTATCCAGAACACGCAGTCGAAACCATGAGACCTCCACCGCCAAAGTTGCGCCTGAAGAATACTCGCTTCTCTTCCCTCAGATCCCTCCAGTAGTGTCCTCAGCCGTCGAGCCCCGTAAGATTCCACTTTTTTTTACACTACTGGAAAGATCTGAGGAAAGAGGAGCTAGTATTCTCCAGGTGCAACTTCGGCGGTTGAAGGCTTATGGTTTGGGCTGTGCTTTTTGCATAGAACTTGTTACCCTGGAGATCGTCTCGTGTAGGATGAATAACGATGACCAGTATCAAGCATGGCGTTCTTCAGATCAGAAACCGTGTGCATCTGAAGTGTTCGGTTTCTGATCTGAAGAACGCCATACTTGATACACGGACCAATGTAGAGCAAACCGTTATTGATAACCTTATCAGTAATATTACCTGTATCACCTGTCGTCCGTTGATCATCGACTGGCTCGAGCGGGCGCCAGCAGCGTCTCCATTCGTCCCTGTCGCGTGCCAAAGTGCTCAAATGGATCCTCCTCGCTCGAGGGACACGAAGAGCGTCACAGCGGTCGTTCAGGGCTTTCACGAAGAAGTCCGACCAACGCGTTGGTGGGCGTCCTGGTGTTCTCTTGACATCCCGCGGAATCCAGTCGGTGACGGCTCTCGTCCAGCGGGTGTCTGCGAAGCGCATTACGTGGCCAGTCCACCTAATTTTCGACAACTTGGCCCACGCGACAGCGTCTCTGATCTTCGAACGTCGGCGAAGCTCGGAACTCCGGAGGCCTTCCCTCACTTGCGTGAGTCGTTTCACTTCGAGGACGACGGTCGGATTACCTATGGGGAGCAATAATTCGGGGAAACGTGAAGAATCAAGGAATATCTCGACGGGGAAGGAGAATTCAAAGCCATTGTTGCCATAGGAGGATCTTTAATGAGGTTCAATCCGACGTAGAGAATCGCCTGCCTTTTGGAACTCTCCAGGGAACAGGTACTTCAGTAATCCTCTCTTTCGGGTTTTATCCGACATGAGAACCCATGGAAGGAAGGCCAAGAGGTGTCGACTGCACAGAAGCCTTCAGAAGTCCACGAGCGGCAGAATCTATCAGTGAAGAATGAATGGTCCTGAAGTGAAAAGACGAAGTCAACTAAACAACCGAACGGGAACATGTGCAGTTGAACTGCCAGAGGTGAACAAGAACATTCAAAATAATATAGAAATAGAGCTATTCATTAGTTTCTTGGGAGGAGCCACACATTTCATTTCTACGAGGTATGGTGGTAGACACTTTGGTGCATAGGTAGAAGTCTCAAAAGTCAGCTCATGAACCGCTGAGCAAGTCATTGCTCTGCTCCCCCTCCCTATGTGGACACTGGAAGAAGTTGACTGCTCTTTACCCTGGTTTAGTCCTTTTTAGGAGTACGTTGCCCTCGGCGCTAGTCGGGAATGTGGCCTGCATGGGGAGAGGTGCATGCGAACCAACCAGCCAATCAGAGAGCACTGAAGGCACATTCCATTCACACTGATTTTTCCCGGCACCCTATGCAGGCCACATTGTCGACAAGTATTCAGACTGGAGATAGCGCCTATTCACTAGATCTACTAGGACAGAAGCAGTGCCGATAAGGCGGTCAGTTAACGAACTCGAAGACATCCTGAAAAAGGACTGGTTATCACTTAGATTCATTCGCTTATCCCTAATAGCTTCAACCAATCACTGAATCGAAGCATCTATGCCGCCTCTTTTGATTCAGTATAAGTGCCAAAGTTGCTCAGTTCGCTTAGAAATGTCGATGCGCCAAGGTGATGCATTCAGCGCTTTCTATCAAAGATCTGACTAATTACCCGTGTTCAAACTACGTCAGTGGAAGGTAGAATGCATGACGTATCTCGTGAAGGAACCATCCTCTCGACCTAATCAGTCGCTGAACTCGGCCTGCTTCAGTTAAACGCAGAGGTAACCTCTGATTCGAGGAGTGGTGCTGACGAATTCGTCAGCACCCACGAACGTGTTCTCTCCTTGAAGGCAAGCCGCCCAGACGAGGAACACCACCACGTACTCGCGATCCAGATCAGCCTCGGAACGGGTGATTATCTCCAGTCAAGAAGCGGCCTAGTCGATAAAACACTGGCTCGCAGGGGGTCGCCGACCTGTGCGGTTGACCTGGAGCAGTCGGACAGTCGATTTCCTGGACGGCCATCTCCCCAGATCCAACCTGGTGGGTATTTGTCTCGATTCTGATGACTCTACTGTCCACCCTACTCGCTTCTTCTGGCAGTATGTACTATTCATCACCGGCGAAGGATTCCAGGGAGATTCCATGAAGTCACTGGAGTACGTGAGTCAATTTCTAGTTTCGTATGGATTTCTTGCGCTCCATCTTCGATTTTCCTGCCTACTTCTGAGGATTTCTCCGTCTCAGCCAACTTGAGCTGTACCTAGGTGAGTTTCTGGAGCTTCTTGTAAACTTTTGGAGCAGTAGCAAGTGCTTCTGTGGTCTGTGGACGTACTTTCGACCATTTAGTTCAATTTTCGGCGTTTTTAATCCCTCAGAAGGACTTCAGGAAGTTTCTATTCGTTGTGGACCTTCTAGTCGCTAGAACTAAAATCATCATCTAAAACTTCTTTGTATTTTTCAGAGTACGGCCACCTTAGCGTTTTCCCTATACCTATATTTCACCCACTAATATCAGGCATCGTAAACAGGGCATTGCAGATGCCGGTGAGGTCCTTCTAGAGTCTTCTAGGTGCTTCTAGATGAGGTCCTTCTAGATGTCACTAGACGCAAAGTGACAGCTAGGAGGACCTCATCTGTTCCTGTAGAGTTCCAGCACAAGTCCTTTTTAGGAGCACATCGCTAGATGTCAAGCTTCGGTGCTAGTCGGGAATGTGGCCTGCATGGAGAAATGGACGCGAGTAGACGCGTGCCAATCACAGAGCACCGATCGCACACACCTCTCCTGGATGTTGCCTGTTCGATGCCGTCGACATTCACTCTGATGCGTTGACGTGTTTTGGCCATCGCATGCAGGCCACATTGCCGACATGTATCCAGACAACGCCTGGAGATCGTATCCGTCGACTAGACCTACTAGAGCAGACACAGAGCCAGTAAGGTATGCAGTTAACGAACTCCAAAACATCTCGTAAAATGATTGGTTAACACCTAGGGTTATCCGCTTATCCCTCATAAGGGGTAAAGGATGAACGACGGAGTTGGTCAATCCCTTGTGGATGCGCCACGCATTCGACTTCTGCAAGATGCCGTGGAGGTGCCTTGAATACCGATTTGGCCACACAATGACTTGCGGTGGGCTGCCGATGAACAAGTCAGCGCTTTTTCCTTCACAGAGAAGTCTGGCACCAATTCTGGGACCAGGGGGGATGGAAGGCTTGGTTGGCCTCGGCGGGAAATCCAAATCAAGGGCAGGTACTGGGTGAACGAAACCGCCGGCACCTCCACCGACTGCGCTACACGCGTTCCTATCCCTCAGCGGATCACTGAAGTGAAAACGCCGGCGGCAGATACTCCTATATGGGCTCAAAACAAGTGCCAAAGTTGCTCAGTTCGTTTAGAAATGTCGAGACTCTAAGCTGATTGCGTTCAGCGTATTTTTGAAAGGTCTGACCGAAAGGTACGTCAATGCAAGTTGGAATGCGTGTCGTATTCCATGAAAGGACCACTTTTGACTTTGTCTTAGTGAGTGAGTCGTCTAACTCGGTCTGCTTCAGTTAAACACAGAGGTAACCTCTGATTCAAGGAGCCGTGCTAAGGAATTCTTCAGCACCCACAATGTCGATGTGGACGTCTGAACGTCTTCTATCTTTGAATGCAAGCTCTCCTGACGAAGAACACCACCACGTACTCGCGACCCAGTTCAGCCTCAGAACGGGTGGTCATTTCCAGTCAAGGAGCGACCTAGTCGATAGTCCACTGACTGACAGGGGGTCGTCGACCTGTGTGGTTGACCTGGCGGAATCGACCCTCCGATTTCGCTGGACCCTCACCGCCCGGGATTCTACCCGGGGTGTATTCGCCTCGATTCTGATGACTCTTCTGCCCAGTCTACTCGCTTCTTCTGGCAGTGTGTACTATCCACCCCTTGCGAGAGGTTTGACTGACATTCCGTGAAGTCGCTGGAGTACGTGAGTCCATTTCTAATCTTCCGTGATCATGCTACGCTCCATCTTCGACTTTCTCACATACTTCTGACGGTGAGTTCGGCTCATTCAACTTACATAAGCTGTATCCAGCTGTGTTTCTGGAGCTTTCTGTAAACTTTTGGAGCAATAGCAAGTGCTTCTGTGGTAACTACCATCTCTATATCCAGACCAACGCCAGCTTCGCCTCTGCCGTAGGCAGTAGGCAAACTGGTAGTTGTCGATAATGTGGCCTACATGGGGAGGCGGAGACGCACCAGCCAATCACAACCAATCAGAGCACCAATTGAACATGCCGTCTCTATGTGGCACGTCTATCTAGCATGGTCAGTCTGACCGGCCCTGGTACGTCTCCCTAACTGTGTAGGCCACATTAGCGACTAGTACCGCAAACTTGTATACGAAGTTGGAAACGATGTTATTTGGCATCTGTTCGGAACGCGCCGTGCATTCCAGCCTTCCTTAAGTACCTAGAGGCAGTGTGAAGCTATTTGGCTTCTGTAGGATCTGCAGTAACTACGCCAATCTGTTGGCTAACCTCCGATGGCGGTCCTGCTACGAGTTTTTGCCCATGGGAGGTCAAGCCTGATTGCGGATTCGAACGCAAAGCCGACCCTTGCGCATGCATGCAATCGACGACTCTTGCCAACTGAGCCACATATACACGTCCTTCATGGGACACACTTGCATCGCTGTCTTCCCCGAATCACTGTCGACCGTCGTATTTCTAAGTGGGCTCTAATAACGTCTCCATGTGTCCTTGTCGCGTGCCAGAGTAACCCAGTGCTCTATCGCCGCTGGAGGAGCGCCATACCGTTCGTTCAGGGCTTCGAACAAGAAGTACGAGCTACGCGTTGACTGGGTTCTTGGTTTCTTCTGGCATCTCGTTGAATGTAGTCGATTACGATGCTCGTCCACCGAACACAAGCGTGACGCGTTTCGTAACGGACCAACCTGGTTTAATTACCCAAGTTTGAGGTACTTTACGATCCAGAGATCAATTTACATTGTGGTTGTGCGAAGTTTAAACCCAATTTTCGACCATTTTTTTCAATTTTCGGCGGTTTTAATCCCTCACAAGGACTTCAGAAAGTCTCTATTTTCCTTGTGGACTTTTTAGTGGCTAGGGTTAAAATCATCTAAAATTTCGTTTATTTTCAGAGTACGACCACCTTTAGCGTTTCCCCTATACCCATATTTCACTCACTAATATCATGCATCGTAAACAGGGCATTACAGATGCCGGATAGACTCCTCGCTCCTTCCATTGCCATAATTTTGACTGAAAGATTGCCGCAATTGTCTCGATGAATCGTCCAGCTGGCGTTGCTAGGTAGCCGTAATTCACTCATGGGTTGTTCCTCTAAATAGCCACGAATTTTGGCTAGCACTATAGCACGAGGAGAGGTGGGCATCTAGTGAGCCGTTGGAGGCTCGATGAGCCTCTCTGTTTAAGTCAACGCTAAGGCTTTGGCTCATTTGAGACCTAATCGATAAAATCGATGGAATCGATCGATATGGTCGAACGGTGGATAACGTTTAGCTGTTTTTGTTCGAAAGCCGTCATATTCAGGTTATTCAGTCTTGCAGTTTCCTTTGGAAGGTAAGCATATTCAAAAGTCATGCAATATTTTTATTATTATTACATTATTTAAAGTTTAATCCGAAGGCCTCAAAAATAAATTATCAAACAGGACACGTTTTGTGGAGGTGGAATGAATTCCTTTAAAGAATCCTCAAAACTTGCATATTATACTCTATAATAACGCGCTAAGCGATGAGTCGTCCTATCGATCGGTGCCGCCGCAGAAATTATAAAATAGGGGGAAATTTGGGGGGAAAATGGGGAAAATTACAAGACGAAAGTAGCGGAAATTACTCAGACGTCTTCTACCTGCCTGGAAACTTCAGCCCTGGGGTAATCGCGGTCGCTCAACACGAATCTGAAGTTTGTTTTTGAAGTTTTGATCGCCATAAATCGATATTGATCAAATTACGTGGCGCGACAATAGCGGAGAATACCCAGACGTCTTCTACCTGCCTGGAAACTTTAGCCCTGGGTAATCGCGGTCGTTGAAGCCGAGCCTGAAGTTTGTTTGTGAAGTATCGATCACCATCAATTGATATTGATCAAACTGTCGATTTTTTGTGGATGTCGTCTAAGCGGTCAAAACTTTAGCCCTGGAGGTAGTCGAGGTCGCTCGACACGAATCTGAAGTTCGTTCTTGAAGTAACGATCGCCACCAATCGATTTTGATCCAATTATCGATTTTTTGCAAATGTCGTTCAGGCGGTCCGAAACTTTAGCCCTGGGAGTGATCGAGGTCGCTGAACACGAATTTGGAGTTTATTCTTAAAGTTTCGATCGCTATCAATCGATACTGGTCAAATTACGTGGCGCGACAATAGCAGAAAATATCCAGACGTTTTCTGCGTGCCGGGCGATTCAGAAGACGTGCAGAATACGTCGTATGACGTGCCTGGGACTCAGAAAACGTGCCAAAGACGTCGTTTGGGGATTCAGGTAGACACGCTGAAGACGTCGTCCATTGTGCCTAGGGATTCAGAAGGTGTGCCGAAGACGTCGTGCGTCTCCGAGACGCCGATTGGAGTGACGGAGCACTTGTACATACATAACGTCTAAACGGTCTTAAATTTTATGTCGTCCAACAGAAGGAATGAATAAATGAATAATTTTATAGATCGAGTAAGTACATAACAAATTAAGAAGCCACGATTGGCTGACGCAACAGCGCTAGGAGCCGCGGCGTGTTCCCGCACCCCCGCTGTATGCTTCTGGCCTAAGCGGCCTGTACCATAACCTTCATTGGACAGAAATTACTTCGCTCTTACTGAAAAGTGTCTAATTTGATCTTGAAAACCTCTTTTTGATTTCAAAGATTTTCAGTTAGATTTCGAACGCTGCAAGCTTGTATAGAAGGATGCCCATTGTAATTTGAAGTGTCCAACTTGACACGAAAATCTTAGAAAAAATTGCATAATTCGGCTTTATTTTTGGAACCATCTAATATCTCACAATCGGTAGATAATCCCTTGAAGTGTTAATAGTGTGCCAAACGAGGTGTTTATGGTGATTCATCTGGTTTTGTGGTTTTTATGGTCACAAATAAAGGATAAAGGAAAAAGGAGGGCGTTACTCAATCCATTTTGGGGTGCGCCGCGCATTCTACTTCTACGGGATGTCGTGGAGGCGATTTGAATGCGTATTTGGCCATACAATGACTTGTGGTGGCCAGCCGATGAACAAGTCAGCGCTCTATCCGTCCCAGACAAGTCTGGTACCAATTCACCGACCTCGGAGGGATGGAAGGCTTGGTCGGCCTGGGCGGGAAATCCGAACCAGGAACCTGGGATCGGGTGCGCGCGACAGTCGTTGCCTCCTCCGACTGCGCTACACGCGCCCATTGGTCACAAATACAGCTAATCGCAGGTTGTTCAAGCTTTTTAAGCTTTTTAAGGAGCGTTTTTGAATAATTTCCTATTTTTGAGGAGAAATGGGTATGAATTTCTCAAAAATGAATGTCATTTTTCTTTATTTCTCGAAGACATGTAAAACAGGCTGCGCTAAAATAACGGGTTGAAGCTTTTTTAAACCAAAACTGAAAAACGGTTGACAATATCGATGAAGGATCAACAAACAACAACAACCTACACTTCATGCCCGAGCAGTTTCAAAGTGGCCTACCTTGGCACGAATGCAGAGTGCCAAACGTTTCGCGAAGTTTTCTGCGATGGACGGCAAGTCATCAGGAGACAAACGGTCCCACTCTCGGCGCGAGAACTGCTTCAAGGACTCCAGGCTACGGTGACGTTTCGCACAGGCCCTGGACTCCACAATCGACCCATCGGGTTCAGGTCTGGAGAATTTGGGGGTCATTCCTCAGTCGGGGAAGTTGGCCTTGCTCCACTCCTGCGTGTTCTTTGCTCTATGCGCTGGAGTCCAATGCGTGTTGCCGAAGTGCTGTCGAGCCCAAGGAAGGACCACAGCCTCAAGAATGCTTCGCCGGCATACATCTTGGTCAATCTTCACTCCTCGGTCCACGAACTGCAAGGGTGTTCTCCCGCTGGCGCAAATTCCACCCATACCATGACCGATTGTGGATTTTGGCAGTGCTCAACGATGTAGAAGATGTCCGGAGCATTTGTGGACCACATCCCATCATTTTGGCGATTGTGCGCCTGCTCCACGATGGAAAGCTTCTCATCTGTGAAGAGTATCCGTTCCCATCCTTGACCTGCGGCCCGCACCCCAGTTGGCGACATCGAAAGAGCCGTTCGCGCTTGTTCTTGTCCACTGGAAGCTGGACTTTTTGGGTCCTGTAGGGCTTCAGGCCTAGTTAGTCTCTGGCTACACGACGCGCTGAAGAGGGGCTGACACCGATGTTCCGAGCGATTTTCCTCATGGAAGTCTTCGGATTTTGGTCTACTCGCTTCTTGATGATTTTCCGTATTCGGGACGTGTTGACGGTGCGATGAGGGTGACGTCCTCGTCCTGGACGGTCACCCTCATCGCCCAGCTGCTTGTACCGAATTGTTGCTTTGGAAACAGTCGTTTGAGCGACATCGAGCAACCGAACGATCTCATTCTGACGCATTCCTCGACCTTGGAGTTTCAAAATTGCGGCTCTTTGGTTTTGAGCCGTACGGCTTCAGCGTTAGATCTCCCGTAGACATGATAGACGTATTGAAACTCGATTTGTTTATGAACTGGTGGACCCCACGACCAGGACAAGGGGATACGGAATAAAATGCGTCGCAAATGGTATACGCCTTGCGTTTTTTCGAGCCGGAAAAGCGAATAGGTTTATGAACTGACTTTGTCAAGGTGCGGGTAGCTAAAAGATGACTGTACGATGCGTCCGTAGTCTGTTTCGTACACATAATGCTTGGAAAACGTAGCCATTTGCTGGCAAGAAGTGGATCTTCGCCGATACTCGTCCAAGCTGGTTTTCGTCGAGGCTGCTAAGCGTTTTCCATACGAAAACTGGCACAAAACGATGATTGGGTTGACGGGCGCCTGAAGTGTAGAAGAAGAAGGCGTCGGCTATCGCCTGTATCCCGAATAGATTCATCTGTGGCAACCTGGCCTCCAATGCTTCCGTGGCCTTGTTTCCGATAGATTGTGGGCCGATTTTGTCATTTTGATCATTTACCACCGGAGTTACTGTGGGGACTGATAAACGAAAACGATATTTTCCGGAAAGTTCAGTGCATGGCTCATTCCAGAAAGACTATTGATTAGAGATGACATTGATTCTTTATGAAGATGGGTTGCACATCCGTACCGTTATGGACTTCTACCTGAGTTTCCAACAAAAAGCGGTTTGCCATGGTTGGGCCGCGTGGTAGCGCAGTCCGAAGAGGCGCCGACTGTCGCTTGCACTCCGACTCAGGATTCTTGGTTCGGACCCCAGCAAGGCTAACTATGCCTTCAGCCCGTCGGGGGACGGCGAGTTGGTACCAGACTTGTCTGGGAAGAATAAAGCACTGACTGTTTATCGACTGGCCACCTCAGAGTCATTTTAGCGGCTAAAGACGCACTCAATCTCCACGGCATTCCATAGAAATAGAATGCGCGGCGCATTCCTCGGCCGCCGATACAAGTGGTGTTTTGGAAGACAATCAGGATAAGACCAAGGATAAACTGAATCCTTCTTGGCATGCGCCACACATTCTACTTCTCCGGGATGTCGTGAAGGCGGTTTGAATGCGTATTTGGCCATAGAATGACTTGCATGGCCAGGAGATGGAGGAGTCTGTCATCAATTCTGCGACCTCGGAGGGGTGCAAGGCTTTATTGTGATTTATCCTAATGAGGGGGGAGGGCATTTCCTAGTCATTTGGACGACGACAGTAAAATTGAAATTGAGATGTTCCATGGCGGCTGCACACTGTGCTGGCCTTCTAGAGAACCTTTCAATACAACGACCTTCTAGGGATAGGCTAGCCTCTTTGGCGCTCCCCCCATCCGAGTAGGATAGGTCATTTTGTTGTCCTAGTCCCGGATTCATCAACGCGCATACTCATGGGTATGCTGGGTATGGAGGTGGAGTGGACATACCCACGATGTGGACATACCCACGATTCATGATAAACCTTACCCGCCGAATGGTGGGTGTATCAGTGGGTAGAGAAAACCCATCGATCGTCGTGGGTACATCCGTATACCCGTGACGCCGTCGCCGACACCCCATTGACAAAATGGCGCTCCAGTGAGATCAGGGTGCGGATTCATCAAGCAATGGGTATAGGTAGAGGTACCGTAAGGGAATCGTACCCACTACCTGCAGTGGGTAGTGGGGAAGATTCGTATTCATGAAAGGAATCAAGGGTAAGGTACAACTAGGCCTCTCGCGAGAACAACTGAAGTCTCACTGGAGCGCCATTTTGTCAATGGAGGGGGGGGGGGGGGTCGGCGAAGGCGTCACGGGTATACGGATGCACCTACGGCGATCGAAGGGTTTTCCCTACCCACTGATATACCCACGATTCGGCCGGTAAGATTTATCATGAATCATGGGTATGTCCGTCCCCTATACCCCGCATACCCGTGGGTACGCTCATTGATGAATCCGGGCCCAGCTGTTCTCGCGAGAGGCCTAGTTGTACCTTACACTTGATACCCTTCATGAATACGAATCGTACCCACTAGCTACTGGTGACGGATTCATCAACGACTAACCCGAGGGTATAGGGGGAGGGGGTAGAGATACACACGATGAAGCCTGCGTCTCTGATTCTCGCCTTATCTCTGCGTGACTCTTATCTTATTTCTCACCTTATACCGCGCATACCCACAGGGGCCGGATTCATCAACAATTAAACCCGTGGGTATGCGGGGTATGAGGGGTAGTAGTGATAAGGTAAGAGTTAGAGACGCAGGCTTCGTCGTGGGTATCTCTACCCCCTATACCGGCTGGTTAGTCGTCGATGAATCGGGCCCCTGCTGGCATTGGGTACGATTCCCTTACGGTATCTCTATCTATGCCCATTGCTTGATAAATCCGGGGATTCCCTAACCATGTATTTGGAATCGGATGCCCGACACATTCGGCGCTTCTCCGACTGTGCTCCCACGCGCTTAGAAAGGCCAAATACGCATTCAAATTGCCTCCACGAAGCGGAAGTCGTGGCGCATTCCAGAAAGACTATGGATTAAAGTCAAATGTTATCCTCCAGGAAGACTTTTTATGGTGACTTTCAGGCGACGACTATGGATTAGTCGAATGCGCGGCGCGTCCCAAATTGGTTACATCCTCGTTGCTCCACTGTATGCGGGTTAGCGGAGCAGTTCGTCCGGCCACTTTGAGCTAAACTGTTTGTCTAACTGGCGAGGGGCCCCATTACCTTCGCAGCGGCTTAATTGCGTCCACATCCGGGCGATTGCCTTTTGACGCCGGCCGCTTCGGCGGTGCGTTTCCGCAGCAGCAGTAGAACCTTTGACGAGAGTTGCGTGGCCGGAATCGATGCTGGCCGGATTCGAAGCCGTCGAAAAACGTCGTTCGTGCAGTCGTCTCGGCGACGACGACGGCGGCGACGGCGACACCGATGAGCCTCGGGGGCGATTCCAAAAACCGCCGCTTCCTGTGACGACGAGCCGCTGCTGGCCAGTCCTTATATTGCAGTGGTGGCGGTGGCCGGTGATTGCTGACACATGACAGCGCCTGTCGGACGAGATTCGATCCCCTTCAGGGGTTGCGCTAAATGTGCTCCGCTCCGATGTAGTCGACGGGGCATATGGCACGGTAACGAGGGGTAGTCCACTTATTCGGTCAGCTGGAGCCCTGTGGGAGCATCTGACAGGTCTAGAAAGGGAACCTGCCTCATCCAGATCTGGAAGCTTTACCCTAGTGTGGACAAGCTTACCTGTCCACCTACAGTTAAAAGATCATTTTCGGTAAGTAAACAGTAATCTACTATACCTACAAATTCTAAATCCGGGATGGCTCCTAACTATTTACGCGTAGTTTATTACTAATAACTTCAACAAAAAACAACAGTTATACAATCGATAAACTTCCATATAGAGCAATGCCTAACAATCATTCACTCGAGAAGATGTTCGAAATGAGCTCCTTTTGCAGCAATACAGGCCTTCAGCCTCCTCTCCACCGACATCACTGTGGGCCGCAGGAAGGTGACGTCGATATCGTCCCACGCCTTCTGAAGTGGAGCTTTGAGAGCGTTCAAACTTTGGTGACTCTTCGAGGAGACCTTCTGCTGCAAGTTGCCCCACACAGCGAAATGCATCGGATTCAGATTAGGCGAGTTAGGTGGCCAGAAGTCCTCATCCAGTAGCCAGCGAAGTGACTCTCGCAGAATGCCAGTGTGGATCTCGCAGAATGAGCAGGTGCCCAGTACTGTTGGAGCATGCATTGACCACTGAAGAAATTCTCAGCAACCCAGGGGAGAAGAACATCGCGCAGGATCTTTTCTTGGCAGACTTCAGCGTTGATTTTCATTGAACGGTCGACGAGAACCAGAGGTGTCTTCTTGTCCAGGGTAATGCCAGCCCACTCCATTACAGATTTCGGAAAAAGAGTCCTGTTGAGAACATGACGTTGAGAAGGCCTGTTTCTGGAAGGAGACAGCAACTGACGCTGATTCTGTGAGTTGTGTGCCACTTCAATGGTAAAAATCCCCTCGTCCGTCCAGATGACGTTTGAGAAGCGGCCCTGCTGGATCTCCTTTAGCGACAACTTGGATTTTTCCAATCTAATCTGCATGGCGGCTTCCGTAAGGGCTTGTACGCGATAAAGACGATAACTGCGAAGCCCAAGATCCTGTTTGACGACCTTCTGTGTTGTTCTACGGGAAACCCCAAGGTCTACGGCCATCCGATCCATGCTAACTCCATCGTTCCGGTCGATTCTCTTTTTGATGACTTTCCGAAGGCGGATAGTGTTCACAGTACGTGGTCTGCCAGAATTCTTCCTCGGTGCGACCGTTCCCTCCTCTCTGTACTGTTTCACAATGCGTTGGACTGTTCTGGCAGAAATCTGAAGTCGTCGAGCGATCTCTGCTGCAGAATGTCCTTCATCGGCGAGATGATCGATGGTGGAACGATGTGGTGAAGCTTTCACTGTCGAGGGCATTGAGGTATCACCTTGCTTGGTTTTTGTACATACTTCACCCATTCTAGAAAAATCCTAATAATTGATCTCCCGCCATTTTCAAAAGTACAGTAGCGGTTTAAATTTCGCGCAAATAATTAGGAGCCACCCTATATTACAAAAGTTAGCAACTTCTTATTAAGCTTAACTTCTATTACATTGTCGAACTATAAAAAGGGATAAAGGACGGCGTTACTCAATCGCTTTTGGGATGCGCCACGCATTCTACTTCTACGGGATGTCATGAAGGCGATTTTGAATGCGTATTTGGTCATACAATGACTTCTGGTGGCCAGCCGATGAACAAGTCAGTGCTTTATCATTCCCAGACTAGTCTTGTACCAATTCACCGATCCCGGAGGGATGGAAGGCTTGGTTAGCCTGGGCGGGAAATCCGAACCAGGAACCTGGTATCGGGTGCAGGCGACAGTCGACGCCTCGCCCGACTGCGCTACACGCGCCCACATCGTCGAACTATAAATGTCGTTTATGCTCAAAAAGAAATTTACAAGAAAAGAATGACCACCTTAATACAATAGGCAATCTCCATTATTATCACTGGCATGTCGTCAATGTCCTCTCAAAGAATGGATGCCTTTCTTGAAGCGCTCCGGCGGCTGTGACTCGAAGAAGTTGGACACCCAAATTTCGACTTCGTCACGGTTCTTGAAGTTTTTTCTCCTCCAGGCGGTCTGCATCGACCGGAAAAGATGGTAGTCTGAAGGCGCAAGATCTGGTCTATAAGGCGGGTGAGGCAGAAGTTCCCAGCCCAACTTTGGCGTGCGGTCGAGCGTTGTCGTGGAGGATTCCACAGTCGCTGAGTTCACTCCTTGTTGACGCAGTGCTTGGTACACGAAGCTCAGCTGTTCTTTGAAAAGGTCTACCGCAACTGTTTGGCCTGGATCCAGCGCCTCAAAATGCATCAGACCTTTTCTGTTCCATCAAGCACAGAGCTTGACTTTTTCCGTGAATGTCAGGCTTCATCGTTGTCTTCGGAACCTCTCCGGTGCTCAACCATTGCCGCGTTCGTGTGGTATTATCGTAGTGGATCCACTCCTCATCCAACGTCACGATGGAGTCATGGGAAGCGCTGTTCTTGGTTTTGCGGATGAGAATTTCAGCGATGACGACTCCTGCTGCCTTGTTCGTGTTGCTGAGCTGATGTGGCACCCATTTTCCACATCGATTTGGCTTCCCGATTGTATGGAAACGATCGGTAATGGTAGAATGGCGACAACCGATCCTCTGTGCGAGCTTGTGCTGTATGGATCCGACTCGACAGCTTCCTCTAATTCATGGTCATCCACAACTTCAGGAGCCGGATTCACCAACAATCAAACCCGGGGGTATGCGGGGTATAAGGGTTGAGATAAGGCAAGAGTCAGAGACGCAGGCTTCATCGTGGGTATCTCTACCCTCCATACTCACGGGTTAGTCGTTGATGATCCGGCCCCAGGATGCCGTTGATGTTCTTCGTCTTCAAGGCTCCCACCACCGTCTCGGAAGCGTTGAAACCATCGCTGGCATTGACGTAATAACGGAACTTCGTTACCAAATACTTCAGACAAGACGCGATGGGATTCTGCAGCAGTTTTTCCTTGCTTGAAGTCGTACACCAAGCAAACCCCCACTCAGTACTCCTGCTCGATCATCGTTAATCTGAAAAAATTCTTTAAAAGGGTCAGTGAATCAGAACGAAATTTTCACGAAAGATGCCTTTGGAAACGCTTGTTAAACACGCTTAGTTACATGTTACAAAAAATAACAAATACAAATAAAATAAAAACAAATAAAAATGACAAATCGAAGCAGGTGACATTTATAGTCCGACAACCCAGTATTAATAAAATTGCTTACAAGCAAAGTTATGACCTGTCACATGTTCCACGTCCGAATGTCGTAGAATCTTGGCATGTCTTTTATGATCTGTCAATGTTTTCAATCAATATCGGCCATTTCATATGCAACGACCTAATAGAACCACTCAACAAGAGAAACAGCAGGTAGCGACGAAATTTAATCCTATTACAAATGAGCATCACACAGTAAGGCAATTACATACAAACTTAGTAACACTAGAATGGACGGGTAATGTCGACAATGTGGCCTGCACCGTGGGGGGGGGGGCGGAGACGCGGCAGCTCAGCCAATCAGAGCATTCACCGTCAGCTTCGAGAGTCAACGGAAGGACATCAGTGCAAATTGTGCCTGACTGAGCGCGAGAGAGGGGGCGGAGCTTTGGTATGTGGGTAATTTTGGCACAGGTAGTTAAGGGCTGTTTGTAGTCTGCGACGACGGTGACTGATCCGCTGGACAAGAGTACAGATCGATTTTCATCAAGCTCTTGCTCGACATTAATCGATTTGTATGATTTACACAAGCGATTCAGTCGTTTCCGTCACTCATGTCGCGGACTATGAACAGGTTCTTATGAACAGGTTCTTATGAACAGGTTCTTAGATGTTCATCTCTCTGTCGAGTTCTGCATCAAACCGTATCGGTTTAAAACGTGCGGCGGGAGAGGGTACAGTTGGTGCTCTGGTTGGCCGTCATGTGTTTCCGCCCCATGCTGGCCAAATTTCATACCTGTGCCAATTTGCGTAGGGAATTTAACGGGTTTCTAAAATTTTTTACATATGTACTAAAGGCTGATGGTTGACTACCTTAGCTCACAGTTCGGCGAGTAACTGTGCAAGGAATTCAGAATTAGGGAAGATGTGGAAGTCTGGGGAGTCAACAGAAGTCCAGGGCAATCAGGTGGTGCGGAAAAACCCCGTCAAGGACGGCTAAAACTTCTCCGAAAGGCTGATGAAGCGAAAGTAGCCGTTTTGTCATTTTTCTGATATAGGTAGACACTCAAGTAGAGGGATTGAGTGGGTTTTCCATGTTCCTTTAGCCGAGGCGGAGTTTACAGTTCGGTCGCCGCGACGTAATATCGATCGTCTTGCCGCTTAATCGATATTGGCCCCGCTCCGCTAAGTCGTTGGTCATGTTGACTTCGTGACCTGGCCCGGCGCAGCCCAGCTACCGAAGTATAAATTCTCCCAAAGTGAAAGCTTTTTTCGGTACATGTCGCAAACTTGGGCAACATTTGGAGAAGGAAGCGGCCAGCCAATCAGATCGCATTAAAATGGCATGCCATTCAGAGAGGATATGTACGATCAGCATTCTGATTGGCTGGCATGTCTTCGGCTGGGCCCTGCTTGGTTGTGAGTGGCAGGAGCACCATCACCTCCTAGTGCTGCCCATCTTCGCGACATAAGCTTTTTTTCTGGCTCGGCATTTACTCGGAAGTCTTGCCGATCTGGACCGAGGTCTGTCAAAGTCGAGTGGGATGACTCCGTAGCCACATTAGCCCACGTAACGGCGACAAGTCTCAACTATATAGAGAGATGCCTTCAATTTGCACGTTGATTTCGGTGAGTTAAGGCCAATAAAGGAATATGTCAGCTCTAGGAAGTCTCTAATCCTCAAGGCGTTGAGATTCTAGCTCTCTATACATCTATAAGGTTATCTTCTTGAAAAACCAAGAACTAGGTGCTTCTGAGGGGTACAATTCTGGCTGACTAGAAGTAGTGACATTCGCGCTCGTCTCGGCTCATTCGTGGACCGTCGTGGGCGACTCGTTCCCTGGATTTTCGCAGCAGGGAAATGACCGTACAGCAGAACAGCACCGCCACCAGCACGGACAGCGGGACGAAGATGAAGATTCTGGAATATGGAGTGGTTGGTCTTGAAGGCTAGGCAAGATGTGTCTGAAGCAGCAGCAGCAGCCGGTAGTAGAAAAGAGCTTCAACAGGTCCGAAAAAGAAGGGGTTTCTATTCGCGGCCAGATCTGTGCTTCGGTAGCCGGTGAGCCTTTCTCTGGATTGCCGGGATATCACGTTAACCTTCTGGAATGATATGGCCTTAGCTATAGATGGAAGGCATTTTTGAGGCTCCACTTAAGGTAACTCTATTGTGTAGATAAAATAAAAGACGGCATTACTCAATCCTTTTTGGGATGCGCCACGCATTCTATTATACTTGATGAGCTACGGTATGTCGTGGAGGCGACTTGAATGCGTGTTTGGCCATACAATGACTTGTGGTGGCCAGCCGATGGACAAGCCAGTGCTTTATCCTCCTGGGCAAACCTGGTTCCAATTCGCCGACCCTGGAGGGATGGAAGGCTTGGTTGGCCTGGGCGGGAAATCCGAACCAGGAGCCTTGTATCGGGTGCAGGCGACAGTCGGGGCCTCCTCCGACTGCGCAACACGCGCCCATTGTGCAGATATTGAATAAAAAGGAACGTAAAGATTATAACACCTCCTTTCTTCATTGATCAGCCATTGAGGAGTGCTATATGAACATGGTTTGCTTAAGGGGGGTTTACTGTCACTTCTCTATATTATTCAAGTATATTTAACTACTCGCTTTCTAGAATATCCCCGTTTTTCTTTCATTTGGGTTTAGATGTCATTACCAAAGTTTCGTTATTTTTCGCTACTGCTGTGGTTTCGATGAATCCATTGCTTCTAGAGTTTCCGGAGTTTTACGCCACTGAAATAAATAAACAAAACGGTCGTTGGCAAAAATGTGTAGATTGTAACGGTTTTTATTTCATTTAACAAGGTTATGTTCGAGCCGAGAAATTCGCATTTGAATTGAGCGGTCAAAAAACGACAGAGGTTTGGTAGCGAACTATTATTTTTCATTTACTTTATTTATTTAAACGAGTGGCTGATTGGTTTTGGTACCGTTACTTAAAGAAAACATGTAGGTTTGAAAGCATTAAAAATGTGCAGGAAACCGCATACAAATTTAAGTGTTTAAATTCCTTTTCATGACAGCTGAAAGCTCGATTTTTGTGTACTGGCGTTTTATGACTTGAATATCTGAAACGCTTAAACGGAATAGATTCGATACTAGATGGATTCAGATTTATTATAATATTCTATTTTTTAATATTTATATTTTTTATTCATAGTTTCAATATACGTTGGGATGAAATTGGCTGCGAGAGCTTGCATTAGACATTTCGAGCAAGAGATAGAGAACCTTACAATTAGAATGACGGAAAGCCCTGCTCAGAAAAGACGAACATCCAGTAAGTTTGGCGAAAGAAAGGTCCCAAAAAATTTCCTATAATTCAGCTCATGGTTCGGGATGTCGAAAAGTATTCTGCCAAGCCGCCTGCTTGCGTAAGAAAAAGAAAAAACGTTCGACAGATAAGGTTGATTAATCAAGCACCAAAAATGATCCTTCTGGAACGACCAAGAAGCTTCGCGATAGTTATAGAAGGTTAATTCTTCATTAATTGTTTTGCAGATCGTTTTTTCTTACTGCATGAGTACGTCATTTTAACACATTTTTTGTGAAAAAAGTCCGTTGCTTTTTTCGTGAAAGAAAGAAACCAGAGGTAACCAACATTGTGGTTAGCAAAGGAGGCAAACACGGCGTGCTTTTGCTCGTTAGTGGGGGTTTTTAGCGGCTGAAGGAGTGGAACGCATGGTGTAATCTCTCACAGGTTGTTTCGTTTTTTCGTCATGCAGGACATTAAATTTGTCGCTATAAACCAAGTACGCAAGGCCAGAGACAGCCGTGCCAGACAAGTAGAGAGTGGAAATTATCGCATGATTTAATTGGAGAATTAATGGCTATTGAAAAGTAATTGATTGGTATCCGAATCGGTCAGGTTGAAGGCCATCAAGAAAATTTTGATAGAGTCGTCCTTCAAACCAGCTGGGCAGATGAATGCCTGGCCCGGGACCTGTCCGTGTAAGACATACCATAGGTGGATCGGTCGGGGTGTTGTTTGTGTGAACAACGCGGCGTTCTTTCTTCTTAAATGGTATCGTATTACGAGCGACCGGGTGGGTAAGGAGAGCGGTTCTTGAGCACAAAAGAATTGGACTGGACCCATTGTTTATTTGAAACAGGAGTTTTTCGGTAGAACGCATCAAATTGGTACTGTCAAATTGGGTGTCGGGTGTGCAAGTGCGGACAAGCGCCTTATTCGACGCCTCACCTCCAGCAAACATGCTTAGACTCGACGCTACACTTACAACGCTGAAATTTTCACGGGAGAGTTGTCGTGGGCGGGGCAATGGACTTGGTGCGCGGAACTCACCGTGGAGCGCGCTCTAACTCATGCGACGTGCAGGGATTCGGGCAACTAGCCGGAACTGGTGGGAATTGGATGGCTTATTTCATCTTACACACCTTCCCATCGTTTTCTATGGTACGCAGGACGCAAGATTCATCCACTGCAGTGGGCGAGAACTTCGTATGCTGCCGAAATCTCACCTATTCGCTTTTAAAAGCGGTGAAGTAGGTTTGGAAACGAGGTAAACATCGGTTTTCAGGGCACGTATTTGTCCTCGTGTGTATAATTCGCAGGAGAATGCTGTTTTGTACATTACCAACCATAATGAAATTCAACTGGGCTGAATTTATTGTTAGAGCTGGATGCAGTAGCCATGACGAGTGTACTAACCATAAGTTAGCAGCCAACACAGTGTGTTTAATACTTATTCATCATAAACATTTAAGGTGTAATGGCTCGTGTTTATACAAACAAACCTTATATAGATTGTAGTTCTCGAAAATCTCCTTGTGAAATGTAAAGTCTTGAGGTCTACCAGTAGAGTCGTCATCGGAATGATTCTTGGCACAGTGTTCACTAAGGTGTCGATGCGTCGCGAACACAGAGTCGCAAAGAGGGCAAGGCACAGTCGTCAGAGTTGGTAAATCGTCAGAGTGCTTCGAGTTCATATGTATTTCAGCCCGTTTTTCGACGTATACACTGCTCCACATAATTCACAGATTAGCGTGGACTTTCCCGTATTCTGCTTTTCAGCTAGTTTCGTCTGTTTTTTCATTTCTTCTATCGTTTTTGGAGAGACGCCGAGTACATTGCGATGATGTACGAGAATATTCCTTTTCAGCAACATTTTTCCGCAAACAGCACACTCAACATCACTTGAGTCCATGTCCTAGAACACCTGGTTTATTAACTGTGATTTCATATTTGCTAACAAAAATAGAACTGTGATGGTAAGTTGAGAATATAGTTCAAAAACTATGGTTACAAAAAGATTGTGTTCAAGTAGGAAGAGTGTAGATGTATAAGAATTGCAGTGTAAGTGACTGCAGAAAGATACTGCACCTAAAAGCCATCGATACTGGATGTGACTGTTGACATATGTGGAATGAGTATCTCATCATGTCCTTTTCATTTCTGAGGAAACGGCTGGTCATGGTTGGTTCACTCATTCAGATTCGCCGTGACTACAAACTAAACTGACCGTGTTACGTCACATCGAACTCCAGAGATGCTTATAGTTATCAAACTACACAAGGCGTATCATATGCAGGAAATACGTTATAAAAATTAGAAATGTCTGTAACGAGACATATTTTATGTTTCATCGTCGTAGCAGTCTGTGTCAATCTACCGAATCAAAAAAAAATGACAGAAAAGAGAATGGAAACGTATAACAAAACTTGGTACTATTGTACTTTTGGTACCCCACTTAATCTTGTTCAAAATAGGTCTACTAGAGGTAATCTGCCATGGGAAGAACGAATATCATAGTCGTTTATTGCGGAAATGTCTTATAAGCCCGCTATATTAAGTTGGAATCGCCCAAGGCCTTGCGAAATAGCGCGCGCTGGTAAGAGACGCAGATACTCCGCCCCCTACCAGCACGCATTCGCGGCCGTCTCGGATGGGGGGGGGGGGGTTACCATAGTATGCAATGGCGCACAAGCGTAGCGACTAGATACTCGCAGCGAATTAAATGCAGTCTTATCTCCTCGGGACAAGAGAGGGACCTCTAGGATGAAGGCAATCTTAACACGGGTGTCCTAGTGGGCCCACACCCCGGAGTCCCATCCCCTGTCTAATTATGTGCTCTGCTTCGCGTGAGTAAAGAGAGCACACAACAGAGCTTTCAAGCCTTTTCGAGATTTCAAGGCTTATGCCCTGGCTAACTCTGCTGCAGGCTAGGGGCGGCAAAATAGTGCGCATCGTTAGGAGGCGGAGTCTCTGCGTCTCTTATCAGCGCGCGCTATCTCGCAAGGCCTTAGGCAATTAGAGCTTGATATAACGGGCTTATAAGGCATTTCCGCAAAAAAAAAACCACTATGATATTCGTTATTCCCATGGCAGACTACCCCTAGTAGACCTATTTTGAACAAGATTAAGTGGGGTACCAAAAGTACAATAGTACCCAAAACGTTTGCATCTTTCTGAAAGGTACTATCAAAATGACATTCCCTTGCATCATCAGTAGTTAGTTCTTTGAGAGGACCGAGTAATTGTTGAGAAAGCAAGCGATCAGTTTCTCCTTCGAAGCAGCACAGAACCGAGGTGAATGCGACAAATATTAACGAAGACAGACATCAAAATCCCTTCCCGCGGCTATATACAGGAAAACGGGATGAAAAAGTAACAATCACCAAGGAAATTAGTCGAAATGGCACCCCATTTGCATTTGTCATCACTACGATCGCACCTCGTTATGGATCTCCAAGTTGTTCACTTACAAAATAGTCGAGATGTGTTGTTCCATGCATGCCGCATCAGTAAGACGCGCTCCACGGTGAGTTCCGCGTCCCAAGTCCATCGCCCCGCCCACGACAACTCGTACGTGAAAATTTCAGCGTTGTAAGTGTAGCGTCGAGTCATGCTTAGGAGGATTATTTGGGGCTTAGGATTGGTTTGCTGTTGTAGGGATGAGAGAAATAGATAAACTTCTGTCCTCGTGTGGAAACTGCTTTCGTCGCAGGGTGAAGTCCCCAGCTGGAGGGAAGGGACTTCAGATGTGGGCAAAAATGCAGCAACGCAGGAGGACCAAACCCCCAAGCGCACCCGTACGAAGCAACCCCTCTACCCACAGCGCCACGATCCACTTTCCAGTAGCCCATCACTAGCGTACAAGAGACGTCGATGCGAGCCATGACGCATCGGCAGCAGGCGCACGCCACAGTATCCCGCAAACCTGCGCATCAACCCGCGTGCGCCAATTTGATGCGTTCTACCGAAGGCGTCTTGTTTATTTAAATCACATACTTGTTTTCTTCCGCCCATTTGTTCTCAAATCGAAATCAATCCAATTCTTTGTTTTGTGTCTTCCTCCCCTTTATTTTATAGCTATAATCATCTGGTCTCTCTTCCAGTTTCATACTTTTAATTCTCTTCTCACATAGAAAGATTTTTTAAGAGAATGACGGTAACTTCATCACGTATCTAAAGAAAACAGCAGAAACAG
This sequence comes from Heligmosomoides polygyrus bakeri, assembly GCA_947359475.1. Lineage (NCBI taxonomy): Eukaryota > Metazoa > Nematoda > Chromadorea > Rhabditida > Heligmosomidae > Heligmosomoides > Heligmosomoides polygyrus. The sequence continues at coordinate 2,062,596 of OX375867.1, forward strand.
AACGAAAGGCAAAAGAAGTACTCAATAAAACAGTGAACTCTGTTAACATGTCGTAGAACAAACGTCAAAATAATTTTTTTGGTATATGTCGCGAAGATGAACAGCATTTGGAGATTGGACTGCGCCAGCCAATCATAGTCAAGCAGAGCACCGAAAGAGCAAATTCCAGCCAATCAGGATACCGATCGTACATTTATTCTCTGAATAGCATGCCCATTCGATGCGATTCGATTGTCTGGTGCGTTCCCACCTCACAATGCTGTCCACTTCCGCGACATATACCAAAATTTCATCTTAAAAGAGTAGAGAGTGCAACAGAAAACGCCTGCAGCAAATGTGTGAGCTCTATCCTGAAGGAATGCTTCTCATCCCCCCTGATGAACCAATGGAAGGGAGGAGCATAACATAAAGGGTCAGCTGAAGACAGTGGCGAAAGGAACTTTTTTTTTTACACGAAATGAAGGGCTAAAGCGCTACATTGGATCCCTAAGCTGAAGGAAATTTTGTCCTGTGGCGACGTTTTCGTTGAATTTTTGTGATTTCAAGGAGTTTCAGAATCCTGGAAGGCCAGGGCATAGTCAATCGCTGCCAGATCGTACTTGGAAGGGCAAAGCATGGCGCGTACCGAAAAAATGTAGAGAAAGCTCACAGCAATTCCACTCGAATACGTCGACAACAACCGTCGGATTCTCCGCAGCACTCGAAGTAGGAGAAGAGATCTGAAGGAGGGCAGCGCCTGAAGTGAAGTCTAACATCGTACGATTCTGAACCCGCTGCCGTCAGTCAAGCAGCACTGCCGTCCCAAGAAGTGCGCAACTCCACCCCAGATGAGGGACTAACCTAGGCGCCGGGCGAGGGCTGTCGAAGTACCAGTTCCGGTAGCAGATGATGTCGTCCGGATACGAATAGCCGAGGTCGGCAACCAGACAGAGTACGGTCAGAGTGAATGCTTGCCGCATTTGTGAGACACGACGACACGACGATAGGACGCATTCATGCATCGGCGCCAGAGCCGCCACCGCCGCCGCGCCTTGTTCAAACAACGAACGTCCGCCGCCGTCGTCGTCGTCGTCGTGGCCGTCGCTGACGACGACACCCACAACGACGAAGAAGGCTGGCCACGGCTTCGTTTAGGCGAAAAGGCGTTTCGGAATAGAAGTCTGACTCATCGTCGCCGAGTCACAGTGTACGAGTCGAGGCCGGCGCTATTCGCTTGGATTGGGGAACGTGGATCTCCGTACCTCCACTGGAGCTGTCCATAGCCGGTGCTGCTTTCATCACTGCTCTGACGTCCGTACTTCGAAGGCTATACTCCCCATGAACGTCCTTGCTAGGGTATCCACCTCTCCCTCGTCATAGCCGAACTTCAGATAGGGCAAGATATCGGTCACAGATCTGTGCAGTTTCCCTGTCATCCGAACACGGCACAGTACGTGAATGTGGCCTACACTGGAATGAGTGGACGCTGCATATCAATCATGTCGCATGGAGCGTACAGCAGCACACCTTGAGAAGGTTATGTAGCCGATACCTCGACTGGATGTCGCTTGTTTGCTTGGTGCCCTAATTGACTATGATTGGCTGGCGCGTTCCCCCATATGTAGGCCACATTAGCGACTTGTGCCGAACATGATCACGACGGCTGACCAGGACAGCGGATTTTATTTATTTATTTATTTATGCGCCAAAGGGCGCGTCAATACATCAAAGAACAGTAGGCACCTGATTAGCTAATACCACCGCAAGTAGAAGTGAAAAAATCAGGATCAAGGAAAACTAGATGCACTAAAGTAGATGTAGACACTGTGGAAGCAAGAACTGAAAAACAAACAACTATTTCAAACTCAAAAAAATGACTAGAACTAGAGGAAAAGCCAATGCAAAACTGAAGGATATAAGCATACGAATACTACGAATGCGCGGGCCTGAACGCTTGAGGCGAGAAGAAGGAGAGGAAAATGAAGAAGAAGACGACAAAGAGGAGGAATTAGATAAGGAAATAGGAGAGGAGCAGAAGCAGCAGCAAGAAGAAGAAAAAACGGAAACATACGATATATAGGAAAGCGGAGAACAGAAGAAGTTCGAAGCGGAGAAGACATGGAAGAAAGGTAGAAGAAGGAGTATCAACAAGATCAACAGCATACCAGAAATACCAGAAGAGCTGAACAAGAACTTTCCGTCTACTACAAGGATTCAACTATTCAACAAGCAACTTGGTGGGAAGGAAAAGGAAGAGAGGTATCAGGGATTGCGAAGATCAGCAACATCAAAATCGCTACCAAGGAATTAAGTGTTGATTATGTAGAAGTAGAACGAACACGAACACGAACTTGTGACTGATCACGTGAACCTACAGGAAATAATCACACAAGAAGCATGTGCAAAATCGGAAACCAAAAGCACAAAAATCAAATAAAGTGTTTGGGATAAAGTGGAACGCAGAAGAGAATGTCATACATGTCAGATGCACGTAGAAAATAAAAAAGAATAGTGACACGTCAAACTGCTCTAATTTACGACCCATTACGATGGCTAGTACCGTTCGTCGCTTAAACGAAACATTTCCAACAAACCTTATGGAAATACAATTTCAAATGGGACTCTATCCTACCTGATGACCTACAAACACAGAAGAAGACTATTTGCGATGACGCGTTCAATTTCGTACACACAGTTTCGAGTAGGAAAATCGAGGGCAGAAGAATAATTACAAAGAGAAGAAGACGAGGAGGAAAAGGAAGAGACGTATCAGGGATTGCGATGATCAACAACAGCAGAATCACTATCAAGGAATTAAGTAGTTGATTTTGTAGAAGCAGAATTCAATTGTATTTGAATCGTTCTAATCGTGGCGGCTGAATGAATCTTCCTCTCCATAAGGATCAGCTGCACAAACAACTTTAACTTTCGGACCCACTGCATGGTGCATCAGTGCGTTTTGTTAATTTCACGTTGAGAAACGGTGTGGTTGGTCCATTGTTGCTGAGGACGAAGAAAGGACTCGTGACGCATTACAGTATCATTCTACGGAAATTAATCGACGTAATACAAGACCCCTCGAAGAGGACCAAGCAACTTGCTTACACCGAGCTCAAGGAGCAGTCTTCTATCTCCAGGTGAAGCTTCTTACGTCCTCGACGAATTCATAACCGCACTCGACACAAAAGAGCAGGAAATATAATTAAAAAAATACGTCGGCGATTCGGTGGAATGGACAAAGACTCACAATCGAACATGAAATGAAGAATCTGGAGATCAGACATGACTGCTATAAATAACGGAGCATTAAAAGCTCCAGCACACAGCTATTCCAATATCGCTTCTTTCAAAAAAAAAATGCTGTGAATTCTCCAAAATTTTTAGACACAGGCCACAAGGCCCTTGTTCACACAAGGCCTTTGCCGAAGATAATGAAGTTCAACTGTCTGGTTAACTGCCTGCAAGGTGGAACGCATGAGCTCATTCGACGCTACGCAGTGACCGAAACAATGTGTGATAACATAGCAAAGCTTCTACGAGGCAAATATGGCGATCAGTCCAGCCTCACCGCTCATTTGCACTCACAACTCGAAAAACCGAGAGCGGAAAAGCGAACAATCGCTTCTCAATGCAAACCACTTGGGCACATTCTTCCATGGAGCTTGATGACTTCGGAGTTTCGCTTCAACGTTTCCTACCTGACGCGGAATACTCAATGATTTCTTCTCAGCACATTTGGCGTGAGGTTTTGGTACTCCAACTTTCGCTGCCCTACGGATTGCACTGATTGAAGTGTAAGAAAATTTCGTTCGTACAGTGACCTATACAATAATATCATCACGGAAGAGCGGTACACGTTTTTGTCGACAAGTGCGCTCACAGTCGATATCAATATAAGGGATCTCGAAAAAGGCCCAACGCCGACGCCTTTCAAGGAAAACATGACAACAGACCAGAGCAGCATAATCCAATAGCATGTACTGCAGTCACTACTATCTCGGATCGACGTGAAACTATGGTAGAACAAAACATGCCTAAAATGTAAACGCAAGGGACATCTCGAGAAAGACTGCAGAAGTTAAGCTTACAGTATTTGTCAAGATTCAAAGCATCACCACACTTTGTGCCCTCAAAGAAAAATAAAGCAGCCAATAATCCAAACATTTTTCAATCTCCAACAGCAAGCCAGGTGGTGATAGAGTAACCACACGTTACATTTTTCACCAACCGTCACTGGTACCAACTCAACTATTTGAGTTTGACCGCGACATTACTTGGTTTTTATGGATTCGAAACGTCGAATTTCTCACACGAAATGAGACCGAACTTATGCGAATATGTGGTCAGTCACATGAATCTACAGGAAATAATCCCACAGGGAGCATGGCAAAGTGAAAACACAAAAAATGCTTGGTGTAGAATGGAACGCAGAAGAGGATCTCATACATATCAATCTCTTACCCACGCAGTGGCAGAGGAAAGGTGGCACGTCAAATCGCTTCAGTATTCGACCCGCTAGGATGGCTAGCACTATTAGTCGCTCAAAGAAAACATTTCCAACAAACCTTATTGAAATACATTTTCAAATAGGACATTTATGGACACTTATGGAAATAGATTTTCAAATAGGACACAAAACGCTTCGATCAAACCTTATGGAAATAGATTTTAAATAGAACGCTTCCTGATGACCTGCAAACACAACGGAAGTCTATTCGGAATAATGCGGTCGATTTCGAACACACATTTTCTAGGCGACTATTACGACACAATATTAATTATAAAATGGCAGTTTTGTGAATGCTAGTGGAATCGCCGTAGCAGCTGTGCTCATATTTTTATCGAGGAGCAGTCTACACTAATCATAGCGAAACGCAAAACTTCATAATTTAAGACAACCATTACAGTACCAAAAATGGAAAGGGACGGCTTGGCTATGTCAACAAGACTATCTCGTTCGGTAACGAAGCCATGACAGCACAACTATCGTGTTTATCAAAGGCACATTCAACTGTATACATATTCTTGGACTCGCAAATCACTTTAAACTGGCTCTCTTCATCACCAAAAAGCCACTACTGAGGTAATTGCATCCTGCTGGCTCAGAGAAATCCCACAAATCGTGCAGATATTTCAACAAGACGGAGTTTCAGTACGCTTATGTCACCACAAAAAAATCCAGTTGATGCTGGCACGCGATAAATACCTCGAGAAGAACTGCAGTCCATTTCTGGTGGGCGGGTCCAATGCTTTTACGCACTCCGGTTAACGAATGGATCAGTTCCTTCTAAATGTGAAAGGACTACAAGAAACACATACGGAAATATCTCTGAATAACGTGTCTCGGAATTTAATATGGAAATACTGTCACGGCAACATTTCCATACTGACGGCAGCCTGATGAATCCGCTACGCTTTGGCTCATTCACAAAAGCCATAATAACAGCAGATACGATGATGTTCTTCAAGAATTTACTGAGGCGGACATCAGAGGAAGTATGGAAACGTCTCTAAGACAACATCTTTAAGCTAAGAACTATGACAGGTGGGAAACCAACACTCCAAGCGATCGACATTTTCAACACGCTACTAACCACCATGCGCATCTGACAAAAAAAGTTATCGAAAGATTATAGAGAACTCCTCCGCTCTTATTTAGAGCAGCAAAAGATCTGGCGAATAAAGACAGACAGACAAATGATATAATAATAAATTTGGGGATGCCCTTTCTCGACGAAGAAACAAAGAGCCCCATAATTCTTGCAACGAGCACACATTAGAATGTGTTACTATTCAGGAAGCACACTGCATCTACCACCGGCAAATTGAACGTACAGTCTACATAATACGACAAAATTACCGGATACCAAATTTACCTCAACTTCAAAAATATGGTATGTAAAAAAAGATGTTGAAAAATAATACATAGGTGTATCAAATGTCGACGATTCAATGTATACCCATTATCCTTACACCACATATTTACCTAAAAGAAGGGTAGGTCGCAGATATCCGTCGCAGTATTCATTTCCGACTTTCTTGATCTACCCTTGGCAATAGGCGTTTCGAAAAAAGATATTATGGCAGCGTTTTTACGTATGTCTTGACGCGCCTTATTCAACAGGAGATGTTAAAGGGCACGGCTGCCGTCGAAACGCATTGCTTCGATTTGTGGCAAGACGAGAGGTACCTGAGTCCGTCACGTGTGACAACGCACCAACTCCATAATTTTGTCGAACAACACATATGTAAGCGACCTCAGCAAGGGAATGGGAGATATTCTTGCTGGGAATTCCAAATGAGAGACAAATGTTCATACGCTCTGTGGCAAAATGGCTTCTATGAACGTCTCATTAAATCAGAAAGGACGCACTGTACAAAGCATAACGTGAAACCGATTTGGAGATTACCTGCGTACTAATCTGACAGAACTCGGAGCATGCCCCAAGTCTCCAGTCCTTTAACGTATAAAGAAGCTGAAAGAGAAGAATTCGCCTCCATTAGACCGGCAAAGTTTTTACAATGAAGTTTCGGACATTACGCTACCACAATGCTTCACTTTGAAAATCCCAGATGAAAACGTCGAATATTGATGACACGGAATATTTTCCACCGGAGAAACGTCGAGTATTGAAATTAGTGGTAGCTGCACTACATGGATCATGCAACGCCACAGAACGCTTCTGGAAAAGCTCAAGAGACCAATATCTCACTGGTCAATAAGAAATACATAAAAAGTTGCTGACAAATCAAAGACATTGCCAAGCAATGCCAAAAATGGGAGACGTCATACTGCTTTGTGATCGAATGCTCTCACGAGTTGACTGGGCGTGGCTCAATCACAGAAACAAAAACTGGCTGCGATGAAGCTATCCGATAGTTGGAACTCATGGCTTCTATTCGAGGAAAGATTCGTCGCCCAATGAGCCTTATCACTCCACTAGAGATCACCTCTCCGATAAGGAAACTCCTACAGTGTACAAAATTGATCAAAGTCAACGCAAAAAGGAGCATCTAGGCACAATATTCAACATCTCGGTATAACTTACGTGCGCCCTTGACATCCGATTTCATACACTGAAAAAAAAACGTTAGCATCGCTCTCTTCATGGAAAACCAAACATTATTCGGCACAGCGATTTCTGCCCTTCAATATGATCAACCAACAGAACCATCTACAACCACCACACTGATTCCTATCATCCGAATCCTGGCCAGCAACCTATGAACCACCACTAGTGTGGCTACCACCCACACCGGTATCAAAATACATAGCATCCAAGCCACGGCGAATACACACAAAGACACACACCCACACCCACGCACCCAACAACCACTACCAATCATCAGGTCCATAGGACTACAACCAGAAACACCGAACCACTACAAGCATATAATTCCTACCATTGGAGCCACTGAACGACAACCAGGAGCGCCGAAGCACCACCAACCACCTCCTACCGTACCATATCTTATCATCGCAGTTAACGTTAAAGGAACTCCTACAGTGTACAAAACTATACAAAGTCAGCGCAAAGAGGAGCATCTAGACACATTATACAATACAACATTTCGGTATAACCTACGTACGCCCTTGACATCCGATTTCATACACTGAAAAACATTAGCATTGCTCTTTTCATGGAAAAGCAATATTCGGCGGCGCAATGATTTCTGACCTTCAGTATGATCAACCAACAGAACCACCTTCAACCGCCACACTGATTCCTTTCATCCGAATCATGGCCAGCAACCTATGAACCACTGCTAATGTGCCTAATGTGCCTACCACCCACACCTGTACCAAAATACATAGCATCCAAGCCACGGCGAATACATACATACATACATACATACATACATACATACATACATACATACATACATACATACATGCATACATACATGCATACATACATACATACATACATACATACATACATACATACATACATACATACATACAAACATACATACATGTATACATACATACATACATACATACATACATACGTACATACATACAAACAAACAAACAAACATACATACATACATACATACACACACCCAACAACCACCACTAGTGCACCTATCATCAGGTCCACCGGTCTACAACCATAAACAACGAACCACCACAAGTATATAATACGTTCCATCGGAGCCACTGAACGACAACCAGGAGCGCCGAAGCACCACCAATCACCTCCTACCGTACTATACCTCACCATCGCAGTTAACCTTCCTGGTCGCTTGCTTTGGGCGAGTGTCGAGGATTGAGAAGATAGACGCCATCAGAATCGCAATCAAGACATCGAGCAGCTCATTTTATAATAGGAGAATTTAACTGTGATCGAATTGCTCCACATTGTGGGAGCTGAGTAAATCGTTCTCTCTACAAGCAATCAACTGCACAAGCAACTTGGTCAGATCCGTTGGAGAAAGGCAAAGAAGAAGAAAAAAGAAAATGAAAATAAAAGAAATTCAGACGAAGACGAAGCGCACAAAAGACGGGAAGAATGAGAAAAAGTAATAATAGGGTTATGCGGAGGAGAAATTAGGGAAAAATGAAGTGAGTGGGAAAGGAAGCATAAGAACTGGAAAATAAGAGACGAAATAGAGAGAGAACGAAGATAGGTAGAAAAAAAGAAAAAGAGGAAAATGTTGTAAAGAAGAACATGGAGCAAAAAGCCCAAGAAGGGTTGACAGCGAAGAGCAAAAAGCCCAAGAAAGATTTACAGCGACAAGAACTAATGATAAGACGAAGACACATGTGCGGACGAGAAGGAAAAGGAGGAACGGAAGGAGAGGAAGTAGAAGGTGATGGTGAAGAACAGGAAGCAGGAAAAAAGGAAGATGGGAAAGGAAGACAGCTGTGATGATGAAGAACAAGAAGAAGTAGAGAAAGAAGTGAAAGAACGTGAGAAAAGAAGAGAAAGAGAAGGCGAAAGAGAAAAAAGCAAAGTAGAAAAAATGAAAACGAATTTGTACTTAAGGTTCGTTCGCAGAGAGAAAGTAGCGGCGAAGACCCGCTAGATACCACATGGCATCACTTCATGTAAAAACCGGAAAAAAGACATGGCGTTTGCGACGCTTTGACGCTGGAATCATAACTGGTCCTTTTTGTTCTTTTACTGTACCCATACGAATGTCCAACTAGGCTCCATTGCAGTTAAGGCCGCCAATTTGGTTGGATTTCACAGTCAGGTGAAGGAAGCAGTGCTTTGTGAGAATGACGACGTCGTCCATTTGTCTGTAAAATAAAGAGCGGCTCAGAAGATAGCAATGCTGGACACGAAACTGACGACCGAAGCCGACGACTATTAAGCGCTTGTTCGGTAGTGGAAGGAGATCGGGCCGCTCCACTTTCAAGAGGGGCCAACCATGCGGAAGAGCATGAAGGGAAGAAGGATACTCAAGGCTACTCCTTGTCCTATGTAAATCATTTTTACGTCAAACTGGACACTTTTCAAATCAAACTGGTCGCTCTTCTAAACAAGCCGAACGCTTTTAGAAGCAAATTTAGCATCTTACAAGGCAAAACAAGCTCCTTCAACAGTAAACGAAGAGGTTGGAATAAGCGATTGTTCAGGGAAATTTTCGTATGATTTCTTTGAAGTTCTAATTCACTTACCCAAGACATTCTTACACATTCACAACCAAGATCTTACCGTTCTAAAACGCCGTCGTCGTCAACAAGCGTTAGGGGGAGGGGTTCAGCAAGGGGATGCCGTATCCTCATCCTTGAAACTGCATCATCCTGAATCTGTCGAAGACGATGTTCTAAAGGAACGGACGACTTTCTGATGTGCCATTCTCGCTCAACAGAACGAACATCTCCGGGTGCTCGAGCCACGTGTATCTGGATCGCGAAGTCAATATGGCCAACAACCTAGCGGCGGGGCTGTTCAGGAGGAAACGAGCGGCTTGGGGAGCTTTCAAGAGCGTCGAAGAAGTCGCGAAGAAGACGAAGAACGTCCGACTCCTTGTCCACCTATTCGACTCCACTGTTCTTCCTGCCCTAACATTCGACTCAGAGACCTGGGCCATACGAAAGCAGGATGAACACGCGATCAGCGTCGCGCAGCGTGGAATCGAGAGGACGTTGTTCGGAGTGACATTCGGAGTTCTTCGAAGTGAGAGAACGCCTCCGGAGTTCCGAGCTTCGTCGACGTTAGAAGATCAGTGACGCTATCACGTGGGCCAAGTCGTCGAAAATTAGGTGGGTCGGCCACGCAACGCGCTTCTCAGACACCCGCTGGACAAGAACCGTCACTGCCTGGATTCCTTTGGATTCTAGATGTCGGAAGAACACCAGAATTGACTTCTTGATAAAAGCCCTGAACAGACGATATGATTCGCTCCTTCTTCTCGCTGTTGTTAATAATCTTGTGTCAAACATGCCGCTTTTGGATGGACCTTTGTTACGGCATCTTTTTGCTTTCCAAACACCTTGATGTTGGCTAGAAAACAGTTCCGAGTCAAGGAAATTGGCCGAAGAGGCCCTGTTTGGCGCCAGTACATGAAAAGCAAGGCAATAACTAACCATTCCGAGGTTTCATGAAGATAGAAATTGAAGACTGTGTATTTTTGTCTCAAGAAAGAGAAGAGGAAGCTCTGAGTCACTCTGGCACGAGATGCGGATTAAGTAATAAATTTGGAAGAATCATATTTATTAGTATCGCAATTTGTAAAAATACATTTGGCACAATGATATCTCTCCAATAGACAAAGAAAAATGCGTGAAAACGAAAAAATGCATGTACTCAGAAGACATCGATCGATATTCATCTCAACAACGGAAAACAAGGCAGTGGTCATAGTTCTCTATATATCTTATCTCTCACGCATATTCAAACACACACGCTAGCTGATCTCTCTCACTCACTCACACACACACGGGGAACCCGAGGGATTCACAGCTGAGAGTCGCTCAGCGAACATCAGGCGCTTCTCTGCTCACCCACCTCTTCTCTATCTCGCTCGCTAGCTACCTCTTTAGGTACTGGTCGTTAATGTGGCCTACATGCGGCAGTGAATCACAACCAATCAGAGCAGAGGGCACGCATGCTTAATGCGGCGTAATTGATGTTGCACGTCCTCGCTTCAAATGTAGGCCAGATTAACGACTAGTGCCTTTTTAATACTTTAGTGTGAAGAACGATGGCAAACGAAATGCTCTCGGATCTGAGCTCCAAAGGAGGGCTAGAACGGCCGTGGGCCAACGAAAATTTGGGGGGGGGGGAGGGGTGAGGACAAGACAACGGGGAAGGCAGAAGGGGTGACTGTCATGTGCTCAGTAGACTGTGGTTCGGCCGTTGCTGTTACCGCCGTGCTTGATCTTCATGTTCTCGAACGCCTCGTAGTCGACGGGCGGCGTGTCCGGCCGATCAACCTGAATACTGGAAGCAATTAGGAGCAAGAATCGAAAGCGATTCGTGGAATGCGCCATGCATTCTATTCTGGCTAGGAACGATTCAGTGGATGTCTACAGTGCCTAACTGCAGGCTTCATGTTCCAAATTAGGTCAGATTTATACTTCTGAACTAAGACGGCCAAGTTGACTTGGTCGCGGAGTCAAATCCGATCGATAATTGATTTTTATCGCCTGCCCTTTGTAATACGCAACTATAATACCATTTCGGAAAAATGTTCGTCGAATGCGATCCATAATTGATTTCCTGAGCTTACCCTCCGACCTATTCCAGCTCGATAGCAGATGACACCAGCAGTAGATTACAGTTTACCAAAAGTTACCCAGGTTTAATTACCCAATTTTAAGGCATATTGCCCCAAATCTTGTGCTGCCTCGTTTGCATGTCCGAACCTTAAAGGCATCTGCAGCGCTGGCTTGCGGCCATCTCATCGAACATTGACGGGGCCGAAAAAGACCTCGGAAAGGGAACTTTTGGAGTGTGGAGGACAACGTCTACTCTGACCGCTTGGAGTACTGGTATCCAGCGATAGGATTCCGCAAGGTGGATGATGTCATCACTCCAATCAGGAAGAAGGAGCTTGATGACCGGAAAAGTCTTTCTTTGGTGGACAAGAAGCTGTTGTACTGCTAAGCAAGCTGTTAAGCAAACAAGCGTTGACCGTAATGATGGATCGTGTTTTAATTTGCTCTGGGCTGACTTCTAGAAGAAGCACGTCCGGAAATGTAAATCTAGGAAACACCGATTAGACTATACTTCTGCCTAGTCCTCTATACGGTCATCAATTCTGAGCAAGGCTTAGGTTCTCCGTCTACACTTCAAAGTGTCTCATGACCGTTATTCACTGCCAATTTTCAGTCAATTGCTCTATAGCACCGAAATTTTGATTTAATTCCGAGTTCGTGTTCCCGAGGTTCAAACCATAAAGCTCCATTTCACGAGAATCGGTCGATTCTGCCGTCACGGTAAGTGGTCCATATTCTTCAGCTTTTGCCGGTCATCCTATATTTCGGATTTATCCTAATCGGAGGGGGCACGTGCTGGTTTACTTCTCCATTCCCAGGTTCGAGTTTCAACGAGAACTTCGGCTGCTGTCCCATGGTACCGAGGCCTTTCATTTAAATTCAGAGGTGTGGTGGTATTGGGCGACGTAAGCAATTGGTACTTTACGGTTGCCCCTCCCGATTAGGATAGGTGCCATATTCCAAGTTTACTTAGAACTACATGTTTCTCTACGTAAAGATCTATGTTTTAGTCTCTTTTTAGTTCGGGGAGTTGCAAACTAAGGCAAGGGCGGGATTATTCAAGGCATTAAAACTGCAGGAACTTTCGGCACGGCCTGATACATTACCCCAGAGACCCTCTGGGTGTGAGTTCGGATCCCGCAAGGTGCAATATTTTTGTTCGCAACCTCACATTTGTCTTATTCTTACTGCTGATGCCTTCAAATGGCAGCGATTCTATGCATGACTAAACGTGAAAGTGTAGAATGGAGTTGCGGAGCAGAGCCCTTAGAAGTTCTGGGTAAGGTTTTCTTGATGTGGTGGTGTGGTAGGGTTTACCAACCCAATTCTCTACGCTCGATTTCAGCGGATATATGCTGACCAAGGCTATGAGACCGCCACCATTCTAACCGTATGAAGTGTGCGGTAATTCTATACTTACACTGGCTTCCACGGTTTGCGTCTGCATTTCAGGGCTGCCGTTTCTATTCAACGTCGTGTTGTTGGTCTCCTTGGCTGCGGTTGTTCTGTAAGGGAAGAAATCAATAAATCAATAAAGATTTGAGGCAAAAATTGTGACCAAACCTACTTCAACGTGCCTCCAAAGGCCTTCTCATTCAGATGCGGTTTTCTATAGATGCCAGCCTCGTACTGCTCCCATACTGACGAGCTGTCTTGTCGGGCGGAACTGACACTGCCGGCGCCCTCCTGGATAAGAAAATAAAATAAATTTAGGTTGTAAACTAAGTCCTTGCCGATTTTTTATAGAACATTTTGTTCTGAATTTCGCTGAAAGTTTTTGCATACATAATGTTATATGCCATTTGAAAAGGATGATTTGCACTTTCGGAAAGTATTTTTTGCTTTTCCCAATTTCGATTTTTATCAATTTTCGTCATTAAATTGGAAAGTCAAAAAAAAATGTTTCTTCTTTTAGCTTACGGCCTAGCTTTTTTTAACACAACGTTATAACCCATTCGAAAGAGAATTATTTGCTCTACAAGAGCGTGTGCTGGATTTTTTCATTCGTTTTAGTTTTCATTAATTTTCAGGGTATTAAAGTGAAGAGTCTAGAAAAAATTTTTTACCAACAGCTGCTACATTTTTTAAAAATTTTCCTAACTCGATTTCCCAAAAATGAGCAAAATTCGGAAGAACAAAAGGACAAAAGATATGTACTGATGACATTTGACACTGCGCTAAAAACAAGATTGGGCAGAGAGTTGCTGTTGAAGGTAATTTTTATTTTTATTTTTTGACGAGCTTCTCATTATCGGAGCAAAGGTGGACAGAAAGAATATTGGCGGAGTTGGATTTCTCGTCAATTCGACAGTGCACCACCTAGTAGACTCTTACAAGATCATCAGTCCGCGAGTAGCTGTTCTTCGTCTGGAAACCAAAGATCAAGGAACCATCTCCATCATAAATGGATATGCTCCAACATCTGCGGCCACAGATGAAGAAAAGGAGGAATTCTACAAGCTGTTCGAAAGGACTGTCAACGACGAGAAGAGCTACTACAAAGTTGTCGTTGGTGACTTTAACGCTATCGTCGGTACGAATGATCACGACGAATGGAGGCTAGGACCACATGGAACTTCCTCAAGGAACGAAAACGGAGAGCGCCTGATAGACTTCCTATCCGCGTGCCGTCTCTACCATGGAAATTCTATGTTTAAGAAGCCTTCAAACCGACGATGGACCTGGGAAAGCCCAAATGGAGAAACACGTTCGGAGATCGACCATGTTCTTACGAACAGACGCTGGAGTCTGTTCGACGTCTCCGTGCTGCCTTCATTTGACACCGGCTCGGATCACCGTCTTGTCCGTGCGAAGCTGACTCTCAAAAAGAGGATGTTCAAGCGTGACACCCATAAACCGGCACCGGTGAGGATCCCCACATTCAAGTCCGAGGAGTTGGAATGTGCAATAAAGTCGTATGATTGGAATCTTCTTGAAGATCCATCGGAAGACTACGACCTTCTCTCCAAAGGACTGTTGAAATGTGCTAGCAGCTCTTGCGGAGCCACATCACCGCCTGCTCCAAGACTCAACGCACATGCGATTAAGCTCTTGGAGCAAAGAAGAGCTGTTAAACTGGATCCTAATGCTTCCCATCTGGAAAAAGTCACCATCTCGAAGGCCTGTCGAATTGCAGTGAAGGAGTCCATTCAAGCCTACAGAAGATTGAAGCTGTTAGAAGCCGCTGGGAAAGGTTCAAGCATAAAGCGCTGCAAACGAGATCTCTGCGACCAGAAGGCAATAATGTCAGCCCTTGTGGATAAGGATGGAACAACGCAAACGTCTCGAAGAGCGATGGAGGCCATCGTTCAAGAATTCTACACAGATCTGTTCCGCTCTTCCATCACTGTCCCGAAATGCTTGATGCCACCAGCTGAGAAAGTACCTCCCATTCTGGAATCAGAAGTTGCTCATGCCATCAGAAGGATGAAGCCGGGCACTGCTCCCGGACCGGACGGCATTTCTGCTGATCTCCTTCGTGCGGGTGGCAGTGCCCTCTGCTCACTTCTTGCCAAGCACTTCAACCACTACCTTCGACTTGGTAGGATTCCGGATTCATGGAAGGAGTCGAAAACAGTTTTAATCTTCAAAAAAGGTCAGCAGGAGGATATCAACAACTATCGACCCATCAGTCTTCTCTCGGTTGTACAAGATCTTCACCAAGATACTGCTTAACCGCACGGAGCGTTGCTTGGATGAATATCAGCCAGTGGAGCAAGCAGGGTTTCGCAAGGATTTCTCCTGCATGGACCATATTCAGACTGTCTCACAGCTCATCGAGAGGAGCCGCGAATACCACCTCCCACTTGTCCTTGTCTTCGTGGATTACCGGAAAGCCTTCGACTCTGTGGAAATCGACGCCGTTTTGAACGCACTTGTGCACGCTGGTATACCATCGCCCTACATCCGACTTCTCGACGAATGGTTCTCGAACACATCGACTACCATCCAGCTGTTCGAAAGCTTAAAATTCCTATCGGGAAAGGAGTACGGCAGGGAGACACGATTTCTCCCAAGCTATTCACAGCGGCACTCCAGGATGCCATGAAAGTCTTGAACTGGGACGATAAAGGCTACCTTGTCGACGGTAAACGGATCAGCAACCTTCGCTTCGCCGACGATATTGTTCTCATCTCTACCAGCACGGCAGAAGTCGAGGAAATGCTGAACGAGCTCAATGTGGTAGGTATGAAGATTGGATTGGACATGAATATGTCCAAAACGCAGTTTATGGTCAACCAGTGGTGTGACACGGGACTCGTAAGGTTAAATGGAGTCGCTCTACAACAGGTCGACTCCTACGTCTATCTGGGAAGAGAGCTGAACATGGATAACGACCTCGCTCCTGAAATCGCCCGCAGGAGACGCGCAGCATGGGCAGCCTTCAGTTCGATTCGCGAAGTCCCGATCAGGTCAAGGATGCCGGCCTCAGGGCCTCGATATTCAACGCCTCTGTACTGCCTGCGATGTGTTACGCGACGGAAACCTGGCCCGACAACAAGACAATCGCCAGAGCGATGCAAACTACGCATCGTGCACTGGAGAGATGTCTTCTAAGGACAAGCCTTCGTCAGCAATGGCAAGAAGGCCTACGAAGCTCGGAGCTACGGGAGAAGTCGCAATTAGCAGACCCGCTGCAGTACATGAAGAAGTCCAAATATCGCTGGGCCGGACACCTGCTTCGACGAAAGGACGATAGATGGAGTCTCCGTGTCACAGAATGGCTCCCATGAGACCATAAGAGACCACTGGGACGACCGCCAACGCGATGGGCAGACTCATTCTCAAGATCTTTCAGAGAGCGGAGTCTGCCTCACTGGATGCAAACAGCCAGAGATCGAGCGGTCTGGAAGAGTTGTGGTCCCCGCTGAGAAGACCTCCAGCCGACAAAAGGACCATCAAAGTATCAAAGTAAAGTAAAGTATTTTTTGACAAATTTGGCAAAAATAAGCACACATAACCAAACAAAATTAGTAAAAAGTGGAAGCTGTTGGTAAAAATAATTTATGTCCTCCGAAATCTCCACTTGAATGCCCAGAAAATTTACGAAGTTCGAAATTCTTTTGTAGTGCAAATCATCCTCTTTAGACAGGTTTATAATGTTGGACAAAAAAATCTCAAAATCAAAAAAAAAATGAGTGCTGTTAATTTTCAGCATATTGTGGAGTGTACAGAGGGGATAAATTATTTTTACCAACAGATCCTACACTTTGGTCAACTTTTTTTGGACAAATGCTTGCATGTCGTTCGAAGGGGGATGTCCTGCTCTATTAAAGCGTTGTTTGCGTCTATTTGTTCATGCTGATTTTTGTCAACTTTTAGCCGCAATTTTTAGCCAAAAGCCAAAAATGACCCTAATCGATTTTTTTTGGCAAACTGTCATGTCATTTGAAAGAGAATGTCTCTTTCTATCGAAATGTACCTGTTGTTCTGTGGTCGTTCTGAATGCCTCTAATTTACAGGTCATCAAAATGGACGAAAAAAAAATTAACCAAAGAGTAGGAGCTGTTGGTAAAAAGACACTTTAATGCTTTGAAAATCAGCGTAGATCAAAGTGAACAAAATTCGAACGCATGTTCTTGTGGAGCAAATCATTCACTTTCGAACGGTGTACAACGTTGTGCAACAGAGCTCAAACTTCAGCAGAGAGAAGGCGCTGTCGGCGAAGGTCATTTTTTCGACTTTCTAATTGAATGGCCAAAGAGTCGACAAAACTCGAAATGAATAAAAAGTGGAACATACCTTCTGATAGACTAAACCGTTGTCTTTCAAATGGTGTATAACATTATTTAAAAATCTTTAAACGAAATTCAGAATAAAATGTATAAAAAAGCGGGGGGGGGGGGGGTTAGTTTCCAGAGCAGTAGTTAAGTCCACACAACGAAGACCCACCTTCTTCATGGTTTTTCTCCTGTAGGTGTCGTAGTAAGACTCATAGTGGTCGCTCGGGTAGTTCGCCGGCTGATAGGAGGCCTCGGGCGGTCCGACATGCGATCCGGGCATGTAGACGGGCTCCTCGTAGGCGCCGCGTCGCGGAATGGTGCCGTAGATCGACTCGGGCCCGGTGATGATCGGGCCCTCGCCGGGACTGGCGGCGCGGAACGGATGGTGATGTCCTCCGCCGCCGCCGCCGCCCATGAAGTGCGGCGGCGGTGGCGGCATGAAGTAGCCGCCTCGGGGCGGCCCGTACGGTGGCGCCATCATCGGCGGGAACATGTGCGGCGGTGGCGGCGGCATTCTGACGCCCGGAGGTGGACGCATCGACGGATGCGGCGGCCCCATCATGTGTGGCGGAGGCGGGCCGGGGTGGAATGGAGGACCACCGCGGAAGAACTGTGGCGGCGGTGGCGGCGGAGGACCGAAGCCCATCATCGGGTGGTGGTGATGGGGGTGGTGAGGTGGAAACATCGGGAACGGCATTCGAGCGCCCGGTGGCGGCATCGGTGGCCCGTAGTGTTGACGCGGGTCCGGAGCGTAGGTCAGATCGGCTTCGGAACCGGCACGACGTGGCGGTTCCGAGAACGGCACCAGTGCCGAGCGGACGGCGCCTGAAATGTTTGATATTTGGGTAAGGCTGAGGAGGAAAGCCCTTGTGTTCTCTCCCATTTCACGTCAAGCTGTACGTTTTCTAATCATCCTAGTGGAGGGGGGGGGGGTGGGCATTCCACTCTGATACCGGCTCTGATTCACAAGCACCGCACCGTGCACCGGCGTCAAAGGGCGAGAGGACCCGTCTTCGTAGTATCCTATCCTATCTGTTCATATTTTCCTTGCTTTTCCAACGATGCCCCCCCCGACTAGGATAGATCGAATTTAGGCACTCCTCTAAGCCTAAGCCTAATATTTTTGAGGTTAAACTGAACATTTTATTCAAATTGAAATGAGCCCTACCAGATGGAAATAGAGGCGCTTTAAAGCGAACTTTAATATTTTTTTCTCAAAAAATTATAAGATTATTACACTTATTCGGGCAGCTTAAATAAAAAAATCGAAGAAAGCTCTACGAAAGCTCTAACAGCTATAACAATTTAAAATGAAAATAAAGATAAAAAGGCTCTCCGAGAAGGTTAAAACAATTTTTGTTAAAAGAGAAATTAGTGCGACTTTCTATGAAGTTTTAATCCAGGTACTCAGTGCTATTTGAAATTTTATAAAACTCTCGTCACATGTGGAAAAATAATAATTTAGAGTTAGAGATTTAAAGAGCGGGAAGGCAGCTATTTTGTAGTGCTAAAAGAAAAGATTGCGCCATGCTCTTGTTCAAAACGTAGCGATTTTTATTCGACTAATAGCAGAATTCATGTTTACGTCCGGGATTTCACACTTGTATATGATACAACAACAGTAAAAAGTACACCAATACGTCCTTGCTTTGATGCTTGATGTAAGTAGCATTTACACTATCGATCGAATAAAATTCGCGTCGAGCTTTTTGAGTGCATGGCGCGATCTTAGCCTGGTTTCTTAATGCACTAAATGATTGCTGCCTTGTTGCGGTTTAAAACGAACTCTAAGTTATTGTCTTGAAATGAAAATAAAAATTTAAAATCAAATACTTTTCCTTTACTATTTGAAAGTTTATAAAAAAGTGCTCCGTCACGCCTATCGACGTGCCTCGCATTTGCGCGCTTCGCGCGATGTTGCAGTATCACTAAGCTAAGGACAATTACATCGAGCTAGCTGCTCTACTTGTACAGCTTTTCCTACTCCTCCTTACCTAGGAGTACAAAAGGCTCGCAGTACGTACAGTGTATAGTACGATAGGGCGATCTATTGGATCCTCACTACTGGTCCTCCCCTAGTGAAACGGTCTCCTATTACTGGTACTGGTCCCCCTCAATGATCTATCCTTAGCGGACGACGTCTTCGGCACGCCTTCTGAGTCCACAGGCACTTTGGACGACGTCTTCGGCATGTCTACCTGAATCCCCAAACACGTTGAGAGGGTCTTTGGCACGTCCTTTGACTCCCAGGCACGTCATGCGACGCAGTCCGCTTGTCTTCTATTATAAATCCCCTATCACGTAGAGGACGTCTGGGTATTTTCCGAAATTTTCGCGCCCCGTAACTTGATCAATATTGATTGATGGCGATCAATACTTTAAAAACGAACTTCAGATTCGTGTTGAGCGACGTCGACTACCCTCAGGAGTAAAGTTTCGGACCGCCTGTGCGACATCCACAAAAAATCGATAGTTTGATCAATATCGATTGATGGCGGTCGATATTTTAAAAACGAACTTCAGATTCGTGTTGAGCGACGTCGACTACCCCCAGGAGTAAAGTTTTCAGGCTGGTAAAAGACGTCTAGATATTTTCCGCTATTTTCCCCCACCGTGATTTGACGATCGATACTTCAAAAACAAACTTCAGATTCGTGTTCAGCGACCTCGATTGCCCCAAAGCCAAAGTCCCCAGGCAAGAAGAAGACGTCTGGGTATTTTTCGCTATGTAATTTCCCCCCCCCCCTGGACGCGTGTAGCGCAGTCGTAGGAGGCGCGACTGTCGCGTGCACCCGATACCAGGTTCCTGGTTCGGATTCTCCGCCCAGGCCAACCAAGCCTTCCATCCCTCCGGGGTCGGTGAATTGGTACCAGACTTGTCTGGGAAGGATAGAGAGCTGACCTGTTCATCGGCTGGCCACCGCAAGTCTTTGTATGGCCAAATACGCATTCATGTCGCCTCCACGACATCCCGTAGAAGTAGAATGCGCTGGCGCATCCCAGAAGGGATTGATTAACGCCGTCCTTTATCCTTTATCCTTTTTAATTTTCCCCCCTATTTTCCTCCCGAAATTTCCCCCCTAAATTTGTAATTTCTGCGACGCCGCCGATCGATAGTATGTCTCATCGCTTAGTGCGTTATTATAGAGTATGATACTAATTAATTAACTGTCATTAAATTATTTAATAATTTAATAGTAACTCTTATTAATGTTATTTGTTATGTATGAATTAAACGAGGTGTGGATGTTGCGTTCGATCAAGCAGCGGCCGGTGGTGTAATGGCGCAGAGCAATCTCATCGGTCAGCAGGAGGTGCAGGTTCGAGTCCCGCCCGGCGCTGGAGTTTTGATCGCAACAATGACATCGCTGTAACAGCTTACAACCTCAATACCAGAAACTTGAGGCTTAACGAAACTGATGTAAGTCATTTTTATGGAATTAATAATTATTTAATAATTTAATAATAGTTAATTAAATAGTGTTTTTTATAAATCTTCAAACAGTAAAAGTATTTGATTTTAATTTTTTATTTTTATTTTAAGACAACAACAACCGCAACAAGGCAGCAATCATTTAGTGCATTAAGAAACAAGACTAAGATCGCGCCATGCACTCAAAAAACTCGACGCGAATTCTATTCGATTGATAGTGTAAATGCTACTTACATCAAGCATCAACGCAAGGACATATTGGTGTACTTTTTACTGTTGTTGTATCGTATACAACTGTGAAATCCCTCATGTAAACATGAATTCTGCTATTAATCGAATAAAAATCGCTACGTCTTGAATAAGAGCATGGCGCAATCTTTTCTTTTAGCACTACAAAATAGCTGCCCCCGCTCTTTAAATCAAACTTTAAATTATTATTTTTGCATATGAAATGACAGTTTTATAAAATTTCAAATAGCACTGGGCAAACAACTAAACAACTTAATAAAATTGATTATTGAATAACTCTTCCATTTTCACATCAAGCCCCAGACATTTTTCGAATCAAATTGGACACTTCTGTAAACACGCTCAACACTTTATGGTAAAACTGAACAGATTCCAAATCAAAGCGAGCTCTTCCGGATTAAACTGCAGACTCTTCAAAAGTGTTAGAATAATTTTTTTGTTCAAGGAAAAATTCAGATTTTTTCACGATGCCCTCCCCGTCCACTACTCGTGGAGCAGGTGGTGTAGCCCTAGTTTCCACCAGATCTTATGGCCGAAATTGCCGTAAGTCGATTACGGTAATGATAGCCGCCTGGCTGACAGCCTGTCGAGTGCGTGCGAACTTTGTCGGAGATGCAATTAACGGAGGAGGATTGTCGGACGTCGGACGACGAGCCGGACACGATTCCACTGACATCTGGCAAAAAATCGGGCTGTTCACACAGCATTTACACGACCGTCTTAGGCCCGATTGAACTGAATTGCATCCAATTACCCGTCCGTTACGGAGGAGTAGCATGTTCGGATGCATCGACCAGAAAAAATCCTCCAATGGGTACGTGGATGATGAGGTCAACGCATTGGTCATGTTCATCGGAATACGCCGTGAATTCGACTGCAGACCCCGCCCACAACAGGATAGAATGACTGAAGGACGTCTTCACCTTCTTAGTCGCTGCCGGCCGTCATGCCTGATGCCCATCCACCGACCTCGCTACTATGGAACACTTGGGTGCTTTGGATGGGATCCGAACCGAGTTCGATCAAATCGGAGCCGGCGCCTTTTACGTCTGTGCCGTATGCGATTTCAGACATCTTTCAACTGACGACGTTCGGACGGCCTTCCTTCGCCATCCTGCGGAAGCACTGCTCGAGCCACGTAGTAGCGCAGCCGGAGAAGGTGCTGTCATTTCTCGAAGCAAGGCTTGAGGTTTGGGTTCCGCCCAGGGTTATCAGGTTGTCTATCGGGAAGTCGCTGTCTAAGCCAAATACGCGTCCAAGTTACCTCCGCGATATCCCGTAGAAAAGTAGAACGCGTGGCGCATCCCACGAAGGACGCATTCTATTGATTAGTGCTGCCGTTCATCTTTAAGCGGTCCTTTTCCCAGTCCGTAAGCGGTGAAACGTCGAAGAAATATATGATCGGTCGATAACATCGATTGGTATTGATTCATTGATCGACTGTTATCGATTATTATTTATTGATCGGCTAAGCCGTCGGGTAGCTAGCCATCGGAGGTCATATTATCCACGAAAATCGGAAGATTTCGATTGGGTGACTGAATCCTTCACATGATGCTGTGAATATCGCCCAGAGGCCATTAATTTCGCGTGAGCGAATGCACAGAAGGACTGACGGATTAACTCGCATATATAGTTCAACTGAATATGCTTATTTTTTGTGAGACCTGTCCCTCACAATCGTTCTCTCGTGCTTCCCACGTCAAAGGTTCAAATGTCGACAAAATCGATATTGATCGTCTGATGGATACTGCAAGGATCGATCGATATTGATCGTCTGATGGATACTGCAAGGATCGATCGATATTGATCGCCTGATGGATACTGCATCGCTATTCTGAAGATTGCTCACCCTTCTCATCATACCCACGATCGGCTACATCCGTTCCTTGATGTCGCCCCAATGGTCATTAATTACGCGCGGACGGACTCACAGACGGACTGACCGAATAACTCGATATTTTATATATCGGTCGATCGGCAATGTTTTAACTTTGTGAGGCCTGATCAGCGCAACGGTTCTCGACTGCTTCCCATGCCAACGATCAAATGTCTATAAAAATCGATCGGTATTGATTTGTTGATCGATACTGCTTAGTGGATGGAAACCTACCCATCGGAGGTCATATTTACATCATATCCACGAAAATCGAAGATTTGGATTCGGCGAGTCTGAGTCTGTTCTAAATGCTGCGAATGTTGACTGCAGGCCATTAATTTTGCGTGGATAGACGGACGGACGGGTCGATCGATTAACTCAATAGTGCATATGTGGATCGATCGACAATGTTAGAGTTATTTGTGAAGCCTGAAGTCATTCACACCTGTTTCTAATGTCAGACGATCAAATGGCGAAAAAGGTGCGGTAAAATCGATCGGTATTGATTGATTGTTCGATACTGCTCAGCAGTTGAAAGGCTGCTCATCGAAGATCATATTCACATCATACCCACGAAAATCGAAGATTTGGATTGCTCGGTCGAGTCAGTTTCTTAGTGGTGTAAATGCTGCCCAAATGCCATTAATTTCGCGTGGACGGACGCACAGACGGACATATTGTGGTCATTCGATTCATGCTCTTGTTTCTCATCTGTGACACCCACTTCGTCGAGAACGTCCCGACTTGGTGGTCGCCGGATTCGACGAGCGCCATCGGGGCGACGACAGCGATGGCGGCGGGGATCGACGGCGCTGAATTCATTCGTTTGCGGACGAATGCGCGCACCAGTTGCTTTTTCAGTTTTGACCTCGTTTCGCACGTTGCGATGCGACCGGGGCGACCCGACGACAGCGATGTTTCTTCTCCTCTCCGCCTTCGTTTGACTGACTCGAAGGAGGCGACGGAAGCATCGGAAGGGCGATTTTTTGCACTTGCACTTTGAGGCGACGGAAGCATCGGAAGGGCGATTTTTTGCACTTCAGGTGATATGGAGGCATAAATTTTTGCCCCGGGGCCATATACTGTAGTGAGTACGGTAACTCGCCAGAGATCCCTCACCCCTCTGAAGAGGGAGCGGCCCAGATGGTCCGGGCCGATCGTATAGACTGGGCGCCGTATAGAGGCCGACCGCACCCGAGATATGTCAGCAAGGGCCTTGACCGTGTGCTGCTATCAGCTGACTGCATAACCTCCTCCCGAGATGGGCCCCATCAGTCAAAAGTTCATCCTACCATGTCGCGCTAGTAGTTGGCGGCCGACGAAAGAAAGTGCGCTCCAATCAAGATATCTGACACCGACCTGTCTCACTGGCTGCACGCTTTCCGCCTCGAACCAGACTGCTGCTGATGCTGACGCTGTCGTACTCGCCGTCTTGCTGACGTCGTTCCCAGCCCTGAAGGATGATGGAGCATCAGTAGAAGACGTCCAGGCGAGGAGGAGGAGGAGGAGTGCTTGCCACCTACCTTTGGAGCTCTATCGATGTGGTCTTCTCCTTCGACGGAGTTGTTCTCCTCGCTCTGAGGGCTACCGGGCGATCGGTCTCCTGTGGAGCCTTCCTGGAAGGAGCCGGCGCTTTAAAAGTGCCAGAACATGATACTACCGTGGTCTTACCGTACCTTTATCGCCTTCAGTCCGGGCACTTTGTCGTCCATCTTCAGGTAGATCGAGTCCGCATAGGCATGGAAACAGCAACGAACCAAAGCGTTCGCCGCTTTGTTGTTGGTGCAGATGAATCCGTGGCATTCTAGCACCTGGAAGTGATACCGTATACTTCTACCGTATAAGCCATTCCTCCTAGTCGGTCAGCCCTTCGCTACCTTGACTCCGGTCGTTCGTCTCATTATCGCGGCGAAAATCGGCGGATGTGGCGAGTCGGGAATGTTGGCGAACGGCGAGTCGAGTGGCAGAAATCGCTCGCCACCGCCTGAAATCGCCAGTTTAATCGATAGAGTAATCGATAATTAATTGACACTGAAGAAGGAACTCTGCTCAAGACTTCTACTGCATAATAGATATGCAAAAAATGTAAAAAAAAAGCAAAATATGAAGATGGACTCATAAAAATAGCTCTCAGGGACGGCAAAGCTTTTATTATTGTTGAAACTTTTTTTTTTCAAGCTGGGATTGTCTCAAGAAAGTATTGCTTAAGCTAACGGTAGCTGCTGAGCCATTGCGTGTGGAAGAGAATTTTTCAAAATTTAATTTAGAGAAGTGAAAGTGAAAATTTAAATTTTAAAATTTGCATTTTTCCGGCGTACTTGTGACTAAACGTCAGAGCAGTTCATTGTCATTGAAGCGCGTTTTCAAGAAAATTTCAAAATAAATTCTTTCTTTGGAATCTATCTTGAACTGTATTGCCCTCGAATACCTATTTCAACTACTGCGCAAAAATTTAAAAAGAAGAATACTTCGGTACTAGTCGTTAATGTGGCCTACACGGGGAGGCGGAGACGAGACAGCCAATCGCGACCAATCAGAGCGCGGCCAATCAGCACGTCCTCTGAGTTACCCGCCTGATTGGTCAGCTGCCGCTATCCTCCTTATGTAGACCACATGAACGACTAGTACCCAAAGGTGTAGGTGAATTTACACAGAAGCTGTCGTTTATGGTAAAAATAACCGTTCTGGGTGCCGATTCGTGTATATAGGGGGTCTACGTTGTGTATAACAAAGAAATCAGTTTCGTGTCGTAGTCTATGGCTTAAAACATCGTTTATAGCCAGCGCAAAGCCTTTTTTGACTTGTTGAATCGTAAAAAGGGCGAGTTTTAAAGTGAATTTCCAAATAAAACCAAATGGTATTGAAAACGAAACGAATGACCTAATGGACGAATTTCTCGCATAGCTTAGAAGTAGAAAAAATTCTAAAAATGTCATCGTTTGATTTAATTTCATATTTTTTACTGCAGAGAAGCAGTGGTCCTTGTTGCGAATGTGGACAGCATTGGAAGATGGGACGCGCCAGCCAATCAGCGCTATCGATTGGACGTGCCATTCAAAGAGGGCGATCGTTGCCCTAATCGACTGACGAATGTTCATTCGGTGCTTTGATCGATCGCTCTCACCTCCCAACGCTGCCCACATTCCTGACATGGTCCGAGAGAAATATAGCGCATTTTCTGAATTTTTTAGGTGATTTTATATGCTCTAGCATTAAAGATCCATAGCAGCTCAACGAATTTGATCAGTATTTTATATTTGAGGCGATTTTCACTATTTCTAGTGTACATAAGGGGTGATGTGCTTTTGTCCTTCCGTGCGTCTGTCCGTCGGCGCAAAATAAGTGGCCAGCGGATTTGGTTCACACTTCGATCGACATTAGTGACTCTAGCACTGTCCAACGATAACCGCTTGATTCCAGAACCAAACGAATATAACGACTCTACGGTTCATTCAACGACCAACCATTATCGATTGAAATTATCGATTTTCCGACCGGAAACTGTAATTTGAAACGGGAAGGAAGATTCGGTCCGCCGAGGGGTCCAGGTGGTGCCTAACCCATATGTGGGTTAGATCGCTATTTTTAATGAATGTTGACCTAACGGGCAAGCAGAGATTTTTAGGTCTGTGTCGACGCTAGTTCGTGTAGCAGACGCAGCGTCGACGCGAAAATAATGGCCGTTCGGTTAATGCTCAACGGCTTGTGGTGCATTGATTGCTATATTGCGAGGCCACCTATCGACCTGTGGATAGCTCCTAGCAAATGGAGCCTATTAGCTGTTGTTGAATCAATATCTGTCGATTTTATTGGCCCAATAAGTAATCAATATGGTTCAACGTAATCAATATCGCTCACTTGTTGTACGATAATCAATAATTAATCAATGTAGTTCGCTTGCTGTGACCCCCTTTCCTACAGCGGCCATCATATCCGCGTCGTCCTCATTCTAGAGGGTAACTCTGGGTAAAGACCGCCAAAGTCATGTTCATACTTTGCGACGGGAGCGACGGGCAAATCATACGAATCGATTTTTGCAGAGCAATCGCCCAAAAAATCGATACATATGACTTGTCTGGCCGGCCAATCGCTCCCATCGTTTCCATCGCGGAGTATGAACACGCTCTAGTAAGGATCGGTAAGGGACGAAAAACGCGCTCCAATGACAATGCCATCTGCGCCAAGGCGACGTCCGGGAAGTTACTTCCTTTATTGCTCGGGAAATTGGCCTACGCCACCCTTCTAAGAATTTTAAACGATTTTTTAGGTTTATTTGACCTGATCTATTAGCCAGGCTGACTCACCTTCGACAGCGTAACCCGTGACGTTCACATATCGTACAGCGGCGCAGTAGTGCAACGTGTTGATGGGGAAAAACGCCGTCTCACTCTTCCTGTCGCCTTCGATGTACTCGAGTAGAATGCCATTCGACCAGACGGACAGCCTGCAAAAGATGGACTTGAATCGGGAGAAGCCTAGACCCGTCAGGTGCCTAACCCATCCGTGGGTTAGGTGCCTGTTTCGGAATGTTTTTGACTTGGAAAGCGAACATTTCAGTCTCTGAAAACCGTAGTCAACGGAGCGTATTGGACTCTTCGACGCGAAAATTATGGCCGTTTTCCTAACCTCTACAGCTTCTCGGCTTGAGATGTATTGATTGTTACAAAAATTGTCTAATATTTGCTGCTGAGATCAGTGGAATCTAGGTGCGTAGCCCACCAATGAACCACAGAGAACGCAAAGCTCGAGAGAGAGTTGCTCGACGCGAAAATAATGGCCGTTATCGTCACCTACAGCTTGTCGGCATGGAAGGTAGAGTAGTTCTAGGTTGTGCTTAACCCAACTGTCGGTAAGGTGACTATTTCGGAGTGCTTTGGCTTAGAAAACGAACATTTCTGTCGCTGAAGGCCCTGGTCCACGGAGGGTATTTGACCCTTTGACGCGAAAATAATGGCCGTTTTCTTCACATACAGCTTGTCGGCCTGGGACTTGGATCGGTGGAAGCGTAGCTCGAGGTGATGTCCAGTTGTGGAGTATTTGACCCATTTAGAGTGTTTTTGCTTAAAAAACGAATATTTCTACGTCTTCATAAGCTCTTAGTGGACGTCCATGTGGTCGAGGGATGGATTTCCTTCGACGCGAATATAGTGGCCGCTTTCCTTACCTGCAGCTTGTCAGCCTGGGTCTATTGATTTCTACAATTATTCCCTAGAATTTGCTTCGGAAGCTGAGGAAATTTGACATCTAAGAGGCTACGTAGCCCAAAGCAGGGTTCTTTGACGCGAAAATATTGACCGGTTTTCTCGTCTACGCTTATTGGCTTGAGGTGTATTGATTGATACAAAACTGCCTTTTTTCTATACTTAATAGTAGCTAACATCTAAGAGGTCATGTGTGTAGCGCACCAGTGAGTCACAAAAGGTCCAAAGCCCGGGAGAGGATTGTTGGACGCGAAAATAATGGCCGTTTTCTTCAGTTACTGCTTGTCAGCGTGGAGTTTTATTGATTGCTGTGAACGCTACCTAGAATTTGCTGGAGCAGAAACGACAAGGGACAGGAAACTTCATATCAAAGCTGCTATGTGTGCAGCCCACCATTGAGTCATAGAAGAGTCAAAGCCCAAGTGAGGGTGTTCGACGCGAAAATAATGGCCGTTTTCCTCACCTACAGCTTGCCGACTTGGGCTGTATTGATTGCTACAAACACTGCCCCGAACTTGCTTTGGAGTTCGGAGGCTAATGGAGTCTAAGCTCTAAGAGCCAATGTAGCCTGAGAGATGGTTCTTCGACGCGAAAATAATGGCCGTTTCGATCGATAAGTTTTTGTGACAATCAGCATGGGGTGCTTGATTGTCACAAAAAGTGGCTTGAATTTACTGCTAAGGCCAATGCCGTCTAAGCTCTAAGAGAGGTCTATGCGTGCAGCCCACCGGTGAGCCACAGAGGATACAACGCCCAAAAGAGCGTTCTTCGACGCGAAAATAATGTCCGTTTCACTCATGTATGTATGACTTGTCGGCCTACGGTGTACGGATTGTTGCAAAGCCTGCCTTGAATTTTTCTGAACCTAATTATAGCTAAGATCTAAGAGGCTATGTGTGCGTAGCCCACCAGTGAGCCACAAAGAACACAGAGCCCAAGTGAGGGTTCTTCGACGCGAAAATAATTACCGCTTTCTTCGCCTGTACCTTGTCGGCTACAAAAACTGCTTGAATTTGCTGCTGAAGACAATGAGCTTAAAGTCTAAGAGGCTATGCGTGCATCCGATGGTGGACCGCAGAAGATCTGAAAGCCTCAAAAGCTCACCATGAGTCGATGCCTCTGGTCTCCGGTGTGTCCTCGACTGGATAGCGTTCCCGTAACGGCTGCTGAATACCCTGCAGGCCATCCTTGGTGATCGTAGGCACGGACGATCCTATATACAGTACCCGACACCGACAGAGCGGTAGGACCATCTGGAAACGGAAGGATGAGCTGCGAGGCGAAGAAGTGGGTGGAAGGCACAGGTAGATGGCGACGGTGAATGGCGTGAAATTCGGCGGATGAGCGAATTCTGCTGATTGATTAGGCTGTTTTTTGGCGACGGTGGAATGCCGGCAGTCAGTAGCAGGCAGCAGCAGAAGTGTAGTAAAGGTGACGGAGAGGACGAACGAACGAACGCGTGCGCCGGTGCGCGGAAGGAATGCGTCCGTCCGCTCGCATCAACGCCACCACTTCCGAGAACGAATCGAAGAAAAATCGCCTGATCAATCATTGAGAGACTCGGCTGCCGATGAAATGGAGAGCGGAGTCGGCGGTGGACACTTCTGGAGGGCCGGAAGAACATTCAGAAGTCGGGTTGTTGACTTGGAGGCAGCGTAAGGAGCCTCCACCGGAGGCGATGACGTCCGAGTCGTCCTCACACCTCGCAGTCAGTTTACCGGCGGCACTTCTCGAATTCTCTCGACTCGAACGAACCGGTTGCTGCACTCGACGACGACGGTGACGATGATGATGACGACCTTCAGACCATCTATTCTTTCAGAGTTCTCATTATCGCTGCATGAATAACAATTCTGCTGAGGTTCCGCGGGCGAGGACTGAATTGGCGACGTCTAGGGAAGAGTAGAATATGAAAACCGAATCTCAAGAAGGAGAGGGGTGAAAGAATGAAGACACCAATGAAGAGCCGCCTTTTGGAAGCTGGAGATGTGGCCCGACAGAAGAGAAGGCATGTCAAGGTGCTCAGCAACCTGTAGAGCTTTTTAAGCGCTATAGGTTGCTGTGCATCTTGACAGGTCTTCTCTTCTAGTAGCAGTAGTGAATTCTTGAAGCTGCTCCTCAGAACGCCACTGAGCTGAAGAACAGAATGAAGCCCGACGCAACGTATCCCGTTCTAGAATGCGTCATGCATTTTGTTAAGCAAATCTAGGCAACTCCACAGTGCGGAGAAGTCCAACTAGAAGGAGCTATTCTAAAGCATGTTCAGTGCACTTCGTGCCGATTCAGCCGAAGCCGACAAGGAGAAGCCTCAAAGCCGACGTTATCCACCTCGTTTGAGAGTGCGCCATGCATGCCGTCTGCCAGGGCTCTAGACCAGTTCTATGGCTCGTCGCATACGACCTTTAACTTCACAATCAACGCTTTTGCAGGCTTGAGCTCGTCACTTGTAATGGGCGAAATAAGTAAAAGTAGTGAATCAACGGGAAGAAGAAGGTACGACGACAATTGAAGAGAACTAGTTGAAGGTGACTGGAACAATGTCAGATGTGGTATGGGAACATTCCGGGAATACCGAAGAATCACCATGGCAACGGAGTTTAAGGCGGCGAGGAGCTTTGAGGGAAATGTAGACGTAAAGAAAGACCTTGGCGACCTTATCGCTACAGTTGAAAAGGCGGATGATAGGATGGCAGTCGACGGATCGAGCGAAGAGCAAGTGACGACAACGAACAAGAGAGGGAAATGTAGAAAGAAGAGGGGAAGAGTAGAAAGAAAAGCGGAGAATAAGAGCAAAGAAGAAAGAGGAGAAGAGGACTAGAGGAAAGGAAGATCAGAAGAAGAATTACAGAAGAGGAAGAATAGAAGGAAAGAAGGAGAGTACGACAAACAGAAAAACAGAAGAAGAAGAAAAAGGAAGAGAAAGAGCATGGAGCAAGCGAAGAGATAGAGAAAGTGGAAAAAGAACAATGAAAAAGTAGAAAGAGGAGGAAAGAAGAAAAAGGAAAAAAGAGAAGGAAGACTGGGAGAGAAAGAGAAGAAAGAAAGAGAAGAAGAAGACGACGGTGATGATAACGAAGAACAAGATAAGAAGAAAAGAGAATGGGAAGGAAAGAAAAAGATTACGGCGAAGTGAACGTACGGAAGAAAAAATAGAAGAATAGGAGGAGAAGGAGAAAGAGTTGAGGTAGAAAAGAAAGAAAAAGGAATAAGAAGAAAGGGAACAAGAATAAGAAAAATTGAGTAGAAGGAAGAGTGGGAGAAGAGAGGAAGAAGAAGAAGAAGAAAAAGAAGACGCGACCAAGACAACGAACAAGAACAATATGGCGATGAAGAACGGATTTCCACGTACGGGATTAACCACAAGAGGACTACAGAAAGAAAAGAGAAAAGGTAGGTAAAAGGTAAAAAAAGAGAAATATATGCATAAAGGTAAATGAAGGTGAAAAAGAAAGAGGAGAAGGCGAAGAAGAAGAAGAATAACAATAAGAAGGTGGTGATGATAAGAAGAAGAAAAACGCTAAGAAGAAGAAATGGAAGAAGAAGAATGTATAAAGGGAAAGTGAAAAGAATACAGAAACAGAAGGTGGAGAAGAGGAAGAAGAAGAAGAAGGTGATGATGTTAAGAAGAAGAACTAAGAAGAAGAAAAATAGGAAGAAAACGAAGACAGCGACGACGATGACACGACAAAGAAGAAGGAAGACGGCGAGAAAAAGGAATTTCCAGACAAGGATTAACCAGAAGAGAACGTCGGGAAGATGAGAGAAAGAAGACGAAGAACAGAATGAAAATAAAAATAAAAGAAAGAAGAAGACAAGTGCTGTGATGGTGTTAGCTAGTGGATACAAGACAGATCAGACATGCATCTGGCTATGACGATGTTGGGCTCTTAAGTGTGCATGTGTGACCCCACAGGCCACGTTCTCTGGCCTCTGATGCTTGGGCTTCTTATTAGAATAGACGTGTAGCCCTTGAATGCAGATTTGTGGGTCATATATGCATTTAAGCTGTCAGCGAAACAAGAACTCATGGTGATTGTCGACGTAGTAGTCGAAGAAGCTCCTAAGAGTCTTAAAAAGCTGATCACAAGCCCGCGACGCCTTTAGGCAGAGTAGTCGTCGATTTGGGCAAAATTCGACCGCGGCCATGCCTCAGTAGGAGGCGACGCCGTCGCCGATCTTCTGCCGAAAAAACCACTGCTACTAGCAGACGCACGCTCGACTTGAGTCTAATTGTACCTGTTTTGCCGGCACACTTCAGCATCAATGGGGCACGTAATCCTATCAGTGTTTTGGAGTTGTTGGCGATACGAACAGGTTGGAACTGATGTGTGACTGACTTTTGGGGGCAATTTCACTTCAGAAATACCGCCAGCCTTTGGTCAATTTTGGATATTTTTGAAGCTTCAGTTGTGCTAAAAATTGCCAAAATATTGCCAGGGAAAGGAATATTGATCGATTAGGATCGGTACCTGCTCCAGGAGAATCAAAATCACGTCAGAGGACTACTAACGACTTCCTCAATCATTGTGTGGGCAGGTTCAAACAGTTCATACAGTTCAAACACATCCATGTAATCCCGTAGAAGTGGAATGCGTGGCGTATACCATGCAGTTTCTAAATAATGTCAAGCGTTTATCGCTCGGTTGGCAGCTATGTGCTGGCTAACTACAGATTTAAAGGTACGTTGTACGCAGAGTAATTTGGCTCCGAGAGGTCATAGAAGGTATCCGCCTACTTTTGTGATCTACGAATTTTGAGGCAATAAGGGAGAATAAGAAGAGGAAAGTACGGAACATACACATTCAAGTCGCTTCCACGAAATCCCGTAGAATTAGGATGTGTGGCGTATCCCGAAAGGGACTGAGTAACGCCTCCTTTTCTCCTTTATTTATGGTCCATGTCGCGAATGTGGTCAGCATTGGGGAGGGGAGGGGCACGCCAGACAGCCAATCGCTCCCAATCAGGTCACCGACTGTGCAGTTCCTATCGTTTTGATCACTCCTTAGTACATATTTATGCACATGTCGCGAATATGGGCAGCATAGGGATGTGGGAGGGATAAGCGGATAACCCTAGGTTTGAATCAAACCTTTCACGTTTTAGAGTCCTTATTGGCTCTGTGTCTGCCCTAGTAGATGTATATAGTGGATGGATACTTGTCGGCAATGTGGCCTGCACAGAATAATGGAAACACGCCAATCAATCAGAGCGAATGTCAAAGGCATCGAGCGGACAACAACCAGGGGAGGATCAGTGCTCAGATTTCCAGACGCCTTCCCACTTCTTCATGCAGGCCACATTCCCGACAAGCACTTTATCCTTAAAGAAGAGGAAAAGAAGAAGAAATGCGGTGGTATTAACCAGAAAAAGACCAGTGGTGAGCAAGATGGGTAGAAGAAGAAGGATGGGAGGAAGAAGAGAAAAGAAGAAGAGAAAGAAGTTAACAAAGAAGAAAGAAGAAGGCAAAGAAGAAGGAACTTCCTGGGATCTGACGTTGATCAGGTTGTCTGAAAGCAAAGGAAGGATCCACCATAGTAGATAGTGGAGTAGCAGGAGTGGAATGCATGGCGTAATCGTTTCCATAGTTGCATTCCGATCGATTTTGATCGATATGGCTTGAAACAGCGTCGGCTGAATGTAGGTCAATGAGCGGGAAATCGATCAATCGATCAGTTTTATCTGGAATGCGCCACACATTCTACTTCTACGGGATATCGGTGAGGCCGTTTGAATGCGAGATTGCCCAGTACTGTGCCAGACGAATCGGCGTTTTCTCTCGTGGACTGTTGGACAAGTCTAAAAGGAGTTCACTGTACCTGTACAGCTCTAGCGCAGTGCTTTTCAGGAGCATGTCGCTCTATGTCAAGCTGGGGTGCTTGTCGGGAATGTGGCCTACATGGAGAAACACACACAACACAACATACACATCTCCCCTGGTGTTGCCCGTTCGATGCTGTCGAGATTCACTCCGATTCATTGGCGTATTTCCGCCATACTATGCAGGCCACATTGCCGACAAGTATCCAAACAACGACCGTGTCTGTCGACTAAAGCTACTAGGGCAGATACAGAGCCAATAAGGTGGAACATTACCGAATTCAAAACATTCTTCAGATGGGTTGGTTAACACCTAGGTTTATCCGCATATCCGTCGTAGCTTCAACTAATCACTAAATCGAAAATGCCGGCCGCGGATATGCCTCTATTGGCTCTAGATGAGTACCAAAGTTGCCCAGTTCGTTTAGAAATGTCAGGACGTTAAGCCGATTGCGTTTTAGGCATTGTATAAGAGATCTGCCTAAATATGCGTTTAAATTACATCGCGTGGAATTAGAATGCGTGGCGTATCCCAGGAAAGGACCGCATTCTCGATTTAATCAGTAGTTTAACTCTGTCTGCTTTAATTAGACATGAGATAACCCATGATCCAATGAGTGGTGTTAAGAAGTGCCTCGGCACCCACGACGTCGATGTGGACGTACTTAACGTCTTCATTCTTGAAGGCAAGCTCTCCTGACAAAGAATACTACCAGGTACTCGCGATCTAGTTCGGCATCGGAGCGGGTGGTCATCTGCAGTCAAGGAGCGACCTGGTCGATAGTCCACTGGCCGGCCGGGGTTCGACGACCTGTGTGGTGGTGACCTGCAGAATCGAACCTTCGATTTCGCTGGACCGCCACCGCCTGGGGTCCCACATGGAGTGCATTCGTCTCGATTCTGATGACTCTACTCGCTGCTTTTGGCAGTACGCACTATTCACCGTCTGGTATTCCAAAAATGGTCACTGAAGTCGTTGAAGACGTGAGTCCGTTTTTAATCTTCCTACGGTCATGCTCTGCTCCCGACTTTCCAGCCTCTTTCTGGGTTTCGATCGCAGAAGTCTTACTCTGCGTAGCTACATTATCCGACATCATCTGCGCGATCTCATCCAACACGTCGCTCTACGTCAAGCTTCGGTGCTTGTCGAGAATGTGGCCTGCAACGAGAAATAGGAAGGCGTCTGGAAATCTGAGCACTGATCCTCCCCTGGGTGTTGCCCCGTTCGATGCTGTTGACATTCGCTCTGATTGGCTGGAGTGCGTCCGCCACCCTATGCAAACCACATTGCCGACAAGTATCCAGACAACGCCTGGAGGTCGTATCCATCGACTATGTATGTGCACTTACTACGGCAGATACAGAACCATTAAGGTCAACAGTTAACGGACTCCAAAACGTAAAAGGTTTGGTTCACACCTAGGATTATCCGCTTATCCCTATGCGGCCCATATTCGCGACATGTGCATAAATACGTACTAAGCAGTAATCAAGAGGGGAAGACCCGTGCAGTCGGTGACCTGATTGGGTTCGAATGGCTGTCTGGTGCGCTCCCCCAACCAATGCTGACCACATTCGCGACATGGACCATAAATAAAGGGTAAAGAACGGCGTGATGCAATCGCTTTTGGGATGCGCCACACATGCTACTTCTACGGGATGTCGTGAAGGTGATTTGAGTGCGACCTGCAGTATCCAGCGCTTCCTAAAATAGACAACATGTCACTCGATACGTCGCCGGACGTCCTCTGGCCTTAGTCATAAGCGCTGGCCTTAGTCATCACATGTTTGGTCATCGAAAGAGCGTCTCATCGGCGACGAGAATTTTTCAGTTAAACAATGTTGCTGCTATCAGTGCAAGATTTCGTCGAACTGATTCGAATTGAGAAGGAAATTATCGAAAAAAAAATGGGAAATTTGGAGGTGGAGCTCCAACGAAATAACCGCAAAACTGAAGTTGACACCAATCAGTTGTTGTTTGTTCCTTCAGATCTGCTTCTTGAATGCGCGAAAACAAGGTGGAACCTGGCGCTTTTCACTGAATTTACCAAACTCGGTACCTGCTCTGTTGAAAGGAGCGAAAATTTGAGCTAAAGAACGAATTTAAGACCCAAAGTTGAGTTCCATGGTTGACTGAGTGGTTGACACAAACCCTATTCTTATAAAGATGCGATTTCTTGAAATAAAAAACCTTTAAAGACCTCGCGGCACATGTCGCTAATTCGGGCAGCGGGGGTGCGGGAACGCGTTAGAGCGCCTGTTGCGTAAATGCGCCAACCAATCATCGACGACCTCTTATTGGCACGGCCAGGGCTTGTTTGGTGTTACCGCAGCCCCCCATGATTCTGCTGCGCGTCGCCGCGTGCCTACCGCCTACTAAAAGGTCATCGATGCTATTGGTTGATACAATTACGTTAAGTGCCTACCGCGTTCCCGCACCCCCACTGCCTGAATTAGCGACATGTACCGTGAGGTCTTTTACCGATCTTTTATTCATAAAAGATCACAGTTTTTAACAATACGACCTGTATCAAGCACTAAGTCAACCATAGAACCGAACTCAAGACATCTACCAAAATCTTTAACGAAAAAATTTCTTTTTTATTTCAAAAATTCTTTTTTTTTACAAAGATACAAGCCCAATCAACTGAGCATCACCCACATCATTGTCTAGAACATATGCCCAACGATCCGGTAGCCTTTCGATTCCTTTGGTCCAGAAGCTTATGGACTTTTTCCCCAGCCCAATAGAAAACTAACGTTTTCGTTCGATTATCGATCGCTATCGATTTTCCGTTCCGGCGGCCAAATTAGCGGTTCATCTCCCTTGGAGAAAGAAAAGTCGGATGCTACGAGGCTTCCACAATTCTGTGGTCACCTCAAGACACTGTATGGACCGGCCATGTATTACAAGATATAAGGCTGTGGTGAAGTGCGTGGCGCATTCTCGAGAAATTGGTCTATCGGCTGTTGCTTCCCAGTAACCGGACAATGGCTGTGGTTAATTAAAGCGACAGTGGGTAGGTGCCAGCTATCGAAGCGACTTTCGAAGCCAAGGGTCTTTACAGAAGCCTCTTAGGAGCTCTCCTAGTCGGTGGGGGCACATCACCATTACGTCTCTTGAAAGTGTCCGAGAACTTCATCTGCGGCTCCATGATAACGAGACTGATCTTGGGCAAATTCAGGTATCTTTTTTGGGCTGACCCCTCCCGACTAGGATAGATCCACGTTCTGCTCAGGACGCAGAAGCAAGGGAAAAAAGGAGGAAAAATTCTGATGATACAGGAATGATACGTTGGAGGAGGTGAGAAATTCGAAGAAGGCAGATGTGTATAAATCGACGGAGAGTTTCGCTAAGTGGTCATGAGGTTTGGCGGCACATGACGCGAGAGAACGAAGGTGAAATGGCGACATAGCGGACGACGACGATGAAGTGTTTGTGACTCTTCGAACAGTCAGCCAGCCAGCCAGCACCATCGCCGGCAACTAGTTCCTCAGCGGCGGAAGAATTTCATGACTTCGAACAGACGATGCGACGAAAAAACACAACAGCTGCACCTGGACACCCCAACGACGACGGAAAAGTCGTCGTTGTCGTCGCCAGCGCCGTAAGGCCTCACAGCGGGGTGAAATGAGGTGAAATGAGCGATTCGGACTGTAGATCACGGCATCGGTAGGGCTGATGAATGGGGTCGAAGTTCGCATACTTCTGCGAGCGTGGTGTTCAAAAGGGTCAGCTGCTGGTAGCCTCATGGTTGATCTTCCTTGGGAAGAAGTCAGAAGGATAGAATATTCATTGCCTGCCGATCCTGTTGGGCTTGTCGTTAATGTGGCCTGCATGGGGTGGTGGACGTGTAAAGTGAATCAGGTCGTGCAGGCGAGGTACCTTTCCGCGGCACTCTGATTGGTCAGTGAGTGGTTGGTCATTGCTCTGATTGGTTCTGATTGGTTAACGCACTTCCATCTACCTGTAGGCCACTGCAACAACCAGGCCCAGTGAGTTGAACCGTCTGAGTTTGGTGTTCAGTAGAGAGTTATTGATCTCACCTAGGAGCAAGATAAAAGCAAAAATTATCTGCCGTACTCCTATAAAAATGGTACTAGTCGTTAATGTGGCCTACAAGGGGGGGGGGGAGCTCGGCAACTAATCAGGGCCTCAACCGAAGGGCCAATCAAGGCCTCAACCGAAGGGCCAACCAGGGCCTCTCACCGAGTGGCCTACAAGGGGAGAATGTGGGAGAAGCGCGGCAGCCAATCAGGGCCTCAACCGAAGGGCCAATCAGGGCCTCAACTGAAGGGCCAATCAGGGCCTCAACCGAAGGGTCAATCAGGGCCTCAACCGAAGGGCCAATCAGGGCCTCAACCGAGTGGCCTACAAGAGGAGAAGGTGGGAGAAGCGCGGCAGCCAATCAGGGCCTCAACCGAACACGTGCTAGCGAATCAGGCCAATGGCCATACCACGCCGGTTCGGCGCTGTCTGATCAGTCTAGTGCGCGCCCTCTTCCTCCCCTATAGGCCATATTAACGACTGATACCGGTCGCAAGTTTGTAGAGTAGATTAAAGATGAAGCCTAATTTGTGATTATTCGGACTGCGCCCGCATTACATGATTGCCTTAGGCCCTATTGGCCTCTGTGGGACCAGTGCGTTAGTCTATTGACTACCCTCCGATGAGGTGTAGGCCACATTAGCGACAAGTGGCAAAAATTTAAACCAATATTGAAGTCTGAAGGTCTGAATCCATCAGTGAACTTCTTTTCAAGCGGACTGCCTCCAGTCGGCAGTTAATGGCCTTCACCTTAAATCGAACCTGAAATGGGTTGATGGGCGTGTCAGTGAAGTGCCGTTTTTACCACTGGGCGTGTCTTCAACTCCGTTATCCCACGAAATGTAATGCGCCAAGCATTCTACATGGACTTGGCTTTGTGTAGCCGTTTTGAAATCGCACCCATTTATTCGTTTATTTATTGTAACATGTAAGCGTGAATCACCTGTATCACCTGTATCACCTGTCGTCCCGTTGAACATCGACTTGCTCGAGCGGGCGCCAGCAGCGTCTCCATTCGTCCCTGTCGCGTGCCAGAGTGGTCCAATGGATCCTCCTCGCTCGAGGGACACGAAGAGCGTCATATCGGTCGTTCAGGGCTTTCACGAAGAAGTCCGACCAACGCGTTGGTGGGCGTCCTGGTGTTCCTTTGACATCCCGCGTTATCCAGTCTGTGACGGCTCTCGTCCAGCGGGTGTCTGCGAATCGCATTACGTGGCCGGCCCACCTAATTTTCGACGACTTGGCCCATGCGACAGCGTCTCTGATCATCGAACGTCGGCGAAGCTCGGAACTCCGGAGGCCTTCTCTCACTTGCGTGAGTCGTGTCACTCCGAGCATCGTCCTCTCGATTCCACGCTGCGCGACGCTGATCGCGTGTTCATCCTGCTATCGTATGGCCCAGGTCTCTGAGGCGTATGTTAGGGCAGGAAGAACAGTGGAGTGGAATAGGTGAGCACGGACTCGGATATTCTTCGTCTTCTTCACGACTTCTTCGACGCTCTTGAAAGCTCCCCAAGCCGCTCGTTTCCTCCTGCTCAGCTCTGGTGCTAGGTCGTTGGTCATGTTGACTTCGCGACCCAGATACACATAGCTGGAGCATTCGGAGATGTTCGTTCCGTTGAGCGAGAATGGAGCATCAGAAACCCATCCGTTCTTCATGAACATCGTCTTCGTAAGATTCAGCTGCAGTCCAACGCTTCCACATACACGATCGAAGTCGGCCAGCATTCGTTCCGCCTGACTGATGCTCGTAAGCGTGAATAAAAAGAAAAAAGTTTTCATAAAAATAAAATAAAATAACGAAAAGTGTATTCATTCAAATATCGTTTATTGCTTTTTAAAAACGTCTACTAATTTGTAGGTTTTTTAAAATTTTTTAGATTATTTCTTAAACGTTCTTTCTGCATAAGAAAGTTTCTTGACTGTAGAATGTTTTTTTTTGCAAGGAATTCAGAAATTATGCAGGAGGTTTATTCCGAATTTTTTTCGACAAACCAATATTGTATTCGTTTTGGTTAAATGAATATTTACATTTGTAAAAAAATTGTGTCATATGTCAAGATCATGAGAAGGACGAGCCGAAAAAGATCCGTGGAACAATTTGAGAACATTTTTGCATTTAACGGAGATCACAGTTTTTTTACAAATACAAAATATTCATTCAGCCGAGACGAACACATTATTAGTTTGGCGAAAATTTAGGCGCAGATTTGCATAAATAAAAATGTGATTTGTAAGAAAAATGTTAATTTGCTACCGGCTAAAGTTTTTCAAGGTTTTTATACTGATTGGCAAAAGCGGTTTCTTCTGGTTCGAAGATCAGAGACGCTGTCACATAGGCCGAGTCGTCGAAAATTAGGTGGGCCGGCCACGCTTCGCAGACGCCCGCTGGACGAGAGCCGTCACCGAATGGATTCCGCGGGATGTCAAGGGAACACCAGGACGCCCAGCAACGCGTTGGTCGGACTTCTTCATGAAAGCCCTGAACGACCGATGTGACGCTCTTCGTGTCCCTCGAGCGAGGAGGATCCATTGGAGCACTCTGGCACGCGACAAGGACGAATGGAGATGCTGCTGGCGCCCCCTCGAGCAAGTCGATCATCAACGGGACGACAGGTGATACAGCTGTTACAGGTGGGTACTGGTGCTGGTACAGCGGCGGACAAACGAACGGAACATTTCCGTCCGAAATTGGGTCAGCAGGTGGTTTAGGGAGGTTCGATGGAATGGGCGAGAAAATGAATTTTGAGGGAGCATTGTGTACGTGCTTCCTGAGCGTTTGAAACGCTTCGAGCCGAAGTGGAAGGAGGAAGAATCCCAAAAGTAGCCTGGAAGGTCCACATCCATAGGATTTGGCCCACCGAGTACACCTCCCCTATAGAGAGTTGGAATTCCAGAAGAAGTGGAGAAGTTTGAACAACGATGAGCTGTTGAGGATCGTCCGAATATGGCTGCAGGGAGTGGCCGACGACGCTCGGACGTCGTTCGGACGTCGTGGGGGCGCGCGCGCGATGAGTCGAGGAATCGCATTCATTACGCATTGATGATGCCCGTCCAGATACGAACGAAATGCGACGAAAAACGAGTGCTGAAGAGGAGCGCGAGATGGTTATTTGACATAAGAAACCAGTGTGTTGAGACGAACTAGTTCGGCGAAGGCAGACGGAGTGCGGAGTGGAGCGGAGCGGAGGACGTTCCGGACGACGACGATGGACGTCGTCACCACCATCGTCGTGAGGAAACGAAGTGGCCAGTCGAGGCAAATGAGCTGGAACACACGCCCAGGAAGAACAGGAGGAAGCGGCGAGGAATGGCCGCCGCATGGGCGAAGATGAAGCTCGAAGCTGACGTGATAAGATTCAGAGGGCGAGACGGCCGGGCTTGGAGAAGTCAGCGCCGAAAGCTCTCTTTGAAGCTTTAGAATTAATCAGAAACTGCCAAGAGAAGCGTGACCTGGACTGAGAAACTAGCCTCTTCTTTCCGTCCTGAATCACGCCTCCATTCCTGCGGGGACATGGTAGTAGAGTCCGAGGAGGCGCCGACTGTCGTCGTCTGACCCCTCGAATCTTCGAGGTTCTTCGTTCAGATCCCGCCCAGGACAAACCATAAAAATGAGGGGTTGTGCAGTGGAAGCTAACGATTTCGACCAACTCGGCGTTTGGCGGGACTTATACTTAAGACGCCGGGCTGCGCTGCGTTATGAAGCCCACCGGTATCGATTGGGCGGCGCAAAAGATCGATATTGATAGCTTTCATGGCACCTCGCCATTCGGCGACGGAAGTATAAATCCCGCCTTCGTAGACGACCTTGTCCTGCCATGCGTAGTAGGTCACATATGCCAGAGAATCAAGCAGCGTTTACGTCGTCACATTCCTCAAACTTGGGCATTTAAACCGTTTAAATAGTACACAAAAATAGCTGAAATGATAACAGCGGCGTAACGTCGAAAAAGGATATAGAGGAAAAAATAAAGGACACAATAAAGAGCCTGTACTAAATTCTGTGCATTCGTTGGATGCGCCATGCATTCAACTTCTGCTGAATGTGGTGAAGGCAATTTGTGCGCGTAATTACTGGCGAGAAATCCGTACCAAGGAGGTGCACTCGACGGACGGCGCCTTTCCTAACTGCGCTACCGCGCTGGGAGGTATTCAGCTTGATTCAAACTGTATCCAGTTCTAGATGAAAGTGATATTTATTTATTTATTTATTTATTTATTTATTTATTTATTTATTTATTTATTTATTTATTTATTTGTTTATTTATTTAATGACACCTGCAATGCCCATACCAACCTGAGATGCTTTTAATAGAGGTATAAATAAAAAAGAAAATTACTAAAAAGGGTACAGGTTTCAAGGGTAAACATCGGTGGTAGTCAACCTCTTTGCGGAATGCGCCGGTTTTCATTTCTACAGCACTAATCTGGGAGAAAAAGCATTCAAATTCGAGGGTTTGTACATAATCCCTTGTACGTTACTTGTACGGATTTATTGCTCATTTTTTTTTCT
The DNA here is from genome assembly GCA_947359475.1 of Heligmosomoides polygyrus bakeri. NCBI lineage: Eukaryota > Metazoa > Nematoda > Chromadorea > Rhabditida > Heligmosomidae > Heligmosomoides > Heligmosomoides polygyrus. The sequence goes on from OX375867.1 coordinate 2,105,115, forward strand.
ACTAAACAACATCATTAAATGCAGATGACTTTTAAATCGCGGTCCATGTCGCGAATGTGAGCAGCATTGGAAAGTGGGGGAGCGCTAGCCAAAGAGGACATGTACAGTTGCTAGCCTGGTTGGCTGGCATGTATTTGGTAGGAGTCCTGATTGGTTATGAATGGCTAGCGCGTTCTCTCCTCCCAATGCTGCCCACATTCGCGACTAGGACAAAATCGCTTGGACACAGGTTAGATCCATTAACCTTGGGGTAAGCGAGCTCAGTTTTGAATACAAAATTTTAAAAAATAAACAAAACTGAACGAAGGATGAAGACGGCGTCAATCAATCCCTGTCTGGGGTGCGCCACGCATTCTACTTCTAGGGGATGTCGTGGAGACGATTTGAAGGCCTATGCAGTGACTTGTGGTGGTCAGTCGATGGACTATCCTGTGGTTTATCCTTTCTAGACCTTCCTAGTGTGTTTTCACCCCTGAGGGATGGAAGATTTGGGTGCAGTGGACGGGAACAGAACCGTTTGGATCGATTATCGATCGAAGTGGCGTAAGTCGATGCCGTCGCCTGTATCCCTATACCCATAGACAAGCGCATTCCTTGGGATGTTGCCATTCCTGCGCTCCTGCCTCATCATGTAGGCCACATTAGCGACCAGTATCGAGGCCTCCCAGCCAATCTAGAAGCTATTGGAACGTGCTGCCAGATGGAGCGTCAGACGGGCGTAGTAACGGCTTCGGAATGTTCTTGATAAGCTATCGACCAAGATTGTTAACAGCTTATGGAAACAGATTTATGGAAAGTCGAACCTGGGCTTCGGAATGGATTGTTCGGTTGGTCAATCACACACCTTAAAGAAGACTTAGATATGCTCGAATAAATTTCCAAGGCTAACTACCAATTAAAGAACTAGAGAGAGAGACAAAACTCCAGTTATTGACTGTGTGCGACATGGTTAAAAAATCGTAGAGTTCTGGAGCAAAAAAGCTTCGAAAACTCCCCCGACAAGCACATTAGTGGTCCAGAGGATCTGTGGAGAAGTCTTCTAAAATACAAGGATATTCTAGGCCTAACAGGACTGACTATTCAGACATTAAATCGATGAGTAGCAACATGTATCGTGGTGCGTCCCAGCGGGGGGTACCTTGTGTTTTCGTCATGTCGCGTGTGACGACGACAGTAATTGACGATCAATAGCGGTAGCAGTGTGATGGGCTGCCATCAGCCAGCCGGGCCAGAAACCAGTTAGCCGATGATCGAAGTAACTGGTAGGGAGGGCGACGGTGCCGGCGACGACCAGACCGCATCGCTTCGGAAGCATCGCCACCGGGACCCTAACGGGCGCCGCCGAGCTGATGGGCGGCGTCGGCGCTGTTCTTCTGGGGCGGACCAACTAGGTTAGGTAAGCAACGTCGCCTTCTTGGAGCTCAGAGGCTAGAGGGCACAGCCCGAAGCAGAAACCCCTTCATGCAGGCTTTGAATCGAGAGAGGTTTAGGTACTTGTCGTCAATGTGGCCTACAGGGGAGCGAAGGCGCGTTGCGGGAGTATAGTCTGGCCGCATCGAGCTGCCCTACCACCGCGAGATTGGGCGTTTACTGTTCGCGTCGCGTTGACTGGCCGACGCACATTCGAGCCGTGTCTCTGATTGGCTCTGATTGGTCGCTGCGTTCCTCCTTATCCACGTAGGGCACATTAACGACCAGTACCGAGGCTTCCTAACTAGCCTATGAGCTACTGGAATGTAAGCGTTGGAGAATGCAGGTGTCGAACCATGAGAATTTTGAGTACTTGTCGTCAGTGTGGTCCTCATTGGAGGCGAACGCAAATGAACAGTCTGGCGCATTGAACGGCGGTACCACGGAGTGCCGTGCCCTGATTGGCTCTGATTGGCTCTGATTGGTCGCTGCATTCCTGCCTCTTCACGTAGGCCACATTAACGACCACTACCGAGGTTTCCTAGCCAGTCTAGGAGCTACTGGAATGTGCTGCCAGATCGAACAGCGGACCGGCATGACATTCAGAACGGTCGGTGACCTGATTGGGTGCCACGTTCCCGCCTCTCCATGTAGGCCAAATTAGCGACTGGTGCCGAGGCTTCTAGTCGGTCCAAGAGCTACTGCTGGAACATGCTGTCAGATTGTAGTAGGTACACGTTACGAGTAAGAGTATGAAGGACGATGTTAATCAACCTTTGCTTGGTATGCGCCACGCGAGTTGCTTTCACGGGTTACTGTGGAGGCTATTTGAATGCGAGTTTGTCCTTTGAAATGACTTGTGGTGGCCAGCTGATGGACAAGTCGGGTTTTTTCCTTCCGCTTATCCGCTCGCCCATCTGGGACCAAGAACCTTGAATCGAGAGGCGCACAACGACAGTCGGCGCCTCCACCGACTGCGCCACTGCGCAATCAGTCGTGGGATGCGCCATGCTGTCAACAAATACGTGTGCTGAACGCGTTCTGTTTGAGCGCCTTCTAGAATACGTTGATTCTGATCCTGGAGTGGCCGCCTTTCTAGATAGTCCTTCACATTCAGTGGTCTCCAGAATTTGACGAGTGTTCTGAGTGCACGGCGTACTCTGAAGGTGTCGTGCAGTGCTATGCATTCTACAAACGATATGTATCTGGTATGCGCCATGCATTCTACTAGAACCCAGTTTTCTTAGCCAGTCTAGGAGCTACTGAAACATGCCGACGACAACGACATTAGCGAATTTCGGGAGTGTTCTGACTGCATGGCGTACTCCGCAGGTGACGTTTAAGAAGGCCAGCATCTGGACTTTCAGTGCTGTTTGTTCTGCCGAGGTATTTGCATTCCATATTTGCTGATCGTGCAGTGAAATATCCAGTTAAGAGTTAGAATTGTGCCGCTCTAGCATGCGCCATGCACTCGACTTCTAGCTCAGCAGCGATTTGTAGAGCTCATGAGGTCAAAATCTCTAACCGTCCGCGCTATACTTGACCTTTGGGTGTTTTAAGATGTAGCTGCCCTCTACTCAAAGACCCTAAAGCAGTGAAACTGGGCCGGCGTGGGAGTGGATTCGAACCGCAACCGATTCACGCGAGAGAGGCGCTCTTTTCCACTATGCCAGCTCATCAGTTTTGTTGTGTTTTACGTCTTTTAGGTCAACGAATTATTAGTGAGAAGATGTGATGTGCAGTCTCTGGTAAAGTGCGAATTATGGCGTGATCGAAGCGCTCAAAACGGAAAACCTCGGGTAGGACTCGAACCCGCCACGGGTGTCAGTATCGCTCTTCGTAGCTTCCTGTTGCACCACGCCGCCTCTGGGTGATCCCTTCTTTATCTATACAGTGCTGGTGCTTAGTCAGAGGCCCTAAAGATGGTATGCTTGTGTTGGCGTGACTAGAGGCATTGATCCATAAAATGTGAAACTCCAGGTTTCATCTGGGTCAGGCGTGCACACAAAGGGCTTGACTTAGAATTTTTTAAAGGATTTTTGGTTCTGTCGCGAAGATCGGCAGCATTTGGAGATGGTGCCGCGCCAGCCAATCATAACGAAGCGGAGCACCGGCCCAACAGACGCCGGCCAACCAAGGTACCGGCCGTGACAAGCCCTCTCTGAATGGTACGCTAGTTTGATGCGATCTGATTCGCTGGCGCGCTCCCACCTCCCTATGCTGCCCATATTCGCGACGTGTACCGAGTTTTTCAACGGAATTTTTTCGTTAAATTTTCGAAGTACAATCTCGAGGCCGGCACTAGCCCGCTAAGTACCGAAAGAGCTAAAAAAATACAATTAGAGAATTTTAAGGTCCTGGAAAAGCAAGCTGCTAGGTCAATCAAACTCAAGCAGATTGGCATTGGAGCGCGATATCCTGTCGCCAATTGCGGCTGTGCTAGAATAGATTGTTTTTGCTGATTTAAATAATTTTTTAGGATCAATCCTAATCGGGGTAAGGTGGGGGAGGGGGAAATGACCACTAGAATATTGGTATTAGTGATGACCTCAAAGAGAATAGTTCATTAAAAATTCTGAAAATTGAACTTCTGAAAATTTTAAGCCAAATTTTATCGAAAAATACGGCTATTTCATTAGATCGTTAACCGGCAGGCCTGATGTGAAAGCCGACGGAGACAAATGTGACATGTGACATGGGAGTTTCTCATCGTCTCTTAAGAAGCCACTTTTTCTAGATGACAAGTCTAATAACTACTACATTAAAGGACAGAATAACTAGAGAATAACTAGTCAAGGCCAGAAGTCGATAAAAAACCAGAAGAATGTGAACGACAGAAAGCCAGCCACCGCAAGATGACGTGGTGAGCACTGGCCAGAGCCAACATCGCCTCGAACAATGATAACGCCGCCGCCGCCGACGACAATGACGACGACAGCGAGCAACGACTACGGCCGGCGGCCGGCCGGAGTCTCCGGTGAATCTCCCTTGACGTCGGCGGTGGCCCAGCCCGTCCAGGCAAAGGTGAAGAAGGTGCGGGGGCCAGCGGCGGCTGCCTGGCCAGCGTCCTTGGCCTATTACCATGCGCTCGGTCTGCGCGTCGTCTGTACGTCTCCCTCTCGGCGGCCTATCTGCCCCCCCCCCCTATATGGCCGTGTATGGATTATAAGAGACGTCGTCGTCGTAAGATCGTCCCCCCGGCTCGCCGGAATCCATCCACTCCACGCTCAAGTCGGGATTCGGGTCGATGGAGCGAGAGGAAGGGGGCTCGTCTTCAAATCGGCTGCGGCAGTACGGATTTGTCGCGAAAATAATGACCGCGCATTGCCGCGTCAGAACGTTGTATCCTCTCGTCAGAATCGATCCAGTACTTGGTTGATATTTAGTTCTAGAAAGACAAAGAGATTAAGAATGGGGTTCGTCGCCAAAGCGGTATCGGCTTTCGGGCCTACTGGTAACGGATGGCTGTCGCGAAAATAATGACCGGCGTCAGAAGATCGTTTCGACTCGTTGAAATCTATCCACTCCACTACCTATGTGTATCGAAAATCGTTTCAAAGGAGCGTGATTTAGAATATGACTCGTCGTCCAAGCGGTTCCGACAATACGGACTTGTCGCGAAAATAATGACTGAACATTAAGGGAGCACAAGATCGTCTCCTCGGTCGGAATCGATCCATTACATAAGTTCATATTCGTGTCTAGCAAATGAGATGTTAGAGGAAGGATCGTCGTCAAAGCAGCAGTGTATGGTGCGCATATAGCTGTTGCGAAAATAATGGCCGAAAATGGAGGAGTCGTAAGATCGTCCCGGATCGCCGGAATTCATCCACTCCACTACCCGAGTCGGAAATCGCGCCCAACGAACGAGAACTGAGGAGATCGCCGTGGAACCATCGTCAATGAGGTGGCGGAATTACGGGCCTGTCGCGAAAATAATGACCGCACGTTGCCCCTTCAGGATATCGTTCCGGCTCGTCTCGAGTTTTCTTAATACAACTCAAGATGTAGTATGCGTCTAAAAAACGAGAGATTAGGAATGGTGCTCATTGTCAAAGCGGCACCAACTATTCTGGTCTGCTTGTAGCAGATGGCTGTTGTCGCGAAAATAATGACTGAACATTGCGGTGCCAGAAGATCGTCTCCTCTTGTCGGAATCGATCCACTGTTTGAGTTAAAATTCACGTCAAAAGAACGGGAAATTAGGATGGAGAATCGTCGTCAAAGCGGCTGCGGCAATACTGGCTGTCTGGAGCACATACGGCTGTTGCGAAAATAATGACCGAAAATGGTGATGTCGTAAGATCGTCCTCGGCTCGCCGGAATCCATCCACTCCACACTGAAGTTGGGATTCGCGTCAATGGAACGAGAGCTCAGGAAATCGTCGAGGGAATCGTCATCAATGGGGTGGCGGCAGTACTAGTCTGCTGCTAAAATAATGACCGAACATGGCGATGTCATATGAGATGGTCCCAAGTCTCCGGATCTACTCAGTAGCCAAGCCGGGATTCCCGTCTATGGAGAGAGGCTCGTCGTCAAAGCAGCAGCGGCAGTAGTGTTTTGTCGCGAAAATAATTGCCGAATAGGCTGGGTTAACACCGCTTCGGACCGCCTCTGCATCCACCCACTACCCAAGTTGAGCATCGCGTCGAAGGAACGAGATATCAGTATGGGGACTCGTCGGCAATCTGGCAGCGACAATACTTGCCGGTAAACGTATTGCTGTCGCGAAAATAAATACCGAAAATGGTAGCGTCATAAGATTCCCCATGTCGCCGGAGTTCAACTACCCAAGTGAAGATTTGCTTCAAGGGAACGAGAGCTCAGGAACGAGGCTGGTCTTCAAATCAGAATCAGAGTAGACAGATTTTAGCGAGCCAGAAGATCGTCCCGGCTCGTTAAAATCTGTCCACTATACTACCTAAGCCGAAAATCGCTTCCTAGAAACGTGAGTTAAAAAAAAGGGGATTCGTCGTCCAAGCGGTACATTCTACACGGACTTGTCGCGAAAATAATGACCAACATGGTAACGTCAGATGATCACCGCGGTCGGAATCGATCCACTACTTAAGCTGACATTCGCCTTCAGGCAGCGAGAGTTAGGAAGTTAGGAAAGGGTCGTCGTCAAAGAGACTGCGGCAATACGGACTGTATGGAGCACATATGGATGTCGCGAAAATAATGACCGAACATGGTGGAGTCGTAAGATCCTCCACGTCGTCGGAGTCTATCAACCACACCACCAAAGCGATGGTAATTGGCGTCTAGGCAGTGAGAGCTCAGGAAGGGGCTCGTCTTCAAATCGGCGTTCGCGAAAATAATGGCCGAACATGGCGATGTCATGAGGTCGTCCCGAGTCTCCGGATCCACTCAGCGCTCAAGTCGGGATTCGCGTATAGGAAGCGAGATGTTAAGAAGGGACTCGTCGTCAAAGCAGCAACGACAATACTGCTTTGTCGCGAAAATAATGACCGAATGTGGTGGTGCTTCGGGCCATCTCTACATCCAAACACTTCACTACTCAATGTGGGATTCACGTCGAAGAAAGAGTTATTAGAAAGGGGACTCGTCATCAGTCTGGTAGCGGCACTACTTGCCGGTTAGTAAACATATAGCTGTCGCGAAAATAATGACCGAAAATGGTAGCGCCATAAGATCTTCCATGTCATCGGAGTCCAACCACCCAAGTGAGGATTCGCTTCGAGGGAACGAGAGCTCAGGAAGGAGACTCGTCTTCGAATCGGCTCCGGCAGTACGGACTCGTCTCGAAAATAATGGCTGCTGATGCCTTGACATAAGATCGATGCAACTCGTCTCGGAATTCATTTTCAAGTCGGGGTTCGCGACTAAGCGTCTATTCATAGTACGTAACAAGAACATATCGATTTTTGTCTGGCGCTCTCGCGCCATTAATCGATTGGCATGCTTTTTGCGATTTATTAGTCGATTCCACGGCTTTTCCTCTTCCTTCATAGACTGCGAACGCCCTCTAAGAAGCGAGAGGTGAGAAAAGGTGCTGGTCTTCCAAACGGCGGTGGCAATTCGAGCTGGTTGGTAGACATTTGGTTGTCGCGAAAATAATGGCCAAGTATGGCGGCGTCCCAAGATCGTCCCAACTCGTCGGAATCAATCCACTACCCAGGAAATTGGGAATGAAAGTTGTCACAAAGCGCTAGCTGCGGTGCACGGGTTTGCTGGTAACAGATGACTGTCGCGAAAATAACGACCGAACATGGCGGTTTCATGAGGTTATCCCAGGTCGTCGTAGTTCAAATCTGAAAAGCGAATGGTTAGGTGGAAACTCGTCGTCAAAGTGCCAGCAGCAATACGGCTTGTCGCGAAAATAGTGACTGGCGGCTTTATTAAGAAGATGCAACACAGTCAGTCCAAACTAGACACCACATGGATCTGCACCGTTTTTGGTACTTGTCGGTTTTTCGCCCAATTGGTGAAGGAAGTGCTAGCCAATCTAAACATTGACTGCATCACATAGCCATTCTCTTCACCGGTACAGCTGGCAGAGGCCAGCTTCACGATATCCTCTGGAAGTCGAATGCGTGGCGTATGCCAAGGGGTTCTCCGTAACACAAGTCCCACAGCGGTAGAACAGAGCATTATTTGCCATGACCACTCGCATGAGAACCCTGCCATTCGTTTGGCCGGAGGTGATCAGATTTTCGTCCTAGAGAGTAGTCGGGAAGAGGCGGCGCTGATGTGTGTGCGAATCATCGATTGCGATCTAATCCGTTCAACAACCACTGTGAAGTGACTACAGGGTGGCTCCTAATTATGTGCGCGAAATTCAAACCGCTACTGTATTTTTGAAAGTGGCGGGAGATCAATAATTACGATTTTTCTAGAATGGGGGAAGTATGTACAAAAACCAAGCAAGGTGATACACTCAATACTCTCGACAATGAAAGCTTCACCATCGCTCATCTCGCCGATAAAGGACATTCTGCAGCAGAGATCGCTCGACGACTTCAAATTTCTGCCAGAACAGTCCAACGCATTGTGAAACAGTACAGAGAGGAAGGCGCGGTCGAACCGAGGAAGAATTCTGGCAGACCACGTACTGTGAACACTCTCCGCCTTCGGAAAGTCATCAAAAAGAGAATCGACCGGAACGATGGAGTTAGCATGGATCGGATGGCCGTAGACCTTGGGGTTTCCCGTAGAACAACACGGAAGATCGTCGAACAGGATCTTGGGCCTCCCAGTTATCGTCTTTATCGCGTACAAGCCCTTACGGAAGCCGCCATGCAGATCAGATTGGAAAAATCCAAGTTGTTGCTAAAGGAGATCCAGCAGAGCCGCTTGTCAAACGTCATCTGGATGGACGAGAAGATTTTGCCATTGAAGTGGCACACAACTCACAGAATCAGCGTCAGTTGCTGCCTTCATTCAGAAACAGGTCTCCTCAGCGTCGTGTTCTCAACAGGACTCTTTTTCCGAAATCTGTAATGGTATGGGCTGGCATTGCCCTGGACAAGAAGACACCTCTGGTTCTCGTCGACCGTTCAATGAAAATCAACGCTGAAGTCTGCCAAGAAAAGATCCTGCGCGATGTTCTTCTCCCCTGGGTTGCTGAGAATTTCTTCAGTGGTCAATGCATGCTCCAACAGGACTGGGCACCTGCTCATTCTGCGAGATCCACACTGGCCCTCTGCGAGAGTCCTTCCATGGCTACTGGACGAAGGACTTCTGGCCACCTAACTCGCCTGATCTGAATCCGATGAATTTCGCTGTGTGGGGCTACTTGCAGCAGAAGGTCTCCTCGAAGAGTCACCAAAGTTTGAACGCTCTCAAAGCTCCACTTCAGAAGGCGTGGGACGATATCGACGTCATCTTCCTGCGGCCCACAGTGATGTCGGTGGAGAAGAGACTGAAGGCCTGTATTGCTGCAAAAGGAGCTCATATCGAACATCTTCTAGAGTGAATGATTATTAGGCATTGCTCTATATAGAAGTTGTATCAGATTGTATAACTGTTTTTTTTTGTTGAAGTTGAAGTTATTAGTAATAAACTACGCGCAAATAATTAGGAGCCACCCTGTATATGGCACAATTTTCACGTAAAATTGGGCATTTTTCAAACCAAATCGGAAATTCGATAAAGCAAGCCTGCGCTTTTGAAAGCAAATTGATCATCATCCAAATAAAAGCGAGCCTCCTTCACATTAAAATAGGAACTCTTCGAAACGCTTAGGATAATTTTTGTTTCTCGAAAAATTAAAAAAGTTTTATCAATTTTTTTTTGGTTGAACTGCCAGAACGTACCGAAATTTTATGAAAATTTTAAATTTTGGAAGAAATATAATGGCTTGTAGCTTATTTAGGGATGCAGCATTTATTGTGTTAAGAGAATAGGTGAAGCCGTGCACTCGACTAGATCGTCGCGATTTTAATTTGATTAATAGTGAAAATGGTGCTTACCTGAAATCGTGGCGATTTAGTCGAGTGCATGACGCGACCTCTTGTTTTAGTACACTAAATGACTGTTATCTCTCCTGCTCTTTAGTTCATTATTTTTTTCTAAAAATAAAATTTGAAATGTTTTTAGTGTGTTCACCTACTGGGGCTAGTGATTTGAAAAGTCTTGAAGGAAAAGCACGCAAAATTTTCCTCCAGCAAAAAAAAATTATTCTGAAGGCTTCGGAGTCTCTATTTTAATGTGAAAAATGCTCATCTTGATCCGAAAGTGTCCAATTCGACTTCAGAAAGCGTCAATGTTGCTAAGGAGAGCGGAGTCCAATTAGATATGGAAAGTAGGATCTATCCCAGTCGGGAGGGACCAGCCCTTAAGGGTCCATTGCGTGCGTCATCACCTGAATTTAAAAGAAAGCACTCCCATCATGAGACACCAGCTGAAGCTCCAGGTATGTAGAGACTTAAGCAAAGGATTGGAGATGCAAATCGGCACATGTTGCGAAAGTGAGTAGCACTGGGAGGTCGGGGCGCCCCAGCTAATGATAACCAAACAGAGCAGAGACCGAACACATGCCACCCAATCAGGACCCGACCGTACGCGTCCTCTCTAAACGATACTCCACTTTGACGCCACCTGATTGGCTGGCGCATTCTCATCTTCCTATGCTACCCACATGCGCGGCATGAAAAGTGCCTACATGCCCCCCACCGATTAGGATAGATCCTGGAAAGTGTACATTTTGATGTGAAAATGGTATGTATTGGTCTGGCAGGGAAATAAATCGCGTAGTGATGGTGTTTCGGTGGTTTAGTGGCATGGTCAATTGGGAAATTGCATCAACTACCGCTATGTTTGTAAAGTGCATGGCGCATTCCGTGACGTTAAAGTTGCCCCTATCGATTGCCCTTTTATTCATTTTTATACCTTTTTTACACTTTTCCTATGTATTTTTATTTACTTATGTCGTCGGGGATTCAATAATGTCACTGTTGAGAGTGAAGGAAAAATATCGCCGATAGTGTAGCCTATAGCCGAGATTGCGCCATGCATTCCATTTGTACGTGATATTGCTGAGGACCATCTTATAGCTACAGCTGCTTGTTGAGATCGGCATCAGGGAATCGGTTGTTTTGTCCTTCACAGAGACACCTGGAGCCAACTTGCCGACTCGGCAACGATGGAGGGCTTTGTTACTCCCTTCGCGACGATGCGCTTTTTAGCTTGCCTTCCCGCTCCAGATGATTGCTATTGATTATCTGAACTGTAAAAGAAAGAACGTCATCTACCAGTTGACAAGAGAAGGAAGGAACTGCTCCAGAAAAACTGGTCACAGTATCTTCTGACATCGCTTTAAGTTGTCCGATGCCGTAAATGAGCGTCGGATAGCATTGTCCGACATTGTCGCTACCGGTACTCGAACCCTGAATTGATTCGAGGGTAAGCGCGAGATCGGCGCCGGCTACCGCATGCGCGATACATGAGTAGTCCTCGAAAACCGGCCGTCTGAGGGCAACTTCCGCCCCCGACTCCCACGTGGGTCATCAACGGCCACCGTAAGTGCTGATGCGCACGCGGCCACAGTTCCAGCTGACTGACCACCACCGTCGTCGTCTCCTGGTCGTCACCTCCGTCACCCTTCACTCGTCGCTGTTCGGCTCAAGGCTGTGCTGCCATCAACAGTGACGAGAGCGCTGGACTGCACCACTACGGGCGGGCCACCGTCGGGAATTCGATGAATCGTCATTGAACGAGGAATTCGCGAAAATCCCCATCAAGGTGATTCGCCGGAGCCGTGACGGAAAGACGCGTAGTGCAACTCGGCGGCGGCGTGCAGCGTTTTTCTGCTGAAGAACTAATGAGCGCAGCGTGAACTATGACAGGGACGGAGAACGGTTTTCGGATAGGCCGTCCTTCCCCTACGCGGCGCAAACGGCAGAAGGCGTTCACGAACTTGCCAAGACTTCCACGAGTCGAGCGGGTTCGAGTCCTCGTCCAGAACAAATGAGCCTTTGATCTTCACAAGATTGAAAAAGCTTAAGCCGCTGATTCCGCTTGTATTTTATAGGAGAAGTAGGTGTTTAAGGTGCATCCAGTCTAGCATGAAAAATTGGAATGCATGGCGCATTCCTTAAAAGTCCTTTAATTATGCGATTTCAGGTCGAATTGGACACTTTTCAAACCAAATTGGACACTCTTCTAAGCTCGCCTACGACTTTTTCAATCAAAGAGAGCTCTTCCGAATTGCAACAGCCTTCATACAGGTTGAACTACAGACTCAATACAATGGTTCGAAAAAATTTTTGTTCAAGGAAAATTTAGAATAACATTTTTTGAATTTTTTTACTTTAGCTGCACGAATGAGTGTAATAATTTTATAAAATTTTTACTTTCTGAGAAAAAATAACAATTCGCATTCTGTTTTAAAGCGCAGCAAGGCAGCAACCATAAAGTGCAGTAAAAAACCGGATTGCGCCATGCACTCGAAAAGCTCGTCGCGATTTTTATTTGATTGATAGTGTGAATGCTGTTTACATGGAATTACGAGGTATGCGCGTTCTTAACAATTGTACTTGTTGCATTGTCTACAGTTTTTTTTGTTCGGAGAAAATTTCAGTATGTTTTCTTTAAACCTTTAATTCACTTACCCAATAAGTGAACACTTTTTTTGAAATTTTATAAAATTCTAGTTCTTCGTGGAAATATAATGCTCGATAGCATGTTTTAAAGAACAGAAAGCTGGTAATTTTTAGCGCCAAGGGATGAGATTACGCCATGCACTCGTCCGAGACGATTGATTGATGGTGTAAATGCTGCTTACATGAAACAACAAGGTGGGCATATGCGCGTTCTTCACAATTGTGATTGTTGCTTTGTCTACAGGTATGTATAAATCAACTTATAAACATAATCACCATGTACATAATATAAATCTACGCAAGCAGTAATTTCCTTTTACATTTCATGTCTCAAATAGGCCAAATAGGCAAAAAACCGCATAAGACGTTACTCAAATAAAGGTGGTTATGACATTAAAGAGAGTACTTAAACAATGACAGTCAATACAAGATAACATTCTAGTTTATATCGAATCCTTTATCTATTAACCAACAAACTACTACTGGAAGTAAAAGTAGATGCAATTACACAACAAAGTTCACGAACTACGAATGCGAACAGAAAGTGAACAAATACATTAAACACTAAAAGGTTGTGCAGCTGCTGCAGTGGCCAAGAAGAATACTGCTTGCGTTGATTTATATTATGTATATGCTGGTTATATTTATAATTATAGTTGATTTATACACACTTGTAGAGAATGCAACAAGTACACAATTGCTAAGAACACGCATACCTTGTAGTTCCATGTAAACAGCATTTACACTATCAATCAATAAAAAATCGCGACGAGCTTTTCGAGTGCATGGCGCAATCCGGCATTTTAGCACACTTTGTGGTTGCTGCTTTGCTGCGCTTTAAAAATACAAATTGTTATTTTTTCCTAAAAGTAAAAATTTTATAAAATTATTACACTCATTCGGGCAGCTGAAGTAAAAAAAATTTAAAAGTTATTCTAAATTCTTCCAAATTTTCCTTGAACAAGTTTTTTTTTAAACCATTGTATTGAGTCTGTAGTTCAACCTTTATAAAGGTTGTTGCAATTTGGAATAGTTCTCTTTGATTTAAAAAGTCATAGACGAGCTTAGAAGAGTGTCCAATTTGATGTGAAAAGTGTCCAATTCGACAAATGGTATATTTGCATAGCACCTTAAAGAATCACAACACGAACATGACAAAACGCAGAAAATATACGGTAGGAGCGGACTGAGGGCGGGTTATTTATTTATGTATTTATTATCACAAAATCAATATTACATAGTGCTCTCAACGAAAGTACAGCATGGACAGGGCAAATCGCAAAAAATATACGGCAAGAAATTAGAAATTAAAAGAAATCACCAACACAAACTAACACTGAGTAACTAGGCCATCCTTCTCATTAAGAGATGGGAGCAGAAATTAAATTTTAGAGAAAATTCTCCAAAAAAAAATCTGTCAAGAGATCTGCGAGATGGTGCAAGCAGGAAGGGTCTAAGGGTGGTGTATTTATTTATTTATTTATTTTCACAACACGCGCATTGGACGCAAAAGAAACACAGCAGCAAGCTTGTGCCACTGGCTTTGCTGATCCAGCCAGTAATTCTACAGGCCAAATAGGTGGTTCCAGTCGAACATGTAGGATTGGAATACATGGCGCATCTCATCCCATGAAGGCTATTTATTTATTTACATAGTATAGGAATACCTAAAAGAAACACACCAGAGGCACGGTGGAGCTGTGAAATGTACTGTAAAAAGTAAGAAATTTGGAAAATCGACATTTCTGAAAAAAATTAAACTGACTAGCCAGGCCATCTTTTCCAGTTAATATTAATATTATATTATTATATTTTTAAATTTTATTATTATTTAATTGAATATATTAATATTTTAATATGATCAATGAAAATTGAGGGCAAAAATTAAATTCTAGAAAAAAACTTCCAAAAAATTGTGTCGAAAAATCTGGCAGAGTGCACTAACAGGAGAGGACTGAGTGTGATGTATTTGTTTATTTATTTTTATTTATTTTTTTTACAACATGTGCACCCAGAAGAAACACCCGGCTTCAGCGTCTGGCTTATTTGAGCCGATTAGCAAGTTCATAGATGAAAATTAGTGCTCAAGGTGCGTTCTCTCTAGCAAAAAGTGAAATGCATGGCACATTCCATAAGGCAATTAAACATTTATTTATTTATTTATTTATTTATTTATTTATTTATTTGCACATCAAAGTGCACTTAAGAGAAACGATATGGAGAAGGAAAATCATAGAAATCATACGAAGAAATAACGTATTGAAAACAATCAACAGCAAATTCTAAAACAAGTTTAGTAAGTCATCGTTTTCATTGAGAAACAAGGACAGAAATTCGATTTTGAGAATAAAAATTTCAACAAAATCTAAGAAGAAATCCATAGAAAAGTGATACTAGGGGGAAGTTCATGTCTTATTTACTCAGTGGACGCATGGTAGCGCAGTGGGTGGGGGCTCTCGCGTGCACCTCGAATCAAGATAGTTGGTTCGAATCCTTGGTCCGTCCAGACCAACTAACCATGAGTGTTCTGCTCCTGCCGAGGCTGTAAATTGATGTCACGTACTTTTATGGGGAGGATAGCTCTGATTTGTCCACGTTCTGGCAGACGCTCGTAAGACAGCAGAGATCAAATACGCATTTAAATTTTAAAAAAAAATTTTGCTCAATTACGCAAATTTTTAGTAATATGATCGAGAAGATCATTATATTGTATTTCCATTGCTGTTATAATGAGCGCGCAATAAATAAATAAATAAATAATATCACCAGATCGCTCGGGAGGAGAATGCGTGGCGCATCCCAAAGGGCTGAATAATGCCAAACAGTACATGTAGAAAATACGTACTGCAGGGGTGCGGGAACGCGCGGTTGCTCCTACCGTAATCGCAGAGCAACCAATCGCATGTCTTGACTGTGCGCTTGAGACGGTGCCTGATTGGCTGCTACCGTTAAGCCCCGTTTATACTTCCGACGCCGAGCGATGCGTCGGCATGTGTAATGGCCACATTGATCGATCGCGTCGCACAATCAATATGGCCACTATACGTGCCGTCGCGTCGCGCAGCGTCGAAGTATAAACGGGGCCTTACGGTAGGAGCAACGGCGCGTTCCCGCACCTTTGCGGTGCGGATTTGCGACATGTACTCTCTAGACTTTGTTCTTGTTACTGTGTTGTAGTTCTTTGATTAAAGCATCAACTTCACGTCTAAGACTGAAAGGCAGACCGGTTCTGGTCGAACTGCCAAATTTCAAGCTGTACATTTCGACGCCTTCTACTGCTTTTTTCACTTGCTGTGTACAGAGTATTCAACCCGTCTGAGGTGACTATGGGCTGGATTTATCAATCTCTGGGTAAGGGTCAAGGAAACCCCGTGGTTTTTGCTGAGATACCCCTAGGGATCGTCGAGTATCCTCTACCTGACAGATATCCGCGGATGGATGGGTAGTTTCCATATACCCTGGGTAACCCCGGGTTTAATCGTTGATGGATCCGCCTCCAGAATGCAAGCCGTTAGGAGCCAGTGAGACTCGGTATCGGCATTGGCGTCGTCGACTTTTGCCGAGCAGTTTCCCGTGTGATGGCCACACATACCGTTATTTATCAGTCTCTGGATAAGGGTTAAGGAAACCCCTTGATTTTTGCTGAGATACCCCTGGGGATTGTCGAGTATCCTCTACCTGACAGTATATCCGCGGATGGGTGGGTAGTTTCCATATACCCTGGCTAACCCCCGGTTTAATCGTTGGTGAATCCGTCTCCAGAATGCAAGCCTGTTAGGAGCCAGTGAGACTCGGTATCGGCATTGGCATCGTCGATTTTTGACGAGCAGTTTCCCGTGTGATGGCCACACACACCTTCACAAGGCCATTCAAGGCAAACAGTCGGCTCGGTGGACAGGACAAGGGCTATCGGCTCTAAAGGACGATAAAGGATGGGAGGACGAAGGTCAGAGGATGGCTTTGAGATGCGCAAATTTCACTGCTAATTAAACCATTCCTTCCAGTTACCCGGGGACCGGGCTCATCAGCGATTCAGGGCAATCCAGGGGTCGGATTCATCAACAATCAAAGCCGTGGGTATGCGGGGTATAAGGGGTAGAGATAAAATAAGAGTTAGGCAGAGATAAGGTGAGAGTCGGAGACGGAGGCTTCATCGTGGGTATCTCTACCCCCTATACCCGCGGGTTAGTCGTTGATGAATCCGGACCCAGGACATGTCGGGTAGATGCGGAAGAAGCACCCATGATTTGACATACCCTTACCCTTTCCTTACCAATAGTAATATACTGCTAGACAAAAGATACTCGAAAATTACTGCAGGTATCTCCTCATAACCACCAGGATTTCTTTGCCGTTGCCGAGATTCTGATGATGAACTTGGCGCTAGAGTTAGCGATATGGTAAGGTAGAGTAACCCAGTTGGCATAGAGCACTGAAGGCGTTACCAAATGGTTGTAAGGAAATAGTACAGATACTATTCAGAGAACGGATAAAGGCTAAGGTACGGCGCCAATTATTGCTTTTCTGGGATACGCCGCGCACTCTGCGGAGATGCGAAAATCGGAGAAGCGCCTAGAAATCTGCGGACTCTAGTTCGACTTCTAGAGCTCGTGGCTAGGTCATAGCTTATACTGCTTTTCTTGAGGTAAGTCAGAAGTCTGTCCTAGTCGGGAGGGAGCGGACACTAGTCTCCAGCAGGTACAGTATGTACAGACCGAACCAGCCGATCAGGGTAGGGATGTACAGACCTTCTCTAAATGGCACGCCCATTCAATGCGGTCTGATTGGATGGGACGTTCCCATCTCTCAATGCTGCGCGTTTTCGCGACATATACCCTCCAGAATCTCACGACACTACACCACAGCTCTCTGAGTTCGCATGTATGTTACCGTATCAGCTAGCAGTAGCTGAAGCTTTGAAACAAATTCGATGAAGGGGTTGGAGAGGCAAAACGGCAACGCAGAGGTGGAGTGCATGGCGCATCCTAAGTGACACGAAGATTTAGAAGGACCACTAGCGCATCAGAATTGACGACAATCAGTCAATGAAGTGGTTAGTTACCGCCGGAAAGAAGCCAGTAAGCGAGGTGCGAAGCCAACAGTCGCGACCCGAACGGGGACGAGAATTAGTCGAATTAGACCGAGAGACCAGGACGAATTGGAACATCGAGCAGAGTAATTAGCACGACGACGGCGGCGGCGATGATGATGATGATGACGGCGACAATGCTGCTGATGCACTTGCGCCAAGTGTCGTCGGCGCCAAAAAACACGGCGGTGACGGCTCGCGTGGTGGACCTACTTTGGAGGAAGACCTCGGTCGTCGAATGGACGTCTTCGCGTTTAATTCTCCCTCGGGCTGCGTAATGTTGGCTTTGGCTGAAGTGACGATGAGGAGGATCTCGTTCCAGCGCTGCTGACGGCGAGGCTTCATCTTGGAACGGAGAACAGCACGATCAGATTCGATTAGATCTCAGCCAGCAGACAGCACTGTGCAGCGACGGAGCGGATTCGAAACCGTCCGTTCGTCCACACAACATTCCTGGGCGATTTACCGCGAAAACATTGCAGCGATCATCGGCGATCCGTCAACGTCAGCCGCTTAAATGGAGCGGGGTAAGGCGGCTATGGAGCCGTCGGGTTTCCCTCATAGCGTTAAAAGCCCCACTTTCTTGCGGACGTAAAAATGCGATGGAATGAACGGATGGTACTAGCCAATACTGTACATGTCGTGAATGTGGGCAGCATTGGGAGGTTTAATCGTGCCAGCCAATCAGACCGCACGCGCGTGCCAGGCAGATAAAGTTGTTCAGGGGGTTGCTAGCCTGATTGGTTGGCGTATATTCGGTCGGTACGCCATTTCGTTGGAATAGCATGCTTCTATCTCCCAGTGCTGTCCACATTCGCGACATGGACCGTGAATCCGTTTCGGGGTGCGCCACGCGTTCTATTATTTCTAGTGGATGTTGTGGTGCCATTTAGAATGCATATTGAGTCCAGAACGCGCTCCTATTCAAGCTTTGATTCGAATTTCCGACCAGGCCAATCAAGCCTTCCATTCCTAATGAATTGGTACTTGACGTGTCCATTGGTTGGCCTTCTGAAGTGATTGTATGGGCTAAATAGACATTCAAATGGTCTCCAGACATCCAGCGGAAGTAGAGTGCGTGGCGCATCCTGCAAAGGATTTGAAAACCACCGACATTTATTTTCTTTTTATTCATTTTAACTCAATAACTTTAAGAAATTTAAATTATAAACTAGAAAATTAGAATTTAATTTAGAGAATTTCAAGATTTTTATTATTTTTTAATTTTTAGCATTTTAAATTTGTAATTATTCACTTTTGAAAAGTTGTCGTTAGGAAATTGTGGAATTTTTAAAAATTAATTTTTGGAATTTTTATCTATTTATAAAAATTAACTTTTAGAGTGTGACTTTTAGACTATAGAATTATAATAATATTGATATATGATAAATAATAAGCACCTTTTTAATTTATAATTATTCATTTTTGAAGTAGAATTTTTATAATCTCGATTTATAAAAGTGCAGTGTTCACTGGGCTACTTTGGCACGTAGGGTATATTCGGGCCGTGTAGAAGCACTCGCTAACTTGCGATGGCGATCCTCGTAAAACGTCACAGTTGTTTAGCCTTCCCAGGCAACGCTAAAAAGGATAAAGGATAAAGGACAGCGTTATTCAATGCCCTTTGGGATGCGCCACGCATTCTACTTCTACGGGATGTCTTGGAGGCGAGTTGAATGCGTCTTTGGCCATAAAATGACTTGTGGTGGCCAGTCAATGAACAAGTCTGCGCTTTATCCTTTCCAGGCAAGTCTTGTACCAACTCACTGACCCAGGAGGGATGGAAGGCTTGGTTGGCCTGGGCGGGAAATCCGAACCAGGAACCTGGTATCGGGTGCAGGCGACAGTCGGCGCCTCTCCCGACTGCGCTCCACGCGCCCCCAGGCAAGGCTACAGGCTGTAATTCCACGACCCCGGAGGGATTGGAGGTGTAGTTGGCATGTGCAGCACCTGAACCAGTAGCTTTGATTCGGGTTAGACGCGGCAGCCAGCGACTCCTCCGACTGCGCTATGAATACTAAATACCGACGAATAAATAGAAAAATAAATATTATACAAAATAATCACGAAGGGCTAAGAACGATGAAGTCCACTGCTAAGTTTCTAAAAGAATGCTTTAAGTTGACCGAGAAATGTGAGTGGTGTCCACTGGGCTACTTTGGCACATATCAAGGGTATGTGCAGGCCATGCGGAGGCTGCTGCTCTCTCGATTTGGAGTACGACACGAGAAGAATCCAAAGGCAAACAAAGGATGGAGGACAAAGAAAGGGGAGCATCGATGGCTCACATTGCCATCAGAACAGGCACTTCTGAAGCCTAGAATGCAGAAGAAATGGAGGAGTGCAGCTCAAGAAGCATGATGCAAGAGCTCTGTCGACAACCAGATCAGGCGGACGGCTACCAGTAGCTGAGGCTCTTGAGCCGAGAGTGGTGGATCTATTTCAGTCGTTCCAGGTGTGAAGAGGATCTCGTCGATCTGTCCGATTGTCTTCCAGCTGAGCGCTGGACTGAAATCGGAAACCATCGGTGTCCCCTGTCGTCGCCCACTAAGGCAGCGCACGCTCCTCAAACAGTCGTCGACGACACTTTACGACGACGGCACATCAAACGGCTGAGCAACGACGAGGCGTTGTCTCCAGCAACGGGACGTGCTGGTCGCGGCCGTTGCGTCATTGTTTACGATGGAATTGGCGCCTTTTGGGCGCAGTCGTGGATCCGGGATGGTATCGCTTCGGCAAAGCTGCCGAAAATTAGGTGGACCGTTCACACGCTGAATCTCCACCGCATCCGACTGGAATACACTCTGCGAAAGTACCATCAGCACATCGCTTTAGTCGTTGTTCTTCTGAACAAGTTGCATGGTTCTCTTGTGCTCCTCAAGCGAGAAGCAGCAATTGGGCCACTCTGGCAGGAAGGAATGATAACGTTCTTGCCGTCAGGTGTACGACAAGCGTGACGGCGGAGGATACAGTTGATATAGAGACTGCCTTGGAGTCGTCCTCCATCCGAGAGCCTAGGTCCTACCGTACATCAAGGAGATAGCGTCTGTCTGTCTGTTTGTCCGTCCGTCCGTCTCTCTGACCCACGGAGGCCAAGGGACGTTTCTGATCTCGATCGCTATTTCGATTTCTCTCTGATGAGAACTGGTATTGGTATTGGTCGATGGACCCATTTCAGTACAAGTAAAAGTATCGATCGGGCAGCCACTATCGATTAGGTTTATCGATTCCTGTGCAGAAGGAGTGGGAGTCGCACGCATGCGATAGAGCGTGCGGAATTCTCAGAGACCATTTTTACCCTCTTCTTCTTAATTAGGGCTATAGAAAGAGCCGCATAGACATTCTCCTAGATAGGAATGAAGGTTAAGAGTCGATATTGATCAATGCCTATCTGGGTTGCGCCATGTATTCTTCTTCCACGGGATATCACGCATCATAGAGCTGTTCAAGTACTTAAATTGCCTAGTGGTAGTGGAACGATAGGAGGCGCTAGTGTCACGTGCACCCTTTCGGTACCCAACAAAGCTTCTAATCCCTCCAGGTACCCAAAATTGGTAGAAGACTTGTGTGGAAATCGTACAACAGCGCTGACTTGTTCATCGTCTGGCCACATGAGGCTATTGTCTACAGCATTCTATCTGCCTCCGCGATACCCCGTCGACGTAGAATGCATGGCGCATCTCATAAAAAGATAGATCAACGCATTTCTTTAGGGCTAGATTGGATGGAAACACTAACCTTCTAGCGCCAGGCGGGACTCGAACCCGCACCTCCCTCTGACCGGGCGGGAATGCTCTACGCCTTTACACCACCGGCGCCGTTTGATCGAACGCAACATCCACTCCTCGTGGGACCGATCAGCACCCACCCGTATCCGGGACATACAGCGCTGTTGCTCCATCATATCGGCATCCAGTGCATTTGCAGTCTGCATCGATTGTCCACGGTTCTCCCTTCTCATAGCCAAGTTCATCGAGCCAATTTCCTCTGAAAACGATAGTTCTTGATTAGCAAATAAAATCAGCTGTAAATCACTGATTTCAAGTACAACAGTTGTGTAATCCCTCCCGTTTTCCCAAGTTGTATGGTGCATGTCGCGATGACGGACCGAGGGGATGCGGGAACACGCCGCTGCTCCTACCGTAATCGCGACAGATAATCAATCAATAACATACTGGGCCTGCCCGATTTCCTGCTGCGATTATGCTACGAGCACGAGCAACGGCGCGTTCCCGCACCACCGCTGCGCGAACTATTCACGACATGCACCGTTTCTTGTCAATCTAGGCGTTGTCCGATGTGCAAGTGGACTACGTAGTCATCCTCTGGATGTGGCGAAATAGTAGCGCTAGGAAACGTAGAGAAGGATAGAACACACTGAGGTCCGTATTGGCAAACCACTAGATAGATGCGGCTACTGGTACAGCATGTAATGCCACAGCTGCGATTTGAGTTTTGCCGAACCATTTTCAATTACTCACTTGGGACTATCAGAAACGTTAACCATT
The DNA here is from genome assembly GCA_947359475.1 of Heligmosomoides polygyrus bakeri. NCBI lineage: Eukaryota > Metazoa > Nematoda > Chromadorea > Rhabditida > Heligmosomidae > Heligmosomoides > Heligmosomoides polygyrus. The sequence continues at coordinate 2,127,189 of OX375867.1, forward strand.
TTTGAAAGCTCTTACAGTATTAATCTGGTGTGGTGACGTCACATATATTCTCGAAGCTTCCTTACGCATACTGTATAAGGCCTCGTCGAGGAAGAATACAGCAGCAGTGTCAACGATAAGCAGCAGCATCCTACGACCTATCGTCTACTACGAATTTCTGCAAGGCCATTCCGCAAGGACTGCAGCCTCCAACATCTGCGCTGCATTCAAGGAGGAAGTTATTCACTATTCCACAGTGGCCCGTTGGTATCAGCGCTTCTGGAGATCTCTCCCTCGAATGTCGACGTCTCCGGACGCCCTCTATTGTGGAAGAAGACAGCTTGCGCGAAGCCTTCAAGGTGAAGCCAAATTCAACCACTCGCGAATTGGCGGCGACACTTGAATGTACGCAAAGCACCGTCGTGAGGCAGCTGAAGATCCTTGGGTACCGCAAAGTTCTGTCGTCTTGGGTACCACATGGACTGCGGGACTCTGACAAGAAATGCCGAATTAGTGCTGCTGAGTCGCTGCTTCTTCGCCCGCACAAAAAGGACTTTCTAAAGGACATTGTTACTGGTGATGAAAGCTGGGTTCTTTATGTTAACCACATCCGTAGGGACCAACGGCTCCCACGTGGAAAACCAGCTCCAAGACAACCGAAACGTGGACACCACGAACAGAAGGTTCTTCCGTGTTGCTGGTGGGACTTACACGGTTATTGAGAGTGTAGAGGACTCTTTATCTCTACAGGCTGCTATGGATCAAGTTGTAACCTGGTCACAAAAGTGAGGACTGCTTCTTGCTCCTGACAAGACTAAGCTGTTTTGCATAGGTAAGGATTTGCATTCATTTCAATACAAATTTGGTCCCGATAAGGAATTTAGGATTCCGTTTCAATGATAAACTTTCTTTTGAGACTCATTATAAATTTATATCCTTACTGGCGATCCTTAGAACGTATAATCTATTTAAAGCTTTGAGGAATGGAAATGTAAGAACACTTGTTAATGCATACAAGAGTTATGTAAGACTATTAGACGAAACGGGGACGTGTGTGTTTAGCCGTTACAAAATGAAGGACATCGTCTTGTTAGAGTGTGTTCAAAATAACTCCACTCGTAAGCTCGCCATGAGGTGTTTTGCCCTGGCTATCAGTTTATTCCTAATGATGTTCGTAGGCGACTTTTGTACTGTTTGCAGAGCCTTATTCTTATTCTTCTTATGGCCTTCAAGATTTTGACGGGAAGAGTTTCTCTGAATAACGAAGAATTTTTCTCCTTAGCACCGACGAGAACTAGGAGGAGCGCCACAATATTCAGGGCTCCATTTGCCAGACCACAGATACATGCTAACTTCTTCTCTGTCAGATGGCTCAATAAAATTTGGACTCCAGAGTTGGTAAACATGTCTTTGCGCAGTTTAAGGAGTAGGGCAGAGAAGTTGGTATATGCTGAAGATTCCCGTTAGCTGCATGCTTGATTTTTTTCTTTTATGCTATGTTTTATTGTTTACTACTATTTCGAATCGTTGGGCAATTTTCGTAACACTTTTTTGTTTTCTTGCTTGTTCTTCTTTTGTGTTGTGTCTCAAGTCACCTTACTTGTTTTGGTTTGTTTGCTTTGTTGTTCTCCACGCAGGCATTGTCTGCATCAATGAATACAATACAATACAATACAATACAATCCCTCCCAGATAAGTTTGGTACCAATTCACCGACCCCGGAGGGATGGAAGGCTTGGTTGGTGTGGGCGGGAAATCCGAACCAGGAACCTGGTATCGGGTGCAAGCGACAATCGACGCCTCCTCCAACTGCGCTACACGCGCCTTTACCGACGATACTGTAAGGCAATGCCTACAAAAAGGAGGAAGTAGCGGCCCACTGAAATGCAGGCGTAATGAACGATATGTAACTTTTTTATACACACAGCCAAGTTGAGTTTTTTTATCTGGCGCATGTTCCCACGTACTTTTTCTCGTCATGTACTGCACAGCCTACTCTCCAGTTCACATGGGTTGTGAGAACCAGCTTATTTTTAACCAAATCTGGGCTCTTATCCTTTGATAGTTGTCCATTTTTTCAACTTTTGTGAGTTTGATGCTGCGGGTTTCTTGTCCTAGTTGCCGGTTCCATGGGGCGGCCAGCGTGTGCCGAAGCTGTACCCATGTGCCGAAGCTCCGGTACCTACCTAAGGGCATCATAGCTGGCTGACGCGGACAAGCAAGCTTTGTTGCCTCAATAATATCCTCATGCTCATTTGATCCTAAAAAGTTTTGCCTAAGAGATGGATATGGTGGGTAAATTTAGACTACCGGCAAGAATGTATGTGTTGTAGCCTCCTTCAGCCCTGCTTACGTTTGGCTTCTAATTACACTTGTCCTCTCAACCGTGTGGACTGGTCCTCGTATTTCTGATTTGATTCTGTGATTTCTGTTTGTTCTTTTGTTTACTTTTGTTTCCAAGCGTCGCCGTAACTATCTGTTTGTTGGAAACTTATTCACTTTTTTCTCACTTTTTTCTTTCTTTCTAGACTCGTAATTTAGTCCGGCTTATTTCTGTTTCGTTCTTCGTCTTGCATTTGTGGCACGTCCCTGAGACGTATTTAAATAAATAAATAAATAAATGTAACTGGTGAAGTAAGTTTATTGCTGCTGATATAGCATCGCTCTTAAGCAGTTTGAATTCCCTTTTGCGCGGTCCACGGCAATGAAGGCGGCATGATACACAGCGCTGCTTCTCTGTCGCACTTGCAGCCGCTGCACTTGCAGTCCGCATCGGTTGCACACGGCTCTCCCTTGTCGTAGACTGCTGTGTTAAGCCAGTTGCCTCTGAAGTTGAGTGGTATGATGAAGGAACAGGGCATTACTTTGTCAGTAGAAAAATTTTGATTGAGCTGCAAAAGTTACGACCTTTTCAAATAAGTTCCTAATTCTCAAGAAATTTTAGTAACACTGTACTATACGACATACCTTCCCAAGTATGTGTGGCTTTGTGCAGCACCTAGTGAATGCGCTTCTTGCGGTCCTCTGTGATGTACCGCAATTTCGAGGCACATTATGATGTTAAACGGAAAAATTTTTATGCCAAGTAAAAGTCTTCGAGAACATCCAGGACGTCGCTTCTATAAGCCTGCACAACTCGCCCATGCGACCACATGAGATAAAGGATAAGGACAAAGGACGGCGTTATTCACTCCTTTTTGGGATGCGCCACACATTCTCTTTCTACGGGATGTCGTGGAGGCGTGTTGAATGCGTGTTTGGCCATACATTGACTAGCGGTGGCCAGCCGATGTACAAGTCAGTGCTTTATCCTTTCCAGACAAGTCTGGTACCAATTCATCGACCCGGAGGGATGAAAGGCTGGTTGGCCTGGGCGGGAAATCCAAACCAGGAACCTGGTATCGGGTGCAGGCGACAGTCGGCGCCTCCTCCGACTGCGCTCCACGCGCCCAGATACCACAGGAGAGTACTATGAAGACTGACGGATCGATGATAGACCTGGGGCCGCTCCGGTTGTTGACGACTGTAATGGCTACCTGAGGCTTAGGCGAGTCCCATCGGAGCTAATCACTCTCCTGTATTCCGTACTGCTATATTGAATGCGTGAGAGCGTCCAGGTTCCACTCAAGATTCACGGGGTGATGGTTGAGCGAAAGGACGGCGCCCCAGAGCCGCGCTCGACGAAAGTATATAATGAGCCTGGCGGGCGTCGATCGTCGTCGGTCGTCGTCGCGAGCCCCGCCGATCAATAACGTGCGCGGGCAGGCCAGGCACCAGGAGCGCTTTATCATCGGGATCCTGCTTGGATACGGTAGCTAGCTGGAGTTTAAAATTAGGGAGCGAGCTATGGCATTCGCGACAGGCTTAGTTCGAGCATTTGCTACCACCCTTCCCCGAGGTACAACACATTACGAGCAGATATGCCAGACTCACGTCGGCCCGTATTGGCAGACCACGAAGTACATGTTGTTTGAAGGGCAATGTTTGACACCGCATCCGAGGTGGTACGTGTTCTGCCAGACCATCTGAAGCAAGCGACTTGTCACTGTCACTCATGCAGCGAAGAATTCTGGCGGTACCTGCGTGTAGTGTCCGATCATTTGTGGTCTGTTCCAAACAGCGAGTGTCAGAATGTTATCCTCCGGCATTCCGGCTTTCTTCAGTTCCGAGAACCACGATTCTGGAGCCTGAAAGCTAGGTTCGTCACTCATGCTCCTAATTCTACCATAGGTCCCGAACCTACCGATTTTGCTGCGTCCAATAATGAGTAACGACCGGAGGTCCAAAGAGCCCAGATGTTTTCTCCAAGGCCAGGTCTTTGATCGGAAGGGGAGTGAGCGAACTGGCACTTTTGTGCGTGTTTCATAGCATTCATCTCGATGTTGCAGTCGTAGACCTTAGACGGGCTGAGTTTTCATTGAAAAGTGCTCATTCTGGGCAAGTCATTCTACCATTTTGCGCATCCGAGCTGCCTTTGGAGCGTATCCGTTTGCGCCCAGAGGGTTTTCGGCTTTACCTTGGGCCACGAGAGATCTAAAACAAACCCTGTCCATTGCACATTGTGCCCGCTTCATTCCGGTTTCGCTCAGCTTACCTGCACTCGTTATGCTTGTCGACCAGGGTCTTCCTGATCGTCTCATCCATGCCGTTGTCCGTCGGGCAGTTTCCTAAGGTACAAAGAGATAACACCTCCTCGCTTCTTCTCTGCTACATTTACCTTGTATTTCTGTACCAGACACGTCCCTCTTAGCCAACCGCCTTGCTCTGTCGGCCAATCCTTCAGTGACCAGGAGAGTCTGAAAGACGTGTTTTTCACAGAGGACTTTCCTACGCTCCGGAGGGTTAAGGCTTACCACTGTAGCTGCTAGGATGAAGCGCATTGTTGAGTAAAGTGAATGGTCAGCGACTCGCCCATTTTTATACCATTAATAACAAAGGCGAAACTTCATGTGCAAATAGACACACTTAGCTGCAATCAATACTGTTTTGAACCCTCCCCCTTCATTGAGGTCCCAGCTGCAGCTTGAACTCAACTATTTGGAAAGAGCGGAGAATTCGCATCCACTCTATGAGCTTTTCGGGAATACCATGGTGTCGCAGGGCGTACACAAGGGAAAACATCTTGTGAATTAGCAAAGCAGTTAGGAGCGGACGTGTGCGTTGTTGCGTGCATAAAATAATCTAATTTTAATATCTTCCCATAGCATTCACACTGTGAGGAACCACTATTGATTGTGGATCGGTGTAAGGCTGAAACTTGACGCGTCACAACATCTGAAAAGTCAGATTAACACATTCGCGACGACGTCCACTCATTTGAGTGGACGGAAGAATTTTGGAAATAAGATTCTTCACTGATGTTTTTAGATATAGATGAGACTCTTCCGATATTTTTTATTGGCAAGCTTTCACTGCTTAGCAGCTTCCTCTGGCTTTTATTAACATTAAATATAGTAAATACCATCATCAAAACATACAATAATAACGGTAAACACTAACCAAGCAGCGGGTCTCGCTAACAGAGCCTCACCACAGCGATGCTTTTTACAAATAAAGTTACTGTAAACAACCCTTCCGCTGATCTTCTTAATCACTACATGGTAAGCCTCAGCGCATCGGTCTGTTCATCCCTACTGTTAATTTCGGGTTCCGCATCTTTATTGCAAGGGCCTCGAACAGTTTGCTCTCCAGCCGAGTTATCAGTGAGCGGTGTAATACGATAACTTTAATTGCAGGAGGGTCTTCATGAGCATTGGAGGGTGTGGTGTCGCGAAAAGCTGTTCGTAGGTTAAGAAGCGGGGCTTCGCAACGCTCGCATATGCTCACCCAGGCGTCTGCAAAGTGGCCGCATCGTTTCTCCTATATAGTTCTGACTACAGCCTTCGCATGTGACTCGATACACAGTGCCATGTAGTTAACAGATTTTATTGGTTGTGCAATACGAACAGTTGTTTCGGCCACATTTCTCTTCGTAGATTCTTGATGCAGTAAGCAGGCTCTTCAGATTTGTCGGTGGTCGAAAAACGAGTTTAACTGGAAGCCCTGACGCTTTCACAACTCGGTTGACGTCCATGGCAATTCGTTCGTTAACGTACGGTAAGACCACGGGTACGCCTCCCGAAATGAATTGTGGTCGTTAGGACCTGGCTTCCGCTGTGATGTAGCCATTTTTTCCAGTATTTTCGAAATGTTCGCCCTTGCTTCCATAGATCCTTCAGTACATCCTTCGTCGCGATAAGGTTTATTATCACATTAACTTTCATGTACAAGGGATGTGCACTTCGGGAGTGAAGCAAAATACTCTGGGATGGAGGTTTCTTGTACCAAACGAATTCCTTGCGGTCACGGCTGGTCCGAACCTTGGTATTGAGGAACGAGAGGAATCCATTTTCATCGGGAGACTTTACCATGAACTAGATATAAGGGTCACATGAGTTGAAGGATCGCTGTAGTGAGACTTTGTTAGCGAGACCCACTGCTTGGTTACTGGTTACCGTTATTGTTGTGTCTTGATGATGGTATTTACAAGATGTAATGTCATTATTAAAGGCCTGAGGAAGCTGCTAAGCAGTGAAAGTTTGCCAATAAAGAATTGTGCCATCTATACCTAACTGCGTATGAGGCTCTGGGATAGCTCTATTCTATTGACGTTTTTGTTCAGTTTGCTTCTCAAATTCGCAAATTACAGTGAAAATTCAGTGTTGGGTTTGCTTAGGCAAAAAATGATTGGCATTATCGTAATTAACAAGAGAATAACTGTTCCCATTACTGAAACACAATAAGCTTACATACATCTAGACTAGAATTAATGCACAAACTTCAGATGGAACATGAACTGAACGCTTAAATGAAACAACCTAGGCTCTGGCTCTAGCTCTGGTCTAGTGATTATGACACTAAACAAACATTTAACAAGAATACATTCTATCGTTGGAGCACCTCAAACAAACATATTTTTCGCAACTGGAGCAGCGTGTATGGGCTCTTTTTTCTTCTTGACAATATCTCTTCCCTGGTTACTGCTCAGTTTTTTATAGCAACTCGGCAACTTTCTTGAGTCGACGGTAATGTTTTCTAAGACTCTTTTTTTTAATGCAACAAATGAGTGGACACACGCGTGCGTCAAAGAACAAGCAGCCTGCCGTCGCGCGCACTGGGCGCGAAAACGCTTTCATCGTAAATGTGTTAAAGGACTGGTAAACTAGGTGCTGTCAAGTAGTCTAGAAAGCTTGAGCTTATTCAGTTTATTGACAGCTAGTGGCTTCGAAAACCTCCACTGGAAGGGATCTGAAATCTAAGCGAGTGAAATCTAAGGTGTTCTTCAGCTACCGCTCCGCTTCTTTTCTCTGTTTCTATCGACCCAAGCGAGTTCCTAGAGGTAGTTTAGGGCTCGTTTAGTGTGCGTGCGACGCGCGACGCGATGCTATGTGTAGTGGCCGAATCGACCAATCCCGTTGCCCGATCAATTTAGCCACTACACATGCATCGCGTCGCGCGTCGCGCGCACACTAAACGACCCTTTAACCGCTTTCTACTGAAAAGCACAGGACGGACTTTTCTTACTTTATGCTCTGGTTTTTTACGGCTTCCTCTAGGTTATTATGTTATTTCTCCTCTCTGGAAAATCTTGGCAACTTTTATTGATTGCTAGTTCGCTAGTATCGTCTCTGCTGTTCTGATATGTGCAAATATTGACGTGTGCCCTCGTTCTCATTTCACAAAGGACAGCTGGTGCCTATGGAACAATGGACTACGCTATTGCGGACTTTTTACCTATGAGGCAGTTATCCTAGTCCTACTTCATAAACCCTGAAAAACCTGGTTATGCCTCCATACTATATACTTGCTGCTCTGCGAACGATGACAAACGATCAGGAAGAAACTGGATCCACCCAGTTGCTGAATGTGCAGGAAGCACTATAGCATCATTTTTCTGCCATGTTGTAACACCTACATGCGATTTATTTATTGTATCTTCACGTCGAATTGGACGCTTTTCAAATCAAATTACACATTCCTCTAAGCTAGCCTAATACGGAAAGGTTCCCAACTCAAGGTGAGCTTTTGCGATGCCATTTATTTTGATAAGGTGTAGGGCTATGTGAGCGGAGTCCAGAACTACAGTTAGTTTTTGCTAAACGCTTTTTAAAAACCTGAAAAACAGGTGTGAAAACGTGTGCGCAACACTCATCAACCTCTACGACACCTCACGAGATGTGTCTTTGTGGCGCGATCGGTAGGAACGCCGCCTCGTAGGAGCACACCGGCAGGCTTTTCAGTTCGAGTCCGCGTGCTGCCGAGATTTTTGCACATATTGGTTTGTTGTCGTTACGCTTTCTCATGATCACATGAGTCAATTTTAGACCATCAATGCTCACAACAACCCAAAGCTCTCTATTTGCGCCTTCATATGTGCTAGTTTTTCAACGATGCGTATCTGCACCACATCACTTCTCTGGAAATAAAAGGTCTTATTGCTCTTTTCTTTTAGTCAACAGCTATGGTCAAATCTATGAAACAAGTAAAACACACGCGCGTGTCACACCTGAAGCATCTTCTAAAAGCCAGTGAGGAACTGTCTTTTCCCTGGCAAGGAATGACCACTTCTTCTTCGTTGTGCGCGTAATCCGTGGGTGTAGACAAGCGTTCTGGGTGAACATCGACGTGACCAAAAAGAACTAGCACATATGAAGGCGCAAATAGACAGCCTTGCTTTGTTGTAGGCATTGATGGTCTGAAATTTACACATGTGATCATGAGAAAACGTAATAACAGCAAACTATAATGTGCAAAAGTATTGGCAGTACGCGGACTCGATCTGAAAAGCCCGCGGTGTGCTTTTCTGAGGCGGCACACCTACCGACTGCGCCACCGAGGCACGTCTCATGGGGTGTCGTAGGGGTTGACGAGTGTTGCCCATACGTTTCCACACCTCTTTTTCAGGTCTATCAAGTATGGGACTGATGGGGTTGAATGAAACTGAGGCTTTTCTTCCTCGTCAATAGAGCGTATATATATATATATATTTATTTATTGAGTACTTCATGAGATGAGCCACATAATAGAAAAAACGGAAACAACAGCAGAAAGCAGACGAACGATCACAGCTGATTTTCTATGGAAACAAGCGTTGTCCTCCTAGGTAAACACTGACAACAAGAACTCTAAAAAACGAGAAAAAGGGGAGGTGCTTAGTGCGGAAGAAAGCGTAGGAAGGTAAGAATAAGCGCCTGATTTTTTAAAAGACCTGAGCGGAATTTAAGGGCTCCGTTAGAAGTTGGTACATAGGCAGCCGGTTAAAATAAATTAGATAAACCAGCCATTGACGGGCAGCGCGTATGCCGGCGATGGCCAACGAAGAGCATGTCCCTAGTCAGTCCTGTAGAGTAGGCTTTCAATAGTATGCGAATAATTCCAAGCGGACCATAGCATATATTGGAACGTGACACCTGTGGCCCTATGGAACACGCCTTACGCAAATTGCCTAGCACGTAAGTTCAAAATAGCTCATAAGCCTAGAATAGTCAGCATTTGTCCTACACTGTTTAAGAAAAAACGAGCGAACGAACTATTCGAACGGTTTCCGCAGCAGTAATATAAAGTCAAGGGCGCGTGGAGCGCTGTCGGAGGAGGCGCCGGCTGCCGCCTGCACCGATACCAGATTCCTGGTTCGGATTTCCCGCCCAGGCCAACCAAGCCTTCCATCCCCCTGGGGTCGGTGAATTGGTACCAGACTTGTCTGGGAAGGATAAAGCGCTGACTTGTTCATCGGCTGGCCACTGCAAGTCATTGTATGGCCAAATACGCATTCAACTCGCCTCCACGACATCCCGTAGAAGTAGAATGCGTGGCGCATCCCAAAGAGGATTAAAGAACGCCGTTCTTTATCTTTATCTTTAATATAAAGTCAGCTTGATATCAACTGCTTTTCTTAACGTTGGCGACGCTTACAGCAATTCTTCGCTTTTGCAGCTCGAGACATCATGACAGATCCATTACGAGGTAGGTGAGCTTGTTCGCCATGAAAGTTTTATTTTGTATTTTTTATTAATACATCCATAAGGATGCGCCAACATTGATCGTAATAAAGCCGTGAAAACATTGCCAAGAAAAACAGGAACAGAAAAAAAAAACTCAGAACTCAATTACAATTAGCAAAAAACATTAAAAAGAAGGCTATCGAGAGCATTGAGGAGAAGACCTACCATCTAAGAACCTGCGCTATAAGGGGAGAAAATAACCAGAGGAAGGATAGGACAACCAATTGTTGATTATGTTCTGCAAACGCTCAGCGCTGCTTATTCCGACTGCACGGCGCAATCTAAGCAGGAACTATTCCTTTTTGCGCAGTCCAAGGCAACGACGGCGGCATAACGCATAACGCCGCCTCCCGATCGCATCTACAACCGTCACACTTGCAGTCCGAATTGGATTTGCAGGGCTCGCCTTTCTCGTAAATTGGCCTTTTGTACAAATTTCCTCTGAAAATGAAGAGCAGTTGGTACACATGAAACTGCATGATTTTATTTATACCATTTTCACGTCGAATTGGACACTCTTCTAAGCCTAAGCCTAAGGCCCCGTTTATACTTCGACGCCGAGCGACGCGACGCCACGTACAGTGGTCATATTGATTGTGCGACGCGATCGATCAATTTGGCCTCATTGCGTGGCCATCGCGTCGCGACGAAGTATAAACGGGGCCTAAGACTTTGAAATCAAAGCGAACTCTTCCAAATCAAAATGATCTTTAGGCAGGTTAAACTGCAGACTCAATAAAATAGATAGAATAACTTTTGTTCAAGAAAAACTTGGTAGAACTTTCTTTGAATTTTTCTTAGTTCAGCTGCACCAACAAGTGTAGTATTTTTATAAAAATTTATTTCTTGAGAAAAAATAAATCATATTTTATTTTAAAACGCAAAACCAGGCAGCAATCAAGTAGTGCGATAAGGACTGGATCGCGCCATGCACGCGGAGAGCAAGCCGCAGTTTTTATTTGATTGATAGTGTAAATAATGCTTACATGCAGCAAGAAACTTATGTTATGTGTGTTTTTTGCAATTATTTATGTTGCACCGCTTGCAGGTGTGAAACTGCATGTATGCAGAAATTTTGCTATCAATCGAATAAAAATCGCAAAGCTCCAGACGGGGGCGTGCCGCAATCTCTATTTTGGCAACATAAAACTGGGGCCTTTCTGCTCTTCAAAACAAGTGCAAAATCATTGTTTTTCCTCAAAAATTTAGTTTTTATAAAATTTCAAACTATGTGTTCTCTTATTGGGAAGTAAATTAAAACTTCAAAGAAGGTTTATACTAAAAATTTTCCCTGGACAAAAAAATTTTCTAATATTTTTGGAAAGTCTTTGCTTCAATGTAGAAAAGGCTCGTTTCGATTTGGGTGAGTTCGCCTTGATTTGAAATGTCTAAGGTTAGCTTGGAAGAGTGTCCAATTTGACGTGAAAAGTGTCCAATTCCACGAGAAAGTGGTATTTACTACTTTCACCTCAAACGAGACAGTATTCATTCTAATGCGAACACTTTTTGAGCAACGATGAAACTACATGTCGCGAAGACACACCTCGGGGGTGCGGGAACGCGCCGTTGCTACTGCTATAACCGCGGAAGCCAATCGGGCTGCAGCTCAGCTGAACAGGCAGGGCTGCCGCGATTACGGTAGAAGTGCGTATTCGTAACGTGTACCAAAATAAGCGTAAGCCCCAGTTTATACTTGTGCCGCTGGGCGGCGCGGCACGACGGTCGCGGTAGATATCGACCGGGCGGCGCGAAAAATCGATATCTATGGTGCCGCGACCCGTGCCGGCGTAAGTATAAACTAGGGCTAAGACACTTTATAACAAAGACAAAATTATTTATACCATTTTCACCAAAAATTCACCGCGATGATTCACCGCATGGGTCCGGGCAGGTTTTAGGAAAATTTGTATAAACATGAAAAATCCATACACCGAGTCAGGTGAATCCTAAAAATATTGTTGTGGGTTAGACGATAGGAATTTTGTGCTTATTTAAACGGTTTAGTAAGAGATTTTTATAGAGAATTTTACTATAATTTTTATCTTATGATACAATACGTTCGCACTAGGGGCATTTTAAACCTCAAGTTCATTATTTTTCATTTATTTACCCAGCAAAAATCGTAGGAGACAATGTGAACTCACGGTGGTCCGTACTGGCAGACGGTGTAATAGCGTTTCCATCTTTGTTCAGACTTTCGCGAACACTGAACTATGGCACAGCCAAGGTGGTACGTCGTTTGCCACGTCATCTGAAGCAGCGTCGTCCTGGCGCCAACATCGACAGAAGAGCGGAACCACTCTGACGGTACCTGTGTGTAGTGTCCGATTGGCCTGAATGTGTTGAGGAGCCTAGCAGTGAAGACGTTGTCCTCCGGTACTCCGAACTCCTTCAGCTCGGCAAACCACCAGTCGCTCGCCTAGAAACGGATGCCTTCCATGTTGAAAATCTCTGTATCCGTGCCACACCTACGTTCCGGGCCAGCTCTTCCGGCGAAACACTTCTGGTGCTTGATAGCCAGTGGAGGTTTTCTCCGAGGTACGGTCTGCTGGCCATAGGAGAATGCCTGTATGTGCACAGATGTGCGTGGATCATAGCGTTCGCCTCGATGTTGCAGTCATAGACCTTAATCCTATTTGGTAGTTGGTGAAAATGACTGAAAATTGTGTGAAGCATCAGACCATTTTCCGCATGCGGGCAGCTTTCGGTGAGTAGCCGTTGGCGGTAAGCGGATTTTTAGCTTCCCCCTTTGCCACCTGTGATCTGAAGCACGTCTTGAAAGAATCGGTTACGTACATCAAACATCCCTGTCAACTACAGTAATATGCGCAGCTAAGATTACGGTAGTGTGGTTAGCTACTCAGACAAATCTGTGGAGCGACCGCCGGCGAAAAGACGAGATTCTGATAGCCCGCTCGACGTCCATATCCAAACGTGGGCGGGAACGGTTACCTAAAGAGCCGGAGGTCCGGCGGTTCTTCATCGGTTCACAAGCAGTTCGGGCTGCGGTCCACCGGAACATGAGCAGCGGTTCATAACCAGGGCGGAAGAAGAACCATTCCTCCTCGAGGAGGAATATGATCAGCGGTCCACCGGTTTTGGCCAGCGGCATACCTGCCTCAGGCGAGAGTTTTCGCAGACGAGCAGATCTTTGCGCCCAAGTCGGGACTACGATTTCTATTTTTTTTTTTTGTTGCGGCTGTGAACCTTTCCTTTTTTCTTTAGTATTCATGCATGCTGAGACAGCCTAATGGCTCAAAAGAGAATCACCCTATGAACACTCATAAACGCATCCTACTGTAGTCGAACGCGGCGTCGCTCCGCCTACTACAGTAAGCCTGGGGTGCCTAATGTACGCACCCGGGCACAGTGGCCTTTTTCGTTTCACTGTCATCTTTTACTAACCTGTGATCGTTGTGCCTGTGGAGGAAAATCAATCTCACTTTGTTGGTCATGCCAGTGGAGCAATTGCCAATAATTTCGCTTTCTGCAAGAAAATTTTTTCGCATCGGAACCTTTTGAGAGACGTTTCTCTACGCTACCTGTAACACTGGGCTGCGGTGCAGTGGTAGGAGCAGGTAAATTCTGAAAACGTTGCTTGTTTAGCAAGAACTGCATCGGCTATGATGGCAAATCTAGGACTCACTAGGGCAACCCATATGACGGACAGCATAGACGGCTATGCGAGGCCTAGCAGTGCGAATTGAGCAGTTTCTCGAGCATATTTATAACACTGTAATGCGCTCGTGGAACAATACGAACAGGGTCTGCTTCTCTGAACCGGACAACGGGAGAACCCATTAGACGACAAGCAGAACCAGACGCTGAATTCTCTCCTCGTGCTGGTTTTGTTACTCGTCCAAAGGTGCTCTCCGCAGACTCTTAGATATTTCTGCAACTATTGGAGCCCCTCCTCAGCGGAGATGACGTATAAGGGAGATGTAAGGGATATACTTACGACGCCGAGCGACGCGACGCCACATGTAGTGGCCAAATTGATCGATCGCGTCGCTCAATCAATATGCCCACTACACACTGCATCGCGTCGCACGTCGCGCGTCGCGCGCACTTAGGTCTATGGTATACTCCCGCGTCGCTCCAGCGACGGGCGCGGGGCAGCTGACACAACGGCGCGTCTTCGCTGCAGTGGCGGACCGCGCGGTTGTCGCTCCCGCGATGCGTCGCAGAGGGGGTTATACCTCCGCGTCGCGGGAGTGAAACATACTCTCGTGCGATGGGCAGGGATGGTCGCGGAAGGGGGGGGGGGCGCTTGTCGTGCCCTATTATGCACTTCCGTTCACGTATTTCGACACTTCCTTGGTTCGTGACCTTACCACAGCAATTTCAACACACGTCTGGTGATGTTGAGTGGTCATGTAATGTCTCTGTTGTTCTCCCCGTAGGGTTTTCGTCGTGGGTAGACTCATTTTGGGTTTTTTTCGACGGCTTGAGCGGCTATTTTTTTGAGGAAATATTTTTCTAGGCCGTTTTTTCCTCACCCTTTTTGAACCGTGCGACCTTAGCAGTATTGAATCTCATGCGGGGTTAGGGTTTTGCAACTCTGCCACCGCTTTTGCTTTCTGTGCTCTAATACGGATTGTCTCGAAAAAACTCATGCGCTCTCTGTGAGGTCAAACAATCTTGTTCTTTTACATGAAAAATCTATGTAAACTCGTTTTGAGAAAGGAAAGACTCGTAGATTGGGTGTCCGACGGCGATTAAGGCATTTGATTCCTTTTCCTATACCTCCCGCTCCCCTGCTGCATTTGTCATTCCTGCAGCACGATGCTCAGTTAGTCTAACTGGGCTCTTGAGCGAATTCACGGCAAGACTTGCGGTGAATGTGATGGACAAAGCACAATTTCGTCACTGCACTGGATTCGCTATAGTTCTGCAGAAGTCTCCGTCTGCAGAACCGCGTGAACTATGTCAGCGGTGGCGACGGCACGACTCGCATCGCGAGCGTCGCGTCGCTGTGCACTCCCGCGTCGCTGCAGCGGACGGGAGTATACCATAGGCCTTAGGCCCCGTTTAGGCCTATGGTATACTCCCGTCCGCTGCAGCGACGCGGGAATGCACAGCGATGCGACGGCTCGCGATGCGCGTCGCGAGCCGTCGCCATCGCTGAGGCTGACATAGTCCGCGCAGTTCTACAGTATACTTCGGACCGAATCGAATAATTTCGAATGAATATTCGAATAAATTCGAATATTCGAATATTCATTATTCGAATATTCGGTGAGGTCCAAAATTCGAATATATTCATTATTCGAATATTCGATGAGGCCAAAAATTCGAAAATATTCATTATTCGAATATTCGCTGAGGCCCAAAATTCGAATATATTCGTTATTCGAATATTCGACAAGGCCCAAAATTCGAATATATTCGTTATTCGAATATTCGACAAGGCCCAAAATTCGAATATATTCGTTATTCGACTATTCGACGTGCCCCTAAATTCGAATATATTCGAATATATTCGACGCTACTGAGATAGCCACGGATCTCCCTCGATAGAGAGCCTTCGGGTTAAGAAGGATCTCAGGCCGCTTGTCGCAGGGCCACGTGGCACGTCCCCGGGTGGTGGATAAGGGAATTAAACGCGAACCAAATGCGACCATGTACTGCCCAGAGACGCAGGTGGGATGCAGGGTGTCGCGACGTGGGAGGCCGTCCCCGCCGACGCATCGGTGGAAGCGGGAGGCGACGGTCCACGCCGTGACTGTGTGGCACGACGGATCCTCAGCTCGCCCTACGCTCACCTACTGGCCACGCGGTTCCCACGCGCTAGGGGCCCTGGTGGATCCTACCGTGCCTTGCGCCCTAAGGACTTTATACTGCACACGTCTTACGTCCATGACTGCGTGGTACACCGACTGCCTGGTGCGACTCCAGCTTAGGCCACCGTCGACCGAGGCGTCCCCCGACCGACGACGGCACTGCGCCCTACGAGAATGCCCACAAGGACTTTAAGGATAAAGGCACACTGTGATCATACCACTTTTACGATATAGTACATTTGTGGTTTTAAGATATTTTTATCTGGAATAAATCTATAAGGAACTTCTGTATGGCAACATAACAACTAGGGAGATGATGAACCTACGAGTCAGAGGGCCAGACCGCACCCAGCCTACGAGGGGGTCGAGACAACAACCCGTGCTGGGTGTCGAGCCCTGCCTTTGTGGCCTTTGCCAAGGCAAAGGCATCGAGGCTCGACAGAGCCAGCACGTTACCTGTTAGGGCTCCCGAAGACGACGGCGGCGACACGGAGACGATGGCGAAGAGCGATCCTGACGTAGCAGGACGACACGATGCCAACAAACCATCCGAGCCAGCGATCCAATCGAGCCGACAGCGCATCAAGCCAATGGAGCAGGAGCAGGGCGATGTCGTTGACCAGCGTCGTCCCCAGGCCTGGGGACGACGAGCGGACTGGCTGTCCGCAGCGGCTGCACCGGAGGTGACGCTCACGACGGCTGCACCGACGACACTGACTGCCTGGGGGCAGGGAAGCGCGTTCCTCTGCGTCCCTGACAGCTTCCAGAAGATTCCGCGGCGTTGACAGGTGAACTGACGCGTTGATCCGTGTCGATCGACGTGGGTCACCGCGTTGACCGCCGGGGAGCGGGATACTGTCGCACGGAAGTCGCGACACAGGGGATGGACTCTTTGCTCCTGCTGTGTCGGGTCGACGCGTTCCTTGTGCGTAGGAGCGGCATGTTCGTGCACAGTGTGTGCGGATGTGTCCATGACTGTGCGGATTGTAACTGTGTCGGCCCGGCCAAAAGCTTGCACTCGGTAGACTGGGAGTACATCGTAAGGCGATTCGGGGTCGCCTCAAAAGTCTCGCCCCGTCCCTTCGGGCAGTCTGGCTGGCTGCCCGGAGTTCTTCGCCCGCACGACAGAGCCTGACTAGCTACCCGTGTTGTATGGAAGTCAAACACAGCAGCACTAAAGGGCCTCATTCCCCTGACCCCGAAAGAGCCCCCATTTCTGCAGCGATGGGAAGGACGAGTACGGAGAGGCTGCTAAAATCTCAGGGCCTAACCAGGCTGCGCAAATTGAGAAGGACTAGGATGACGATCTGTACTTACAACGCCCGCACACTTGCATCGGAAGCATCCGTCGAGGACCTGATGGTGCAAGCCAAGAAGATCAAGTACGACGTCATCGGACTGACCGAGACGAGAAGACACCACCCCCTACACGCCGCCTACGACTCCGGAGAAGAACTGTTCCTCGGAACATGCGACAGCAGGGGAGTAGGCGGCGTTGGTGTCCTCGTCAACACGCACTTGGCCATGAACATCGATTCGTACGAGTCTCTGACAACCCGAATCGGACGTCTGCGACTGAGGCAATGTGCTCCGTGCCAGCTTTGACCGTATTCGTCGCGTATGCCCCAACATCCGACTACGACGACGAAGAGGTCGAAGCCTTCTACGTGGAGCTGGAGAAGCTCTATAAGGAAGATCACACCTTCTACAAGGTGATCGTCGGCGACTTCAACGCCAAGATCGGACCGCGAAGGTCGCCAGAAGAACTTCACATCGGAACCCACGGTTTGGAGTGGAACGAGCAAGGTGAAAGGCTGTCTGAGCTTATCATGTCGACCAAGACCATCCATGGAAACTCGCAGTTCCAGAAGCCTCCCTCCCTACGATGGATCTGGGAATCTCCCGGTGGCCAGTTCCACAACGAAATCGACCACATCATTTTCAATCGCAAGTATTGCCTGACCGACGACTCCGTTGTCCCCAAGTTCTACACGGGATCGGACCACGCCTTCTTCGCGCGAGGTTTCGCTTTTCACGTCAAGGAGAGAAGGCCGCGAAGTTCAAGAAGAGGAATCCCAGAACGACCATCAACTGGGACCTTTACACCTCTCTTGCCGGCCTTTGGGAAGATGCCGTCATGGACAACATCAACGAGGAATACGACCGCTTCGTGCACCATCTCCACGATAGTGCTAAGGGAGCCGAGAACTTGAAGACCACCAAGAGACGCCTGTCTCCGGAAACTCTCGAGCTTATACACCAGCGTGGAGCAGCACGAGAGTCAGGCAACTTCCAGCTGACGTCCGAGCTTGCGAAGCTATGCAGAGCGGCGATAAAGGAAGATCTCAAGGAGAGAAGGGCGGAAGTGTTGGCTGAAGCAGCAGAGGCAGGGTTGAGCATCCGCAATGCCCGCCGAAACTTCGCCAACTTCAAGACCAAGATGACCGCTCTCCGACGTCCTGACGGAACCGTCACCTCTTCCAGAAGGACCATGGAGAAGGTCATCCACGACTTCTACTCCGATCTCTTCGATAGCCACGTCCACCTGCCCCCATGCCATCTTCCGCAGGATGGATACGTCGTTCCCTCTGTTCTCCCTTCCGAGATCCGACACGCCATCTCGTCGGTGAAGAAATGTACAGCACCCGGCCCTGAGAGGATCAGACCCGAACACCTGAAGAACCTCCCGCCAGCGCTCATCAACACCCTGGCGCGGCCCTTCACACGATACCTGTCGGAGTGCAAGGTTCCATCTCAGTGGAAGACCAGCAAGACCGTCTTGCTGTACAAGAAGGGAGACGTACATGACATTGGCAACTATCGCCCGATCTTCCTGCTGTCCGTAGTCTACAAGCTGTTCACTCGAGTCATCCTGAATAGGATCAGCAGAACGCTGGACGAAGGACAGCCACGCGAACGAGCAGGATTTTGGAGATGATTCAGCACGATCGACCACATACACACCATTACGAAGCTCATCGAAGTGTCGCGAGAGTATAAGCCGCCGCTGTGCCTTACGTTCATCGACCTGAAGAAGGCATTCGACTCCGTCGAGACTGAAGCGGTCCTCGACGCCCTGCTCACTCAGGGCGTTCCTACTCAGTACATCAGAGTCCTTCGAGAGCTGTACAGTGGATTCACGACCAAGATCTCTCCATTCTACAACGACGTCGTCATCGATGTAAGGAGAGGGGTTCGGCAAGGGGATACCATATCCCCGATGCTCTTCAGCGCCACCCTCGAAAACGTCATGCGCGAACTAGAATGGGAAGACATGGGAGTGAAGGTCGACGGCCAGCAGCTGCACCATATTCGTTTCGCTGACGACATCGTGCTCATAACACCAAGCATAAGCCAGGCGGAGCGAATGCTGGCCGACTTCGATCGTGTATGTGGGTACGTTGGACTGCAGCTTAATCTTACGAAGACGAATTCATGAGGAACGGACAAGTTTCTGATGCCTCATTTTCGCTCAACGGAACGAACATCTCCGTATGCTCCAGCTACGTGTATCTGGGTCGCGAAGTCAACATGGCCAACGACCTAGCGCCGGAGCTGAGCAGGAGAAAACGAGCGGCTTGGGGAGCTTTCAAGAGCGTCGAAGAAGTCGCGAAGAAGACGAAGAACGTCCGACTCCGTGCCCACCTATTCGACTCCACTGTTCTTCCTGCCCTAACATACGCCTCAGAGACCTGGGCTATACGAAAGCAGGATGAACACACGATCAGCGTCGCGCAGCGTGGAATCGAGAGGACGATGCTCGGAGTGACACGACTCACGCAAGTGAGAGAAAGCCTCTGGAGTTCCGAGCTTCGCCGACGTTCGAAGATCAGAGACGCTGTCGCGTGGGCCAAGTTGTCGAAAATTAGGTGGGCCGGCCACGTAATGCGCTTCGCAGACACCCGCTGGACGAGAGCCGTCACCGACTGGATTCCGCGGGATGTCAAGAGAACACCGGGACCCCCACCAACGCGTTGGTCGGACTTCTTCGTGAAAGCCCTGAACGACCGATATGACGCTCTTCGTGTCCCTCGAGCGAGGAGGATCCATTGGACCACTCTGGCACGCGACAGGGACGAATGGAGACGCTGCTGGCGCCCGCTCGAGCAAGTCGATGATCAGCGGGACGACAGGTGATACAGGTGATACTGAGATAGACTACTGGGAGTCAGTTTTTGCGCATTCTGGATATAACTCGCCTAAAGTCAAGTATATGAAAAACCAAGGTTTGAGCTCAGCAGCTCGAGCTCTATCGTTTGGTATACATATTTCATATGGAGCCATGAAAATATTCGAAATGGGAAACATGTTTAATTACCCAAGCGAAGGCCGAGCAATGGACTTGAGAAACATGAACGATGCGGCCAAGGTCGACCTCTGTCGAAAGTACTTCATCGTCGGTTTGTTTGGTCTACCGTTGGTGTGGCTTAGGAACACATCCTGGTTCTTTGGTTGAGGCTTTCTTCGACCGCAATCACCGGCCACCAATACCAATGGGAAGTATGTCACGCTGAGTGCCAAGGAGCGATCTTCTGGTTAATAGTAATATGTGTTTGGGAGACCATCTTCCAGTCGTACCGTTCGAGAAGTGTCGCATGGGCAGACTATTTGACATTCATTTTCCCAGTCGGAAGGGTATAGACTGGCTGCGATCTCATCCCAAATTGCCACAGCATCATTCATCCTTCTCAAAGTCCTTTTCTGTGATTCACTTGTAGGAGACCTTATTTCTCAGCTTAACGGCGAGGTGTTTCCTCACTCAATTGTTGTTTTTTCTTGTCCGGGTTTGTAACATAAAACATCATATACATATTAACATAATGCCTTTAAATAACATGTCGTGTTTGAGATTACGTTTATTTCTGTATTTGCTTTACGAGGGTCATCAGAAGCCGTAGAATATCTACAATTTCAACCAAAATATTCTTTATTGATAAATTTTGTGGCTAGAAGCCGTAGAATGTTTACAATTTCAACCAAAGTATTCGCTATTGATAAATTTTGTGGCACTATGTCAGTTGTGCGTTACGGTCGAAATTCATTAAGATTAGAAGAGTTTGGATTTGAAAATTGAAGACACGATCTTACAGAAGAATTTAGAAAAGGCATTTAGCCTAGGGCTCAATTTGGCTTTCATTTCAAATACTTCTGTCGTATACTTCAGACCGAATCGAATAATTTCGAACGAATATTCGAATAAATTCGAATATTCGAATGTTCATTATTCGAATATTCGGTGAGGCCCAAAATTCGAAAATATTCATTATTCGAATATTCGATGAGGCCCAAAATTCGAAAATATTCATTATTCGAATATTCGACGAGGCCCAAAATTCGAATATATTCATTATTCGAATATTCGACAAGGTCCAAAATTCGAATATATTCATTATTCGAATATTCGACAAGGTCCAAAATTCGAATATATTCATTATTCGAATATTCGGTTTTTCGTGAAACCGAATATATTCGATTATTCGTTTATTCGAAAAATTTTTGGAAGGACACAAATATATTCTACAGACGGAGACTTTTGCAGAATTTTAGCGAATCAGCTGAATCAACATGCCTACGACTTGTGGTCCCTTTTCATATAGAAGTGTGGACGCGCACTTCTCATAAGTCTTAATTGTTGGAGCTAAATTAAAGGCAGTACTCTTGTTTGGAGCGAAATGAAACGCAGTACTCTTAGAAATGCGCGGACGCGAAAAACCGAGTTCAAAACATTATTTTTAAAAACATGGAGCTAAAATGGCAGATTTGTGATCAACGCGTCACGATAACCCTCTAATGACCTGGCAAGCGCAAAACTGTGCGTCTTCATGCCTATATGGAACCTGAGAATCAAAAGAAATACTGCAGTCAGCGAAGATGCGAAAAAAACCCCGCTAGAAAAACATGACTTCGAAAAAATCAGCGTTCAATTGGCACACTTCTGTGCCGGATATGTCAACGGGACCTCCCTGTGACTTGCACGGCACAGAAATGTAGATTTCGGTGCCGACAAGGAAGTTCAGAGGCGAAAAAATGCTAGGATCAGCACAAAAGTGGGAAAAAACGGCCTAGAAAAATATCTCCTCAAAAAACTAGCTGTTCGTCGAAAAAAGCCCCAAAATGAGGAGTAGAACAACAGAGAAATCACATGACCACCCAACATCACCAGACGTGTGTTGAAATTGCTGTGGTATGGTCACGAACCAAAGAAGTGTCGAAATAAGTGAGCGAAAGTGCATAGAATAGGGCAAGACAAGCGCTCCCCCTCCGCGACCATCGCTACCCGTCGCTCGTCGCAGTGCACTGCTACCCGTCGCGCTTGTCTTCGACGCCGAGCGACGCGACGCCACGTATAGTGCCCATACAGTGCGTTTCAAAAGTATGTAGCCACCTTGAAATTGATAATTTCACGTTTCGCGTTCGTTTCTACAAACTGGCGTTAGCCGCATTAGATTCCTCGAAAACAAAAGTGGCTAGATTGCTCTTCCCAGAAGAAAAGCTTGATCTCCGGCAAAAACTAGGCGTTTTTGAATTTTGTTTGTTTGTTTCAAAAGTGTGTAGCCACTCCAGGATATCGGGCGTTTTTACACTCCTATTCAAATTTCGCGCGCTTTTTTGGCGGGAAGTTCTTGTCATAAATAGCCAGCTTGACCTGTTCTTCAAAAATAACCACTATGCCAGTTCGTGGATGTGTCCTGATTATCGAGGAACAAGCTCAGATCCGAGCGCTCAAGGATGCTGGCTTGACAAACCGCGCCATTGCTCGTCAGCTCGGACGTTCGCAAGATGTGTTGACCACTTCCTTCGAAATCCCAATGGCTATCGGTCTGCACCTGTACCGGGTCGTCCGCGTGTGATTTCGAGCCAGAATCGTCGACGAATCAGCCGCATGGTGTCGAACTCCACAGAAGGAGCGTCAACCAAGTTCGCGCTGAGACGGGTCTATCTGCATCAAGAACAACGATATGGCGTTCTATTCGATCGAACGAACACGTCTGCAGAACATTATTCTGAGCAACCTTGAGCTTCTGAATCATGCTGAATATAAATGAACAAAGCAGGAACACCATTTATTTGTCAGAGTTTTAAAATTGTTATGTTAAAAAGAATAGAAAGGTAGAGGGGTAGCCGTTGCTTTTTAGATATTTTTTTTATCGCTTTCCTATAATTCAAGCCGGGAATTTTTCTTTTTAGAACGGCGTTGTTGTTGAATTAAATTGGTGGCGATGTCCGTTCCTCCACGTGGTGCCACTGGAAACTGTTCGCTCTGCGAGCTAAGCCGATCACGGACATTCGATTGCAGGCGACAGGCCCTTGTGACAGGCCGGCCTACGAAGTGTCATGTCACATCACATGGTGTATGACAGCTCAAGTGTTTCGAGATAGTGCTACGGCGTCCGCGGGAGCCGACGCGCACTCGCAAAGCCCGGCGAGTGTGAAAAGTATGCGAGGGTCCCTGATGCGAGGACGGCATCGGGGGGCAACTGAGTTAGTCCGAAAGTCCCGTAACGTAAGCAGGACCCGCGTGGCTACGCTGAATGTGGGTACGTTGACGGGCCGCTCGTGCGAGTTGGTTGAAGTACTGGAGCGTAGAAGAGTTGATTTCTGTGCGGTGCAGGAGACGAGGTGGTCCTGCCGCAAGTCAAGGGACATAGGACGAGGCTTCAAGGCCGTTCTATGTGGAAGTCCCAGGACCACCAGTGGTGTCGGAATAATCGTCTCCGAACGATTTCGTGACTCGATTGTAAGCGTCGAGCGCTTTGACGATCGATTGATGAAGATCGTTGTCGCCGCGAAGGAGCGACTCTATCACTTCTTCTCTGCGTATGCTCCGCAGACTGGCTGCTCGGATCAAGCCAAGGAAGAGTTTTGGAGCCTGCTTGATGAGAAGACAGCAGAGGTACCGTCGAAAGATGTCATCATAGTCGCTGGTGACCTCAACGGGCACGTCGGCGCGACGAAAGACGGGTACGGCTGTCATGGTGGGTTCGGTTACGGGTCGCGTAACGCAGATGGTGAGCGTATCCTTGAATATGCGGAATCGCACAACCTCACCATAGTGAACACCGTATTTCGCAAACGCGATTCCCACCTCATCTCGTTCTATAGCGGGAACACCAGGACTCAGATAGACTTTGTCCTTGTGAAGGATCGAGACCGAAGTCTTGTCACAGACGCGAAGGTCGTGCCGTATGAGACGGTCGCCCCACAGCATCGACCGCTGATCTGTACTTTAAAGATCGCCCCTCCGAGGCTGAAGCAGGTCGAGCGATGCGGTGCACCAAGAATCAAGTGGTGGCGAATGAAAGAGAAGGAAGCAGCTGTGATTTCTCGCGTGCGGTTACCGACAGTGACAACTGTCGACGAAACTTGGGAGAAGGCCACCGACGCGATTCGTCACGCTGCACGGTCGGAGCTCGGCATCACGAAGCCTGGACGACGGAAGGTCGACAAGCAGGCCTGGCTGTGGACAGATGACGTGAAAGCCAAAGTTCGAGAGAAGAAGACGCTATATCACGTGTTTCTCGGCGAAAAGACAGCCGATAACTGGCGGAAGTACCAAGAAGCGAAGAAAGCTGCAAAGAAGGCAGTGGCTGTTGCAAAAGCCACTCATTATGGAGATGTCAACGAGAAGCTCGAGTCGCGCGATGGTGAGCGGTATCTGTACCGACTCGCAAAGAATCGCCATCGCCAGACCGAGGACATCGAGAAGTTCTTCGGCATCAATGATGAGAACGGCCATCTTCTTATGGACCGCAAGAAGGCATTGAAGCGATGGCGCGATTACTTTGAGGAAATCTCTACAGTAGAATTTCCTCATCCAGCCATCCCCTCAACGGCTCCAACCCACGGCCCCGTTCAGAAGATCACCGTGGAGGAGATTGAAGCGGCTTTGAAGAAGATGAGGCCAGGCAAAGCGACTGGGCCCGACGACGTGGCAGCAGAACTGTGGAAGTCGAAGTTTTGGTACCCTGCTGAGTGGTTGGCGAAGTTCTTTAATCAGGTTGTGGCGGAGAAAAAAGTGCCTGAGTGTTGGCGCCAAAGTACGACGATTCCGATTTGGAAGAAGAAGGGCAGTCCTGCAGACTGCTCCAATTACCGTCCGATTCGCTTGCTTTCGCACAGCATGAAGATCTTTGAGCGAATTATCGACGGACGAATTCGTGACATCGTCCAGCTGTCCAGCAATCAGTGCGGCTTCGTGGCTGGCTGTGGCACCATTGATGCCATTCACGCCGCCCGCCTCCTGATAGAGAAGCATCGCGAGAAACAGAAGTCGGTGCATATCGCCTTCCTCGACTTAGAGAAGGCCTTTGACCGCGTACCGCGTGAAGTGATATGGTACGCCTTGCGACATCATGGAGTTCCTGAAGAGCTCATAGAGTGGGTGCGAATTCTCTACTCTTGTCCAAAGAGTCGAGTTCAAGCTGCAGCTGGAACCTCGATGGAGTTTCCCATCTCTGTCGGGGTACATCAGGGTTCTGCGCTTTCCCCACTTCTCTTTGTTGTCGTCATGGATGCCATCACACGAGATCTTCAGAACCCCGCCCTTGGACGTTGCTTTATGCTGATGACGTAATGCTCGCTAGCGAAGATAAAGATGAACTCGAGCGAGAGGTGCAAGCTTGGTGTGATCGCTTGGAGCGGTTTGGACTCAAATTGAACGTGAAGAAGACCGAATATCTAACGACGGACGTTACTGAGTCCAGCTCCATCAAGGTTAACGGCATCGAGCTCCCACGCACTTCGGTCTTTAAGTACCTGGGATCAGCAGTCACGTCTGACGGCAAACTGATGACTGAAGTGAATTCACGCGTGAGTGCAGCTTGGTCCAAGTGGCGCTCGTTGACTGGGGTGCTCTGCGATAGGAAGATACCGGAGCGCTTGAAGTCGAAGATATACAGAGCAGTCGTCCGGCCAGTAGCGATGTACGGCGCTGAGTGTTGGCCTGCGACCAGGGAAGTTGAAACGCGCCTCAGCGTCATGGAGGCGAAGATGCTGCGCTGGACGGCTGGAGTCACGCGCATGGACCGCATCCGAAACGATGCTATTCGGCAGAAGTTCGGTGTCGCGCCGATAGCCGACAAGATGCGCGAAGCTCGCTTGCGATGGTACGGCCACGTTCTGCGTGGAAAGGAAGACAGCGTCCGCAAGATAGGCCTTAACTTCGAGGTAATTGGAAAGCGGCCTAGAGGGCGCCCGAAGCAGCGCTGGGCTGATACGTTACATGCGGACTTGAAGATTACTGGTGTTTACCCTGATCTAGCGCTGGATCGGGAAAGGTGGCGTCGTAACACCAGAATAGCGGACCCCGCTACGATGCGGGACAAACGCTGAAGAAGAAGTTGTTGTTGAATTAAATTAATTGTTGTTGAAACTTTTATCAATATAATGAAAGACAGAAGTAACGGGTGAGTTGCTCGATCAGTTTCTCTTTGTAAACACGAAAATCTTCGACCCGGACAGAATTCCCAGCCGACCGCCGTTGACGATCTTCTCCACGGTGCCGGAGAGGAAGATCTTGTTGAAATTGTGGAATCCTTGAGGTAGAATTCGAAGCTTCTGAGCCACGGATACGAGGCTTTCTGTAATGAGATGTCAGTAAAAATTAAAAGGCTCTTCTAAAAAAACGCAGTCTCAAACTCACTTATGAATGGACTCTCGACGAGCCACATAAACGTCGGCGAATGCGAGAAACAATAGTGGAACGGATTTCCGTTTATAATGGCTAGATCTTCTTCTTCCTCTAGTGTTAGGCCGTACCTGAAGAGGAACAAGTTGTAGGATGACAGAGGGTTTAGGGCGTTTACCCTGGGTTAGTGGTCGAACGTGTAGAATTTTATACAGAGCGAGATTTTCATTGACCATACGGTACATGTCGCGAATACGGTCAGCATTGGGAGGTGACAGCACCCCAGCCAATCAGATTACATTAAACTAGAACGAGCCTGCCATTCAGAGAAGGTTTGTGCGGTAAGTAATCTGATTGGCTGGCCTGTGTGTGGACAGTGATCGGGGGGCGGTCGTTCGGTACAGTGCTGCCTGCCGCCCACTTCCCACCCTGTCCGCCCCGCCCTATTTGAACAAGTTTGCTGCGAGCGAGACCGTCGTTAATTGGCGTGACGTCGTACAAAAATCTAACAGCTGAAAGGAGACGATTGGTAAACGCATCTCAGAGAACTCTGAAGTCATTTCCCAGTCGGTTCGGCTATGGAGGCAGTTGAGGAAAGGAGAACGTCGCTCTTCTCTCTAGGTTCTTTCAATTTTTGCCACAATTCTTTAAATTGCCTCCATGTGAAGGCAGGGAGCCGGACATCTTGACCTCGGCGCGCCCATCGCCCCGCCCCTTTCTGAGGGCGGTGTATCCAACGACTCTCTGCCACAGTGATCTACTTGGTTATGATTGGCTGACGCCCCAGCATCTTCCATGCTGTACATCTTCGCGACATGAACCGATCGTTCAAACCAGTTTTAAGAATAAAAGAACAAAGCGCGGCTTTTTGTGGGATGCGCCACACATTCTACCTCTGCGCGATATCGTGGAGGCCATTCAATGACTTTCGGTGACGAGCAGATGAAAGAGTCAATGTTTTATCCTTCCAAGAAGAAGGAAGGCTTGTTTGGTCTGGGCGGGGCTCGAACCAAGGATCTCTACTCGGGTACAAGTGGCAGCGGCGCCGCCTCCTCCGAATGCGCTACCATGTTCCCATTCTAAGAATTCTACGGGATATTGTCTGATGAATCGGTCGATTGCACTAAGAACAATGATCTTCCACTAATAATACTATTTTGGGTACATGTCGCGAATATGGACAGCACTGAGGGGTGGGAGCGCGCCAGCCAATCAGATTGCATTAATTTATTATAGAATAAGCCTGCCCTTCAGAGAAGGCTGTGCGGTCAGTATTCTGATGGTGCTCTGCTCGGTTATGATTAATTGGCTGACCGCCACCACCTACCAATGCTGTCCATATTCGCGACGTGAACGCGACATTTAAACTAATTGTAATGTAGAGAATGATAGCCGCACGGTCCTAGTAGTACTTGTAGTTTTTTGAAGCCAGCACCAGTCTTTGTTGAAATTTTCCTAGGCTAAAAAATTGAATTCAAATTAATTAAATTACTCCCTTATTTTGAAAAAAAGCACAGCCTAGGCCTAGCGCGGTGCACCCACATTTACCCATAAAAATGGCTAGTATATACAAAACTTACCTTTACCCAGTTCCTTACCCTGGTCTGCTACCCTGTGGTATGTTCTCCTTACCCCAAACATTGATGAGAATTCGGTTACAGCTCTCACCTTTCTGCAGCTGCAAGCATCTCGGCTCGAGTATGCAGTGATGGCATTCCGCACGCGTATTCCAGCCCTTCAACGATCTGAACGATAATTTCTAAGCATCATACTATATAATAAGCCACTAAGCGCTGAGTCATACGATCGATTGGTGCCGCTGCAGAAATTAGTCATAAAATGGGGGGAAAATCGGGGGGAAAGTTAGTCATAAAATAGAGAAGACGTGCAGAAAACGTCATCCAATGTGCGTGGGGGTTCAGCCCTGTGGGAATCAAGGTCGCTGAATTCGAATCTTATGTTTCGATCGTCACCAATCGATATTGATTATATTTATCGATTTTTGTGGACGTCATTTAAGCGGTCCGAAACTTTAGCCCTGGAGCAGTCGAAGTCATACTGTATAATAATCCGCTAAAAGCTATTGATCGGCGAGTATAGGTGGGACAAATAGGGGAAAATTACGGGCGCAAAATAGCAGAAAATATTCAGACGTTTTTTGTGTACCTGGGGATTTAGAAGACCTGCCGAAGACGTCGTCCAACGTGACTGGGTATTCAAAAGACGTGTCGAAGATGTCATCCTATGTGAAGGGTTTTCAGAAGACTTGCCTAAGACGTCGTCGAACGTCTCCAAAGATTCAGATGATCATCGACGGAAGGCTTTCACAGCAGGGAAGGCGATCATTATCGATCGAGATTGTCGATTTTCTCAGATTTTGCCGACCGGGGTGAGGCACGCGGGTGTTATGGCCAACGAAGTGCTTTGCATCGGTGGAAAGTCGCAATGGAGGGACAAATATCGATCGATCTTATTGATCTGCTTACCAGTGACTTCAGATTCCTCCCAGATTTAATCGATCGAGGTGAGAGACATGCGGGTATTATGGCCGACGAAGTGCTTAACATCTGGAGGAAAGCTTCAATGGGTAGACCAATATCGATCGGTGTTATCGACCTCCTAACCGTTGACTTCAGCTTCCTCCTAGATTTAACAAATCGGGGTGGGAGACATGCGGGTATTATGGCCGACGAAGTGCTTTACATCTGGAGGAAAATTTCAATGGGTAGACCAATATCGATCGATGTTATCGATCTCCTGACCGGTGACTTCAGTTTCCTCCCAGATTTACCCGATCGGGGTGAGAGACATGCGGGTATTATGGCAGACGAAGTGCTTTACATCTGGAGGAAAGTTTCAATGGAGGGACCAATATCGATCGATGTTATCGATCTCCTGACCGGCGACTTCGGTTTCCTCCCAGATTTATCCGATCGGGTAGACCAATATCGATCGATACTGATGACGTTGATAATACTGCAAAGACGGAGCACTTGTTTTTTTAATAAAATGGTTTAATATTTCTAAACGGAATCCTGTTCTTTGCGAGAAACTGCCGTTAGCGTTCAGCCAAGGTCGTCAGCAGTTGTATATAGAAAGAGAGCTTCAGAAACCGTAAACAGAAACAGAAGTGGAAGTGAAATTTATTTCCACTCCCAGCAACGCCATTCTCTTCATTACAAATTAATGAAATGCAGTGGAAAAATCGACCAATCTCACATTCTTCTTGTGCCACACATTCTGCCTCCTGTTCATACTTCGTGACAAGAGCGATTCGTCGCCTGCGCAAAACATGCATATCGATTAAAACCGAGCGCGCGCCGCCGAAAAGTGTTCATACTCGAGCGCAGGCGCCGTCGCTCCAGTCGCTCTTGTCGCTCTTGTCGCTCTTGTCGCCTGTTCATACTTCGCGCCGGCGCCGGGAGCGACTGGAGCAACTGGGGCGACGAATGGAGTGTGTTGTACGTAATTACACCGCACTACTGCTGGAAGACGCACTAGTGCTGGAAGGGCACAGAGCAGAACTATAGCATTGTTTGCACCTTTTCTTTAATATCAGTGTGTTTTGCCTTCTTGTTTTTGTGTTGGGGACACTTTTTAGGAGGTGACCCCCGCCTCCAACCCTATTTGTGCAATTACGTACACCACATTACGTCCGTCGCCCCAGTCGCTCTTGTCGCTTTTGTCGCTCTTGTCGCCTGTTCATACTTCCTACCGCTGCGCTCTCGTCGCTCTTGTCGCTGCTGTCGCAAAGTATGAACAGGTCCTTATGAAATCGCAGAGGTATCGTGAACGCGGATTTCGAGTACAAGGTGCGCGATATGTTCAGTTTGAGCGAAAGTCTTCTTCGCTAGTCCAATAAATAGTACCTCTGCATGCGACTCGTTGCTCGGGTCGTACTTCTCCGTCTTGATTAGGTCGTAGACGAGGAAGCGTCCACCGCGTTTTAGTACTCGAGACACCTGAAGCTAGAAACTTAGACCTCAAATCCCTCTGTTACATACGATCACAATAATAGCTGCACGCAGCTTAAAGTCATGGAAAAAATGCAAAAACTTCTGATTTATGAAACGGATTGAAATGAAACTTTAAAAAATTAAAAATAATGTCGAAAAGATTAACGAATTGTTTCTCGCCGCTTTTTTGAGCCGTTAGTAGGGTGTGCAGAAAGTTTTGCAAGCATTGAGTGATTTTATTCAAATAAAAACAACAATAGGAACGATGGGTCACTCGCAATGGTCACCATCTGTAGCCACGACCTTCCTCCAACGACCAGGTAGAGCAGCGAGAAGAGGAACGTGCTGCGATCCAATCCTTCACCGCGCGCTTGACGTCGTTACGATCGATACGAGGTATGATAATCACAGGGCTAAGGTCTGGAGAGTACGGCGGGTGTGGTAGCCCTATGATATCCAGCCTGTGCAGCTCGTCCTATGTTGCCTTCGCATGCTGGGGTCTCGCGCTGTCCAGGATAATGTGGAGTTTTCCACGCCGTAGCACAGAATGAGGGATCTGGACAACCATCTTCCGCACTTGTCTACGAAACACCTCGGAGGTCACAGTCTCGCCCTCAGGCAGGATGTCATAGTAAATACAGTCATCTGAGGAAAAGAAGAATGAGAGCAGTTCCTTTTGCAGTGATCTCTTCCCTTGGAAACGAGCTGCGGCCTGCGATCTACAGGAGACCACTGCTGCTTTCTTTCAGAAATCTCGTATGACATCCATATTTCATCCTGCGCAATAACGAACTTGGTTCACGTCCTCGTTCATTCACGATTGAGAAGATCCCGACTCACCTCCACTCTCCTACGACATTGCACAATGGGAAGGGTTTTAGGAATGGTTCCAAGACGCTTAGCTCGGTGTCCGCTTCTAGCGAGGGTCGCTCGAACAGTAGAAAAAAGAGTACTTGCTCATTTCTCTTAAACTCTGTGCTAGATTACTCTGCACGCATCGAGAACAGCACTGGTTTTTGAAGAGCGCGGACGTCCACAGCGATGGAAGGTGGAAGAATTCCGCTACCTTGGAAGTGACCTATCCGAGGAAGGAAGTGTGGACCAGGCGGTCAGGGGACGGACAAACGCAGCCTGGCTCAATTGGAGGGAGTCCACAGGGATCCTCTGCTACCGTGGATGCTCCAGGACGCTCAAAGGTAAGCTCTATAGAACAGTTGTGAGACCTGCCCTCCTCTACGGCAGTGAGTGCTGGGCCCTGGGTGAGGCGCAGGAGCGGCAACTGCACGCAGCGGAATTGAGGACGCTGAGGTGGGCATGTGGATGGACCCGTCGGAACAGCATGCGAAATGAGGATGTTAGAGCAGTGATGAAGACAGCCCCGATCCACGTGAAGGTGAGAGAGCAGCGCCTAGAGTGGTATGGACACGTCCTCAGAAGAGCAGAGGATCACCCCATAAGGTTGGTCCTAGATTTCGAGGCACCCGGAAAGCGTCCGAGAGGAGCCCCAAGGAAAAGGTGGAAGGACGTCATCAAGAAATATCTCTCCGAAGTCGGCGCCACGGCAGATGACGCCCTTCATAGGATAAGGTGGCGACAGATCACAGGAACAGCGGACCCTGCGACTGCGAGGGACTAAATGCTCAGTAGAAGAAGAAGAAGAAAGACGTTCACAGCGAGTGGATTCCTGCAATG
This sequence comes from Heligmosomoides polygyrus bakeri, assembly GCA_947359475.1. Taxonomy (NCBI): domain Eukaryota; kingdom Metazoa; phylum Nematoda; class Chromadorea; order Rhabditida; family Heligmosomidae; genus Heligmosomoides; species Heligmosomoides polygyrus. The sequence continues at coordinate 2,159,266 of OX375867.1, forward strand.
AAAAGTTGCCCTAATCGAATCGCTTGTTCCATCTGTAGCAGGAACTGTTGGAGGGAGCATGACTGCTCATCGACGACACCAACTCACGTTGAGTTTGTGTGGGCTTCCGTTGCCTCTAACACAAAATTAATTAATAATCCGTTTATTCGTAGTTGTACAATTAAGGCGAGCTACCAGAGCAGAGAAACTCAACAAGACTGAGACCGCGAGGGCGGTCCATCTGGAATACAAAGGAGACGTCTTGTACTTTCTGTTTTCAAGGAAAAAGACACTGTAGGCGAACTGTGAATGCACTATTTCTTTGTCCGTCTGAGGTCTCGAGGGTGAGAACTCATGAAAAAGTAGCGGCAGCTGGTGCTTGCCGCGACAGAGTTTGAGCTGCAGAGTGGCCAGAACGATAACAATGGAGCAATAGACGGCGATAGTCGTGACGATCCGACATGGTTTGTAAAAGGGTACTCAACGAATGCGACGGTTTCAAAAAATTATTGACTGGTACTTATATATACTGACTTTCCCGCCTAATATGGTGTTTAAACCGTGTGGTCAACTTGGCGCGTTAGCGCGCTACCTTCGTTCAAGGGAAGACACTAAAATTCTTGCAAAACATTCTGCACACCGTAATAAATCCATTTGCGGGATGCGCTACTCATTCCACTTGATGTTCGTTTCGCCGAAATGATTACTTGTGACTTGTGGTAGGGCCTGTTCATATTTCGCAACAAGAGCTACTCGTCGCCCGTGCAGAACACGCATATCGATTAAAACCGAGTGCGCGCCGCCGAAAAGTGTTCATACTCGAGCGTCGGCGCTGTCGCTCTTGTCGCTTGTTCATACTTGCCGGTTCTGCGCACACCGCGCTCTTTTCGCTCTCGTCGCCCGTGTAAAACATGCGAATCGATTAAAACCAAGCGCGCGCAGCCGAACAGTGTTTATACTCGAGCGCCGGCGCTGTCGCTCCAGTCGTCTGTTCATACTTCCGCGCGCTGCGCTCATCGGCCCTCTACGGTCCTGTTCATACTTCGCGCTGCTGTCGCGAAGTATGAACAGGACCGTAGAGGGCCGATGAACATGTCAGTGTTTTATCCTTGTCAGACGAGTCTGCTTCAATCCAAGACCCATAGTTAGAATCTATAATAGCAATAATTATCATGTTGTTTCTAGATGGCAGCGAGATAGATGAAGATATTATTTAATTCAATTGTTTCAAGAATAATTTATATTGGTTGAAGTACAATTAAAAATAAATTAGAAGCTTTTTTCCTGTTTTTTTTTTCAGATTTTGGAATTAGATTTCGATATTTTCTTTGTAAAGCGGGACTTATTTGGTAGAAACCTAATCCCAAAAAGACTAGCATAAGCTCCCCACCTCCTTCATGACTCCGTCGAGTTGGGGAAAGTACTTCAAGGAGTAGACGGCGTAGGCGGCATCGTAGCTGGCGTTGTCGAGCGGCATGTCGTGACAGTCGCCCTCGATCAGTCGACAGTTCGAGTCGATGCCTAACTTGCGCAGCTCATTGTTGCCTGAACATGAGTTTGTTTGCAGAATAAGTGGCCAGAATCGCTGCAGAAGCTCACCGATCTCCACCTCGTTGGCGGCGATGGTGATGCCGACGAGCGTCGCCTGTGTCGGTGCCAGGTCCCTCATCACTCCGCCGATGCCACAACCCAGATCCAAGCACGACATGCCGGCGGCTAGTCGGAGTCTCTGGCCAATTCTTCTGGAAAAAATCAGAACTGAGTGTCAGCCATTGTGGATGTGATGGCGTACCGATGCAAGTCCGACAGCGCTTGCTCAAGCGTCAGGCTGTCGTTCTTCGGTGGAGCGAAGTGGAAGTTGCCTGAAATTGGAGGCTAGAGGGTCAGATAAGCTTGTATGGAATGTGGCCAGCACAGACCCTCTCATAAAACCGAATGGAGGACCTGAAGAGCTATAGTTCCGTTCCATTCCCATAACATGCGCCACACATTCTACCTCTATCCCTTACTTCTTCCTTACTTTCCCGATGCATTTATCCATTGATCACCAGTCAGAAGAGCGAGCTCAGTCTCCACCCATCCCCCTCCAATTCTAGCCCAGTTCTATGTCTTCGATCTAATGTAAACCCTAGTGGTTGAGCAATAATCAATACCTGTGCTTTTAAACGGCGCTTCTTCACTCTGTGCTGCCCTTGCTCATGGAAGCTAACTAGAATTGACTTCAAATGTTGAATTAATTTCAAATTGCCCGATCCGATAGTATGGGCACTTGGTAGTCATGCTGTAGGACCATTTCGAAGGCGTGAAAAAGTGCTCCAATGGGCCCTACTTTTTGGACTGTAACCTGAAGTGACTCAAACACTAGTGACTCAATGCCGTCTAAGCGCGGAGTCGAACTTGGGCACGATTGCGCTTGAAGCTGGCAGCTACGGACATTTTTCAGAGTCGCCCGCTGACCTATATAAGCTATTGATTCACTGATCAGCGAATAATAGCTCGAATGAGCGCTATCTGCATCTCAATTCGTCCCTGTCGCGTGCCAGAGTGGCCCAGTGGGTCCTTCTCTACCAGCGGACACCAGGAACGTCTTACCTTTCGCTCTCAGCTTTAAAACGAAAGTCCGAAGAGTAAATTAATAGGTGATTGGGTGTTTTTTTGGGCATCTTTTCGTAACCCAGTCAGTCTTTCTTTCGCAACGATAATGACTGGCCCATCTAATCTTCGACGGCTTGATACAGGCGAAAGCGTCCTGATCCATGACTTCAGCCAACAAACCACGTAGGAATAGGGGACTTTACTCGTCTGGGCTTGAACCTAGCCTAAGGGCGATTCGTGGTGTTCGGGAACAAGCGCCTCCTGCCGGGTGCGCCACGCGACTGCCCATATCGACGATCAGTAGGACGCATCATAAGGGCCCTAATCCGTGGCAGAGGCGTAGGCGAATGCTGTAGCTGAATCGTGCGAAGCGAAGACTGTACAGATACCGGATCTCAGCAGCGATACTCAAGGACAAAGGACGGCGCACCTCAGTCTCCCTTGGGATGCGCCACGCATTCTACTTCTACGTGGTAGAGGCGATTTGATTTGAATGCGTATTTTGCCATACAATACTTGCGGTTTCAAGTCGATGGACAAGTCTGCGCTTTATCCTTGCCAGGTAAGTCTAGTTCCAATTCACCGACCGCGGAGGGATGGAAGGCTTGGTTGGCCTGGGCGGGAAATCCGAACCAGGAACCTGGTATCGGGTGCAGGCGACAGTCGGCGTCTCCTCCGACTGCGCTACACGCGCCCCTAAACGAAACTCACCACCAAAATACTCGTCGATGACCGTGGACATGACCGAGTAGTAATGTGAAGTGACAGCACGGTGATCGCCGCTGATCTTCGCCTCGATGAAGAGTCGGTCGTGTTCATCTGCGAATTCGTTCTGAAATTGTTTCGTTATTTCAGTACAGACAAGGCTATATAGTTCCTTTGGAATATAGGATAAAGGATAAAGAGCGGCGTTAATCTACTTGTTTGTGGAATGCGCCATGCATTCTATTTATATGGGATGTCGTGGAAGTAGTTTGAGTAGATATGTGTCCTAGGCATCTGTTATACTCCCGCGGGAGCATCCGCGGAACGTCCGCGGACCAATGGTGCACGGCGGAGGCGGGCGTGGCGAGGCGCGGCGATTGGCCAAGTGAGGAGTCTCGGCGCGATTCCCGCCCTTCCGCGGACGCTCCCGCGGGAGTATAACTCAGGCCCTACACAACGACTCCGGCGATGCGGATTACAATTTGAAGCCGCAATTTATCGACCTTCATTTACAGAAAGTTGCTAAATCTGTTAGAAAAACCAAGTGTTTACGGGTACCACAGCCACGAACTACGGATTAAATCCGGTTTTGAAGGCAGGCTTCTCAGTTTTCAAACATTTACGGTATAATTTTTAACAGATTTGCTCCGTTTTTTGGGCTCGGGTGACTTTTAGTTCAACCTGGTCATTGCTGTTTTTCTTTGTTTTTTTTTTTTTGCGCCGGCATTCTGCCGTGCTTGATTTCCACATGAGCCACACACTTTGTAGTGTATGAATATAGAAAAAATTGTGCTCAGAAAAAAAGAAAAAATTGCTTACGAATATAGTGACAATAATCATTATGTGCATAGTAAGTTCAGCTGTGCTCAAACGAGTGTATTCGAATATATATTCGAATATTCGAATTTCTAGATTTTCGAGTATACGTTCGAATTCGAAGATCGATAATTTTAGAAAGTCGAATATTCGTTCGACTTCGAAAACCGAAAGGAGGCCATATTCGAATAATATTCGGAAATTGAATATTTCAACTTTGTTCGAAAATCGAATAATTTCGTTCGAATATCGGATGAGTTTCAAATCTTCAAGCACGGAACCTACATAATTTGAACGAATTATTCGACTATTTGAATAAACAAATAAGGGGTGGGCTTATTGAGCCACCAGGAAGGTGTTATAACAAAAAAGGTTCGTCTGAAGAATAGATGGCGAAACGAACCTTTTTGAAAAAGAAAAATGTGTAAGCTTATTCGTTAGGGCCCGGTTATACTTCGACGCCGAGCGACGCGACGCCACGTATTGTGGCCATATTGATTGAGCGACGCGATCGATCAATTTGGCCACTATGCATGCCATCGCGTGGCTCGGCGTCGGAAGTATAAACTGGGCCTTACGCTTTGAATTTTTTTATCATGCTCTATAATAACGCGCTAAGCGATAAGTCAGCCTATCGATCGGCGGCGCCGCAGAAATTACAAAATAGGGGGGAAACTTCGGGGAAAATTTCGGGGGGGGGAGGGGAAATAGGGGGAAATTACGACACGAAAATAGCGAAAAATACCCAGACATCTTCTCCCTGCCTGTGAACTTCGGCCCTGGGGCAATCGAGGTCGCTGAACACGAATCTGAAGTTTGTTTTTGAAGTATCGATCGCCATCAATCGATATTGGCCAAATTATGGGTCACGAAAATAGCGGAAAATACCCAGACTTCTTCTACCTGCCTGCAAACTTTAGCCCTGGGGTAATCGCCGTCGCTGAATACGAATCTGTAGTTTGTTTGTGAAGTATTGATCGCCATCAATCGATATTGATCAAACTATCGACTTTGTGGATGTCGTCTAGGCGGTCAAAACTTTAGCCCTGGAGGTAGTCGATGGTGCTTAACACGAATCTGAAGTTCGTTTTTGCAGTATCGATCAGCGTCAATCGATAACGATCAAATTACGTGGCGTGAAAATTGCGGAAAATACAGGCGTCTTCTACGTGCGAGGGGATTCGGAAGACGTGCGGAATACGTCGCGTGACGTGCCTGGGGCTCAAAGGACGTGCCAAAGACTTCACTATCCTTGTTTGAGGGTTCAGGTAAACGTGCCTAAGACGTAGTCCGCTAAGGGTGGATCATTGAGTGGGACCAGTAATGGGGAGCCGTTTCACTAAAGGAGGACCAGTAGTGTGGAACACTATACTCCTAGCAGTTATCGTGCTTGTAGCTCCTCCTATAGATGCATGTGGTGCAGTCACAAGAGACGTCGGGGCTCTCACATGTACTCCGTAAGCTAGTTTGTTGGTGGTTCAGTTTATGCTCGTCGGTACACCTATACACAAGCCGCTCGAGACAGTTTACCTCAAACTTGGGTAACTAAACCAAAGTGTATTTTTCACAAGTACAATGCAAAATAGAGCATGTTAATAACATCCAACAACAGAATGAAGAATAGAAAAAAGGTCATGAGAAGAGCGCCAAGTGAATTTTCCCATGTGACTCTTTTATAAGGAGTTTTTTGTTTGCATACCGGCAAAATCTGATAAAGCTCTAAGAGAAATTCTTTTATAATATCCCACGAAATGTCCAATGATCGCGAGAAAGTCGCGATACTCCGAATCGATTCATGTTTCGGCGGTCTTTGCCAATTCTGGGTCGGAGAATTTGTACCCGACCTGTCTAGGAAGAATAGGTCACCGACTTGTTCATCATTTGGCCATCGCAGGTCATTGCTTAGGTCACATTCTAATCGCTTCCACACGATACGCCGTGGAAGTGGAGTGTATGGCGCATCCCAGAAAGAGATGAGATAACGCCGTGCCTTATTCTTTTATTCCACCACTGGTCCACAGTTCCGTACGCGGTAAATCCGTGGAGTGTGCATGAATCCAGCCCAGCGCATGGGAGATGTTTAAAGAAGTCTCGTTACGTTTGCTGACCAACGTCCCCAAACATTCAGACAACAACCCGCAGCACATGTTGCATAGTTTACACGCTTCGGACAGGGTCTATTGAGGCCTAGTAGAATGGTCAGTAGGAAGTGCACCAGAGATGGGCGGAAATTTCGAAAATTTTTCCGAAAAAAAAACTGAAAGGCTAAAAACGCCAGACGACAGAAAACAGAAAATTCCGAAATTATCGCTTCAGCTCTCTATTTTATCTACAAGGTGTCTCGAAAAAATGTATACACTGTTTGAAAGAAGATAAGTTTGCTCACAATAAAGGTACAGAAGAAGTTAAAAACTTATATGAAAGCTTAAAAGAATACAAATTCTTTGACATATGCGCGGTATGGAATATTCCATGCACTCGTCTGAAATTTTGCGTTTTACGCTCGATTGGTTATGTTTCTCTTGAATGTTTGTTATAATTTCTTAAAAAAGTGGCCGCGTCGATTGATTTGTGCTTTTTTAAGGTTTAAACTTTAAAAACTTACTACTGCTTGCGAAAAATGCAGGGTATCCTAAAAAATGCAGGTTCTATTTGAAAGGTTCTAACATTGCTGCTAGTGAAGCTTTCGAAGGTGTCTGAGATTCATATAAAAGCACATGGTAACGGGATGGCTGTGGCGTGTAAATAGTCAAGATTGCGCCACCCACGCGGCTAAAACCTTGCATTTTCGACTCGATTGATTCTGCATAGTTATAATATGTATTCAAGCGAAACACAATCAATCGATGGTAAATTGCAGGGTTTCAGACGAGTGCACGGTGCAATCCGTAGCGCTTATATTTCAAAAAATTCTAATCTCTTAAGGTTTTATATGAGCCTTTAACTTTTCAGTTTCTTTACTGTGAGCAAAGTTATCACCTTTCAAACAGTGTGTACATTTTTTAAGACACCATGTATTATGTTGCCCGAAAAGTTCTCAGCGTTTTGAGTGCTTCACTTTGAACTACCGTAGATTTCTCAAATCTTATCGGATTCAGTCGAAATAAACACCGTTCGAATCAGCACACTTTTGTTCAGTGAAAAAATTAGGTGATCGAGATTCGACAAAATCAACGAAGGCTGATTTGGTTCGGTCCTGATTGATTGTGAGGTGTGTGGGCGAGCGTTCTCGTGCGAAAGAATCGGGCCTTTTCTGTTGACCAATGCTTGCTGAAGTTGACGCAATTTTCTTTGCATTTCGTGGACTAATGCGCAATGAATGCTAAATTTTTACTTAATAATAGAGTAATGAAAAATAGTAACACAAAACGCTGAGAATTTTCCGGACGACCTAATAAATATGTGTTGATCAAGGCGGAACTTGAACCTTTAATCCACCGCGTGTAGGCTCCAACGGCTGCCCACCCCGACTGCCCTTCTCGCTGCCCTCACAAACGAATATAGTTTAAAATTTTGGAAAAAGGAAAAAAATTAGGAATACGCCATGCATTTTACTTCTATGAGCGTATATGTGTTTATGGTCTTTTGGAGCCAATCTCTGAAAGAACAAAGTAAAATGTTGTGCTTGAATATGCCATGCATTCAGTCTTCTATGGGAATCGCAGAGAAAAGGACATCGATCGGTTTGTTGGCCTCGACGAGGACTGAGCTTCCAATCGATTCGCGCTGCTTCGCGATAAACCCCCATCCTGTCCACTGCGCCACCGTCACAGTAGACACTTTAGCAGTATCCTCATCCGCATAATTTATACTTCCTACAGAATTGCTTGATCTCTCATTATCGATCAATGTTATTGATTATTGCCCGTAGTGAATCGTTTGTCGTGGATCATGGGAGCGTGGTAGTGCAGTCAATAAAGCGCCGGCTGCCGCGAGTGCACTCCGAATCGAGGTTCTTGGTTCGGTTCCCGCCCAGGACAACTGTCTTCCACCCGACCCTTCTACACTAACTTGTATATGTAGGAAACATATGCAGTCAAATTAACTCCGCTCGATCCCGTAGCACTAGAACGCGAGGCGCAACCCTTAAAGGGACCGACTAGCGTTGAGGTTTATCCTTCAGCTTATTATCGGGTCTAATTACTGGGGCAAAGCCAACCAGTGGTCAGAGTTGTCGTTAGGTCGGCTGGCTGCTGAAGTAAAGGACACCGGTGGAAGAAAGACAAGAGTGGGCGAGAAATTGAACTCGGTTCCATTGGCGACTACCTCTGTCGCGTTATCTACCATAACCACTCTATTTGGTCAATATTTATGAATAATTGATGTCAAATATACGTAAAAGTGAAAGCGAGGAAAAGGAATTTCTGAAGATGAAACCACGCTAGAGAAGGTGCTTGTTCGCTGCTTCAGGGTAACGAGCGGACATCCTTTTAGCGCTGGTGGCCGTAACCTAACCAAGGTTTCCTCCCAGTTCACCACTATTTTCTCCCACCGCCTGAACGATATGATATAACGTCGTGGAAGCTCGTTTTGCTCGGCTGAGCCGTCGTTTAAACGCTCATGCGAAAGTCTCAGGAGAATCCGAAATGACCCAGATAGCCGGCGACGGCGCTGGGTCAAGGTGACGTGGAGGCCGAGAGCGCTGGCGATCCCACGCCGCGTATCCCGTGGATGGAACAATGAAGAGATTAGGCTTTTTCGAACTACGAGAACTGTCTCCTCGACATGCGAAAGAACATGACGACCAGCCATCAATCAGCTATCAGCGATACGCAGTCACATACCAGGTCATGGCGGCGGAAGTGCAGAAGCAGCTTCAGGAAGTTGCGCTTCATGTCGACGGCCATGTCTGTTTGTGAAGCGAATCAGGAACAGATAGGAGGCTCCCAGAAGCGGATTATGTCGCAGTGTTTCAAAATAGAAGCGAAGGGACGGTACGTCGAAGTCGCCTTCGTCAGCCGGACGCTGGCCGCACGGAGACGGTGGGCGGCGCCGCCGCCTCGGTGAGTACACATGGAGAGCGGTCTGCGGATCACCGGATTCCCTCCAGAAGATATGCTCTCGCTCAGCGCGGCCTTCGTCTTTGAAGACGCCTTCTTCTTCCTCTTCTTCTTCGGCAGAATGACAGATGGATGAAGATGTCGACCGGGAAGAGGTGAATGTGGTGAAATCAGCTCTCGGATACGACAGGGTTCGTTCGTTTCCAGCACTAAGAGCCACATAGAAGTGGAACGCGTGGCGCATCCTGAAGGGTCAGCTTGTCCTGCCCTCCTTCCAAGAAACAGCTGCAACTGTCTTCTCCAAGGTGAGCTACCCGTTCGACACGACTATCTTTAAGTGAGCTCATTTCCACCGCCCAGCTGGGTGGAGTGGCTATCCAAGGTCGAACTTCCCGTGGCTGAAAATCTCTAAAAATGGGTTTCTAAAGCCTCTCAACCTTACAGTAAGCTTGTCTTCTTGCCTGTTTGCGAGCATGACGCATTATACTGGTGTGCTGAAGAATAAAGTCAAGGCCTTAGTCAATCCTTTCTTGAGGTCGCCATGAATTTTACTTCCACTGGATGTTGCGGAGACAAATGACTATTCAGTACTTGGACAAGTCATTGTGAGATGGAGGCCTTCGCTGACCTGGGCAGGACTCGAACCAAGAACCTGGAGAGTAGGTGCAGCTGGCAGCTCGAGCCTACTCCTACTGCGCTACCAAACACGTCGCTTTACTACTGTATTTTATAGCATGTTCACTTTAAAATTGAAGTTTTCTTAAAACTGGACAAGTTTTGGAACAAACTGGGCACTTTAGTTTGAATGCGAACACTAAGCGTCTAATTGGTCATCCCGCGTTCGGTCGGTGCAAGGATTGCTATTGGTTGTGATTAGCTGTCATGGTCCCACACTCCCACAATGCTGTCCACATTCGCGACATGGGCCATACTTTGTATTTTTATTTTCCAAGGCGCGGATAATGAGTCTTCTCTTTACCGACCAACAAAAAAAGAAGAATAAGAACAGCTGATCTCGATAACCCATTCAGAAAATTCCTTTTTCATGGTGTCGTCGTTTTTTTTTTTACCCACGAAACACTCTGTGAAGAATTTTCAACAAAAAACCATCTTAAAGATTGTAATTAATTTGGGGTTCATTAGGGCATGTCCACTAAAACCTTAAATACGTCTAATTTGGCTTGTAAAATGCCGATTTCGTTACTAAGGTGTCAGCAAACATTCATTAATAAAGCCATAATGCAGAATTATAATTTTTAGGACATTCTTTATAGAAAGTTTCTTATTGAAAATTTTTCACAGTGTGATTTATGGTCAGGAAAAAATGACTTCACCACACACAAGAAATTTTTTGAGTAGATTATATATGTCAGCTGTTTTTATTCTATTTTTCATTATTTAGTAGCGCGAAGACTCATGTCTGCGCCTTAAATGAATAAAAAAAGTTTGGCACATGTCGCGAATGTGGACAGCATTGGACTATGGGACCGCGACAGTTAATCATAACCAATCAGAGCACCGACCAACCACGGTATAGCCTATGAGGGTTCCACTGTGCAAGGCCTACCTGACTGGCACGTCCCTTCGACGCTGTTTGATTGGTCCAGCTCTCAATGCTGCCCACATTTGCGACTAGTCCGCACAATGTCTATCATTCTACCTCAAAGAATATTTTTGTAGCTTACAGATAAGGTGCTGGAAAGCAAAGAATTTACGATTTACGGCGTTTTTCGTAATTACGATTGACGAAATTTCGAATTTCATTCACGCTCACGCTTGGATTTTTTTGTTGCTAGGAGACCCAGCGGAGAACCGCCTTTAACCTTCTCTAGAGCAGCTTTGGGTGGTCTTTCAACCCTTTTAACTCCTCATTTTCATGGTTACTACTCGACAGAATGGATGTCTGGGCTAACTACGAGGTGTCAACGGCGAAGTATAGCTACATACATGCCTCTCTCTCTTTGGCGAGTAGAGCTATGACCACTAAACGTAAATCGGACTAGATTTTTGGAGCGCGAAACTTGGATTGGAGCATGGTTTCCTTCGGACGACCGCTGAACACTGACGCACGACCACCCTTTACATCAATTGTCTTTCCCCAACGTGCTGTTAAGTCATGGATGCCTTTTCTCCAAAACGTGGCCGGTTGCGATTCGAAAAATGTGAGCAGTGCCTCCTTGACATCCTCTCGGTTCCTGAATTGCTGGCCGTCCAAATAGCGCTGAAGGCTTGAAAACAAATGATAATCAGAAGGAGCGAGATCTGTTGAGTAAGGTGGATGAGGAAGAACGGTCCATCCGCAGTCCGCCAACTCAGCCGCCGTCGCTCTAGCAATATGCGGTCTGGCGTGGTCGTGTTGAGAATACACCTTCACTTGCTCTCCTCGTGTGGTTTGAAGGTGGGCCCTCAACTTCCTCAGTTGGTTGAAGTAAACCTTTGCCGTCACTCTTATCCCTTCGTTCAGCAGCTCCCAGTATTCTACGCCGAGAACGCTCCACCAAATGCATAGCATCATCTTTTCACCTGAAGGTCGGGTTTCGGAACGTCCTCTGCCTCTCCAGTTACGTCAACCCACTGTGCACGCCGGTGATAATTAGAGTAGAGTATCCACTTCTCATCTCCGGTGACAAGGTTGTCCAGCCATCCGTGGGTACGTCTGAGGGTAAGGAGAGACAGAGCGACATCGGCTCTGCGATCCATGTCATGTTGTGTCAAGTCGTCAGGTACCCAGCGACCCAACTTTTGCACCTCGCCAATCGACTTCAATCCTCGAACGACTGCTGAGTGACTAACACCAAGAGTGCTTGATAGTTCGCGAGTGGTTTGGTATGGGTCTGCTTCCACTCTGCTTCGGAGGCCATCCAAATCCGGTGTCATCGGGCGCCCTTCTCGTTCATTATCTTCAACGGAGAATTCACCAACTGCAAACTTCGAGAACCACTGGTACACAGTACTTCGAGCAGGAGCACTCTCGTTGTAAACATCCTTCAGGCGACGATACGATTCGTTGGCATTGAGGCCAGATTGATGCAGGAATAACATGACGTGCCGAATATGCATCTCAGTTGGGATGAATTGGTTAGCCATAATAGCTGACGTCAACAACGCAGAAGTGAATGTTAGGAACAGTTTTGTAGCCCTTTCCTATCTCTATCGATCGATCATTTACGCGTTGATACATGTGAGAAATTTGGCGGGAAAGTGCGCTTTCAATTCAGGAGGGATCAAATGTCCGAGAACTTATGCACCAACCTAATAAAATCAGTGGATGTCGTTGTGGAGCGTGGGATGGTGGGCGAAACTGACATTTTACAGTTGCCCCTCCCGACTAGGATAGATATAAACTTCCGTAAATTTCGATTTTTGAGTCTTTCTGCAGCCGAGGGGTCTATCCCAACCGACGTACCGAAGAGATTGATGCCTGTGAACGGAAGCGCCTCTCCTGCTGCCTTCATGTGTGATATGCAGAGATTGCGCCGTGTACTCGTCCAGTATATCGCGACACTTATTTATTGATAGAGCATTACAGCCCAGTCAGCCAGTAGGGGTGTGGGTTTAAGTCTCGCCTGGCGCTAGAGTTTTGATGGCAACAAAATATCGTTATGAGAGCTTAAAACCTTATAACAAACCACTTGAGGCTTGAAGCAAATGAAGTGAATCGTCTATCGATAGTTCGAATGGCTGTTTACCTGCAATTTTGCAGCGTACGGGGTAAAAACTGGAGCTATCCTAATTGAGGGGGGGGGGCATAGTGATCTGTATCTCCAATCCGTTGTTTGAGTTTTTAACAGAGCATCAGCTGTTGTTTTATTCAAATTCACTGGATGTGGTTGTGTGGCATAGAATGGCGTAGACGCAAATAGCGTTTTTATGGCTGCTCCCTCCCGACTAGGATTGATCCGAAAAGCCTCACAATTCTCTTGCTTCTAGAATGATAAACGCGTAAACAACGCTTGAAGCATAAGTCAATAAGCATCACGATGTACTGGACGAGTGCAGGGCGCAATCCGTCGGAAAGTTTCGCCGGTATTTTGCCATTGTGCAAAATTACGACCGACTTTTTGTGGCTAGAGATTCGCTCCGATATTGGCGGTGGCTGAGTAGGTAAGGTAGCGGATTCGTAGGCATGAGGCCGAGGGTTCGAGTCCGCTCGGTTTTTTTGCATGCTTATAGAAGTGCCACCTTCAAGTAAAGCTGTAGAAGCTACCCGGACCTCTAGAAGCTATGAAATCATTGAAGATTGTGGTTTCCGCATCGATCTGATTGAAACCCTGCCCTTGAAGTTGTCGGTAAGGATGAATGATAAAGGACGGCGCTACGCAATCCATTTTGGGGATGCGCCACGCATTCTACTTCTACGGGATGTCGTGGAGGCGATTTGAAAGCGTGCTTTTGGGTTTTGAATGGAAGAATTAGTTGGCCTGAGCGGGAAATCCGAACCAGGAACCTGGTTCCGGGTGCACGTGACAGTCGGCGCCTCCTCCGACTGCGCTACACGCGCCCGTCAAAGTTGTCGATACGACCGAAGATAGTTCAATCCGTTCCAGACTGACTAGCCTGGCGAACACGCTAGATGAGGCAGTGTTTCTTAGACAGGGTCACTCACTTCAGGAGCGTTTTTTTCACGAGGGGTAGTACCTTCTCTGTTTCTGGAGATGCGCGTGCCAGATTCTGATGGATTCTGCTAGCTTGGCAGCAGTAGGCATCCGCTTTGATCGATTCACCCAGCTTCATCATGATTTCGTGATGGGAGACTCCAGCAGAATCCCACCAAACAATGACCATGTTCTTCTTTTCATGCAAATTCTGCTTCGGATAAATTTCGGGTGTACAACTTTCGTCTCCTATTGTCGTACAAGGTTAATTTTTCATCGCAGAATTCACGATTCGGTCGAAAAATGGTTCGTTTTTGTTGCGTCAAAGTAACGCCGTTGATATTTCACGCTTTTTTCGTTTTTTTTTTCACTTTTTGCGCTTTTTTCACTTTTTCAAATTTTTTCAAATGCTTGATGAGATCCGAAAATCACACTTGAAGATTTTCCGCTAACTCGCGAGCAGTTTTTTGCACCAATGACTCCAAGGACCAGATTCATCGACCGCTTATCGCCCTGTAACGGTGAAAATACCGCCAAACCCCCTGGTTTGGCATTTATCAGCATCGGTATTTGGTGGTATTGCTATCGTTAGAGGGCGGTAAGCGGTTAATGAATCTGGCCCAGGTAGCCCTCATCAAGTTCGCGTATCCTTCCTCGACCTGGTTCATCCTGAGATGAACCAGGTCGAGGAAGGATTGAAGAAGCATCCGGTTCCCTGGCGTTCACAAATAAGTCGCCTCTAGATTTCGTATAGATAAGTTTGAGCCCGTGAAGCAGAATGATGCGGATTTGCTCCATATAGTTCATCTTGAACATTTATTTGTCCAGATTTTCCCGAAAAATCAAATTTTAAACAAGCGAAAATCATAAAACAAACAAGCATTAAATAAGTTCGAAGATGTTGCACAACAACATGAAAATCAAAATGAATAATACGAAAAAATAGTAGTTTAAAAGTATGATGCGAAAAAAACGCAATTATTTTGTAAACAGCCTAATATTTCTTGAGGAGGAGCCTCTCTCGGACAATTGAATCCAGTTCATCCGAACTCAACTTCTTCTGAAGTCCATGGTGAATTACCTTCGTCTCGTCCGTCTTATTTCTTGAGCTAGATTGTCGGTGGTTCAGTTTATGTCCGTCGGTACAGAGATACACCAGTCATAGGTCACAGTTTACCTCAAACTTGGGTAACTAAACCGAAACTGTATATTACACAAATACAATACACAGAGAATTCTGAAAACATTCTATAAGAAGTCATGTGAATTTTCCCATAGAACTCAAAGCGAAACTTTTTTACAGTATCCCACAAATCGTCCTATCGTCGCGAGAAAGTCGCGATATATCTTATGGGGCTGGATCATACAGCTCTGTGCTCTCCGTGGTTTGGCCGATCTATGCCTTGGTGGCGTGAATAGGCAGCAGATTTTTGAACAGTTTTTATCGATTTTTGTTTCTTGGACCTCTCCTTGCTTCTGGAGAATATCGGACTGGAGGACCTCTCAATGGTACCTTTCCGCAATTTCACTACGCATTTTACGATGCTCGAAGGTGTACTTCTGGAGAGTAAGACTAAGAATGACTTACAGGAACTCTGTAGTGACGCTCATGGCTCTCACTTCATAGCATGAAAGTCTTGATCCAGTATTTAATATTTTGCTTCAATTTTTCTGCGAATCTGTCAGCTGCACCATGAAGGGGCTCGACCACCTAGGGCTGTTCCGTTTCAGACAAAACTACGCCGTCTGGACTGCTCAAAGTGCCTTCGTGGAAGACGTCATCGAGCGCCGACGGCCATACTGTTCATCGTAACGACGATGAAAACAAATAAAAATTACCTGCGTCGTTTTGTGTTTTTACCCGTTTTCTATGTCATAGAAACTTTGTAACACGCTGAAATCGCTGAAATTTTGGAAAAATTCAAAAACCCCGTTGCAGATAGAATTGCAGCATTTGCCAGGGGAGTTTCTCTACGTGTAGGAGGCCACAGCGATCAGCCAGGAAGCACGGTAGGTTACACGGTAGGTGCGGTAGATGACTACATGACTGCACCTCTTCTTGGCAGTTCAGAACTGGTGCACGGTTTTGAGCTTGGAGCTTCTTCATGATTCAGTCACCAAGACCTTTTGCCACTGTTGGTTGGATTCCGCGCTGTTTCTCATGAAAGTCGCACAGTTGGTACAAATCACGCCGCATTTCGACGTTGCGCTTTCACTTTGGGTACAACATCAGTAGCCATTTATCCTTGCTGGGGGATCTCTCAAGACTCCTGGGTAGTACTTTCAGCCATACAGAAAAATCCAAATAAGAGACGTCTTTCTTTCTCGTCGGTCGTTCTTCTTTCTCTCCTTATCGAGGGTTTTTCTACTCTGTTTGGCCGGCTGCTTTCTTTCCGGTCATGCTCTATATTTCTAAAACCTCAAACATGAGTAATTCAACCACTCTCCATGTTTAATTACCCAAGTTTGAGGTTCTCTTTTGGGCCTACCTAAAAATGTCGTGACACTGCATGTGTGGCTGGAAAGAATTTTGACAGGATTCCTTTCACAGATAGAGACATGAGACAGAATCTGAGGTGAGGTCTAAGGTTAAATCACAGGTCCAGCCCGGGACAAAACTTATGTCCTTCAACAAAGAAGAGCGCAAGAAGAGCGTGGGGTTTCATTCCCTTTGCCTAATGGGTTCTTTATCACTTTTGATTCGGTCCAAGTTAGGTGCAAAAGAACCTGTATGAAGTTCTGGCACTGGTAGTTAGTGTGCCCTACACCGGGAGGCGGGAACGCGCTAGCCAATCAGGATATCGACAGAGCACGCCCCTTCTATGTGGCACGCCCAAGGGATGTGAACTGACTGGTCTGCTCGTTCAACTTTCTTATGTAGGCCATTTCAGCGGCTAGTACTAACGTTCCTATTGTATCCTAGGTGAATACGTTGACAATTCTATCGGTTAGTGAAATATGGCTCGTTGAACCTACCGAGTTAGGGGAGGGGCTGAAAGCTTACCTTGAAATCGCCCAATCGCAGAAGACAATATTGTGTTGTAATACTGTGCGATTCCATAGTAAACTATCGGAATCCCTAACTCGGTAGGTTCAGGTGGGAGAAGGTTCTCACATACGCTTGAGACTCTTCGCTGGTGACGAGGAATATGAACATTGGTACTAGTCGCTAATATGACCTGCATGAGAATGAAGCAGACCAATCAGAAGCAGAGGAAATGCCACGAAGAAGACCAGTTCCCTGATTGGCTAGCGCGTTCCCGCCTAACCAGCTACCGAATTGTCATTGATTTTACATGGAATACGACGGTGAAGCAGTAGTTCCAATTCCTGAATGCTGAGTGAACTGGGGAAAAGGAGAGGTGAATGGGTATCCCCAGCAGCAGCGTCGAAACGTAGCGGACTGTTGCGTGTTCTGCGGCGAAATTTGTTTCAATTGTGCGTCTTCGATTAGAAGTTTCGGTACTAGTCGTTGATGTGGCCTACATGGGAACATAGACGAGCGTCAGCCAATCAGATCCAAACAAACACGCTCATGCTCATGTTCTCCTTCTCGATATTTCTCGTCAATGTGTAGGCCACATTGACGAGAAATATCGAAGCTGGAGGCAGAAGGTCTTGCGGGCTGTGTCGTAGAGAAGGCGAGGATCTACCACCAGCTCCAAGTCGTGGACCAAAACGTCGTTCTGGCGCCGCCATGGAGAGGTGCATCGGAAGGGTGACCTTCGCAGCACGCGGACACGTCGCCTTCTGGGAACAGTAACGAGGATGAGCCAAAAAGGCAGAAAGGAAAGTCTTCCAACGCGTCTTTTGCCGAATGGCGGCGGTATGTCGAGCTGGTGACCGCTCGTCTGCGAGCCCATTTCTAGGTGGGTTTTCGGGGCAATCATATAGGTCAGAAATTTGATCGACGTACGCAAATGGACCCCGCACCACCATCCCTGCGCCAATGAGAAAGGCGGACGAGTTACGCTGATGCGCCAGCGACAACGGACGAGTTTTCCCGCTGCTCCATTGAGAAAAATGGACGAGTTCCCCGATGCTCCATAGGTAATGGGCGAGTTTTCTCACTGCACCAATGGGAAAAGTGGACGAGTTGCCCTGCTGCACCAGCGACAATGGACGAGTTGTCCCGTTGCTCCAATGAGAAAAGCGGACGAGTTACCCTGCTGGGCCAGCGATAATGGACGAGTTATCCGGCTGCTCTATCGAGGAAAGTGGACGAGTTACCCTGCTGGGCCAGCGATAATGGACGAGTTATCCGGCTGCTCTATCGAGGAAAGTGGACGAGTTCCCCGATGCTCCATAGGTAATGGACGAGTTTTCTCACTGCGCCAATGAGAAAAGTGGACGAGTTACTCTTCTGCGCCAGCGACAATGGACGAGTTGTCCCGTTGCTCCAATGAGAAAAGCGGACGAGTTACCCTGCTGGGCCAGCGATAATGGACGAGTTATCCGGCTGCTCTATCGAGGAAAGTGGACGAGTTACCCTGTTGCGCCAATGATAAAAGTGGACGAGTTTCCCTGATGCTCCATGGGCAATGGACGAGTTACCCTGTTGCGCCGATGAGAAACTCTCCCAGCAGAGACGGTCTGGCCCTCAGTTGTCTCCGTTCTTGTTACTTTTGCTCAAAACTTTCGTCTTTATTTCGCATAAACAACGACCAAAACACTTTAAAACAACAAATACACACAATAAACAGGGCAGGAATAAACAGCTCGTTGACGACGACTGCAGGGAGCATAGATAGGGTACAGAGAGGCTATCCATCTGGGGATAAAAAAGAAAGCATGGGTGGGCGCTCGTCGACGCCATAACAACCGAGATATCACCGGAACCATAAAGCCATAAGAAGGGGCAGGGGTAGGGAATGGACATGGGCACGACGAGAATCGGCGGGCAGTGACTGGACGAACAGCGTCGTACACAGGGGATACATATACAAATCAGTGAATAAACAGATCAACACAACGAATCACGGCGACGGCAGTCTCTCGACGACGACACGCAGCAGCGCTGCAGCTCGAGCCGCTGCATGAGCCTGAAAGCAGCTCATCATGAGATGGAATGCCAATTGAACGCTTAAAGATACGAAAGGGACCTTCTGCGGTGATGTTGCCGCAGTGTTCTCGAACTATCTCTCGACCTCCTGGGATTTCGTTGAATTAACGACAACAACAACATCTATATTCGACCCGTACCGCGGCTTGGAGTTTCGTCATCCCTTCTGATTGCTTTTTCCTCTTCTCCGACTTCGTTCTTCGCCTTCCTGTCCGTTTTCGCGAACTTCTCGAACTTTCACGAATGATGAGCAAAGGGTGCTGCGAAAACGGACAGGAAGGCGAAGAACGATGTCGGAGAAGAGGAAAAAGCAATCAGAAGGGATAACGAAACTCCAGGCCGCGGCACCTGTCGAATACAGAAGTTGGTGTTGTCGTTAACTTAACGAAATCCCAGGAGGTCGAGAGATAGAAGGCGGTCAAGTTTGATTCTGAACCCAAATGGGCACTTCTCGAAGCAAACTAGATGCATTTAAAACTAGTGACGTGATAACAGTTTGGGTTAGGCGAACACATTTTCAACGAACGTCATAATTATTTTTAATTCGAAAACTCTCTTAACCTTTAAAAAAATACCAATATGAATTTGAAGAGCTCTGTTTGATTACAAAAGTGCACAGTTCCTAATGAAGTGCCAGCTTCGAACAGCATCCATTTGACGTGAAATTCGCACACGAAAGCTTTTCTCGACAGATGTGCTTGTTTAAAGACTATGAAGGTGGCCATATTTTTAGCGCCAAATTAAGAGAATGCGCCATGCCCTCGCCTACCACGTCGCGATTTTTATTCGATTGATTACAAAATTTTTGTTTACATAGAGTTTCACATCTGTAGGCGATACAACAACAACAACAACAACAACAACAAAGTCTAAAGAACACACATATAGCCTCACTTTGGTGCTTCATGTAAGCATCATTTACACCAACAATCGAATTGTTTTTTGTTGTGCTGTTTACAGATGTGAAATTTCACGCAAACAGACATAAATCAAGTAAAAATCGTGACGCCTTGCATGAGAACACAGCTCAATCTCTTTTTTGGCACAAAAATAGCCGCCTTCCTGTTTTTGAAAACAAGCTTTAAACCAATATTTTTCCGCAAAGAATAAAATTTGTATAAAATTTCAAACAATGCGATGGAGCCCAGAAACTGTATACATATACGCTCTCATTCTTTCAGCTACAGAAGTGTGCTTGGGGTTATTTGAAAATGCCAAAAAGAAACGTTTTTCAGCGTTGTCGAAGCAAAGAGATTACGCCAGGTGCTCGTCTCGTACATCATTATATTTACACGATTTATAGTAAAAATTGGACCTATCGTAGTCGGGAGGGGCACATATCTAAAGAGTACTAACACATCGACTTGAGACTTACCGAGCAAACACGAGAAAATGGACATGAATTTAGAAAATTCCCGAATAAAAAAAGAAAAATTACATTTGTTTTCGCCACGAGGTTGTAAGGAGGCGAAGTTATGGGGTAGAGCGTTCTACCCACTCGTCCCCTGGCCCCCGAATCCCCTGGTTTGCTCGAGAGCCCCGTGGCTGCCTTATGAGATAGTGGAGACGTAGACATTTGCCACGCCTCTGTTTAAAGGACGGGGAGGGCGTAGAACGCCACTCCGCCCAAAGTTATGTGCCCTGTTAGATCCTGGTTATGACATGTCAGGCGGCGGTCAGCACGCGGCATGCGGCTTTATGCGTCTTCCTCACCATGTTAGATTCCGGTTATAACATGTCAGACGGTGGTAAGCACACGGCAAGCCTCCATTGCGTCGCTCTTTGCCCGCCGAGACGGTTTAAAACCGCGGCGATTTGATTTTTTTGTTTGTTCGCTCGTTTTTTTTTTTTGTTTCGTTTGGGTCCTATCTTCTTCTACAGGAGCTGGCCGGTAAGTCTCAAGTCGATTTATTACATGCTTTCTAGATAAGTGCCCCCCCCCCCCCCGACTAGGATAGATCCTAAAACTTACCTTGCATAGAGGTAATGAGGTGCATCGCGGGGAATAGAGCGTTGCATCTAAACTGGTCGGAGGTCGGGGAAAGGGCACCGTACTAAGCATTCTTGACAACAATATGTAAATTGGAGGTGAACTCTTCTTTCTATAAAGGCGACACACATATAGACCTACGCGTGAGAACCCGGGAAGGAGGTCACCCTGCTGCTGTCTGCTTCACGACAATGAGGAGGATTTGGAGACCATCAGCTTCAATATAACGTCATAGATAGAAAACAGCACACGGATGAAGATGCCGGGTCGATATCAGGAAGGTGAGAAGACGGTGCAGCGCGAATTGGTCGGGGCGAAGTGCGGGAACAACCGATCGGCCGGTGGTCATCATCGACCGACCACCCACAGAGGCGGTCAACGAGGAGACGGCCAACTAGTTTCCCTCCACCTGGACTGAGGACGAAGCCTCCCGCACGATTCTAGGCCTCTACGCTTCGAGGTTTCCTTGGGAGACAGCTGCTAATCCAAGAAAGCAGGAGGCAGAGGTCAGGGTCTGCCATGGTGGCGCAGGGTGGCCACCCGGAATCCAAGTGGATGTGCGTTCGATCATCGACTGACCACCCAGAGAGCCAGTCAGCGAACTAAACACGGACCCCACGGAGCTATTTTGGGTAGAAAACGTTTACTTTGCCTCTTCTACCTCGGCCTGACCTAGAAAACACGACGACATGTGGGATTAGCGGCTATGTGAGCCTTGCTCTGGCATTTTTTAATTCAATTTTCAGCCTATTCTGACAATCAACCAGCTCCCAATCTCCCCTTGGCCCAAAAGACTCCAATCTAACAAAATTCCCACCTGCCACAGCTTGCTGGCGCGACTCAGCCCATGCTGGTAGTCGGCGATGCCTCTGATCAACGACCACGAGTCGATGCGAGATCCGCTGATGGCGGCGATCACCGAGTCGAAGCCGGCGTCCAGCGCACGCAGCTCGAACTCCTCGCCGAACTTGGCCCGCAGCGCGCTCACCGACTCCTCTTCGCTCTCCTCGCCGTGTCGCTTGAAGTTCGCCATCGCTCCGACGGCGCCCACGTGCACCTCGGGGCTCTTTCTAGTGGCCTGGTTCGGATGCGGCACCACCACGACGTTGCCGCCGCCGACGGGCAGCGCCAGCACATCAGAGTCGGCCGACGGCTGCGAGAAGTCGAAGTCTCCGCCGGCGTCGTGAAGGCGTCTCACCGCCTCGTCCGTCATCTCGTTCCATTTGCACAGCAGTTCTTCGCCTCCGTCCTCGACGATCTTGCTGATCACATGGTCGACCGGGTTCCATTTCCTATAAAATTCGAGCATTCACTGTACTGAGAGGATAGAGAGGCTTGAAAGCAGGCTAGAGCGAATGCCCTTACCTGACAGCGAACCCAGAAAACGCCTCCGTTTTGCGGTCGACAATCATATCGTACGAGTAGATGTAGGCATCCGGCCGGCTTGCGCTCACAATCACATCACCTAAATCAGAATCACTAAAAACAGCGTTTGACCGATTCCTCGACAAAACGAGCCACTTTGGCACTCGAAATGGATGTCTGCCATGGTTGCCAGATACTTAGACCATACTCTGGTCAGATTTACGGTAAGCCGGAAGGCAAAAACGAATGCCGTAGAGAGAATCTCCATCCTTCAAGTAGTAACGAAACGTGGTTTGTTTTTGCCGAATCCTTAAAGCAAACGAGCAGGAAGTACCCAAAGTTTGTATTGGCCAACGGTTCCCAGGGTTGAGCTTACCACGAAGGGGCCAAGAAGAGGCGGCGTGGCGTGGGTGGCGCAGGGGTAGAGGTACTGCTTCATGTTATGACGTTGAGGGTTCAATTCCCAAGCTACGCATCGTTTTTGCATTTTTACCATAGTATCGAACTTCCATGAAGAAGCGCTATCCGTACGTTTTTCTTGAGTTTGCTGCGGCATGATGTTTTCACCCCATATTCCTTCTCGACACCTCGTGATGCACCAGCAATTTTTCTAATATGCAAAATACCGGATCGCGGCATGACTGGAGTATCTACTCCAGGAATCGAGAAGCTTACAGTTGTTGGGCACTTGTGGGAAAAGACATGCTCAAGGAATGGGAGCATGGTTTTCGTCGTCATAGTGTGTAAAGTACCAGCGGCGACAAATTTGCATGTTCCAAAGATGATTTTCTGTGGTAGTTCCTCCCGAAATCGTGATTGAGCCTTCACTGGAAAGTGACGTCGTGACATCGGCACAGTAGTCTTCTGGTTCAAAATTGTGATGCTCTTTTTGATGCTGGACCTAGTCGAAGAAGGGCTCCATGATTTTGAACCAGAAGACGACTGTGCCGATGTCACAACGCCACTTACCAGTGAATGCTCAATCACGTTTTCGGGGAGAACTTCCACAGAAAATCACCTTTGAGACGTGCAATTTGTCGTCCCTGGTACTTCACACACTATGACGGCGAAAACCATGCTCCCTTTCTTTATGCATGTGTTTTCCCACAAAGGCCCGACAACTGCAAGCTTGTGGATTCCTGGAGCGGATTCTTCAATCATACGGCGATCCGGTATCCTACTATATATAATCGGCTAATGTCACGTGTCCGTCACGGGGACGGGGGACTGAAGCCAAAAGATGCCTACGACAGTGTGGCGTATGCCAGCCGGGCTTTCTTTCAGCTTAACCATGGGAGATTGCTGGCGAACTATATCCCTGGCGGCTGGTCGTCCAAGTTTACGATATTTTCAGCGGGCAGGGTATGAATGGGGATCAAGTGCAGAACGTAAGGAATCAGAAGACGCGCCCTAGACGTCTTTCAACATGCGTTGGGGCACAGAAGGCATACTGAAGACGTCGTCCAACGTGCGCGCACGGATTCAGAAGAAGTACCAAAGACGTCGTCCAACGTGTGTCAGGATTCGGAAGACGTGCCGTAGACGTCCAACTTGGGATTCCAAGTAACGGGGACAAGTAGGACCAGTGAAGAGGGGATCAGCAAAGGGGACCACTAGAGGAAGGGGGATACGGGTCACAGAAGTCGTGGCACGTGCGTCAGGGTGCAGAAGCGTCATAGACGTCGCGACAACGTGCTGACACGTGAGTCGGGACCTAGTGTCACATGTGCGTGCTTAACTCTTATTCCGTTTCTTCGCGAGCAAATAAGTAAAGAAGTATTAGCGGGGAGGGAGGTGGTGGGAGAGGTAGACACAGATAAACTATGAGATTCGGAGGAGTATCATATTATCGGACAATAAACGGTGTCGACCTGTCGACCAATCCCGATTAATTTCAATTATGTTTCTGCAGATTTCTGCAAATTTCTGCAAATTTTAATTATGTCCGATTTTATTTTTTATTTAATAAAGAAAGAAGGCCTAAAGGAGAGTGGAGGAAGATTGGGGTTGTTCTATTCTCGGGGTTTGGTGCAAAGCCCCCTTCAGACGTTTGGCGGCCGCTAGGCCGCTGAACGTCTGGTATTGCATATTTGAGACATTGCTAGCGCATCATGATGTGTCTACAAGGAATATCTACATAGTGAAACCATCATCCCGCAGCAAACTTAACAAAAACGTTTGGATAGCGTTTCTCCATGGAAATTCAATACTAGGGTAGAAGTGCAAAAACGAGACACAGCTCGGGAATAGAACCCTCGAAGTCATAACATGAAGCAACACCTCTACCCCTGCGCCACACCGACCATACCGCCGTCGGCTTCCGGCGCCTCTGTTGACCCTGCGGACACTTAGCCAATACAAACCTTCAGTGCTTCCTACTCGTTTGCCCCAAGAATTGGGCAAAAACGAAACATGTTTTGTTACTATTTGAAGGATGGAGATTCTCTCTATGGTATTCGCTCTTGCCGTTTCGCCGTTTCGTTTGGAGACAGCTCCTTTGTTAGAGAAGCCGAGGTTAACTAGAGTCGAACATGAATACAGCCATAAATAAGGGAATGAACTTTATCCTAGTCTCACTTACCCTTAACATGACGTTATTCCACTTTTTTGTTTAAAATAAAACTTTAATTCATCTCCAATGTGCCTGGCAATTCTTTTTCCTCAACTTTGAAACCAATTTTTCGTTTACTTACCCAGACGCGCATGCCTCTTCGCATCCGTGAAATGTGGCACCGCTCCACCTACGCCGACCACGAACACGTGCTCGATATTTTGGAAGTTTCCGAGCAGCCTTAAAAGCGGGCATAATTCTGAGAATGGCCGCTTGCAGCTCCTCGTCCACGAAGTGCGAGGGCGGACGTACTTTGGACATTCTTCTGCTAACGATTCAATGAAGCAGCTCGTTCGTGTTCCTCCCACATCATCACATTCCACTGAACCGTCGCGCATTCTTGGCCAAATAAGTCGAAATATCCTAGCACACACTATGCTCTGGCGCATTGGCGGTGCACCAGCATGCAGAGTGTGCTACGATATTAGGACTTATTTGGCTGAGAATGCTCGACGGTTCAGTGGAATGGGTTGACGTGGTAGTAAGATGGATCGAACCGCTTCATTGAGCCATCAACAGAATCAAAGTACGTCCCCTTCGCAGTATGTGCGGGCATTGCGAGAACTGGTTCGGGCAATAAACCGCTCGAAGTGAGACGAACCTGGTCGTTATGGAGCCTGCGCTGGTCGTCGCTTCACGGGAATCACCAATCGACGCGAGTTTCGTGGCCACAACACGATGCTCTCCAATTCGACCCATCGTGTACACATTCGAGTCGCCTCCGGACTTGTACTGAAACCGATAATATCATATGTACCGTTTCCGCTTGCAATTGACCACTTTTCAAATCAAACTGAACAGTTTCCCAAGCCAATTTGAAACTTTTCAAAACAATTTGGATACTTTTCAAATCAATCTGGAGACTCTTTGACGTATTCTGAAATGAAAAGAAGGCATGGGTATTGAATTCATCTTGGACATTTGCACATTCAGTAAAGAAATTCACTTTGTTATCAATGTCGAAAACGCTAACAGCATCTATTTGAGCTGTTACAACTTCATAAGAAATAAAATCTAGCGACCTCATAGTTATCTATGCTCTCCATATAAAATTTATGGCTAGAACAACCACCAACAAGAACTTTTTCAAACCAAATTGGACACCCTGCTGGCCTTAAGACCTTTGAAATTAAAGCAAACTCTTCCAAATCGAAATCTGCTACAGGCAAATTAGACTGCAGACTCGATAAGATGGGTAGAATAATTTTTTGCTGAAGAAAAATTGGATCTATCCTAGTCCGGGGGAGCCACATAACTATTAGGTTGTAACGAAATAAATGGCACTGAACCACTGTAAATTTAAACAGTTAATATCTCGGCTTGTAGGCAAGTTTATTAATCGAAATAAAAACCTTCTGATTCTACACATCTTTGCCAACGTGACACAAGCTTTTTTATCCCAGTAGCATAAAAATGAGAAGTTCTGGAATTGACGAAATCTTCGAAGGCACTTTCGGCATCCTGTTGGTATTTGAATATTTTCCCTGCCAAGAAGTCGCCAAGATGCTTGAAGAAATGGTAGTCTGTTGGGGAGAGGTCGGGAGAAAACGGAGGATGTGGTAGAGTTTCAATGCTCAGCTCATTCAATTTCTGCAACGTCATTCGTGCTACATGGGGGCGACCATTGTCGTGCAGAAGGAGAACTCGCCTTCGGTTTACCAAGGCCGGCCGGATATCCTTCAACTTTTTCATCATTTCTTCAGTTTCAATGCAGTACTTCTCTGCCGTGGTGGATTCACCGGGAGGGAGGAAGCTGTGGTGAATAATTCCCAGCGAACACCACCATACTGTCGCCATTGCTTTCTTTTGGTGCAATTCCGGCTTCGCAAAAACCTTGGGGCTCTCATCGCTGTCCACCCACTGTGCCGATCATCGCCTGTTGTCGTACATTATCCATTTCTCGTCACAGGTTACGATGCGATCAAGGAATGGGTCCGTTTCGTTCCGTAGAAGCAGTGCGGACGAGATCTCATATCGTCGGTTTCTTTGCTCCTCAGACAGCTCGTGAGGCACGCATCTTTCCAGCTTTTTGGTCTTTCCAATTTCCTTCAGATGCTGGGCAGCTGTGTTGTGACTGACGCCAAGAACCTTCGCTATCTCCCTGGTACCTCTGTGTGGATCCTCCTCTACCACATCTCTCAGCTTGTCCGCATCAACATCACCATGCCTCCCACGACGTTCATGTTCTTCCAAGCTCTCATCTCCATTCCGGAACTTCTGATACCAACCATACGCCGTCCGAATTGTGGAACATCCTTGAGAGAATGCGGCGTTGATCTTCTCGTCCTCCTCCTTAGCTGTAGTGCCCAGCTTGAATTCATACAAGTAAATGCCTCGGATTACCCTTTTGTCCATCTGCAAAAAAGTCAATAAAACTCTAAAGTTCTCCCACTTTTACATAGAAAATTTGGTACTCACCGGTAGAGCAAGGTTTGCGCTTCTAAATGATATGCCACATGTTACGGTTTGTTCTTGATCAAACGCGTAAAGACGCGCCAAAAAATGGCGCGAGCCAGTGCCATTTAATTCGTTACAACCTAATAAAAAGTAGGCAACAAAATGAATTGAGACTTACCGAGCGGCTCCTAGAGAACGAGTTGCAACCTAGAAGAATCCAAAAACAAACGAACGAACAAAAAATAAACAAAAAATCGCCGCGGTGTACAACCGTCTCGGCGGGCAAAGAGCGACGGAATAGAGTCATGCCGCGTGCTGACCGCCGCTTGACATGTTATAACCACGATCTAACATGGTGAGGAGGGCGTATGAAGCCGCATGCCGCGTGCTGACCGTCGCTTGACATGTTATAACCAGGATCTAACCTGGTGAGGAGGGCAGACAACTCTGCCTTCTTACAACCGTAACAAATGCACTTCTTTCGTTTTTTCTTCGTGACTTTTTCTTGTTTAGGTCCTGTGTTGTTCTGTAGAAGCCGCTCTGTAAGGCTTGAGTGAATTTGTCACATATAATACTTTTTAGTTATGTGCCGCCCTCGGACTAGGATAGATCCGAATAAGAAAATCCTTTTGCTGAAGAAAAATTTAGTATAACTTTCTTTGAAAATTTTTAGTTCACCTCTCCCAAGATGTGTAGTAATTTTGTTAAATTTTCATTTTTTGGAGAAAAATTACAAAATTTGTCTTAAAGCATAGCAAAGAAGCAAGCATATTGTCATGAAATCATCAAAGAATCAGAATGTGCCATGACTCAAAAAGTTCGCCGCAACGTTATTCGATTGATAGTGTAAATGCCACTCACAAGAACCACCAAAGTGAGGATATGAGTGTTCTTTACAGTTGCTTTTCTTTTATCATTAACGAGAGTGAAACTTCATGCAAAGAGAAATTCTGCTAGCAATATAAAAAATTTAATACAGAAATATAGAAAGCAAATAATAAAAAATACGTTATAAAAATCGCGAGGTCTTGTAAGAGGACATGGATAAAAAATACAATACAAAAATCGCGAGGTCCTGTAAGAGGGCATGGGGATCTATCCTAGTCCGGGGGCCACATAACTTACCGAGTGGCTCCTACAGAACAACATAGGACCGTAAACAAGAAAAAGTCACAAGGAAAAAAAAAACGAAAAATTACATTTGTTGCGGTTGGAAGCAGGCAAAGTTGTGTGCCCTCCTCACCATGTTGGATCCTGGTTATAACATGTTAGGCGGCGGTCAGCACGCGGCATGCGGTTTCATGCGCCCTCCTCACCATGTTAGATCCTGGTCATAACATGTCAGCCGGCCTCCATTCCGTCGCTCTTTGTCCGCCGAGACGGTTGTAAACCGCGGCGATTTTTTATTTTTTTTTTGTTTGCTCGTTAGTTTTTGGTTTCTTTTAATATCCAACTCGTTCTCTAGGAGCCGCTCGGTAAGTTTGAGTTTATTTTGTTACCTACTTTTTAGTTATGTGCACCCCCCCCCCCGGACTAGGATAGATCCGGGCATGGCGCAATCTCTTTTTTAGCACTAAAAATGACCGCCTTCCTGCTCTTTAAAACATGCTTTAACCATTATTTTTCCCCAATTTTTTTTATAAAATTTCTAACAATTTATTCACTTCTTGGATAGGTGAATTAAAACATAAAAGAAAGTTAAAATAACATTTTCCTTGAACAAAAAAAAATTATTTCAACCTTTTGGAGACTCTCCACTTTGACGTAAAAGAATCTCATTCCAATTTGGAAGAGTTGGCTTTGATTTCAGAAGTCTCATGCGAGCTTAGAAGAGCGCCCAGTTTGATGTGAAAAGTGTCCAAACTGACTTGAAAGGTGTCCAATTTGATTTAAAAAGTGTTCAGTGTAATCTGAAAAGTGTCCAATTTGACGTGAGGGATTTTATCTAAAGCTAAAGTCACGGAGCAAAAGAATTTCGAGCAGTGACAGGTAGAGCAATTCTAATGCCGAGTTCGCGGTTTACCTTACTAGGATGGAGTCTCATGCATATGACCGAATGACGAAAATGAATACAACTGCAAGAATCTTCACCCTTTAAATAACAGCAAAAAGATATGTTCCACTTTTGCAAAGTCCTTGCACATATCGGCTTAAGGGACCCGATAGCTTGCTATGGAAACCTTCCAAACATTGATTACGCGGGAAAAAAATGCAAAAATACTGCAAGGGACAGGGGATCGAACACCTGACCCCGCGCCAATCGAGCAGTAATTTTGCATTTATTTTTATTTTATCACATGAACATGTCATGAACAACTTATAATAGATCAACAAGACAAATCGCGAATAACCGACGAATGACAATCATTAACCTTATGAGTAGAAATATCAAGAATCACTAAAGTAAATTCAATCCTCATAATTAGGAACTACTGCGATCAAATTAGATTCAGATGACAGTCCAACATCTTTAAGAAACATTTGAAACCTACCGGTACAGAAACCTTTTTGCTTAGCTTGATAGGTTCCGACCCAGCCCTAATTGAGAAAAAGTGATGCCGAAGCCGAGTTCTGGCTTTAGGTAATAAAACCTTGCGGCGGCTTCCTCGGGTGAATGAGCTCCTCCCTACTACGAAATGGTCCAGTATGAGGCTGCACTGACGGTACAAAATTTTGTGCAACGTTACGAGGTCAAATTTCCTTCTTCGGAACTCAAGTGTTTCCAGCCCTAAGTTAGCATTCCGGTCGGCGGCAGAGGGGATGCGATCATAGAGAAAACCAATAGAACGTACAAGAACTTTCCTAGTGAAATTATTTTGAACTGATTCAATCTTCTTAATCAATTTCTTTGGATCTATCCTAGTCCGGGGGGGGGGGGGGCACATAACAAAAAGTAGGCAACAAAATGAATTGAAACTTACCGAGCGGCTCCTTGAGAAGGAGCTGGAGCCTAAAAAACCGAAAACGAGCGAATAAACGAAAAAAATAAAAAATCGCCGCGGTTTACAACCGTCTCGGCGGACAAAGAGCGACGGAATGGAGGCATGCCGCGTGCTGGCCGCCGGCTGACATGTTATTACCAGGATCTAACATGGTGGGAAGGGCGCATGAAGCCGCATGCCGCGTGCTAACCGCCGCCTGACATGTTAAAACCGGGATCTAACTTGGTAAGGAGGGCACACAACTTTGCCTGCATACAACCGCAACAAATGTAATTTTTTTTCGTTTTTTTCTTTACGACTTTTCTTGTTTAGATCCCATGTTGTTCTGTAGAAGTCGCTCGGTAAGTCTCAAGTGGATTTGTTACATATAATACCTTTTAGTTATGTGGCCCCCCGGACTAGGATAGATCCATTTCTTTCTATGTGGGTTGAACACTACAGTGCCATATTCAAGCATCGGTCTGACATAAGTTTTATAAGCCCGCATTAAAACGATGGAATCTCGAGTAGAAAGAGCTCTAAATATGGTTGGAACCCTTCTGGAGGCGTTATTAAGAGCTATAGTCTTGCAGTGTTCATCAAAGTACGAATGGTCGCCGCGCCCGCGACAGTCGTCGTCCTTATTAAGAGCTATAGTCTTGCAGTGTTCATCAAAGTACGAATGGTCGCCGCGCCCGCGACAGTCGTCGTCCTCTATCCAGCGCTAAGTCTAAGCTGTTGCGCATTGGTCCAGGCAGCAATGAGGCTGGCTACACTGTGAGAGCAGAATCGAACTAGTAGAGTCAGCTCGTGACCACAGTCGTCGTCGCGGGCGCGGCGACCATTCGTACTTTGATGAACACTGCAAGACAAAGATAAGTCTGCTATTGACTAAAAAGCCGAGGTCACGAGCTGACTCTACTAGTTCGATTCTGCTCTCACAGTGTAGCCAGCCTCATTGCTGCCTGGACCAATGCGCAACAGCTTAGACTTAGCGCTGGATAGAGGAAGACCCCAAGAGCGAGCCCATTGCTGAGCGAGATCAACTGCTGATAGAAGCCTATCATGAGATGCTGTTTCGGTCACGCTGTGATATAATTTCACATTTTCATTTTTTCATTTCATAGAACAATTCGCGGGTGGACTCTAACTACCCCTAGCTTGAAGAGCAGCTTATTATGAGCCACCCGGTCGAATGCCTTGGCAAAGTCAAGGTAGACAACATCCACAGCTCGACCTTCATCTAAAGCGATCGTCCAATCGTTCGTCAAGTGCAGCATAGCTGTAACCGTGGATTTCCCCTTTTGGAAACCATGTTGGAAACGAGAAATAACTGAATGCTCCGATAAATGGTATCTTTCTGTATATTCCATGTTTGGAAGGTGTTGTCTTGCGAGATTCTGCAGTTTTTAGTGAACTTTTGGAGGCCCTAGTTCGGGGACTTTGCAAAAGATTCTCGCAACCTTTAAGTTTTCTACCGTTTGTACTACTACTTCAAATAGTAGAGAACTGAACACATTTTCTACTATTTGAAGGTTGGGATTCTTGCAGCGGTGTTTATTTCTGCCATTCAGAGGTGAGACTCTTCTCTGGTAACCAAATTCCTTCACTCGAACACCTACCAGCTAAGATAATGGTCGTTCAACTCTAAAGCCAGCTCGGCAATACTTCCGACAAGCCAAATTGATAAGACAAACCTCCACCAAGTCCAAGATGAGCAACCACAGCTCACTTCTGAACACTTCCAAGGTTCTCATGTTCTACCCTAGCTATTCCAATACCTTCACAAGAACTCCCATAGCCCCCTAACACCCTACTAAACCACGGAATGTACACTCGAAATGTCTATGAATCGGGTTTTTAGGGGCCAGATCCGTGATCACATAACTCTTGCAGGGCATTCCTGTGACTTCTTACTCCTAGCAGTCCTCCACTTTACACTGCAGCAACTCTGGTGCTATACAAACCCAGAGAGAACAAAGCAACCAGATGTCATGCGGCGAGCCTCATACATCATCCACTGCGTTGCAATAAGTCACGAACCGCTTTGAACCGAAAAATCTCGGTCACCGTGGGCAACGCATGCGAGAAAATTCCAATTTTGAACAGAAAAAATTGAACTGCACACACAGGCGGGCTAACTCTTTTCTGTAGGGGTCTAAAACATACTACTGTACTGTACGTACTGTTTGAAAGGTAATAACTTTGCTCACAATGAAGGTACGGAAGAGGTTAAGGGCTTAAATGAAAGCTTAAAAAATAGAAATTTTCGGATCTATCCTAGTTCGGGGGGGGGGGGGGCCACATAACTGAAAAGTAGGCAACAAAATTGATTGAAACTTACCGAGCGGCTCCTAGAGAACGAGCTGGAACCTAAAAGAAACCGAAAACGAGCGAACAAACGAAAAAAAAATAAAAAATCGCCGCGGTTTACAACCGTCTCGGCGGACAAAGAGCGACGGAATAGAGGCATGCCACGTGCTAGCCCCCGGCTGACATGTTATAACCAGCACCTAACATGGTGGGGAGGGCGTATGAAGCCGAATGCCGCGTGCTGACCGCCGCCTGACATGTCATAACCAGGATCTAACATGGTGAGGAGGGCACATAACTTCTCTGCTTACAACCGCAAGAAATGTAATTTTTTCGTTTTTTTCTTCATGAATTTTCTTGTTTAGGTCTCATGTTGTTCTGTAGGAGCCGCTCGGTAAGTATCAAGTGGATTTGTTACATATAATACTTTTGCCTTATGTGGCCCCCCTCCACGGACTAGGATACATCCGAATTTTCTTTCAAACGAGCGAAATGGATTGCCCCATGCACTCGTCTGAAACCTTGGATTTTACACTCGATTGACTCTATTGCGCATGAATTATTGACATAATTTCTCCATAAAGTGGCCGTATCGATAGATCTGTGCTTTATTTAAGGTTTAAAACTTAAAAACACACTGTGGCTTGCGAAAAATGCAGGGTATCCTACAAAATGCACAACTATGTACTATTTGAAAGAATCTAAGTTTACCGCTAATGAAGCTTTCGAAGATGTTTGAGACTCATACGAAAGCACAAGGTAGTCAGATTTCTGAGGCGTGCAAGTAGTCAAGATTGCGCCATGCTGCCCCCTAAAAGACACTGCATTTTAGGTTGAGGAACCGCACACATGATTCAATTTGGAGTCTAAAATGCAGTGTTTCAGGAGGGAGCGTGGCGCACTCTTGACTATTTGCACGCCCCAGAAATCTGGTTACCCTGTACTTTCATATGAGTCTCAAACATCTTCAAAAGCTTCACTAGCAGCAAACCTAGATCCTTTCAAATAATACATTGTATAGTGCATTTTTAAAGGATACCATGCATTTTTGGCAAGCCGTAGTGTGTTTTAAGTTTAAAACCTTAAATGAAGCAGAGATCTATCGATACTGCCACTTTATGGAGAAATTATAACAAGTATTCGAGCGAAATACAATCAATCGAGTGTAAAATGCGAGAATTCAGAAGAATGAATGGCGCAATCCGCTCATATTTCAGAAAATTTCTAATTTTTAAGCCATTTGAGCTCTTAAATTCTTCCGTACCTCTACTGGCAGCAAAGTTATCACCTTTCGAACCGTGTATACATTTTTTAA
Source organism: Heligmosomoides polygyrus bakeri (assembly GCA_947359475.1). NCBI lineage: Eukaryota > Metazoa > Nematoda > Chromadorea > Rhabditida > Heligmosomidae > Heligmosomoides > Heligmosomoides polygyrus. The sequence goes on from OX375867.1 coordinate 2,192,930, forward strand.
GACACCCTGTATATAGTTGGATGTAGTAGATTGACAGCTATAGATAGCTAATCATTTGATATTCCTCGAAGTGTAGGTGAAGACAGCTCCAGAAGCATCCTAGACCTGTGTTTCTTTGAAAATTCTCTCGAAAGTCCTGTCAGAGGCTTGTTTCTCAACGTCGAAAAGGCGCGTAACAGTCGCCACAGTCAATCGTCCCCGGAGATGAAATGAACGGCGCCTGTGTACGCACTCAGACATCGCTGGGCAATTGACTCTACCTCGTTCGGTAGGCGAATGAATGAACGTGTTCCCACCTGACCTTGGGCAAACAACAACCAAACCAGTAGCGAATCAACGATGGCGGTAACCGCGTAAACGAACCTTATGCAGAATCGATCGGTCCTCAATCAGCGCGTCAACGGCTTGCTTCTCGACGAAAAGGCACGTCACAATCGCAACAGTCGGCTGATCTTGAATGCCTGAAAGTAATCAACAATGGGATTATTGCTGATGAAGCGATCAACGCGGTGTCGCGTCGCTTTTCTGGAAGTATACACCATTTTCACGTCAAATTGGACACTCTTTAAGCAAGTTTGATGCTTTTGAAATCAAGCTGAGCATTTTCCAAATCAAAATCAGCGTCTTCCAGATTAAACTAGACTACCCAGCACGGTTATCATAATTTTGTCCAATAAAAAATTAGCACGACTTCCTCGAAATTCTTAGATCACCGAACCCAAAAAGCGAACATGATGGTTGAAACTTTATAAACCTTTCATTTTCAAGGAAAACATTGGTTAAGAGAATATTCGGATCTATCCTAGTCCCGGAGAGAGGCCACATAACTAAAAAGTGTGTAATTAATCGATTTGAGACTTATGGAGGGGCCCCTGCAGAACAAAATAGGACCTAAACTAGAAAAATTCACGAAGAAAAAACGAAAAAATTACATTTGTTTTCGTCGCAAATGCAAGCAGGCAAAGTTATGTGCCCTCCTCACCATGTTAGATCCTGCTTATAACATGTCAAGCGACAGTCAGCACGCGGAATGCGGCTTTATGCGCGCTCCTCACCATGTTAACCCTAGTTATGACATGTCAGACGGTGGTAGCACGCGGCAAGCCTCCATTGCTCTTTGCCCGCCGAGACGGTTTTAAAACCGCGGCGATTTTATTTTTTGTTTCGTTTGGGTCCTATTTTCTTCTGCAGGAGCTGGTCGGTAAGTCTCAAGTCGATTTAATACATGCTTTTTTGTTATGTGGCCGTTATGTGGCTCCTACCCGGACTAGTACAGATCCAAATATTCTTAAGCGCAATAAGGTAGGAATCTTTTAGTGGACTTAAAGAAAAGATCGTGCCGTGCCCCTGTCTACCTCGTCGCAATTTTCCTCTGATTGATAGCAAAATAGCATTCTGTTTGCGTGAACTTACACATTTTCAACAGTACATCAAGAACAATTGCAGAAAACACCCTTATCTTCAGTTCGCTGTCTTCAAGTAGGCTGCATTTACAGTATCAATCAAATGAAAATCGCAACGAGGCAAGAAGATGAGCGCACGGCGCGATCTCCTATAATAATACGCTAAAAATTTCACCTTTCTGAACTTTAGAATAAACTCTAAACTAATATTTCCTTTTAAATAAATAAAATAAAATTTCAAAGTGTCTTCACTTATTGGGGCGGATGAATTGAAGATTTCTACAGAAAGTTATACTAGATTTTTCGGATCTATCCTAGTCCGGGGGGGGGGGAGGGCCAAATAACTAAAAAGTATGTTAAAAATCGACTTGGGACTTACCGATCGACTTCTACAGAGCACGATAGAACCTAAAACAAAGAAAAAACGAACGGATAAATAAAAAAATAAAATCGCCGCGGTTTGACAACCGTATCGGCGGGCAAAGAGCGACGCAATGGAGTCGTGCCGCGTGCTCACCACCGCTTGACATGTTAGAACCAGGATCTAACATGGTGAGGAGGGCGCATAAAGCCACCTAGCGCGTGCTTATCGCCGCCTGACATGTTATAACCGGGATCTAACATGGTGAGGAGGGCACATAACTTCACCCGCTTACAACCGCGGCGAAAACCTTTTTTCTTTTTCTTTTTTTTTGCTTGTGAATTTTTCTGGTTTAGGTTCTATCGTGCTCTGTAGGAGTCGCTCGATAAGTCCCAAGTCGATTTTTTACATACTCTTTAGTTATGTGCCTCCCGGACTAGGATAGATCCGATTTTTCTTGATCAAATAATTATTCCAACCATGATCGAGGAAAGTCTCTGCTTTAACCTGGACGACACTCTTTTGAAGACGTACAGCTTGATTTCAGAAGCAGCAAGTTTGTTAAGAACAGTGTCAAAATTTGATTTAAAAAAAACTATCCAGTTTGATCTGAAAGTTCCCAATTTGGTCTGGATCGTGTCCAATTTGCTTTAAAAAGTGTACAAACTGGTCTGGAAGGTATCCAGCTTGATTTTAAACGTGTCCATTATGATTTGTGAGGTGTCTGAATTGGTTCGAAAAGTGCCTAACATGATTTGAAATATCCGATTTGACGTAAAAATGCTATTAACGAGCATAGCATCGCTGTCTCTACACACTCACCATGCACTGGCCGAGCAACTGCATCCACATTACGTGTGTCCACCCTCAGATACTCATCGCCCATACGAGTCACTAAGCCGAGCGCTTCCAATTCCGCAAGGAATTTCTGCACTTCTTCTTCGGTTGTCCTAAAACATAAACGTTATCGAAGCACTTCAAGGAGTCACGAAAACCCCTTCGACTTATAGATACCCTTCACCTCTCGCTCGGTGCTGTAAGGCTCTGTTTATACTTCCGACGCCGAGCGACGCGATGGCATGTACAGTGGCCAAATTGGCCAATCGCGCCGCTTGATGTCGGAAAAAAACGAAGATTAACGCAAAAACCACAGACATCGATTAAACGTGATGGGTCATCGATACGGGCGGCGGTCAAAGAGTGCTCGTCATGCGGCGAATGAAGCATAAACACTGCTTTCGGTTCAAAATGCACCCTTATACAAGAAAGATCATTCTTATTGGTAACCCAAACAGAACCGACATCTCATCGATATCAATGGCCTACACAGCAATGACTTACAGTGGGTCTGCCGATGGACAATTCGGTGTTTTATCCTTCCCTTACAAGTATGATACCGATTCGCCAACCCCGGAGGGATGAAACGCTTAGTTGGCCTTGCCGAAAACAGAACTACGAACCTCAATCAGAAGTGCAGACGATAATAGCAGCCTCATCGGCATCCAAGCGTAATCTGCATCGATATGGGTGGCTATAACGCTGTCGCTCTGCACAGCTAGTTAAGTATAAACTGCACCTAGGTCTCTTTCTATCGATAACTGGGCATGAAGGGTACTATTGTGGTGCAGAAGCTTCTCCCAGCTGGAACAAAAGGGTGGATTAGGCAGCTTTCAAAGGATACAGGCAACTGCTCTGCCAATATCTAACTTGCCTGTATCATTTGAAAGCTACCAAAACTACCCTTGAATTCCAGCTGGAGAAACTTCTAGACCACAACAAGTACCCTTCATGCCCAAATATCGATGGAAAGAACGTTAGATACAGTTTATACTTCACTCGCTGTGCAGAGCGACAGCACGATAGCCAGCCATATGCAGATCACATCGATGAGGCGGCGACTATCGTCTGCAGCCCTGATCAAGGTTCATAGTCTTGTTCTCGTCTGGGCCGAATAAGCGCTTTATCCCTCCGGGGTTGGTGAATTGGTAGCAAACTTGTCTGGGAAGGATAAAACACCAAACTGTCCCAAACCATGCCACTCCCTCTCTACGGTTCTAGGTCCAAACGTTTGTCGTACCTGAGTGCCTCAGCCATGAGGCCAATGGCAAGCCCATTCGGGAAAGCGTGTTCGAGCAGCTCTTGCACATGGCCCACGGTGACTTCTTCGACCTCTGAGCCGGAGTCTGGAAGGAAACCGTGAAGTACTGAACTGTAGGTCCGACGCCTTCTCTTCACCCACCATACTGTGCGGCGTCTGGAATCGCGACCTGCTCTTCTTCGCTGACAATCTTGAACTCGATGTCAACACGCTGGATCTCGGCGAATTCCTGCTGCATCTGCTTCAGAATGCGCATCATGAACGAGACATAGTCTGAAAAGAAGACGATTATTAGGCATGACCAGCTCCACGAAGACATACCCAGAGCCAAGAATTGGTTTAAAAATGCACCCAATTGCAGTGGCAGCCCATGCCACAAGTTGTCATAATGATGCTTTTTTGCGATCAAAACTTCTAGCGCCAGGCGGGACTCGAACTCGCACCTCCCTCTGACCGGGCGGGAATGCTCTACGCCTTTACACCACCGGCGTCCTTTGATCGAGCGTAACATTCACACCTCGTGGGACCGATCAGCACTCATCCGTATATCGGGATGAGCCGGCCGCTGATATCAGCATGGAACCAGTTAAGCTGATGATCGTGATAGAAACGATTCAAATCAATTTCTTTAAGCCTCAAACTAAAGGTTAACTAATGAAACTGATTTGAATCGTTTCTATCACGATCATCAGCTTAACTGGTTCCATGTTGATATCAGCGGCCGGCTCATCCAGATATACGGGTTAGTGCCGATCGGTCCCGCGAGGTGTGGATGTTGCGTTCGATCAAACGGCGGCGGTGGTGAAGGCGTAGAGCATTCCCACCCTGTCAGAGCGAGGTGCGGGTTCGAGTCCCGCCTGGCGCTAGAAGTTTTGATCGCAATAAAACACCGTTACGACAGCATGCAACCTTGAACCAGCCATTTAAGGCTTAAAGAAAGTGATTTGAGTCATGCCTAAGTGTTCTAATAGGCCCAAACAGGAAAAACCACCTTATCGCCTCGAAAAAGGTGTAGCAAACGTCATAAATTCTCTAAAAGCAGCATCCCTAATGCACATGCGACCAAAAGCCAGCTTGCTATAAACCAAGGTGATCCATTATTACCGTAACGTACCATAATCAACCAGTCAGTAAAATTTCAATAAAACCCTTAGGCCTCGTGCATACTTTCCGTCGCCGCGATGGAATCGCGGCAATGAGTTTTGTAGAGCTATGCGAAAGGATTTCAATTTCTCAGTGCTCCTGGCATAGCTCATCGCTCAAGGGAACGTGACGGCGATTCGCCCAGGACCAACACATCGCGCGCGGCGCGAAAAAGTATGCCATGCCCGCGATGAGCGCCGGAAGCCATACCGGCCGCCACCGTTGCGGCGGCCGCGACGGTGTTTCCTTTGACTATTCGACCTCGCGCGGTGGAATGACCATGAACTGAGACCCGCGATGGCATCGAGGCGATTGGAAGTATGCCCCCGACCTTAGAAAAACAATGTAAACTTCGATACCTTTCGGAAAGGCTCCCATGAGCTGCTTGAAGAAGTTATGCACCACGGAACGGCCATTTTGCAGTTCTACGTCGTTTCGTAGGGAAAACATCATGGTACGTTTCTCCTATAATAGCACACCTTCACATAGAGCAACAATGCAACTATTGAAAATGAGTTAAACTGGACATTTCTAAAACCAATCTGGACACTTTTCCAAACTGATCATGAGCTGGACACTTCTGAAACCAAGCTGAGCATCTTTCAGATGAAAATCAGCCTTAGTCAGACTAAACCACAGACACACTTCCCCTAAGAATGTCAAAACAAATTTCTGTTTTACGAAATTTTACATGTTCTTTCTAGAAAATATATATGGTTCACACTACATGAAGGCGAACACAGTGTTTAAAACCTCGTGAAACTTTATTTTTCCAAAAATAATGGATCAATTTCTGAGTTTATCAATAAAGAGATCGCGCCATGCGCTCAAGCAGCATGTCGAAATTTTCCTCTGACTGATAGTAAAAATTCTCGGTACATGTCGCAAAGGTGGGCAGCATTAGAAGGTGGGAGCGCGCAGGCCACTCATGACGAATCAGAGCACCGACCAAACAGATGGCAGCCAATCAGGGCACCAACATATATGCCTAACTGACTGGTGCGTTTCTACTTCCCAATAACTTGCCGCCTCCGCGACAACGTGGACCAAATTCTGTCAAATTCAAAAGTGCAACAGCAACATTTACAGGACATCGACATCTCTTCACTTCGGAGGTTGTAAATGCTGTTTAAATCAGTCTGTGAAAATATGTCTATTTTTTACAGTTGTTTCTGTTAGGCCCCGTTTATACTTCCGACGCTGAGCGACGCGACGGCTCGCAAATGGCCAAATTGATCGATCGCTCGTCCGATCAATATGGCCACTATATGTGGCGTCGCGTCGCTCGGCGTCGAAGTATAAACGGGCCTTACGCACTAGACTAGTGTTTCACCTCACGCACACAGAATCTTTACAGCAATCAAAGGAAAATTGCGACGCGCTCCACGAGCGGACCTCTTCCTTTAATATACTCAAGGAACGCTGCTTTCCTGCTCTATAATACAGGCGCTGATCCATTCTCTTTCCTAGGGAAATAAACCTTTTAAGTGGTTTCAAACACTGAGTACACCACACAAAGCTTTTAAATGAACTCCTTTGTTCAGCACGGTCTGACGTTTCGACGATCCGTCGTCTTCAAAGGCTTAAACCGGGTGTAAATTTATAATTTTTATTATTATTTTAAAGCTCAACACCGTGTTTAGGCCTCTGAATACGACGGAACGTCGAAACATTGGACCCTGCTGTATAAAGGAGTGCACCTAAAAACCTCGTGTTTACCAACACTAATAGCTCAATGCCGAGCCTTCAAGAAGAAAGAAGTTAGGAACTATAAACCTTTTGAGCCAGGTGAATTTTAAATTTTGAAAGAAATAGTAAATTTTCCTAAAAAAAGAGACTCATTTTGGTCGTATTACGAGGATACCTTGATGCGGTAGACGCTCTTTTTGATTTACCATTAGAAGACGTTCAGCTTAGCTTCAGAAGAGAGTCCAGCTTTCTTTGGAAACTGTCCAGCTTGAAATTGTATAAAACAAAGAATAGGAAGGAAAATTACAGCAAACATCAAAGAAAAATCGCACAGATTTACAGTACCTGTTTCCTACTGGTTCCATCACTCAGCCACACAGAGAATGAGAGTTCTACGTCGTTGGTACACTCTGTAAAATAGAGACAACTCCACAAATTAGAACACTATATGTGTATCACTTCAATAAATACCGTAGAAAGCTGAAGATTTTTGGGACGATCGAGGCACATTAATTCTATGTGACAATGTGACATCGTTTTCAAAAAAGATGTAAAAGACAGCGCTCTATCCACCTAAAGGCGCATGGAAGCGCAGTCGGAGGAGGCTCCGGTAGTCGCCAGCACCCCGAATCGACAGTTCTTGGTTCGAGTTCGCCGCCCAGGCCAACTAATTCCTCCGTCTTTATGAGGTTAGGGAAGTGATATAAGACTTGCCTATAAAGATACAACACTGGATTGTTCATCAGCTGATGACCACAACTGAATGTATAGGATAAATACGCATTCAAAACAACTCTACGATATCCCATGGAAATAGAATGCGCGGCGCATCTTTGATTAACGTCGTTTTTTATTCTTTATCTACACTCGTCAAGCCATTTAGGAATAAATACAGCGGAATCGGGGAGGGATCCTTCATATTGCAGATACAGAAACTGGGGTGAGGTTCGATTTCGCATCCAGAAGCCAGATTTATCAACAATTTAACAGATAAGATATTCCTGAGAGTGCGGCTTATATCGCTCACTACGTCGCTTGATAAGCCGCGCTATCAGTGATCTCGGGTGTACTTTCTCTGTTAAATTGCTGTAAGTCGTTAATGAATCCGGCCTAAGGTCAATCCGGTCGGCGCTCCTTTAGGCCCCGTTTATACTTCCGAGGCCGAGCGACGCGACGGCATGTAAACTGTCCAAATTGATCGATGGCGTCGCTCAATCAATATGGCCACTATACATGGCGTCGCGTTGTTCGGAGCCGAAGTATAAACGGGGCCTTGGGCGAGATTTACACTTCTGTCGCGGGGCGGCGCGGCGCCATGAAAACCATAAATATCGATCGTCTTGGTGGCCCAATCGATACGTGTACATTTCGTGTTGAGTATAAATCCCGCATTACGTTGCAAGTATACTACGAAATAGGGACAAAGGATATAAAGGATGAAAGATGGCGTCAAATAATGCCTTTGAAGGATGCGCCACACACTCCACTTCTACGGGATATCGTGGAGACGATTTGAATACGTGACCAAGTCACTGTATTGCACAAATACGAATTCAGTTAGCCTCCGCGATATCCAGTAGGAGTAGAATGCGTGGCGTATCCCGCCATGGCCTCCATTACCGCCGCCCTTTACCCTTATTCTCCTTCATATGCAAAAATAAATAAACAAATAATAAGCAATAAATCTATAGAAACACACTCAACCTCTTGATCTTGAATACTACATAAATCTTGAACGAATTACCCACGCTTACCTCCAGGAACGTGTTTGCAGAGTTTGTTGATGATGATGCCGGTGTGTGGTCCTCCGGCCACATGTAGCAGCTTGTCTCCATCGATACCCTCTTCCCTGCAACACGTAGAAATCTAGATATTCTTCAGCTAAATAGAGCAGGAAAGGTTTAAAAAAGGCTTCTTTGGAGGCTTAAATCACTCGAGAGAAGAATGCTTGGCATGCGCTTTTTTGGCTAAACGTCCTGCAACGAATCGAGCAATCCGCGGGTGTTAATATCAGGTGTACATTCTTCTCTGCAGGTTTTGATGAAAAAGTCGAAAAATATGGGGACTGGAATCTAGAGAGAATCTAAAAATAGACATATCTCAACCTCACAGGTTTAGTTGAATAGTACTTACAAGCTGCGAAGTGAAGATATGCCTACTTCTTACAAATGTTTCTGCTTTGTATTTTTTTGTGAAAAATCTCTGAAGTTGGTGTGGTAGACTAAAGAATTGGACAGCAATTCTTCGAAAGCCTATGTTTCTGGAACCTGCTTGGCATTTCGTAGTCACACTCTTCCTGTTTTTAAAGTCCTTTCTTTGACTTCTATCATATATTGAAGTCCCTGAAGAGAACTTCGGTTGTTTAGTTAGACAATGACCTCGGCCATTACACGATAGCATCGGATTCCGCGGTGTTCAGTTTTGCGCTGTCTGTGCCAATTCAGCGCCGTGTTGTTATTGCGCTCATTCGGAGCAATAAAGGACGCGGGAGCGGAGAAGCGCATAATGAGTTTACCCCTTTCGCATCTTCCCTCGCACCATTGGTGTTCAATTTTGGATTGTAAGAGATATTTCGGCGCTAGGCAGGTTTGGGAGGTGCACTATTGTGACGAATACCTCTTATTGTTTTTTATGAGTTAACTATTCCAGCTCGATGGAAGTGCTTCGGTGGATCACTGCTAGAAAACGTGCAACACGCTGTCCTGTCGTCCTGTCTAGGTTGTATACCAAAAATATCCAGGCCTGGGAAGGAATGTACCCCTTCCTCAAACCATCACTAGGCCGACATTTCTTCTACGCCGTCAATGAGGGTTTGATGATTGTGTGTATTCCTTCCTCGACGTAGACATTTTTGGTATACAACCTGGTCAGAACAGCTTGTTGCACATTTCTAGCTGTGATCCACCCAACCACTTCCATCTAGCTAGAATAGTTAACTCAGAAAAACAATAAGAGGTAATCGTCACAATAGTGCACCTCCCAGCCTGCCTAGCCCCGAAATATCCCTTACGAGCCAAAATGGGACACCAATGCTACAAGGAAAGACGCGAAAGGGGTAAACTCATTATGCGTCTCTCCGCTCCCGCGCCCTTTATTGCTCCGAATGAGCGCAATAACAACACCGCGCTGAATTGGCACAGACAGCGCAAAACTGAACACTTCGGCGAATCCGATGACTGCTACCATGTAATTGCCGAGGTCAATGTCTAATCAAACAACCGAAGTTCTCTTCAGGGACATCAATATATGATAGAGTTCAAAGAAAGGACTTTAGAAACAGGACGAATGTGACCACTGATAGCCAAGCAGGTTCCAAAAACGTATTCCTCCAAAGCGTCGCTGTCCTACTCTTCCGGCCAACATCTCAAGTTGTAACATTTTTCATATTCAACATTAATAATAACGGTACTTATGAAGCAGACGTCTCGTGCCCATTCAAAGTACCTAACACATCTGTGCTAAATTTGGCCACATCCTGGAGTTCCTTCCCTTGCGCAGTCTGTGCTCTCTTTGGCGTCCGCAGAGGAGAACACAGAACAGAACCAAAAGCCTTCTTTTTTTCGCGCACGGTCCCTCTGCTCCATAAGTACCAAAATAACTACTATCAATGCTTGCTATCCGAAAATTCACACAAATACAGGGTGTCTCAAAAAATGTATACACTGTTTGAAAGGTGATAACTTTTCTCACAGTAAAGGTACTGAAAAAGTTAAGGGCTCATATGAAAGTTTAAGAAGATAGAAATTTTCTGACATATGAGAGGTAGTGGTTGCGCCATGCACTCGTCGAAATTATTGCATTTTACACTCGATTGATAGTGTTTCGCTTGAATACTTGTTATAATTTCTTCACAAAGTGGCCTTTTCGATTGATTTGCGCTTCTTTTAGGGTTAAAACTTAAAAACACAAATGCAGTTGCTATTTGAAAGGTTCTAACATTGTTACAAATGAAGCTTTTGAAGATGATTGAGGCTCATATTAAAGCACAGAGTAATGAGATTTCTAAAGCGTGGAAATAGGCAAGATTGTGCCATGCGCTCCCCTGAAACCTTGCATTTCGGACTCAATTGATTGTGTATGGATTAAATGCCTATTATAATCTTGTTACTACTTCGCTACTTTATCCTGTGTTGCGCTTCTTTTAACGTTATGCGTCGCCTATTAGCTGCAATTATGCCGATCAACCTCTCTATTTGGCTTGAATGATGTTTCATCAACCCACAGAGGGCGTCATGAAAAATGGGACTCCTGTACGCATTTAAATCGTGCGATCAATAAACTGCATGTCACGTGTTTTTGACGTTTTTTTAAGTTCTAAACAATAAAAGAAGCACAGCACAGATTAATCTGACCAAGTAGTAACAAGATTGTAACAGGCATTTAACCCATACACAATCAATCGAGTCTGAAATGCAAGGTCTCAGGCGGAGACGTAGCGCAATCTTGACTAATTACATACCGCAAAAAATTGGGTTATCATGTGCTTTCATATGAGTCTCAAACATCCTCAGTAGCTTCACTAGCAGCGATGTTAGAACACGTCAAATAGTACCTGGATATTTTAGGATACCCTGCTCTTTCCGCAAGCCATAGTGTGTTTTTAAGTTTTAATCCTAAAAGAAGCACAAATCAATCGATGCGACCACTTTGTGAAGAAATTATAACATGTATTCAGGAGAAACACAGTCAATCGAGTGTAAAATTCAAACTTTCAGACGAGTGCATGGCGCATTCCATGCCGCTCATACGTCACAAAATTTCTATTTTCTTAGGCTTCCGTATGTGCTTTCAACTTCTTCAGTACCTTTATTGCGAGCAAGGTTATCACCTTTCAAACGGTGAATACAATTTTTTTGAGACGCCCTGTATTTCAGCTGTTGAGGATGAGTATTGAGGATTTGGTCCAAATCATGTTTTTATTACACAACGAGGCGAAAAAGAAGATGGAGATATTGAGATAGATGTCTTTCATGATGCTTTGATAAACTTTTTCGAACCGAACATATAATATCGAACATTCTTGTGAAGTAACACATTTAAAGCAGAACGTAATCGTGTCTGAGAATTCCTCACACACTACATGACTAAAAAATGTTCAACGCCTCTAAAAAGTGCAATGCTGAACCGAAAACTCTGCAGAGGAATAATAACCGTCTCTTGTTAGTCTCCTGCTACACCCTAAATCTGTAAACCTCCTTCTATCTGCTTTCTCGGGATTCGTTAGCTGAAAATTTTTCCAAGTTTTTGTTGAATTTAGACACTCTTTCAAGAACTTCAGTACCCTAACAAGGAGAGCCTTCAAACTGGTGGTGAGCTTTTGCGATGTGATTTTTACAGGATGTAGTGTCCCGTGTGGGAAGTCCAAAACCACAGTTACTTTTTCGGAATGCTCTTCTGTGGTCGACAAAAAGCGTGTGGACGCGTGAGCGCGAATTTCATGGCGGCCTGCTGCCACCCGACCCAATGTGGTTGGTTGGCATAGTGGTAATGTTGTAGCTTCATAGGAGCGTGGTCGTGGGTTCGATTCCACCTGTACTGTTGTTTTTGCATTTTGCGATTTTTCGTCAGTGGGACCCTTTATCCCCATTTCCAACACATTTTTGAACAAAAACACGGCAATACATGTCGTTTACGTTCATCGAGCTCTTTGACAGTGCAAAGGTGAGAAGTTTTGACTTCCAGGTTAAGCAAGTCAAATACTGATGCCAGATTCGTGATCAGCACCCGAAATAACCCCCACGCACAAAGTTTGGGCAAATTTGGTGCATTCGACCTCACCACCCTCACTTACACGTTCTCTAACCTGTCATAAGAAATAGGGAAAATCAGAAACCTATGTCGGATTCATGATCATCACTCCGAGTAAAACAAACTCTCACAAACTTCTATGCTTCTATCTACTACCCGTTCAAAAAAGGACGTAGTAGCACCGATGTTTTACTTTCTGCGTAGCCCTCCACCGTTTACCGTATTCAATTGGTTTCCACCTCGAAAAGCTTCATACCTCAATGGCCGCCCCGTGAAGACCGAGGTGCAATGCCCGCTCTAGGCTCAGGCTCGAGCGAGGGTGATGACGTCAGAACTACCATATCGCCCAAACTTCGTGCATGGGAGTTATTTGGGGTGCCGATCACGAATCTGGCATCAGTTTCTGACTTGCTTAACCTGGAAGTCAAAAATCGTCACCTTTCCATTTTCAAAGAGCTCGATGAACGTAAACGACATTTGTTGGCTTGTTTTTGTTAATAGATGTGTTGGAGATGTGACAAAGGGTCCCACTGACGATAAACCACAAAATGCAAAAACACCAGCACAGGGGGGAATCGAGCCCACGACCATGCTTCTGTGAAGCTACACCACTACCACTACGCCAACCGAGCACACTGAGCTGGGTGGCAGCAGGGAGCCACGAACTTTGCCCTCACGCGTCTACACGCTTTTTTCGACCACAGAAGAGCATTCCGAAAAAAAGGCTCTCCTTGTAAGACATAGACTTTAAACGTTCTTTAAACTGTGTGACTATTAAACAAAATCGTCTGGTTTACTTTGTAAAAGTGATACGCGTGCAATTCGATTTGAAAGAACGTCCGTTTTATTTTGTAATCATAAACCTTCAAAAAACTCATTTTCTTGCTTTTTTCAAAGAAAGGCGTCATTCAGAAGTTCAGCGCCAAAACTGAATTCGAAACATCGTTCCGGGTTTTGAGCGATTCTTGATGTCGCTAGGATGACGAGCAACATTACTGCATTATGCAAGCTTCACGGTGCGCTAATGTGATTATTCCTCTGCTAGTGCTTTTTTTGCGCAGAAATGCACTTGAGCATACGCCTTTTTGGAGGTGATAGGTGTCTGTGAGCTCTGAAACAGGCCACTAACAGCTCACCCTGACTTAGCCTTTCACTTTGCTACCGATGTTCATACAGCTCACGGTACTCATGTATACCATGCTTTTAAGTCATACTAATGCTGTTAAATGCCAATCTGTTGCTTATCCTTTAATTTAATAAATAGAATATCAGAGCAATGCATAAAGTAACAGCAGCTAAAGGCTCAAATAAGCACGCAAATTCCAAGTCCTAGTTAACTAAGGCAGAAAACACTGATAAAGAAGTTCACAAGCTGCAGAACACTCACCTATGAATCACGACGACGTTGTGGTTCGGGCTCTGCTTGATCGGGGTGAGCACGACGAGCGACGAGTAGGCTACCATTTCGTCGTCTTCGGCGGCTGGTCCCGGTGGACACGTGGAATCAACTGGACGACTTCTTTAATCGAATGGAGGGAGTATCATGCATAATTGACGACTCTGTTCGTTCTCCATTTCACGAAACAACGAACAAACAGAGAAAAACTCCGAAAAAGCAAGATGGGGATCGAGTTATCAATCGGTCAAGTCGGTGATTAGGGCGGCAAAGAACTATCAGTGCGAAGAATGAGAGAATTTCAACTACGAATTCGTCGAAGCTGAGGGAATCACGTGGAATTGAAGACAAAATACTGTTCAAACGCAAAAAGAAAAACTTAACGAAGGTAAACAAAAACGTATAAACTAATCAAAAACAATAGAAACAAGAAACTAACTATAAACTAAACTTATTGTTATTAATTGAATCGATAAATGTAGATAAATTCTATCTAAAAAACAAGGCTTTAAACACGGAAATAATATAAAACACTACGGCCGTGGGATCCGGCTCTTCATCTAGCCTAAGGATGCCTTCGATATGAATTTGAAAAACATCGAAAAGGCATACTACGACTGTTTTAAACACAAAAAGTATAAATGCGCCGAATTATACAGTGTCTAAATGTAGCTACAAATGCGTTGGAATTGTAAGATGAACCAGGGCCCGGATTCATCAACGACTAACCCTCGGGGTAGAGATACCCACGATGAAGCCTACGTCTCTGACTCTTGCCTTATCTCTACCTGACTCATCTTATCTCTACCACTTATACCCACGGGTTTGATTGTTGATGAATCCGGCCCCAAAACCGTATGGCGCTGCAAAAAAAAAAAAACCAAAATTAGAGGCGCGCGGTAGCGCAGTCGGAGTAGGGGTGGTAGTCGCGTACGCATTTTGGTTCGGATTGCCCGCCCAGGCCAAATAAGCCTTACATACCTCTGCAGGTCCGTGGAATGGTACCAGACTCGAGCGGAAATGTGTATTTCTGTGTGATTCCCACTTCAAATCGTCAACTGCAGACGAAATTCGGTAGTCAATCGATAATGTTCAGCTAATCGATCCTTCTGCTTGTTACTTTACCGATTAATTCACGTGACCCTCGAAAGAATTGGTACAAAACTTTTCTGGAAAGATAAAGCGCTAACTTTTCATGGGTTGGCCAAAGCAGATCATTGCATGGCCAAATACGTGTTCAAATCGCCTCTACGACATCCCGTAGAGGCAGTATGCGTGACGCGTCCCGCAAAGGGCTTGATTATCGCCGTCCTTTATCGTTTATTTATGGTCATGTCGCGAATGTGGTCAGCATTGGGAGGTGGGAACACAATCAGGCCACCTACTGCACATGCCTTACCCACTTTATTACTAAATAGTACATATTTATGTACATGTCGCGAATCTGAGCAGCGTAGGCAGGTGGCAATTACCGTACGCGGTCGCCGTACAATCATATCCAATAAGGGCACGGCGTTCTCTGACAACTTCATTACTACTCTGAATGTATCGTATTTGTCGCGAATGTGGGCGGCATCGGGAAGCGAAAGCGCACCAGCCAATCACGGTACCCACCGTACTTACTACTTACTTACTTGATCTACTACTATTAAGGATAAAGGATAAAGGACGGCGTTACTCAATCCCTTCTGGGATGCGCCAGCGCATTCTACTTCTACGGGATGTCGTGGAGGCGAGTTGAATGCGTATCTGGCCATACAATGACTTGTGGTGGCCAGCCGATGAACAAGTCAGCGCTTTATCCTTCCCAGACAAGTCTGGTACCAATTCACCGACCCCGGAGGGATGGAAGGCTTGGTTGGCCTGGGCGGGAAATCCGATCCAGGAACCTGGTATCGGGTGCACGCGACAGTCGCGCCTCCTCCGACTGCGCTACACGCGCCCATCTACTACTATTACTACTATATATTTACTACCCAGGCTACCAAACTTGTCTGGAAGGATAAAGCGCTGACTTGTCAATAGGTTGGACACCACAAGTCATTTTTAGGCGAAATATGCATTCAACTTTTTCCCACGACATACGGTAGATGTAGAATGCGTGGCGCATTCTAGAAAGGATTGAGTAACGTCGTCGTTCATCTCTTTTTAAATTGGAGAAAGAAGAGGTGCAATAATAAAGATAAGGAAAACGTAAGGCGCAGGTCTAGGAAGAGATTCATCCCGATTCTCTTCCATTAAATCCGAGAAGTTTTTCCAAAATCCTGTGAAATAAAAACGTTAAATTCCGACGATTTCACAGGATTTTGAAAACATTTCTCGGACTTTGAGGAGGAAAACCGGGGTGGATTCCTTTTCCAGAATTCCGCCTTGCTTTTTCCTTATCTTTGTGATTGCTCCTCTTTTTCTCGAATAAACTACTATAACATCAGAAGGAAATCAAAAAATTGTTTCGGGTGAGATAAAGCTGCCAGTTTTGGAAGAAATAGGGAGTGAACCCTTTAAAGCTTGCACAAAAAGTAAGTAAATGAAAACGTAAAGTCAAACGAAGGCAGGGTAACAAGAACAAGGATACCATGTGTAAGTATAAGGTGGCGGCAGTTGATTTTACTTACGCATAACTAATTTAGAATTAGAATTTCATGTAGAATTACAAGCACAAAGAAAAGATGAGCTGGACATCCTTAGCTGAATCCGCGAAAAGAAAGCGTATGCTTTTCCCGAAAAAAGAAACGGTGCAATCCGTATCGGGGGGGGGGGGGGGGGGGAGGGGGGAACAGCCCATTTCAATTCTTAACGTAATGCAACATCCGCGGCAACATATAAATATGTATAAATATGCTTACCTTATAAAATTCTGTCCTTCCAATTTCAAAATCGGCTGTCCAATTTGCTTTCCTAATCGGGGGGGGGGGGAAGTAGTGGAAACACAGTAAATTGAACAGAACACTGGAACAATTACAGTACTATAAAACCGCAAAAACTCGTTAAAGCAACCTTACTAACTTAATCATTTAGTGGATAGCGTTTTGCTATTTCTTTCCAAGGCAAATAGAGTTTTGGGTCGCAATCGTGCTGCCGTGCATAGTGCCCCTCCCCCTCCTTGCACTGTGCATAGTCCCATAATGAAATCTTTTTAATGTTTCAGCGTAAAGCTAGGACATTTCCAAGGGAGGGAACCAGGTAAGTTAATGTATTGATATGTTGCATTGCATGTTGCATGTACAGATGCGTAGCTATCGCTAACAATTCATCATGGACTGCCCCCCCCCCCCGATAGGGATTGCACCAAACAGCCTGTTCATACTTCGCGACAGCAGCGACAAGAGCAACGAGAGCACAGCGTCCGTGGCGTGCGCAGCGCGCGGAAGTATGAGCAGGCCACAGCAGCGACTGGAGCGACAGCACCGGCGCCCGAATATGAACACTTCTCGGCGGCGCGCGATCGATTTGCATGTTTTGCACGGGCGACGGGAGCGACAAGAGCGATGACAGTGCAGCGTGCGCGGCGTGCGCAGCGCGCTGAAGTTTGAACAGGCGACAGCAGCGACTGGAGCGACAAAAGCGATTGGAGTGATAGCGCCGGAGCTCCAGTACGAACACTCCTCGGCGGCGCGCGATCGATATGCATGTTTTGCACGGGCGAAGAGGAACGGCATTATATCTCGGCGCCCGGCTGGCGCGGCTTTTTCGCGCGGTCGCGGTGCGGCTGCGCACAGGTCGCAATGGAGCAGAGAAACCGACGTTTCTCCGACTGCTAGCCCACCGCACTTCACTGCCTTCAGTTCCTATGACTGTATTCTCTACTGTGATGGTCCCTCTACCCTATCTTCTTCACAGGTGAGTTCATCAAAGCGCCCGTTATTAGTTGTTGATAACCGTGCGTTGTTATCTCAAGTCTTTCTTTCGGAATCGCTTGCGATAGTGTAGAGCGATTCGAATAGAAATGTCTTTGAGATGGATTGCTCCCTTGCCCATTCTTCTATATTCAGCTGTACCTATGTGATAAATCTCTTTCTTGTGGGTTCTCATCGGTTTTGCGAGTATATATCACATCGCAAACCCTTTGAAAGGCTTTCGAGATGGAGAAACCTATCACGACAAGTGCTAAAGGAACATGCAACGATACTATTTCGCAATGCATTTCAACTAGTGGCCACTATTTCACAACAGCTGGACAAGAGGTAGAAATCCACAACAGACGTAACTAAACATGTTCATTTGCTCTTCTCACAGTCTTGTCGATAGGCTGCGCCATACTGCTTGATCTGATCGTCAGATCAAAGAGATTACGGCATTTATCAGAAAGCATTAGGCGCTTATGCACATGCTTAATAGAGTTGTAGAGTTTTGTTTCAAACAGTTCCGTCGTTAGAGAAATGCCTGAGTAATTGCACTGTCATCGACTTGGAACTCTAGGTATAGCCGCATTCAGGAAGAGCCCTAGATTCCGAAGGGAACGCACGAAGCAAAAGCTCTGATAAAACCCACCTGGCATTGAAGAGGTAGACTTGGTCGACAAATAAAGTGGAAGACTAGGATAGGTACAGCTGAATATAGAAGAATGGGAAAGGGAGCGATCCATTTCAAAGACATTTCTATTCGAATCGCTCTACACTATCGCAAGCGATTCCGAAAGAAAGACTTGAGATAACAATGCATGGTTATCAACAACTAACGGGTGCTTCGCTGAACTCACCTGTGAAGAAGAAAGGGTAGAGGGACCATCACAGTAGAGAATATAGTCATAGGAACTGAAGGCAGTGAAGTGCGGTAGGCTAGCAGTCAGAGGAACGTCGGTTTCTCTGCTCCATTGCGACCTGTGCGCAGGCGCGCCGCGACCGCGCGAAAAAGCCGCGCCAGCCGGGCGCCGAGATATAATGCCGTTCGGCGAAGAGTCGCTCTTGTCGCGAGGTATGAACAGACCCAAAGAAACTGATAAATCCAATTCCAATTGTCCAATGTTCGCATCGAAAACGGTTAATGGAATTTCTCCTATGTCGTCACTAAAAGCACAAGCGTATTAAACATATCGCTATCCGCACCAAGAACATCGCAGCTGGGCCGTAAGTCCAATTTAAAATTAAATGCATATCATGATGGAAGAAAAAAGAAACGACAAAACTATACTAGACTGTAGACCTTAGGGTATCGCTAATAGCCGTAGCCCACACCGAACAAGGAGCTTTACAAGCAGAAAATGGCACCGACAGCAAAATTTTCGCATCGAATCCGTTCAAAAGCTTCAGGTGAACTCCAGTTGTATGCTAGCATTTGATCTGTTGCGTTCCATTTTTGCGTCAAATTCTGCAGTAAACTCACGCCATAAAAAAAATAATGAGGGCCATGAAAGTCTAGGAGGGTCCACTCTAATTTTTCTCGACAAAATTCGGGAAAATTTTCCAGCCTTTAAAATAAAGAAGCTAGGGACACAGGCGTGCATAGAACCCTGGCCGAAAACTTTTAAAATTAAGAAGCAAGGCACGCAAACGTGTACAGAACCCAATGCTAAAGTCGCTTTCGCGAATAACACTCCAAGCTTTGTGTAGATCTTGCGCTAAAAATGTCCGCTTTGCGGACTAAAATGTTATCAGCACATTGCGGCAGTGATAAACGATCAAAGCAGCAAAAACGGCGAACGCAGCACATCTTACAAGAAGGCGGCAGCGTTAAACTCGTCAACGAGGCAACCAGCTGTACGGAGGATTGCTAAGTGACGCATGTATGAGCCGCCCTTTAAAGAGCGGCTCTTACATGCGTTACTTAGCAATCCTCAGCTGTACGGGCGTTTCTGAACTTGAAGGGGAACAACGCATCACGTCTATGATTCCACGTTCATTTGCCCAATGTAATCAATGTTTTCTCAAGATGGCACAGCACATAAATAAAAAACAAACAAACGAAGCACTTTTATAGGAAAAATGGTACTTTGAACTCCGTCGACAATCAGAGCTAAGAAGGCGTGCTATTGTTGAAGAAAGCCACAATGCATGGAATGAGGTGCACAAGGAAGAATTACAGAAGATAACTATTGCAAAAACGGAGAAAAACAACAAACCCCCACGAAATGGAGAAAACTGAAGAACGAATTAGTGCGATTTGAATTCCCGCCAACCGCCGAACGATGGATTGGAGCGCGTTAACCGACGTCTGGGCAATTCACGTGCCATCACAAAAGATATAGGATAAAGGATAAAGGACGGCGTTACTCAATCCCTTTTGGGATGCGCCACGCATTCTACTTCTACGGGATGTCGTGGAGGCGATATGAATGCGTATCTGGCCATACAATGACTTGCGGGGGCCAGCCGATGAACAAGTCAGCGCTTTATCCTTCCCAGACACGTCTGGTACCAATTCACCAACCCCGGAGGGATGGAAGGCTTGGTTGACCTGAGCGGGAAATCCGAACCAGAAACCTGTATCGGATGCACACGACAGCCGGCGCCTTCTCCGTCTGCGCTACACGCGCCCAAAAGATATACACAAAAGATATACAGGGTGGCTGAAAAGTTCGGGCAATTTTTTGCGGCGCTACTTTTGGCCTTGAAATTGAGGTTTTTTGTTATTTCTGTTGTTTCCGTTGTATTCCTCGCGCAATTTTGATCTAGAATCTGTTGCTCCAGTTTTCTCGTTTTCAGTTGTGCTTGCGTTATGTCTCGTGAAAGTGAGCGTATCACCGTCGTCGAGCTGCACAAGACGGGAATGAGGACCGCGGACATAGTTCGAACAACCGGCTTCAAACAAAGGACCGTCTACAAGATTGTAAGACGCTACAAGGAGACTGGCGGGACCTCGGACCGTCCCCGCAGCGGCCGTCCCACCACTGCGACAACACCGGAGAACATCAACAAGGTTCGTTGTCGCATTCGCCGTAATCCTGAGGTGTCGATGAACAAGATGGCTACGGATCTCGGGATCAGTAGGGAACGAGTCCAGCATATTGCCAGGAGGAAGCTGGGATTACGCAGCTACAAAGTAGCTCGTATTCACTTCCTCAACGACGCGATGAAAGCTGAGAGGTTGAGGAAATGCAGGCGAATGCGTCAGCTGGTCGGCGATGGTCGCTTGTCGAAGGTGCTGTTCACCAACGAGAAGATCTTCACGGTCCAGCCGGTTCACAACCATCAGAATCGCCGGCAGCTGCTTAAGAAGGGTCAGCAGAAGACGTCGGCCGCAAGGACCATCAGCCGCCGCCATTTTCCAGCCTCGGTGATGGTGTGGGCTGGAATATGCGCTACCGGAAAGACGCCGCTGGTCTTCATGGAGCAGAACGTCAAAATTAACGCTGCCAGCTACCAGCAATATGTCCTCCGCGACGTACTGGAGCCGTGGGCGACGAGCCATTTTGGCGAAACCGGATTTTCTCTTCAGCAGGACTGGGCACCAGCGCATTCCGCCAAATCCACGATCGCCGTTTGCGAGGAGCTCTTCCCAGGGTTTTGGAGCAGGGACATCTGGCCATCCAACTCGCCTGATCTCAACCCGATGGATTATTCTGTGTGGTCGATCATGGAGCAGAAGATCTCCACTACAAGATACGCCACCGTTGAGCAGCTGAAATCGGCGTTGTTGAGATCCTGGGACGAGATTACAGCGGAGCAGTGTGCGACCATCATCAGCGACTTCCCAAAACGACTGCGAAAATGTATTGAAGCCAAAGGAGGAAATTTTGAGCACTTGTTGTGAATTTTCCTGTTGTATTATGTTGTTGTTGATCTAATGAAGTTTCTGTTATTTTTGTTTGTAAATCTTTGGCGTTTATGTAGTTTTTTCGTACTGCTGAAATACTTTGAAAAATTGCCCGAACTTTTCAGCCACCCTGTACAGTGATATAAGTGAAGTAGTAGAGTTTCTATAGCATACCACAACCTCCTTTCGCTAGACCTGGTGTGTATGCTGTAGGTTCTACCCGAAAATTTGAAAAAGAAGCGTAAATCGTGAAGCTACAAAGCAAAGAATGGTTCGTGCAACGAGCTACTTCAATAAATTCCTCGTTTTTTTTTCTTTTAAAAATGTTGTTATTGCTACATAAAAGGTCAGGGGTAAAATCTGGTTCATTAGGTGCTTTTCACATTTTAATAATTAAGGGGCAGTGCACTGGTAGAAGAGAAATATACATGGTCAATGTAGTTTTACATTGATCGGTCTTTTAGATTGTACCTACCCCATACATGGGTTATTTGTCTTTTATATAAAATTTTCACATCAAATTAGACAAATTTCGGATCAAAGTGAACTCTCTTCTAAGTACATTTGACGCTTTGAAATAAAACCAAACATCTTCCAAATCAAAAAGAGCGTCTTCCAGGTTAAACAAAGGACTCTCCCAGAGCATTTTTTGTCCAAGAAAATATTTAGTATGACTTTCTTTAAAATGTTTTGGTTCACCTGCCTCAAGAAGTGAACACACTGTTTGATTTTTTTACGAGTTTGATAAGCTAGATTGCTAGAGTCGGTAGTTCAGAATATGTCCTTCGCTACACACATACACCAGTTGTTCGACACCGTTTACCTCAAACTTGGGTAATTAAACCAAAACTCTTATATACAAATACAGAACATATTAGAGCGTCCTAAAAACATCTTACAAAAGAATGAGGAGTAGAAAAAATGAAACATGAAAATAGCGCCATGTGAATTTTGCCATATGACTCTTTTATAGGGAGTTTTTTGTTAGTATAGCAGCACAATCTGATAAATCTCTAAGCGAAATTCCTCACAGTATCCCACGAAATCGTCTTATGATCGCGAGAAAGTCGCGATATTTGATTCTTCAAAGAAAAAGAATGGTTCGGCCGCCACTTGGAAGAGAATGAAAGCGGAAACGCCAGAAAAAGAGATTGGGCCTTGCACTCGTCTAGGACATCACGATTTACGTTTGATTGCTGCCACAAAATTTCGTTTTCGTCGAATTACACATTTCGCGGCGGCAAAATAAAAGTATTTGTAGCAGTATTTGCATCTTTACTTTGCTGCTTAAAGTAAGCTGCGTTTACACTACTAATCAAAGGAAGATCGCAATGATCTAGACAAGTGCATGGCTATATCTCTGCTTTTAATATGATCAAAAATTGCTGCTTTTCAGTCCTCTAGAACAAACTCAAAATTACAATTTTTCCTAAAAAAATCTTTTTTGTAAAATTTCAAACAATGTGTTCACTTATTGGGCAAGTGAATTAAAGCTTCTAAGAAATCATGCTAACATTTTCCTTCAAAAGTTTTTTGTTTAACCTTGTCGTAGAGTCTCCAGTTTAATGTGAAGGCGGCAATTTAATTTGGGAATGTTAAAGTGGATTTCAAAAGTGTCAAACATTCATAGAAGAGTATCAAGTTCGATTTGAAAATGGCCAAATTTCACGTGAAAATGGTATATATTTACTTAATGAAAAATTTATAAAAATACACTAAGCATAAAGGATAAAGGACGGTGTTACTTAATCCCTTTTAGGATGCGCCACGCATTCTACTTCTACGGGATGTCGTGGAGGCAATTTGACTTGCGGTGGGCAACCGATGAACAAGTCAGCGCTTTATCCTTCCCAGACAAGTCTGGTATCAAATCACCTATCCCGGAGGGAGGGAAGGCTTGGGTGGCCTGGGCGGGAAATCCGAACCAGGAACCTGGTATCGGGTGCAGGCCACAGTCGGCGACTCCTCCGACTGCGCTACACGCGCCCAAAATACACTATTATTTTAAATTTAATATAAAATTACTGATGTTAAGCAGCCTAACCCATATGTGGGTTAGCCACCAACACCTGAACGCTAACATGGGCTAGGCTGTCGTCAACGTCACAGGCGGGCAACTGGCCACGAAGAGCTGCTTTCGGAGCTGTTGTGGGCGAATGGACGCATTCTCGAGACATCTGGCCGGAACTGCCTCGCAGACAGAGCTAATCGCCGAAAGGGCAGCGCACTCTTCAGCATGATATTCTGGGTTGCGAGCCGCCGCGCAGCCCGCCAGAAAAAGCGGCTATAACGATGGCATTATAGCCTCGTCCGGAATAACCCGCCTACGGGAGTCAGCCAGCAGAGCTACTAAAAGACTGGGGAGGCACAGATTTGCGGTTGCTTAGTTCACACACCAGTTGTCAGTGTGGAGACACTACTATCTTTCACTTTCAAAGACCTGTAAGGAGAGGGACTTGAGAGGGAGATGAGAGAGACTAGGTGACGGCAGTGGTGATGTGATCGTTGGCCGAAGTCTCGAGACGGCAAACAGCCCATGCGGTGTTTCCGCACGGCTCGCTCGGTCATGAAATTCGATTAGGTAAGGGTGAAGTCGAGAATGAAGGGAAGTGGACCAGTCAAACGCTTGAAAGGCTATAACAGCTTGGGTCAGACCTTGGAAAAGCTTCGAGAAGTTAGGATAAAGGATAAAGGACGGCGTTACTCAATCCCTTCTGGGATGCGCCAGCGCATTCTACTTCTACGGGATGTCGTGGAGGCGACATGAATGCGTTTTTGGCCATACAATGACTTGCGGTGGCCAGCCGATAAACAAGTCAGCGCTCTATCCTTCCCAGACAAGTCTGGTACCAATTCACCGACCCCGGAGGGATGGAAGGCTTGGTTGGCCTGGGCGGGAAATCCGAACCAGGAACCTGGTATCGGGTGCACGCGACAGTCGCGCCTCCTCCGACTGCGCTACACGCGCCCCTTCGAGAAGTTATGCAGCGAAAAAGAGAAGCCATTTTCCAAAATCTGAGATTCATGCCAATTAGCCTACCCAGCCGTTTGTGGGTAAACTTCTGGGAAGCAATCTATCCAAAGATGGAGTTGGACAACCATCGCCTACCTAGCGATTTCTGGACTTACGTGGATGCCCAAATCGACTCTGAATAATAACGAAACGTTTCCAGACCGTTCTACCGGATAAACAGCGCCTTCCAACTGCTCCACGATACCGTTTTCAGTTGAAATTCAACATTGTTCAAATCAAATTCAACGTTCTTCAAAACAAATTCAGCGTTTTTCAAATCAATTTCAATGGTTTTATAGGGTAAGATTCCAGAAGAACGTTGAATTTGATTTGAAAAACGTTTCATTTCAACTGATAATGATATAACATGCAGGAAAGACGCGCATGGCTCACCCCTAGAGCCTTTTGAAGGATGAATTGTGTAACCATTTTCAAGTCGAATTGTACACTTTTCACATCAAATTGGACACTTCTAAATAAACCTGATGCTTCTGAAATCAAAGTGAACGTCTTACCGGCTAAACTGTAGGCTCTCCAAGATGGTTAGAACAATTTCTTATTATTATTCTTTAAATTATGAAAGTAGGCTTAAATTTTTTAAACTAAAATCTCTAAGGTACAGACGTATTTTTAATGATTTGGTGTTCTGTTTCAAGCTGCTCAAAGCTGAGTTAAGCTTGAAAGCTAGTAAATAGTGGACATTTAGGCCATATAGAAATCGAACCAGTACACTTTCACTTCAGTACAAAAACCCAGGAAACAGATTTTTTGTAACAGTGCTAATTTTGTTCTCTCTCGTGGAGCAACTTGGCTACAGAAACTTCCAGCTCATGCCGTAGAAGCGCCTACCGTTGCCATTTTTAAGAGTCGATTAAAAAGATTGATTTTCTAAGTATCCTTGAATTGCAGAGCTGACTGTTGTCTCGTGGCGTGGCGTTACCAGGACACCTGTGTTAAGACTTACATACGTGGACGAGTAGGTCGTCTTGTGGAACCTCCTTTGCGCAACGGTTGCGGCGTATTCGTGCCCATGAATGGATGTCTGGATTCTTTCGTCATCTTCACATTGTTCATTGTGTCATCATGCCTGCTCCCAATCTTTTACTGATGCTAGCGGTTGTCCAGAACTAGGACGCTCCAAAAATTGATGTTTTCTGAACAGTTTTTTTTTCTTGCGTTCTTCTTCTTCACATGCTGACCGTGTCATTATGCCTGCTTTAAACCTTTTCTGACCTACTTCCTCTATTGAGCCCGTTAGCAGCTGTCCAGAGCTTATATACGAAGAAGCCTATTAAGCCCTAGATGCTTTCACTCTTTAGTCAGTTATCTGTAATATCTTTCCTTATACACATGTACCAATTTTTTTTACCTTCAAAATTTTTTTATTGCTAGTTCGGTTAGGTAAACTCAGTTCCTATGGAAGCGGCATCGAATGGAAGCGTAATGATGGCCTAGGTATGACCGGACTCCTAGGCGCTTCCATCTTATTTGCTGCTCGAAAGTGATTTTTCTCTTGCAATCGGAATCACGCCATAGCTACACTGGTTGCCTAACCGACCTCTTTACCGTTATACGACGATCAAACTATTTTCTTAAACTGTGATTAATTTAAATTACTTATTACTCTTATTCTCATTTTACTCCATTCGTTGGGTTAAGCTCTTTGTATCTGGGCTTCTGAATGCTGCAGAACACTAAAGAATAACTAAATCGCAGGGCATAGTGACACTACGCTGCTTTACATTGTTGGTTCCTCATAAGGTTGCTAAGATTATGGATTGCTGGTTGTTATTCCCCGTTTTTTTTTTGAGCGCACTTAAGGTGCAGTTATAAATAAATAAATAAATTTCATCTTCATGGAGAATTTGGTATAACCTTCTTTGAAATTTTTTAGTTGAGCTGCCCGATGAGTGTAATGATTCTATTTTATTTTTTTAAAGTAAATAAAATTTTAATTTAAAGCCAAAGCAAAGCAGCAATCATTTAGTGCATTAAACGACGAGGTCGCGCCGTGCACTCGAAAAGCTCGTAGCGACTTCTGTTTGATTGATAGCGTAAACGCTGCTTACATGAAGCATCAAAGTATGCAGGTAAAGAGGGTATGGGTGCTCCTTGAAATTGTATTTTTTCATCGTATACAGGTGCAAAACTCCCCACAAACAGAAATTTTGCTTTCAATCGAATAAAAATCGTGTCGTCTTGGACGAGGGCATGGCGCAATCTCTCCTTTTAGCACTGAAAAACGGTTGCCTTCCTGCTCTTTCAAACCTGCTTCAAACATTTTTTTCCTAAAAAAGAATTACATAAAATTTCAAACAATGTGTTCACTTGATGTAAAGGTAAGTTAAACTTTCGAAGAAAGTTGTACTAAAATTTTCTTTAGACAAAAAACTACCTTAACCTTTTTAGAAAAGCTAGTTTAATGAGGAAAAAGTTCGTTTTGATTTGGAAGATCTTCAGTTACATTTCAGAAGCGTTAGGCTTGTTTAGAAGAGCGCCCAGTTTGACGTGAAAATGGTATAATGGGGAAAAATAGAAAATTTGACAAAAATTACTGGAGGAGATCACAACAAGAACACAAACTTTTGAAAAAAATGCAAAAAAGTGAATATAGCACCTGAATAGGTGAGCAGACTCTTCCGCTTCTTACATTTAGGTATAAAACACTGCCTTAGCCTTGGTTTACACTTGCGCCGCCACGCGGCGCGACCCCACGATTGCCACATCGATTTTTCGCGCCGCCCGATCGATATCTATCCCAACCATCGTGCCGCGCCGACAGCAGCGCAAATGTAGACTAGGGCTTACTCATTCAAAACCAAAAAATTGTCCAGTCTTTTGCGAAAAATATCCAATTTGACGTGAAAATGGCATAAATACTCGAAAAGCACGAGACTTTTGCTCCAACTGGAAACGGTAGCATTCAGAAGACCCAGTTTTTAAACAGAACTGGAAGACGACCGATGGTGAGTGTGAAAACGTAGCGGAATAGGGGCTGATGGCGAACGAGCGGCGTGAAATAGTGGCGACAGCAAAGTGCTTGTTCAGTTCACCCCTTCGCCTCCGGGTTGCCACCACTTTCTCGTCGAACTCAATAGAATGGCAACGTCGAAAGGCAGTCGACACTCGCATTAAGGCGGGTGCTGGCTATTTTCAAGCGAGAGGGCAACTGGCCTGGCCGCTTCAGTATTTCAAGACTCCTGGGGGATAGCAGAGGAGGCCGGGCTGTGGTCGGAGCTGCTAGGAGAACTAAAGCAAAGATGAGTTCTACGGCAGACACCGGCATGTAACGGTACGAACGTGGACTGAAGCCCAGTCGGTCAGACGACAACGAGCCACATAAAGCAATGAGGAGTCCTCTAGGAGATGGGGGACACACCGGATCAGCAGGCCAGATTGTGGGACCAAAGAACACTCATATGGAGGTGGCCGGAGACGTTCAAGCTAATGACTAGGACGCTGTCGAGACGGCGCTGTCCGAGCTGGGTGGCTGCGATGAAGAGCGGACAGCAATAAAGGTAGTAGGGTAGGGTGACGGGAGGGGTGATGACGTCTTGGAAGTGGAACGAAGGCAAGAAGACGTGGGGGCCTAGCGTGCGAGGAAGTGCTTCGTCTAAGGGAGAGGAAAACGTGAGGAAGAACTGTAATAATGCTGCCGAAGTCAGCAAGGGAATGAGGGACTCGCTCGACTAGAAAAGTTGGCGAAGGGACGGAATGAAGGATCAAGGCTTACAATGAAGACTACGCTTAGTAGAGGCGAACAAGGAATATGGGGAATAACACGTTAATGAAGAACTGAATGACAAAGCGAAAGAGCGAATGAGAAGAGCGAAGACGTGGAACTAAACGGTGAGCAAGCGCGCTACATGTCGCGAAGATGCACCGCAGGGGTGTGGGAACGCGCCATTCCTTCTACTGTAACCGCGGGCGGGAGCCAATCAGGCACAGGCAGGGCACATGATTGGTTGCCGCGATTACTATAGGGGCAAAGGCGCCTTCCCGCACCTCCTGCGGCTTGTCTTCGCGACATGTAGCAAAAGCGCTATATAAAGTGGACTATTAGGTGTATTGAGCGAAAAAGGGGACAGAGGTTAGAAGTAAGGTGTTCGTTCGTGAAGATCAAAGGCCGCTGAGTTATTTTGACGATGAAGAGGGTGAAAAGGAACAGCAGATGGCAACGGAATGGTGAGAAGAAGAGGTTTACGAAGAAGCAGAAGCAGTGAAGAAGACCTTCAATAGCTGAAGTGCCCGAGAAGAATCAGCAGAATCAGACGACGCCCGTGACGTTCTCAAGGCTTCAGAAGAGCACTCAGCAGTAAGCGAAGCCAGCTCTGGAGAACAACGCCTAGTCCAGGCCGTCCGAGGTCCCGGAACGACCTCCTCTCCCGCCGACAGATATTGATACTCGTCGCTGGATGACGGAGGGAGGGGAGGGCAGCTGAGCTGCCCGTCCATGGGTGAGCACCAGCTCAAGAGTATATGAGTGGTCGTAGAGCTCTCGTGGGAGTAGTAGCATCCGATCGATTCATTAGAGCGAGTAGTGGAGAAGAGCGGTGCGCGTTTGATGCTATTCCAAGGACAACGCGGTTACAACTGGGAGAAAAATAGAAATTTTTACAAAAAAATACCAATGGATAATGTCGCATGAAGAATACAACCAAGAGCTAAAAATCCCAAAAAATCGTGAAATCAGGGCTCACAAAGCCTAGGTAGCTCCTTCTTCCAGGTGCTCGTAAGGTACTGCCCCATTCACTCAAGGCTATGAGATGTGGGATAAACAGGAATGTAATTGATTCAAAAACACGCCATGCATTCCACTTCTTCGTGGTATCGTGGACGCCTACTTGGCCTTCATTTTGACTTTTACGGTCCAGCCAGAAGACCATAGTGATTGGAATTTTTTGTTCCGAGCTTCGTCGACGTTCGAAAATTAGACACCCTGGTATAGGTCAACTCGTTGAAAATTAGGAGGGCCTGCCATGTAGTGCTTTTTACAGACACTAGCAGAACGGGAGCCACGGGATGTCAAGAGGACACGGCGACGCACATGAGCGCATTGGCCGGACTTCGTGAAAGCACCCCTAATGGCGCAGAGCATTCCCGCATGGTCAGCAGGAGGTGCGGGTTCGACTACCGTCTGGCGCTAGAGTTTTGATCACAACAAAACTTCGTTATAACAGCGCGCAAACCGGATACCAGCCACTTGAGGTTTAAGGAAACTGACGTGATTAAAAAGCCGTGTACTGTCATCATGAAAAACAATCATTGGGCTATTCAAACTCCCTTAAAGGTTGACTAACGTTTTCTAATTTGCGTCGGAAAGCCAGAATTTAATCCATTTAAAATATCATAGGTAGCGCAGTCAGACAAGGCCCAACTGAAGATTCACGGCGGTGGTGCGGGAACGCGCCGTTGCTCCTACCGTAACCGCGGCAGCCAGTCAGGCACCGCACAGACAGGGCATATGATTGGTTGACACGGGGTCTTATCCTGGCTTGGAATTCGATTGACGCTATTTATATGGTACGAAGACTGTGCGATGGCCAGAATCTGACCTCAAACAGTCAACTCCAGACAAAAATCGGGTAGCGTTGGTGGTTAGTGACATTCTGGGGCCGGATTCATCAATGACTTACAGCAACTTAACGGAGAAATTACAGGCGAAATCCCTGATAGCGCCGCTCATCGAGCGATATGGTGAAACATTTCGCTGCGCTATCAGGAGTTTCGGCTGTACTTTCTGTTGAATGGCTGTGAGTCGTTGATGAATCCGGCCCCTGATCAATAGTATATAATTAGTTTCTATGAAATATGCCCATCAGCCATCACCATATTCTTGTGATTCCCTTGTCATCCCCAGAAAAAAATCGATAAAGTAGATCGATAATGTTCAGCCAATCAATACTTTCCACTTGATATAAAGATGGTCAATATGTTCGTCGGAGAAAGGAAGGACAGAGGAGCGGATTAGCCTTGTAAACATAATGAGATCGCTGGCTGGGCGCGTGATAGCGCAGTCGGAGGAGGTGCCGGGTGTCGCGTGCACCCGAATCGAAGTCCTAGGTTCAGGTTCCCCGCCTAGGCCAACCAAGCCTTTCGTCTCTCTGGAGTCGGTAAGTTGGTACCTAGCCTGGAAAGAATAAAACACTAAATTCTTAATTGGTTGACCGCAGCAAGCCACTATGCCGGCGAGGTGCGCACTCAAACTGCCTCCACGATATCTCGTGGAAGTAGAACGCGTGACGCATCCCAAAAGGGGGTAAACTAACGCCCGCGTTTATTCTTATTCACCTCATAGCCTGCTCAGAAGGCTAGTTCGAAAGTGAAAAGAGCAAATGATTTTTTGCCCCGATCGAGTAGAAGCAGAAACTCACAAGATTTCAGCATAAAGAATGGTTTTCACAAAAAAATGAAAGATGGATGTCTACGGACCAAGACAGCCGTGGAAAAAAGCTATAAAATGACAAGTATGAGAAAGAAATATTGCTTCCAGAGAAAAAAACAGGTGATAGATGATCAAATATGCGTTGCCAATGTCGACCGAATGAAAAATTTGCTGTCGTGGAAAAAATGCAAGCCAAGAATGCGATTCTCGAATCGAATGTAAAAATCAACTGACCCGGGGTTATAAATGAGGCATGAAAACGAGGTGCCGGTCAGAACTGAGCAAACTTCAGGAAGATAAATGCCCGCCCACTGCCAGAAATTACTTTGGAGAAGCCACGAGGGACATCGCATCTGATTTATGAGAATAACTTCGAGCTGGAGAAAAATTGCCCGAAACCTACCAGTACGCAGAAAAAGGTCTCGCGGGAGAAGAACGGCCGCCGCAGGTTTGGTCCGCGAGGAGGAGGAGATGAATGCGAGGCACCACGACCTTCAGTTGGCGCGTCATGTTTGACATTGGCTCAGCCACTGGGCAAAGTTTGCGAACGCCTAGGTCTTCGGCCAACCGGAACTGTCGAGCAGCTGTAGAGGAACGAGCCATTGATGTCACTTTGCTACCAAACGCCTGAACACTATAGGCGCCGCTTGTCAAGAATACGCCGTGCATTCTACTTGCACAGGAAACCACGTGAGCAATTTGAATGTGTAGTTTGCCTCTAAAGATCTGATGCGTTGGAGCCGTAATAGCTCGACAGAAAACTTCCTCGCCGCCTTGTCGAAATAGTCGATATCTCAATCAATCAATCAATCAAAAATATCTCACTATGCATACCATTTTCATATCAAGTTAGACACTCTTCTAAACAAAGCTGATGTTTCTAAAATCGAAGTGAACGTAGTCCAAATCGAAACGGGATTCTTACAGGATGAACTGCAGACGCTGCAAGATGATTAGAAAATTTTTAAAATTTTTTATTTCATTTATTTCTGCACGATGCAAAGACTTAGCTCAAGGCTTTTATGGGATTGAATAGCCTTTCTTTTTTCTTTTTCTTCTTTGTTCATTGTTTCTGATCTCTTGCTTTCTTTCTTGTTTTTGTTTGATTTTTTGTTTCTTGTTTTATTAAATGGTTCGAAGAATTTTCTGTTCAGCGAAAATTTAGTATGCTTAGAAATTTTCCTGTTCAACTGTTCCAATGTGTGAAATAATTTCATATTTTTTGAGAAAAATAATAAATAAAATAAACGCAACAAGGCAAAAACAAATTAGTGCATTAAAAGAGTAGTGCGCGCCATGCACTCAATAACCTCGCCCGATTTCTATTTGATTGACGGCGTAAATGCTGATAACGTTAAGCATAACATTAAAGATAAGTGCGATCTCTGCAACTGTCTTTGTTGTATCGTTTACAGGTGTGAAATCCCACGCAAACAAACTTCTTGCTATCAATAGAATAAAAATCGGGCTTGGACGAGAGCATGCCGTAATCTCTCCTTTTGCCACGAAAAATGGCAGCCTTCCTGTTTTTTAAAATCAACTTTAAAACAATAAAATAATTTTTCTCGAAAAATGAGAGTTTCATACAATTTCAGACATCGTGTTCACTTATTGGGAAGTGAATTAAAGCTTCAAAGAAAGTCATACTAAAATGTTCCAGAAGAAGAAATTATTCTAACCTTTTAGGAGAGTCTCTAGTTTAATGTCGAAAATGGAAAAATGTCCCTTTGAATTGAAGAGCTTTAGGGTGAGTAGAAGTGTGTCCAATTTGACTTGAAAATGGTATAAATGGATAGATGAAGGTGTGAGTCAGTCCCTGCCTAGAATACGCCACGCACTCTACTTTTACGGAATAACGTAGAGTTTATTTGAATGAATAACTGGTTGATGTAGTAAATTTCTGTGGTGCCTTTATTCTTACCTTTAAAATCGTGGAGGCAGTTTTATAAATTATTTTATTTGTTTGATTTATTGGGTTGGTGCAAAGGAATAGAAGGTTTTTTTTACCATAAATCTAAATTAATATAACCTTTTTGAAATATAATAAGCACTCCAACAATGTACAATACTACAATACCTTGCGAAAAAGTCCTAGTTTGTAAAAAAAAAAGTGTTGAAACCAATAAAAGGAAAAACTTGCAGTTCAAACCTGCACCAATCTAATATAATAGTTTTAAGCTTTATTGTAGATGAGCCTTTTTCAAAACCATTGCCGAAGCAGTATTTATTTATTTATTTATTTATCAAGCGATCTGGTGAATCGTTTCTCCGCGCTGTCAGGGATTTCGGCTGTATTTTCTCTGTTAAACTGCTGTAAGTCGTTGATGAATCCGGCCCTGATCAATAGTATATAAGTAGTTTCTATGAAAAATGTCCATCAGCCATCATCATATTGTTGTGATTCTGTGGTCATCCGCAGAAAAAATCGATAAAGTTGATCGATAATATTCAGCCATTCAATACTTTCCACTTGATATGAAGATGACCAACATATTCGCCGGGGAAAGGAAGGACAGAGGAGCGTATTAGCTCTTTTGAACATAATGAGATCGTTGGTTGGACGCTTGGTAGCGCAGTCGTAGGAGCCGCCGGCTGTCGTGTGCACCCGATTCAACGTTCCTGGTTCGAATTCCCAGCCCAGGCCAACCAAAGCTTTCGCTCCTCTGGGGTCGGTGAATTGTTATCAGCCTTGCCTGTAAAGGATACAGCACCGACTTGCTCATTGGTTGACCTCCGCAAGTGACTGTGGAGGCCAAATGCGCACTGAAATTGCCTCCAAGACCTCTCTTGAAGAAGTAGAATGCGTGGCGTATCCCGAAGTGAAATTAATTGACACCAACATTTACCCTTTACCCTTCATTCGTCCCTGCCCCAAACAGTGCCACCAGTTTGCACCTTCTGGAGCCAGATGACTGATAAACCTATGAAGCTGTTATGTAGAACAGTATTTGTTTAACCATAGTTAAAAACACGCTTTCGAGTCTTCAAAGAAATCCATGTAGCAGAAATCGCGTGGGATTCTGTTCTCATCCAATTTTGGACAAATAATAGGAAAACGTGCAAAAGGTGCAGGAGTGTACTTCTAATACCAGAAAAGAGAAAAGCGTGGCGCTTTCTGATGGTCTGCTGAACGGCTTTGAATAGTATGAAGTATAACAGAGAAAAAATCGAGTTCAGCGACGATAAAAACTGGCTCGACTAATACGATGTGGCACGGTCAGCCTCGCCGCTCGCTCTCGGTGGCTGATCTCACAGCGGGAGATCATCATCCGCATTCCGAAATACGGCCTGGTATCGCTTTCAGCCCCTCTATAGGGCTATAGTTCCGTATCTAACAACATATGCAGTGGTTACCACCACCACGGCCTTCTAGCGAACAATGGTTTCATTAGTGACTCATTCTCAGTCAGAGTCACCCTATTGAGCGATTTTTTCTCGCTCAGGGAATTGGAATTCTTGCGAAACTGGTTAGTCACCCATTAGATTAGATAGATGTGCAGCTCCAGAAGCATGTGAGGATTCTAGG
The DNA here is from genome assembly GCA_947359475.1 of Heligmosomoides polygyrus bakeri. Lineage (NCBI taxonomy): Eukaryota > Metazoa > Nematoda > Chromadorea > Rhabditida > Heligmosomidae > Heligmosomoides > Heligmosomoides polygyrus. The sequence goes on from OX375867.1 coordinate 2,227,384, forward strand.
AAGCGGATTAGTCAGATCACCATCAGAATACTAGACTGATAGCGCTAATAATTGTTTCTGCCTTGTGTTCGACTCTTCTTACTGAACCCTGCGCTAAGTGCCCATAAAATACAAATGAATTCTTGTCGTTAATGTGGCCTACATAGACCAACACAACGAAGCGACCAGGTCGCATCGAACGGGCGCTCCAGCCAGAGGCAATGTATGCGATCGGTGCCTTGATAGGCTGGCGAATGTTCGCTCGGTGCTCTGATTGGTCGCGATTGGTCGGGTGTACCCGCCCCCTCATTAGGCCACATTCACGACTAGAGCGAAATTGATAAATTCGGAAAATACGATAAGGTGATGGAGCATCCTATACAGAAGAACGATGTCACAAGCATCTATTTCAGATTGATCCGTAGTTTCAGTTACTTCACAATAATTTTACATAAACGGTCTTATTTTTAATTTTTAAATAAGTGACCTGATTGCTTGGTGAGTGTTCGGTCGGTACTGCGATTGGTTGTGATTGGCTGACGTGTTACTGCCTCGCCACGTAGGCCACATTAACGACTAGTACCAAAGCGGACAGCTTCGCAAGATGAAGGCTCCTGTACAGAACAACTATGCCGTAAACGTCCATTCCAGACTGATCTGTAGTTTTTCTTAGTCACATTACAATTATTTTGCATTAAAGCTCTTATTCTATTATTATTTCTAATGAAGTGCCCTGACTGTCTGGCGTTCGTTCAGTCATTGAACAGGTTCACTGTGATTGGCTGGAGTGTTGCCACAATCCCATGTAGGCCACATTAACTACTAGTACCTATAAATGTTTATAGACTTCCAAAAGGTCAGAAAACTCACCCTAGAATACTTCAGCCTAGGATAGGGATGAAGGACAGCCTTAATCAATCCTTTTTGGGATGAGCCATGCACTCTACTTCTACGGGATGTCGTGGAGGCGATTTGAAGATTTGATTCGGTCATATGGTGATTTACGGTGGCCAGCCTTAGCTATCCCTATATGCTTGTGAGTTTCTGTTATATTAAGCTTTTAGAGGGAATACTGAAGCAGGTTCAATTCCGCACTAAGACGCTGTAGCAGTATCGATGCCATCTAGAAGAAAGAGAATGCCAGGAGTGAACGTTACGGCATTCACTGAAAGGTTTCGTAAAGGTAGAATGGGGGTTTAGTTCTTTCAAAATACCGAAAAAAATCCTTCAAATTTTTGTGACGCATCCACAAAATGCCATCCAGTTTAAAAGACTTTTTTTACTAGTGCTTAGATCAAAGTTAGGCTTCCATCACAGTTACAGAGGGCTGAAGGAACATAGGGAAAAAGCGACGGACGTAAAGTGACCAGGATTCCCTTCTCGGTCAGATTCGTCAGTTTTGGGATAGAGGTAAAGAAATCCCTGTAGGTCGTGGATCGTCGAGTACCGAGTAGCTTCACCTGGCAGTATACCCACGAATAGGTGTGTAAGGTTAGTAAATGCCGCGTCGTGGGTATGTTTCTCCCCTCTTTCCCATGTATGGTTTAACCGTTGATGAATCCAGTCCCTGATCTCCGTTAGGCCGTCGGACAGCAGCTGCCACACTTTCGCGTTCTTTTTTCTAACAGAGCAGACTCCAAAAATGACTTATCGAGCACTGGAGTTATTTATTGAACGAGTTTCCACCATCACTCCTGCAAAACTCGTCCAGGCTACTGTAAAAGCTATCTACAACTCCGTACTGTAACACAGCTCAGCTCTGAGCCCTGGCTTCACAGAAGTCTTCGCCTAATGACAGAAATGAGGGTATCCCCTCGCTTTTATGTCTCATCGACGGACGGAGAACGAGCGGGGCGACCTCGAAACCCGTTCACAACCTCCGTTTGTTGAGGTTTGCGACGACGTCCTAGTGTGGGAAGTAGCACAGCGAACGAGCGGCAAAAAACTGGCTCCATCTGCACGACAGTAATGGGTTATGCGTTCGCCTACGGATCCTCGTCATTTAGGGCGAACACCCCAACACCCGTCTGTTTGCCCCATGGATAGGGCAGCTGATGGATTGCAATGTAACCTTTACAAGAGTATCCATAGGTACAGAAGAGCTCGGATATCACTATATTAGGTTGGAAACCAAATCTTCGGTGTTTTTCATACATTTTATTGTGAACTTATCTTGTCTTATTATAATCTTTAAATCTTTTTATCTTATCTTTTATCTTTTTACTCCTTATTTATTTTCACTTTCTAATTCTACTTCTCTCAAATGTCTCTAGTTCTTTATCTTTCCTTCTTCACTCTTTCTCATCTTTTTTCATTTGTTCTCTCTTCCATTTTCGCTCTCCTATCTCTTTCTTTTATAGACAGATTTTAAAGAAATCTTAAAATATACTCCTCTTCTTCACTGAAGAGCCACGGGAGGAGTATAACACAAAGGTTCGTCTGAAGGTAGTGGCGAAACGAACCTTTTTATATGTTTATATTTTGTGACATACCATTCTTTTAATTAATTATAATTTTAAAAAATTCTATTATTTTACACCTTTCTTCGCTTCTACGAATTTTACATTTTGCTATGTTTATATTACCTGAAAGTTTGCACGCTAGATACCATTTGAAAGAGGATAGTCTGCTCTACAAGAAATTTTGTAGTTTTTTTCTTTCAGCTTGACTCCCAGGGCATAAAAGTGGAGCGTTCGCAAGGCATAAATTATTTTTTACCAACAGCTCCTCTTCTTCGGTCATTTTTCCGTCCATTTTGAGGACCTGGAAATTATCAAAATTCAGATGAGCAAAGAACACAACAAACATTCTGATGGAACGTAATATTATCTTTCAAATAATATATGACATTGTGCGAAAAAAGACTGAACAAAGAGAGGATCGGCTGGCAAAAGTAATTTTTCTATTTTTTTTACAAAAATTGACAAAAAACCAGCATGAGCAAATAAATGGGATCTATCATAATCAGAGGAGGGCATATGGTAGTTCACATCTCTATTCCCAAGCTGGAGTTTCTAGGAGAACTTCGGCTGCTGGAGGCTTTTCATTTGAATTCAGGGATGTGGTTGTGTGGCATAGGGCGACGTACGCAGTCGACACTTTACGGATGCACCCTCCCGACTAGGATGGATCCAATAAACCAAACTATTGCGACTTTCTCGCGATCATAGGACGATTTCGTGGGATACTGTGAGGAATTTTCGCTTAGAGCTTTATCAGATTGTGCAGCTATGCAAACAAAAAATTTCCTATAAAAGAGTCATATGGGAAAATTCACATGGCGCTCTTCTCATGTTTCATTTTTTCTATTCATCATTCTTTTGTAAGATGTTTTTAGGACGCTCTAATATGTGCTGTATTTGTATATTAAAGTTTGGTTTAATTACCCAAGTTTGAGGTAAACGGTGTCGAACAATTGGTGTATGTGTGTACCGAAGGACATATTCTGAACCACCGACACTCTAGCTTATCAACAAACACTTTGATAAAGCAAAACACTACATTTCGAAGGACATGCACATCACATATATAACATTGTCCATAAAAATTAACTAAACAGTAGGAGCTGCTAGTAAAAATAATTTTTGTCTTCTATACACTTCCCTTTAGTACCCTGAAAATTAACGAAAATCAAAAATAAAAAAAATCCTACAAACGCTCATGTAGTTGCTCTCTCAAATGGTGTGCATATACGCTGTAAGAAAAACTCAAACGTAGGCAAGAGAAGGAGCTGACTTCGAAAGCCGTTTTCCCTTCTTTTTTCACTCTCCACCTTAATAGCATAGAAATTGAAAAAAATCGCAATACAAAAAGCGATGTACATTTCCATCTTCTTTCGAGTGGCACTTAATATTATGCATAAAAGCATTAAGAGAAATCCAAAATAAAATGATTTTAAAAAAAAGGCCGGGACTTGGATTACAAGCTAACAGATGGTGAGCGCATGACGGGTGGAGAGAAAGCGGATGAAAAATGGACGTTAAATATTTAGATAGACTCCTATCGGCGACCATGCGTATAGATTAGAAGAATAAACCAGGAGTTTGAATAAAAAGCCTATCTTCCGAAGTAGAATAGCTGCTAACCCACATATAAGCCAGGTCCAGAAAAGACGACAGAGTAGTGTTTGTACAAGACAACATTTGAAAATATAGGACTAATCTTATAGTTGGAGCAAACGACCCGGTAGTGCCATGTCGTAGCGCAAGGTCGTGCAGGTTCGAGTCTCGAGGGGTGCTAGAGTTTTGATCGCAACAAAACATTGTTATGGCGGCATACAACCCTTATAGCAGCCCTTTGCGACTTCAAGTGAACTGAATACTTATAAATTTATAGTAGTAGCAATAATAAGCAGTGGTACATGGACTACTAGCCTGGCCCATACGTGGGCCAGACAAGGGGCTAGGCTACAAAATTGGAGAAAATAACGGAAAACAGCACCTTTATGAAATAGAATTACTGTGGAATGGTTTGCAAACAAAATTCTTATTTTTCAGCGAGGAGTCACCTAGGAGTGTATCTGTTAGGCGATGGAAAGCAATGTAGCGGAACATAGGATATAATAAAAGAAAACGAATTCGTATCAATTCAAAATGTTTGGTAAAAATCGGCAATTTAAATGGTAAGGGCAAGATCAGGCGTTAGTCAGACTCTCTGTGGAATGCGCCACGCATCCTATTTCTACGGGGTATTGTTGATGCGTCATGAATCCGTATTCGGTCCACAGAATGACTAGCGGTGGCTAGTTGATGGGCAAGTCACCGTGTTATCCTTTCCAGGCAAGTCAGATACCATTTCGCCTACCCAGGACGACTATCAATTGACGATGAAAGTTGAGCCCAACCAGCTTTGCATAGGTGGTGGTTGCTCATTGTATGAGGATATGGTCGGTGAAGGAGAGACGGAACGCATGGTTGACCTGGACGGCAAATCCGAACCAAGACTCTCGATTCGGGGTGCAGTTGACATCTGGCGCGTCCCCCCACTGCATTACCGTCCCCTAAAAGCCGACACATTCAGTCGGATCAGAAGCTGAATAAGAGTCAGAAGAAGAAACATAGGTGGGTCAAGACTCAAGTTCCCGACAACAGGTTTGTATCACACGAATCAGCTACATACCAACCCACAGCATAAGCCAACGTAAAGCGGATTAATGACACTGAATAAACACTCAATCGAGCCGCTCTATTTGACCATGACTGATGGACCAGACCCCGTACGGCGATGGCCATCTGGCTGAAGATGACTATTGTCTGGTGCTTGGCCTTTTGGAGAAGGAATAGGGATGAACCAGACGGGAAGCTGTGAAATAGGGACGTCGGGGCATTAACCAGTAGTGCATAGATTCAGGTGAAGATAGGGAAACAGCAACTAACAGAAATTTCTTCAGAATATCAGAGAACAAGTCAATGCTAGTTAGGAATATTTTGTGGATAACCTGTTCGATGAGACAACGCTGGTGGTGTAGGGCGTATGTGCGGGTTCGAGTCCCGCCTGGCGCAAGAGTTTTGATCGCAACTCAATGTCCATCTGACAGCTATTTTCTATAACAGACACTTTAGGCTTAAGTAACAGCAAAAACCTTTTCCATCAGTGAATAGTCGAACAAAAAAAAACTGAAAAATAAATGAATATCTTGAAGTAGCCGGAAAACGACCACGAGGAGCTTGAAGGAAAAGAATGAAGTATGCCGTCTGTAGGGGACCCACTGACTGCAGCAGACGTCGTCACTTTCTTGGAGCGAAACACAGAAGGTTGTCAAGAACCACCCCTAAATTCGCGATTTAAGGGATATGGAGGAGGATGAGAGCAACTGTCCAAGTCGAGCAGTTACCGTATGCGGAGCAGAGAGGGACTTGTGGATAAGATTGGCCCTCGAAGGTGGATGTGGATCCACCTTACCCAACTATGTGTGGGTTAGGGTGAAAAATGGAGCAGTGCTCTGATACTAACGGGCTCAGTTCATTTTCTTTAAGCCACAAGTGGCTAGTACAGAGGTTGTGAGCGCTCATAACGATGTTTTGTTGCAATCAAAACTCTAGCGCTAGGCGGGACTGGAACCCCGCACCGCCTACTGACCAGGCAGCAATGTTCTTCGCCATTACACCACCGGCGCGTCGTCGTTGGTCCCACGAGGTGTTGATGTTGCGTTGGATTAAACGGCGCCGGTGGTGTAGTGGTGAAGAGCAATGCTGCCCGGTTAGTAGGCGGCGCGGGTTCGAGTCCAGCCTGGCGCAAGAGTTTCGATCGCAACAAAACTTTGTTATGAAAACTAGCAACTTCGAACATCAGGTGAAAGACTTCTGCATTGCATCAGAAGTTTTAGGCGGATTATGGGCCTCATAAGAATTGCGGACCCTACTGGGCTTGAATATTTCCGATAAGCAGGCTACGGGGCGGTAGAATAGTTCGACTGTCTGGCGATGGATCACCTCTGCAATACGATTGTTCCAAAATAGTGAGCTCTATCGAATTGTGCCGAATTACGTGGCCTAATCTACCGTACCTTTCTACCGTACCTACAAAAGACTACCGAAGCTTCTAAGTGGGTACAAATAACAAAAACTGGTGAAAATCCGCGTCTGTAAAATTCTCTCTTTAATGAAATTTACACAATACAATAACCTGCGTCCTCCTCAATTCCCACAATTCACGAATGTGGCAAGAGTATATGATAGAGTTCTTAAAAAGATCTATCTTACACAACTCTGATTACTTAACAAAATGAATAACTTAACAGTGAAAACAAAGCATACAAAGAACTTAAAGTGCCCTTACCACCATGTTATCATGTCACGCAAGAACAGAACGCATGGCGCATCCCAAGGACTGTCAGCACGACGATTTATACTTCCAGGCTATCAGAAATCATTCAAAAAATACCACTCAAAGCAGCTCCGCCTCTGATTATATAATACTTCAATCGCCGCGCGAAGTGGCAGTATACTGGGAGCCACCGAAATCGATTAGGCAGCGCAGACGATAGGCGATCGATATCCGGAACATTTGTATGCGGCGACGGAAGCATAACCTCTCCCTTAGTGGTAAAGGAAAAGACGAGATGTCGCATCACTGACAGCACTCTAGGATGCGTCATGCGCTCGAATCGTAAGAAAAATAGAGTTTAGGAAGACCATGAGGAGTTAGGAGGTCTCTAGGTGGCCATGAATGGGTAACAGCTAACCAAACCAATTAACCCAAAACTCCTACATCCATCTCGTTTCAACATTTACCTCAAACTTAAGAAATATGCAAGACAGCTCTTGTCACTGTATGAACGATCAATACACCTAAAATGCTGTGCCGGACCTCTCGGCGGGTGAATGTCGACATTCTCAAACTTGGGTAACTGAACCAGAAGTAATACATCTCGGAAGTAGACCTAGAACTTCTCGTGGCGCAGCATTTGTTCCATGTGCCCAAAAGAAAGCCCGTATCAGTGGAGAGCTGAGACGACGACATGTGTAGCTAAGAATAACGCACAGAACACAGCACTCTGGCTCGATAAGCTTTGGATATATGGCTTCAGAGACGCGCTCTCAGCTCCACAAGCAGGAAGCCGGTGTTGTCTCCAGCGTGGCCGTACACTCGACGGCGGCCTCTCGGACGCTGAAGACTCGTCGAGCGGTCTCCCGATGGCGCGGCACTGAATGGACTCGTCGCCGTTGGGGTCCGCCCCCCGGATGAGTCAGTCGCATGCGTACGCGGACGAGCGTGGTGTCAGGGTGCTAATTTCGAACGACCTCGTCGTCTCGTCGCCAGAAATCGATGACCACGACGGCTTTTACGAGCTCGCAAATCCAATTGAACCACCACGGATGAGCCGGCGATGACGAGCGGAGCTGGCCGAGGTCCGGCCATCAAGCCATGCGCCCTTGGTCGGGTTGTCGGAACGTCGTCGCCCCGATTCGAAGACGCTAATGAGCCCGTTCAATAGATGATGAAACAAGACGCATTAAAGCTGAACTAACGACGTCCCGATCTGACGATCCCGTGAATTGTTGTAGCTGTGATTCACCTGGCTTGTTACCAGGGACGTGCGGAATTTCCGTGGTCGTATTCCGAATTCCGATTTCCGATCATTTCTGAGCCCTGTCTTTTGTCTTCCTCTTTTTCGTAGAAAAAAATCAGCACATCACTGTTTGGTACAACAGCGAGTCTACAGCCTAATCACGTTCGAGGGCGTGGCTTTTCATGAGCGGAGTTCTACAATTGTGGTCTTGTGGCGCAGCGTTGGAGACGGGACTTCGGAGGCGGAGAATTGCGTGCGGAACGTGAAGAGCAAGGTTGGCGTCAGAGGCGTGGCTCTACATGGGCGTGATTCCACAGGTTCGGAGACCTACAGGGGCATAGTTCTACTCGGGCAGACGTCTATAGTGGCGTGGCTCTGCATAGGCGTGGTTCCACAAGGGCGTGGCTTTTCATGGGTGTGGTTCCACATGGGTGGAGATTAGACATGGGATCCGAATCATGCATTTTCGGATATCCGGCCGGATTTATCCGGTTTCGGATTATCCGAAATCCGGCTCGGTCGAAAATTACCCTCATCTGAATCATCCGAAGATCCGGGGTTTCTAAAATTGCCCTCATCTGAATCATCCGAAGATCCGGGGTTTTCGAAATTGCCCTCATCTGAATCATCCGAAGATCCGGTGTTTAAAAAAATGGCCTATCTGAATCATCCGATTATCCGGAAAATCGGTGTCGGATCCAATGTCTAGTGGAGATCTAAAGTGGCGGAGTCCTACATGGGCAGGGATTTAAACGGGCGTGGTTCTATGTACAAGGGCGAAGCTTTGGAGAACGTTGGATAAGAATGTTGGAGGCAAGACTTCGGAGGCGGAGAATTGCGGGCGGAACGTGAAGGGCAAGGTTGGCGTCAGGGGCGTGGCTCTACGTGGGCGTGACTCCGCAGGGGCGAAGATCTACACGGCGGGGTTCAACAGGGGCGGAGATCTACAGTGGCGTGGCTCTACATGGGCGTGATTCCACAGGGGCGTGGCTCTTCATTGGCGTGGGTCCACATGGGCGGAGATCTACAGTGGCACAGAATCACATGGGCAGGGTTCTACAAGGACGTGGCTCTATGTAGAAGAGCGAAGCATTGGAGAAAGTTGCGGAAGGAGGTTGGAGGAGTAACGAACTGGCTTGATCCAAAAGCTGCCTGTGTAAGGAGAGGGATAAAGGATAAAGGACAGCGTTACTCAATCCCTTTTGGAATGCGCCATGCATTCTACTTTTAGGGGATGTCGTCGAGGCGATTTGAATGCGCATTTGGCCATACAATGACCTTCGGTGGCCAGCCGATGAACAGGTCGGCGCTTTATCCTTCGCAGACATGTCTGAGAGGTCTTTGTGCTGAGCTCGTAGGTCCGGAGGCCAATTGACCCAGAGACAGCTAGCGGCACCCGCTGTTTTTTGAGTCCTTCCCGATGGGTGTTCGTGTTGTAGCGAAGGGTGCAGTAGGGCGTTCGAGGTAACCAGCATCAGGTTTGGCGGTATTTCCACCGTTAGAAGACGGTAAGCGGTTGATGAATCTGGCCCCAGGATGTCCATCCGTCCATTATCAGGCTTCTTCGTAATCGCCCTGAGTGGAAGAAATGACACTCTAAGCAATCTAATCTCGCTGGGCCACTTTGGCATGAGTCAGGGACGAACGCACACGTCGACGACTGACTCCACTTGAGCAGTTCTATGACCAGGGGGATTGATGATGATGCAAGGGCTACCACGAGCAAAATTCACAGAGGTGTGTAGTATTTTTTATAATTGTTATAAAAAAAATCTCATGAAGTCTCCCGCGTTCACGATTAGCATCAATAATCTGGTCTAGAAATCCAGGTACAAGCGGTACATTGCGAGATATTGCCCCATGAGCGTGCAAGGGGATCCGAAATATGGCCTGATTCAAATTTGGCCGAATCCTGGAGTTCACCACCAGAACCCATCCACTGTATGCGCACGGGGCATCATCCCGACAAGTACAGAACGACGAGGTGAGGCGACACCCATATATAGCACCAGCTCGTGTCTTTCTTGTATTCCATAAAAATAATGGATGGAGTCGATAATCTCTTTTAGGATGCGCCACGCATTCTGCTTCTACGCGATATCGTGGAGGCAATTTGGATCCGTGTAAACAATTAAAACAATCTAACAACAGGTTGAAAATATTGGAATTGTTCAGGCTTAAAAAGCATTAAAATAGAATTTGAAGGAAAATCCATGCAAACGTCAAGAAATCTAGTGTTCTTCTGTAGTATTTAACTGTCTGAAGCGCTCCATCCACGTTCAAAATCGAGGTTAAGCAGCTGGTCGTGAATTCCTAAGCAGGGATGCAAAAAAGTGATGAGAGAAGCGCTTCAGACCGGCCGCCGCGCCTCTGAAGAGCGATGAGGCGCGTGATAAGGCGGCGTTTCTTACAGTCGGATTTGCCTCTCGCCGACGATGGAATGAATATTCAGCCAAGGCAACGAGGAGAAAAACGTCTCGGAAATGGAAGTAGATGTGCTGCTGCTGCACGAGGAAGCTGGTAGACGAGCCTACTAACGATCGATGCAACCTTTCAAAGGTCGCGCGTAACCGAACGCGATTCAATCGGAAAGCATCAATGCTCCGCCGTTTATTCAGCTGACTAAGCCTCCCTGCTTCTGACTAATCCAGCTGCGGTACGACGGAGCCATCAGCAGTGATTGTATCACTACCTAGTTCTACTATTTAGTACTACAGTATGATTTGGTCAATTGCCGAAATAAACGCTTTGGAGCGTTCCTAAGCGGCTTTTTTAAATAACTTTTTTTTTAAATCAAGCACTTGTTAAAAGAAGCATATATTTGAGCTCAGCAGCTCAAGCTGTATCTTCTGACATATAAATGAGTAGAAATTTCTAGCCGCCCTACTCAGGAATTGCCCTAAGACTGTCCAGCTTGCCCTTGGAGTGCGCCGTGAACAATGCATGCAGAATCAAACCTATTAGGTTGTAACGAAATAAATGGCACTGAACCACTGTAAATTTAAACAGTTAATATCTCGGCTTGTAGGCAAGCTTATTAATCGAAATAAAAACCTTCTGATTCTACACATTTTTGCCAAGGTGACACAAGCTTTTTTATCCCAGTAGCATAAAAATCAGAAGTTCTGGAATTGACGAAATCTTCGAAGGCACTTTCGGCATCCTGTTGGTATTTGAATATTTTCCCTACCAAGAAGTCGCCAAGATGCTTGAAGAAATGGTAGTCTGTGGGGAGAGGTCGGGAGAAGACGGAGGATGTGGTAGAGTTTCAATGCTCAGCTCATTCAATTTCTGCAACGTCATTCGTGCTACATGGGCGCGAGCATTGTCGTGCAGAAGGAGAACTCGCCTTCGGTTTACCAAGGCCGGCCGGATATCCTTCAACTTTTTCGTCATTTCTTCGATTTCAATGCAGTACTTCTCTGCCGTGATGGACTCACCGGGAGGGAGGAAGCTGTGGTGAATAATTCCCAGCGAACACCACCATACTGTCACCATTACTTTCTTTTGGTGCAATTCCGGCTTCGCAAAAACCTTGGGGCTCTCATCGCTGTCCACCCACTGTGCCGATCGTCGCCTGTTGTCGTACGTTATCCATTTCTCGTCACAGGTTACGATGCGATCAAGAAATGGGTCCGTTTCGTTCCGTAGAAGCAGTGCGGACGAGATCTCATATCGTCGGTTTCTTTGCTCCTCAGACAGCTCGTGAGGCACCCGTCTTTCCAGCTTTTTGGTCTTTCCAATTTCCTTCAGATGCCGGGCAGCTGTGTTGTGACTGACGCCAAGAACCTTCGCTATCTCCCTGGTACCTCTGTGTGGATCCTCCTGTACCACATCTCTCAGCTTGGCCTCATCAACATCACTTTGCCTCCCACGACCTTCATGTTCTTCCAAGCTCTCATCTCCATTCCGGAACTTCTGATACCAACGATACGCCGTCCGAATTGTGGAACATCCTTGACCGAATGCGGCGTTGATCTTCTCGTCCGCCTCCTTAGCTGTAGTGCCCAGCTTGAATTCATCAAGTAAATGCCTCGGATTACCCTTTTGTCCATCTGCAAAAAAGTCAATAAAACTCTAAAGTTTTCCCACTTTTACATGGAAAATTTGGTACTCACCGGTAGAGCAAAGTTTGCGCTTCTAAATGGTATGCCACGTGTTACGGTTTGTTCCTGATCAAACGCGTAAAGACGCGCCAAACACTGGCGCGAGCCAGTGCCATTTAATTCGTCACAACCTAATATCAATCGAGTGGGCGCGAGAGCCTGTAGAGTGAGCGTTTGGGCGTTTATTTCCTTTTTTCGTACACTCATGGGTGCGCCAAAATGGAAGGGCAGTCAACAAACCATGAAGAAGGGTACCATCAATCTGATGATGTCAAGAACACAATGAAAAAGGAGAATGAAAGAACAAGCAAATTTTTATAAAGAAATGAATGATTAGTATTATTTACCCATATATTAAATTTATATAGACCGTTTTCACGTCTAACTAGACACTTTTCGAGTCAAATTGGACACCCTTTATGCTAGCCCAAGACGTTTGAAAGCTCTTCCACATCGACATGAGCTTCTTCTACATCAAACTGGAGACTCAAAAAGACTTTGAATCATTTTTTTGTTGTTGAAGAAGGACTCTAGTATGACTTCATAATCATAAGTGAACACATGATGTTCATGAGGAACGGACAAGTTTCTGATGCCCCATTCTCGCTCAACGGAACGAACGTCTCCGAATGCTCCAGCTACGTGTATCTGGTCGCGAAGTCAATATGGCCAACGATCTAGCGGCAGAGCTGAGCTGGAGGAAACGAGCGGCTTGTGGAGCTTTCAAGAGCGTCGAAGAAGTCGCGAAGAAGACGAAGAACGTCCGACTCCGTGCCCACCTATTCGACTCTACCGTTCTTCCTGCCCTAACATACGCCTCAGAGACCTGGGCTATACGAAAGCTGGATGAACACGCGATCAGCGTCGCGCAGCGTGGAATCGGGAGGACGATGCTCGGAGTGACACGACTCACGCAAGTGAGAGAAGGCCTCCGGAGTTCCGAGCCTCGCCGACATTCGAAGATCAGAGACACTGTCGCATGGACCTAGTCATCGAAAATTAGGTGGGCCGGCCACGTAATGCGCTTCGCAGACACCCGCTGGACGAGAGCCGGGCGCTATGTGACAACGGAGGGGTTAGCAAAATTCAAAAAAAATATATATGCCTAGGTAGACATTTATGTAAGCAATACAAAGCCACTTACCATTTAACCGGAATGGTCCTCCATGTTGCTTGGGGGGAGGGTCGTCCGAGTATCTGTTCTGTGCTCAGATTTGGGCAAGGGAAGGGACTCCGGGGTGTGGCCGAGTTACGCACCCGTGTTTACATTGCCTACACCCCGGAGTCCCTTCCCTTGCCCAAATCTGAATCCCCCCTCGCTTCCATCCCCCTCGGCGCCCCCCCCCCCCTTCCTCCCGAATCCACCCCCCCCCCCTCGCTCCAACCTCCCTCGGCGCGCCTCCCCCTCCTCCCTCCCTCCCACATCATACACAAGTAAAAAAAAACTCTAAACAAAAAAACATTAAAACACCGCGGCCGTGCAACCTCCGCTTGGAATGGTTTTTCGTCGCGCCGTCTCGCGCACTCCACGCCTCCGTTCTCTCTTCTCGTGCAATATCATCTTCGCTGCAGGACCCACGTCCGATAGTAGGAGCGCGCCCTTTAAATTGCTCGCCGAATTTTCCGCTAAAGTGACGTAGGTGAGTATTTTTATTTATTTTCCTCGTTGTTTCCGGGAATTATTTCCTTTCAACGAATCACCTAGGATGTGCTGAGTCGCATCCTAGGTGATTCGTTGAATTTTGCTAACCCCTCCGTTGTCACATAGCGCCGAGAGCCGTCACCGACTGGATTCCGCGGGACGTCAAGAGAACACCAGGACGCCCACCAACGCGTTGGTCGGACTTCTTCGTGAAAGCCCTGAACGACCGATATGACGCTCTTCGTGTCCGTTGAGCGAGGAGGATCCATTGGACCACTCTGGCACGCGACAGGGACGAATGGAGACGCTGCTGGCGCCGCTCGATCAAGTCGATGATCAACGGAACGACAGGTGATACAGGTGATATTTATTTATTAGGCCTAGAATATGATATGATGCGGGAATCGTCCTCTCTTTTTTATTTTTTCCGTTTTCCAGCTTTATAGATAGTCTCGATGGAGAAAGCCGGCTAGTATTGAAAAATACCGCTGTTGCAGAGTTCAGTTTTTATTACCTAACACAAAATGTTAGCAAGTATAGTTGTTCTCGAATAACCTATTCGAACAAGTATTCGAACGATTTTCATTCGAATTTGAATATTCGAATTCGAATGTTTAAAAAAATCGCGTTTTTCGAATGTATTCGAACTCGAATGTTGAAAAAATTGCGTGTTTCGAATCTATTCGAATTGGAATGTTCGAAAAATCGTGTTTATTCGAATACATTCAAAATTCGAGTGCTCGAAAATCGGGTATTCGAAACCCTTCGAATATTCGAAAATTTTGAGAGGGCACAACTATAGTAGAAAGCAACCACTCTTTAATCCTTTAAAAAGACACGGCAGCTTACAATCTGAGGGCACGAGAAACGCCTCGAAAAATCCATTCACAGAAGTCAAAAAGCAGTCAATCAATAGCATGGAAAAAATTAAAAAATCGCACGAAATCAGGCAAATTGGAGATGGAAAGTCGGTCGAGTTTAGGAATGGCGGTGATCGATCGAAGAAGACGTCGGAGGTGCCGTCGGGAATGTCGATGGTCCACTGCTGACCTGCGATCGTTGACCACTTCGACAGAGGCTGCCATCTACAGAATTCTGAACGCCGTAGAGGAATGAAGGATGGAGGACGGCTTCGATCAAGCCGAGACAAACCGGGATGCGCCATGCATTCTGTTGGGTGACCAAGAAAATTCTTGGACAAAATGTCCTGTTCAAGGAAAATTTTAGTGTAACTTTCTTTGTAGTTTATTTTACTTCCCAATAGGAGAACACATAGTTTAAAATTTAATTAAAATTTAATTTTTTAAGGAAAATAATGGTTAAAGCTTGTTTTATAGTGCGCTAACAAAGCAATGTTTTAGTGGCAAAATCGAGATTACGTCATGCCCTCGTCAAAAACTTCGCGATTTTAATTCGACTGATAGCAAATTTTGTATTTGCATGCAGCTTCACACCTGCAAGCGGTGCAATACAAACAATTGTACAAAACACGCATATCCGAACTTTCTTGTTGCATGTAAATAATATTTACACTATCAATCAAATAAGGATTGCAACTTGCTTTTCGAGTGCATGGCGCGATCCTGTCTTCTAACGCACGACATGACTGCTGCATTGCTGCGCTTTAAGGCAAAACTTAATTTGTTATTTTTCATTCAAAAAACAAAATTTTTGCAAAATTATCACTCATCTTTGGGCAGATGAACTAAAAAATTCATTAACAAATTTTTCTTGAACAAAAAATCATACCAACCATCTTAGTGAGACTATAGTTTTTGCCTAAAGGTCATTTCGATTTGGAAGACTTCGCTTTAATTTCAAAGGTCTTAGGCTAGCTTAAAACAGTGTTCAATTTGACGTGAAAAGTGTCCAATTTGCTTAAAAAGTGTCCAATTTAATTCAAAAAATGTCCATTTCCACGTCGAATTGGACGTTTTTCACGTCAAATTGAACACTGTTTTAAGCTAGCCTAAAACCTTTGAAATCAAAGCGAAGTCTTCCAAATCGAAATGACTTTTAGGCAAAAACTGTAGACTCACCTAAGATTTTTTGTTCAAGAAAAATTTGGTAATGAAATTTTTTAGTTCATCTGCCCGAAGATGAGTAAAAACTTTGTAAAAATTTTGTTTTTTGAGAAAAAAAAAATTCCAGTCCCATAAGTCCCATAAGCATCACTTCAGTTTTCGCTAGGGTATTCGAGAAAAAGCTAAAATCTGCTCTCGTTGATTACCTGGAATCTAACTCTCTGATTCCAGAAAATCAACATGGCTTTCGAACCGCTAGGTCGACTGAGACATTAATGTTGTCAACATTAAATGAATGGACCCAAGCTCTCGATGAAAGAATTGATGTGGACGTTGTCTACTTTGATTTTATGAAGGCTTTTGATAAAGTTCCATTGAACAAGCTTATCTTCCGGCTTGAAAACATTGGTATCCATCCTAGAATAACTGATTGGATAAGAAACTTTATAACAAATAGATCTTTTCAAGTTAGAGTTAACGAATCATTTTCTGAACCACTTCTGGCTACCAGCGGAGTCCCTCAAGGAGGTGTTCTCTCCCCAATTATTTTCAATATTTGCACATCTGAGATTCCCTATTTGATCGATCAGTATGGCGTCTCCTGCAAAGTGTTTGCGGATGATATAAAAATTTACAAAAATATCGTCAGTGTGGACGACCATGTTGCTCTTCAATCTGCAATTGATACTATTGTGGACTGGTCAGCAAGGTGGAATCTTCCACTGTCAGGCCAAAAATCCCAAGTACTACACCTTGGCGAGCAAGCCAACAGGAAGGTCTATCATCTTGGTGATGTTCAGCTTAGGAGCACAACTACTTTACGTGACCTGGTATTTATTCTAGACTCAACACTGTCATTTAAGGAGCATTGTGATTTGATAGCAAAGAGAGGGGATAGGAATGTGCATAGCATATTTAAGTCGTTAAAAACAAATTCAGTCATCCACATGTTGCTAGCCTACAAAGCATATGTCAGACCTGTGCTTGAATATGGTACCATTGTTTTTAGTCCTAAATACAAGCGTGAAATCGGTAAGCTAGAGTCCGTGCAAAACAGTTTCACAAGAAAGCTCTGGATAAGAGTACCTGAATCACCTGTATCACCTGTCGTCCCGTTGATCATCGAATTGCTCGAGCGGGTGCCAGCAGCGTCTCCATTCGTCCCTGTCGCGTGCCAGAGTGGTCCAATGGATCCTCCTCGCTCGAGGGACACGAAGAGCGTCATAGCTGTTGTTCAGGGCTTTAACGAAGAAGTCCGACCAACGAGTTGGTGGGCGTCCTGGTGTTCTTTTGTCATCCCGCGGAATCCAGTCGGTGATGGCTCTCGTCCAGCGGGTGTCTGCGAAGCGCATTACGTGGCCGGCCCACCTAATTTTCGACAACTTGGGCCACGCGACAGCGTCTCTGATCTTCGAACGTCGGCGAAGCTCGAAACTCCGGAGGCCTTCTCTCACTTGCGTGAGTCGTGTCACTCCGAGCATCGTCCTCTGGATTCCACGCTGCGCGACGCTGATCGCGTGTTCGTCCTGCTTTCGTATAACCCAGGTCTCTGAGGCGTATGTTAGGGCAGGGAGAACAGTGGAGTCGAATAGGTGGGCACGGAGTCGGACGTTCTTCGTCTTCTTCGCGACTTCTTCCACGCTCTTGAAAGCTCCCCAAGCCGCTCGTTTCCTCCTGCTCAGCTCTGGTGCTAGGTCGTTGGCCATGTTGACTTCGCGACCCAGATACACATAGCTGGAGCATTCGGAGATGTTCGTTCCGTTGAGCGAGAATGGGGCATCAGAAACCCATCCGTTCCTCATGAACATCGTCTTCGTAAGATTCAGCTGCAGTCCAACGTTCCCACATACACGATCGAAGTCGGCCAGCATTCGCTCCGCCTGGCTGATGCTCGGTGTTATGAGCACGATGTCGTCAGCGAAGCGAAGATGATGTAGTTGCCGGCCGTCGACCTTCACTCCCATGTCTTCCCATTCTAGTTGGCGCATGACGTTTTCGAGAGTGGCGCTGAAGAGCTTCGGGGATATGGTATCTTCTTGCCGAACCCCTCTCTTCACGTCGATGACGACGTCATTGTAGAATGGTGAGATCTTGGTGGTGAATCCACTGTACAGCTCTCGAAGGACTCTGATGTACTGAGTAGGAACGCCCTGAGTGAGCAGGGCTTAAGAGTACACGGTTGTGATTATACCACCATTCCACCTACCACTGTAAGGAGCAAGATCTTTAATTTGCAGTCTCTTGCTTGTCGTAGGAAGCGATACGATTTAATTGCAATTTACAAGTTGATGAATGGCATATGGGGCCTTCGTCTCCGCGATTTCTATTCTGTATCACCTTCTAGCACTAGAGGTGGTCAAAGTAAGATACAAATACCAAGAGCTAGAACTAATGTTAGATCGGCATTTTTTACACATCGGGCTGGCTCTGAGTTCCTAAAGTTTTCTAAGATAATCGTTGTGCCAAATTCACTGAGGCAGTACAAAAGGCTTATTGACCGGTATCTCCAAGAAGCTTCTTAATGGCTTACCGAGTTGTTCGCGTTTGTACTAGTTATCACCATCTGTGTTTTCCTATTCAGTAATATGGTCGTTTTTGTTTGTTTGTTTGTCTGTTTTTGTTTTAACCCTGCGTGATTGTTCACGTACAAAATAAATAAATAAATAAATTAAATTTTGTCTTAAAGCGCAGCAATGCAGCGGTCATGTCGTGCGTTAGAAGACAGGATCGCGCCATGCACTCGAAAAGTTCAACGCAACGTTTATTTGATTGATAGTGTAAATACTGCTCACATGCAACAAGAAAGGCAAGATATGTGTGCTTGTGTGTACACATCGGAAACTTCTTTACTATTAAGAACCTCAGAAAACCTTAAAAGTGTTAATAAATCAAATGTATGAGAACTTTATGCTGATTCAAGCACAACACACCACCAGTGTTGCGCTACAAAAGTGAGCATTTAATATGAGTTTTTGTAAAACAAAGGGATATTTTAAACTTCTTAAAACGTGTTGCTTTTTCGGATTATAGATTCGTCGACTTTACTTCCATAAATGACAAGTTCGCTTTAAGAAGAGAAAATGTGAAAATAGTGTGAAATTCTTAAACGAAAAATGGGATTTTTCATGAAAGCATCTTGCCATTAGAAAAAAAAACTTTCCAAGCAATTTGGAAACAAACAGCAATAGTTGGATCATAAAAAATGAAAGAACGATCTATCTACCATCGTATCGTTGGACATTTTGCTTACTTCTGACTAATGAGACACGTTCCAGGGAGCGGGGAGGGGCGGAGTTTGTATACTCATGGTCAGAAAGAACTGAATCACATTCTAGAACATAAATTAGAGCAAGTTTGTTATGACACACAGATGTAGAAGAAAGCAGGCTCCTCCTCCTTCTGACCAGATGTTTCCCATGTTTCCAGAGATGATGATCACCGTTGTAACATCAGATGACAGATCGCCCCCGATGGACGACATCGCTGAGGGCTAATGGTGGGATCGGCTTTCAACTCGGGTCTTTCTCCTCGACGTTGTTTGTCGCATTATACGCTGTGGTAGACGTCGTCCAGAAGGTCTTCGTCGTAGTTGGCCGCTGAAAACAACAGGAAAAGTGTAAAAGGAAAGGATATCAGCTCCTTTCAATGCTGAGGAGGGTGCATGTCGCGAATGTGGGCAGCATTCAGAGCGGGAACGTTCTAGCCGATCACAGAACCGACTGTGCGCGCCCTCTTTGAATGCCGCGCCCATTCGATGTGGGCTGATTGGATGACGCTTCCCCATGTTCCAACGCTGCCCACATTCGCGACTAGGAGCAATCCGCGTATACAGTCTCAATTTCAGGATAACATAGGCTCGTAATCGGTGAAAAAAGGCCATTTTAGGGGTCATCCTAGTGTGGGAGAGAGTATCATTCGAATACTCATATTTTGCATCTCTCCTAGTGGGGAGGGAGTAAAGGGCACTTTACCCGGCCTTTTCGACAACGACGACAAATTACTAGTTTCGCTTGCAAGACGTCATTTGTTTGCAATTTTCTAATCGGAAGGAGCCACATCTCGGTTCTTGTTCCGCCTTTCTAATGGTGCCCCTCCATCTTCCAACTAGGACAGTTGTGTATTCTCAAGCTCAATCTGTCGTCTTGTTGATAGATCGGGCACCAAGAACGTCTGCACCAGTTGTCCCTGTCGCGTGCCAAAGTGCTCCAACGGATTCTGCCTGGTCGGGGGACAGTAAGAGCGTTGTCTCTTCGTTCTTTTGACATCTGACGGAAGGAGTTTTGCGAGTTGGAGGGGGGAGTGTGCACCCTGGTAGGTCTGTGATATGAATGTTGTAGGATATAATATTTTGCTTTCCTAGCGGAACCCCACCCCTAGACTAGGATTGTGCTAGAATAGTAAACTTGGCGAAATACGGGAATGGAGGGGGGGGGGGGGAAGGTGCAAAGATTCAGGAAGAGAAACCTTTTCGCTCATGACCACAGCCCTCCCTTGCTCTCATTTACCTTAACTACATCTCTTATTTTGCAAAATAAAAAACAAAACAAAAAAGAAAAAAATGGGCCTCACCGGAAACAAATTGGACGTCCTAAGGACGGCCGAAGTGGCCCAAAATGTTTGGTTTCGCACGTTGCACGGCAGCTCGGCGACAACTCGTCCGCGCGACTGCTGCAGTGGGTTAGATTCAATGCGAGCAGGGTTCGCGTGCAATTGTAGTGGACGAGTTGTCGCGAGGCTACCGTATCGATGCGTGGTGGGAGCCCCGCTCGATCCGGATAAGCCCTTTAAATCCAAGACCAGGGCTGCTGCAGGGCTGAGGGTGGATTTTTTCCATTACTATTTTTTATTTATTTTTTATTTCCGCTTCTGCTTTCTTATTTTCAGTCCACCTGGGATGCGCTCTGACACATCCTAGGTGGATCGGTGAAGGTTACTGCATCCCTCATTCATGTCGTATTGCGCCTTAAACTCTAGTATGAAAAAAGGCAAGAAAAATTGGTAGTCAAAACTCCACCCCTCTCCCCCCCCCCCTCCCCCACCCCTGGGTTCAATCCCAAAGGGGGGCACCTTATAAGTGGCCTTGGACGTCCTACCGCTTGTTCTCGGACTCAAGTCCTGTTATAACGTGGCCCCAGAATCCCTGAGAAGGCCAATCAGTAGTAGAAACATTGAAAAACAAGAACAAACAACGACAGAAACAAAGTCCTAGGCGTCCCCAGGTCGCCTGTACGTATCGCCTCACGGTGAATGAGTCGACGCGCACGCATTCGGATTAGCGCGGGAATTTAAACGGGGATTACGAGCTATTTCCTCGGGAGGGCATCAGGTAAGCTCTTTATATGTTATGTTGCAGGTGTTATCCCACCATATATAATCTTCAAATATCTTAATAACAATATGTTATCTTCAAATAGGAGTAGTTTGCAAGTGCTTAGTGCCCTCCTTATTGTACCTGACGGAATTCAGCCGGTGTAACCACTCCTGTTCTGAGGGTGCCTGCGAAACGCAGTATATTCGCGGCCCACCTAATTTGCGACTCATACGACTGCGTCTAATTCCAATGACCTAATGCCATGTACACGTCGTTTCTGCTTCGAAATCAAATCTTATCAGCAAGTTTCAAAGGCCTTGCTTGATGAGGGCGTTTATCATTTAACTGATTGTGACCACCAACTGCGGTTGCTCAGACTACAAAGAAAGCAGTGTGATACACTAGGTAAGACCAAAGCTGTTTTCCCGCTTTCCGGCACTTGACCATAGTCCTAAAATCAACAGAAAGCCGTAAAAAGCCTTATTTTCTGAAGGAGTTTACCGGTAAGGAGGTGTTCAAACACACCGGAAACTAGATACTGCTAGTGTAAATCTATTCAGAGAGATCGACTATGGCCACGCAGAGCGGTAAACGTGCTAAATCGAAAATTTCTCCTGCAAAACCGGCTGGAATGAGAGTTTCTCCTGCCAAATTGGCTGGATCGAGAGTTTCTCCTGCTAAATTGACTGGATCGAGAGTTTCTCCTGCAAAAGTGGCTGGATCAAGAGTTCCTCCTGCAAATCCATCAGAGGGAAGAAAAACTCAAAGCAAGGTGAGGTGTTTCTTGAAGACAGTTTCTTGTGATAGCAATTATAACTAATCGCCTACTGCCGTTTGAATATTTCCGAGCCTGCTACAGTGTTCCCAAACCTGCACATCACCCAAGCCGTTGTCACTGGAGCTCGTTTTCGTCATTGAGCGCGCAGACCAACAGACACCTCTAGGAATGATAAGCCCCATCCGAGCTGTTCGTGCTAAAACCGCTCTCATCGCTCAACCGGGAGCTCAAATCTGGGCTCGAAGAACCAGGGGTTGGATTCATCAACGACTTACATAACTTTAACAAAGAATTCACAGCGGAAAACGCAGATAACGCGGCTTATCGCTCATTATATCGATAAGCCGCGCTACCAGGGATTTCGGTTCTAATTTTCTCTGTTAAATTGCTGTAAGTCGTTGATGAATTCGGCCCCAGGCTACGGAAGGGACTCCAAGGTGCGGGCCATGCAAGCTGCTCGTGCACAAACCGCTCATGTTGCTAAGTGGTGATTACGCATCGATCGAATGTCCACGTGGACGTGGACGCGATCCACGAGGCAATGGTAGCAACCGCACGCTACCGTATCCCGCAAACCTGCACATCAACCCGCAATTCGAACGGCAGTAGGCGAATAGTATAAGCAAGACCATTTCTTGGTGCAAGTTGAGTGTTGGAGTAGCGAACTGGTTGTGAACATTGGTCCAACTGCGCGCGGTACGCGAAGGAAGCGGAGGAATTCCTCGAGGTTCTGCGGTCCCTGCACGCTCTTGTACGATAGCCATTAGAACTAATCACGCGCTGACGTGGCAAAATGCCAGCGCCTGCTCACGCCATCCGAGTCATTGTCATTGGAGCACGTTTTCGTCGTTCAGTGGGAGTTGGCAGCTGGAGAGCGCAGAACCAAGCTAGGGAAGGGACTCCAGGGTGCGTGCGATCCAAGCTGCTCGTGTGGAAGCTGCTTTCGTCGCCCAGTGGGAGTCGGCAGCAGGGTTTTGCGCTCTTCGAGCGCAGAATCAGGCTAGGGAAAAGAATCCAGGATGTGGTGCAAAAATTCCGCAGCGAAGGAGAACCGAACCCCGGCCTCCCTCGCATGCGGCGCGCCTCTATCCACCGCCCCACGACCCGCTTGTCGCGAGGGTCAACGTGGGCATATAAGGCCTATGTCATACCACCGCTCACCCCGAGCGAAGCCTAATGATACGCTCCCATATCGATCGCGCGAAGCGATAAGTCGATATGGGAGCCTATCATTAGGCTTCGCTCGGGGTGAGCGATGGTATGACACAGGCCTAAGACATCGATCGAACGTCCTCGTGGAGGCCGACACGATCCGCAACGCAATGGCAGCAGCCACACGCTACAGTATCGCGGGTTGATGAGCAAACCTGCACATCAAGGCCCCCCCCCCGACTCCATGGAGCGCATCAGCAGAATTTGGTTAGTTCTAAGTAAGACCCTCTTGTACTCCCGTGCCGTGCGGCGAGATTGCCGCGGAAGAGTTGTTCATGTATGTTTGAAATTGAATGACCGTTGGGGGACGACGCATGACGAGAAAGGCAGTCCATCCAGGACCATGCACAGATATGGTACGCGCCAATGTGGTGGGCACTTCAACAAGCAGTAACAACAATAAAAACGATGGACCACTAGTTGCAGTAGTCGCCATCTGTAGCCACGACCTTCCTCCAACGACCAGATAGAGCAGCGATCCCGCCTGTCTGTAGCGAGGGCGAACGTGAAGCGATCCAGTCCTCCACCGCGCGCTTGATGTCGTTACGATCGCTGAAGCTCTTGCGTGCACAGAAACATTGGAGGCTCCTGAAGGCATGATAGTCACAGGGGCTAACTTCTGGAGAATACGGCGGGTGTGGTAGCCATATGATACCCTTCCTGAGCAGCTCGTCCTGTTTTGCCTTCGCATAGTGGTATCTCGCCTTGTCCATGATCATGTAGTGTTTCTTCGGTAAGGGTCCCAGTAATGGTTCCAGGACGCTTAGTTCGGTATCTGCCTTTAGCGAGGATGACTCGAACAGTCAAAAAAGAAGTAATTGTAACCTTGCTCATTTCCCTTAAACCCTGTGTTGAATTACTTTGCATGCAGATCAGAACAGTGCGTTTTTGAAGAGTGGGAACGTCCACAGCGAGAGGATTCCTCCAAGAAAAAGTCGCCCTCACCGAGTCGCTTACACCATCTGCAGTAAGAAGTGTAGGAGTGGGCATGGCTTCCCATCTACGACACCAACTCACGTTGAGCTTGAGCTGCAGAGCGGCCAGAACAATAGCAATGAAGCAATAGGCGGCAGTAGTCGTAACGATCCGACTGGTTTGAACAAGGGTATTCAGCGAATGCGACGGTTTCAAAAAATGATTGGCTGGTGCTTATATATACTGACTTTCCCGCTTAATACGGTGTTTAAACCGTGGCATCAATTTGGCGTGCTAGCGCGCTACTTTCGTTCAAAGTAAGACACTCGAATTCTTGCAAAACTTTCTGAACACCCTAATATTATAGAAGTGCACCTCGCGATGTATACTCTGCATTAGGAAAAA
Organism: Heligmosomoides polygyrus bakeri; assembly: GCA_947359475.1. NCBI lineage: Eukaryota > Metazoa > Nematoda > Chromadorea > Rhabditida > Heligmosomidae > Heligmosomoides > Heligmosomoides polygyrus. The sequence goes on from OX375867.1 coordinate 2,251,767, forward strand.
AGAATAAAGGATAACGCACATGTTACCCAATCTCTTTTTGGGAATGTGCCACGCATTCTACAAGATGTCGCGGAAGCTATGTGAATGCGTATCTGGCCTATTCAGTGACTTGCGGTGACGAGCCAATGTACTAGTGCGCTTTTCGATGAGCTTTTCCTGTCTAAAAAATTCTGGTACCATTTCACCGGCCCGACGGGATGGAAGGTTTTGTTGAATTGGGCAAGAAATTCGAACTAGGAAATTCGAACTGGAGTCAGGTCCAAGCGACAGCCGACGCCTTCTCCGACTGCGCTACCACGTGCTCCTACAGAAGTGAAAAATCAACTACCTAGCCTCAGTGCATGTGATTTACACTGCGGACCTTACTATTAGTGTTCAATCGGTCTCTATTGGATTCTGCACGTATCCTTTCTCCTTCCTGCTTGACTTGCACCGTGGCATTCTTACATATTTCCTTCGATGAATCCATTTTCTTGCAGAGCAAACAGGTACGCAGTGCTCCTGTATGTGGTGCACTGTGAAGCTTTAGTTTCAGAATTTCATGTAATAAAGAAGGTTTTTATGGATATATTTTTTATTCCATTCCATTTCTAGCAGTCTTCGACATCCAGCAAGGCAGTAACGCCGAACGTCGCTAACAAAAATGTGCCTTTCAAAAGAGGATTCTTTGCTAGCTTAGCCCCAAAAGGAATGATGCGAAGGGTTAAAACACCAAGAAAACCTTCCAGGAAAGGACGATTTGCAGTAAGTAAAACTTCCATTTATATATTACGTCTTCTGGCGCTATCGGAGTTGGGTGTGTGCAGAGAATTGGTAAAAATTACATAGCTTATTAGAGAAACATATAAGGAATATAAAAACACACTCTTCCCTGAACGCGCAATGCAACGAAATAAAATCCTCCCCTCCCAAATCTGTGTTGTCCCCTGTGTCAGCGTAAGAGAGCACTGAACAAAATACTGTTGGTTTTTTTTCTCTACGATCAACTTCTTATCAGAAGTGGGGTCACCCTCCCCTCTCCCAGGTTCCCCCGGGTCTACTCTCATTGGTGCTCTCGCCCTCCTCCCCGAAAGTGGCCGAAATGGTCTAAAATCGCTCACTTCGCGCGTCGTTGTATGGATCCGCGTGGCAGGACTCACGTTCGATAAGGTGAATGCAGCCTTTAAATCCGAGACAGTCTTACCTGCCGACTACTATTGATGAGTTTTTCTTTTTCTGATTTAAAGTGTATGTTTTCCTGTTTTGTTTTTGCATTTTGGGTCAACTTAGTACGCACACAGTCACTCCTTAGGTGGACCATTACATTTCTCTGCACCCACCCAGCTCGGATAGCGCCCGTCTTCTTTATAAGGCTTTGTACTGTTCACACGAACCGTGATTAGGGAGCGCTCATCCCGCTGTTCTTTCAGGATCCAGCCAAAACTGGAATCAAGCAGATGCCGTTGTCGATGCTAGAGGAGGTGATGTCGCTTTAGCAACACTGCAGCATCTACGCGCTGTTTCTTTGCTCTATTTCATGCATTAAAATGCAGTTCTAGACACATACATTAATATTTGATAGGCCTATGTCATACCATCGCTCACCCGAGCGAAGCCTTATAGGCTCACATAAGGCCCATGCACACTTCTGCGACACCGCGGCGCGACAAGTGGGGCGACGGCTATCTCCGCAAAATCCGGCGGTCGTGTTAGTGCATCGTTATAGGCAACGGGACCGACGTCCCCGTGCATGTCGCGCCGTCAGGAATGATTTGAACCATTCCAGCCAGCGGCACTCAGCGCGGCGTCGCCTGCGATAGCCGCCGCGACAGCCGCAAGAGTGTGCATGCCCCCCTCCTTGCGACACGTGTCGCAGTGTCGCGCCGCGGTCGTCGCGGCCCAATGCTTCATCATGGCCACGCCGCTCTGTCGCAAAGTGTGCATGGGCCTATATCGACTCATGGCTTCGCGCGATCGATATGGGAGCTTATCATTAGGCTTCGCTCGGGGTGAGCAGTGGTATGAAATAGGCCATAGATTATTTTACGTCATTATACCTCATGACCCATGCAGTCGGATTTATGAATGGCGTTACCCAGGGTTATGTGGATAGAGGGTAGAAATTGAAGCGTTACCTGGAGCCGGATTCATCAATAATTAAATCTCTTAATATCGGGTATAAGGGGTAAAGGTAAGGTAAGAATCAGAAACGCAGGCTTCATCGTGGGTATCTCTACCTCCTACTTCCGTGGGGTAGTCCGTGATGAATCCCGTCCCTGGAGCCGGATTCATCAACAATTAAACCCGCGGTATGCGGGGTATAAGTGGTCGAGATAAGATAAGGGATAGAGATGCATGCGGGTGTAAGGGGGAGGGGTATCTCTACCCCTTATACCCGCGACTTATGGTTAGTCGTTGAAGAATCCGGTCCCTGGAATTCACAAGAGCATGGAGGTGAGAGTACGGTGGATTGGAGCTATATTGCCACCGAATTATGCTATGTCATGAATTCCAAACTACCCCTTTGTCTACTGTCCTCTGTTGGTAAGCTTCTCCACTACCACGAAGGCATTACCTTACCAATAAAGTGCAAGACAAACATAAATAAAGTGAAAGTCACCTCCACGACAAATCGCACATTTCCGTGCTAGACACCGCGCGGAAACGCATGTTTTTATCGACAGCCATAGCCATATTTACTGAGTAATCTCTATTTATAATTAATAAAAGCTTAAACTCTTTATGTTAAACTTGTTTAGGATTTCGAACGCGATTCTGATGTTATTAAGGAAGCAGAAGAATACAGTATGGTTTATTTTCTTACTTAAATATCTTTCAATCAAGTGCACGCAAAAAGTATTTAAAGTAATGCTAAGAACTCTCAATTTCTCAGCTCTTGAAATCTCCTTTCCCGGCGTGATTATCCTTAAGGTACAGCTTGCTGTAGAACAACATGACGCAGTCCACACCACTTCTAAGATTGGACTTCTATTTGAAACTGCAGAAAGAGAAATTAGGAGGAAAAGTCATCATCTTAGAGCGCACTCCCTAACACACAATTGATCAAGTGCATATGATGAAAATTATCAAACACATGGAAGGAGTTGTGAAAATCAAACTGACAAAGTGTGTTGTGACATAGTGTTGCGGTTAGTTGAACTACAGCCAGATACGATCCCCTGGCCCGTAGTGCTCCTTACCGTCCCATGAGCGCACGAGGGTCACCTAGATGGTGCTTAACCCATGGAGGACCAATAGAGAGTCCTCTCTGGGTCCATATTGTCTGTTCACTGTTTATTGAAGGGAACTCCAGCCTTCTGGATTGGTCCTTCCTTCGCGTCCTGCCATCCGGCTCCGCTCTTACTCAGCCGTCCACGGAGGTAGAACCCAGAGTGCCCATATGTATTGAAACCAAAACCCACACGAACATGCACAGAACAACATATTCCAACCTACGCGGAGTGTCGCCTTCAGTCGTTGATAAATCCGGCCCCTGATGGACACCGGTAACTCTACGAGATTTATTATAGAACGTAGTGAGCAGCATATGTCAGATGCAGAACGACATCAGAGAATAGGAGCAGAAATCTCCTGTCGTATTGAACGGAATTTCCTGAGTCTGTAGAGATGAGCGCATGATCCCACGGCTCTCTCCTGATGCTGATACCCGGAATGAGCGGAGACGGCGTATTGCAGGACCGAGGATCAACGACGTCCATGCGGCATGATGGAAGTAGAAACGAGAGAGCGGTTCACTTCGCCGCCGGAGCGCTGGGATGATCGATATCGAATGGCAGAGTCGAAAAGGCGGAGCTTGCGCAGATCGACTGCTGACGTCAGCCATTTTCCCATGCCTCAGACCGATCGAAGCGCCTCATCGGCAAGCCACCGTGGGAAACAGCGCGCCCGGTTAATCACAGAAAAGAGGGACAACCGCTTTCCTCACAAATAGCGTTCCGAGAAAAGGCTTTCATTCGAAATTTGTAGATGAAGGACGGTATATGTCGCGAAAGTGCACAGCATTAGGAGGTGGGCACGCACCAGCCGATCTTGCCGCATTGAATGGGGTGCCATTCGGAGAGGGCCTGCACGATGGCGCCACCCTGTTTACGGGGTACGAGCGTTCTACCCCTCGTCCTCCTGGCCCGCCCGCCAACAACCTTCGGCGGAGTATCTTGCTTATCATGAAGGGTTCTTGTAGCCAGAATCACAAGGAAACCTTCATGATGTAACAAGCGAGTACAAAGCAAACGACGAAAATGGAAAAAATAGAAAGAATACAGCGCAGTACGGCCTCCTGACGATCCCATCGATGGTAACAGCTGATGGCTGGGGAGGGAAGGGGTCCCGTTGTTCCCCCTAGCCAGCCGAGCGCATGAACTCGTCCGTGATGGGCGCCCCTCGCGCAATAAGCGCCGCCGTTCCGCATGCAGGGGGAAGAACGGGCCCCCTCCACAACCTCCTGTGTCCACAGGGTCCCTTACGAGATAGTAGAGGCGCAGACATTTGAAACGCATTTGTTTAAAGGGCGAGGGGAAGGGCGCCACTCCGCCCCTGATTACCGGTCGTGGGCATAGTCGGTGCTGTGCTTGGTTATGATTGGCTGGCGCGCTCCCACCCCTCCGTCATTGCTGTGCACCTCCGCGACATGTACCATAAATCTATTCTTTCAGTTCAATTTTCGCAATTTTTAGTCTTTTATTTTATTTGTCACATTGTCCTCAGCTCCAATCGTCGCGCCGGAAAACTACAGTTGGTCGCTGCTTGATGCTGGAATTATGTGTGGTCTGCTAATCTCTTCCGAAACGTTGCTATCCTTTCCTCTACACGCATTAAAGCACGGAGGATGTGAGTAATTCACTGGAAATTTTCAAGGGCAGAATGAAATGCAGCATACAGCTTCTCACGAGAATTTTCGTCATAGATTATCGAAACGTGAAAAGCTAATGCATATAATAAACAATTTTTTGCAGCAAATAAGAGATTAGACGATAGCCACTTTTACCTCATATTGCTTCTAGTTTTTCAAAACTACTAATTTTAGTAGTTTTTAGAAACTAAAAGATGAGGTAAAAGATTGACTTATGAAGATAGAGGCGAAACAAAACATGTTTAAGTTATTGTTAGCTGTCGTTGTTTTAGATGATGTTGTTGTCCTTTGTTCAAAATTGTTGTGTCATTGTATTTCATGTTATTGAAGAGCTATGAAAATAGTTTTAATTTTAATAAATAATAATACAATAATTATCTAAATACTTTTACGTATAGATTTTCACCTAATTCTATTAGATGCTCAGAGTGACACGACTCAAGAAAGGGAGAGAAGGCCTCTGGAGTTCCGGTCTTCGCCAAAGTTCGAAGACCAGAACGCTGTTGCGTGGGCCAGGTTGTCGAAAATTAGGTGGGCCGGCCACGTAATGCGCTTCGCAGACACCCGCTGGACGAGAGCCGTCACCGACTAGATTCCGCGGGACGTCAAGAGAACACCAGGACGCCCACCAACGGGTTGGTCGGACTTCTTCGTGAAAGCCCTGAACGACCGATATGACGCTCTTCGTGTCCCTTGTGCGAGGAGGATCCATTGGACCACTCTGGCACACGATAGGGACCAACAGAGACGCTGATGGCTCCCGCTCGATGATTAACGGGACGACAGGTGATGCAGGTGATACTAAAAGTTAGAGGCTGATCGGCTGAGGGGCATATGTATGTGCTGACAAAATGCTAGAGATTTATACATAGGCTAATATAAATACACTACGTACCTTGATTTCAGAGGACATTTTTTGTCCACTGTTTGTTTCTCTTATAAATTTTCCTTTTTTTAAAAATATTTCTGCACATCGCCTTGCTTTTGGTGTTATTATAACAAATTCGAATGCATCATTTGCAGTATGACTGCGGTCGAATGAATATATTCGAATAATCGAATTTTTGACGAATACTCTTCGAATTGGAACATCGAAAGGGAGCCAATAGCCAATATTCGAATTTTATTCGAAATTCGAACATTTCGTGTTCGAAAATCAAATAATTTCAATCGATTATCGAATAATCTTCAAGCGCAGAAGCAGTTTCGAACAAATTATTCAACAGTTCGAATATTCGAATAAATGATAAATGTGGCCTATTAGCTTTTCGATCGATCGATCGATCGAAAAAAATTGATGATCAAATAAATTTGTCGCTCATTCGCTCAAATTTTTTTTTACATCGAATAAGTTCGTTCATTCATTCGTCCGAAAAAAATTTTTTGAAAGCACAACTGTAGGTGCAAAATCACTCAATGCTTCGCTTTCAGACTTCTTTCTAGCGATCTACTTTCTATTTGCTTATCTAATTTCTTTTCCACTACTCCATTTCGAGCTCTTCACATCTCAGTACACACAGTGCGGCATTCTGAAGGCGCTGGAGATCTACGGCAAAGCGTACAAAGGTGACTGCTGTAGAACCGCCGTTCTGTTCATTTCTACTGAATGGGCGGAGACAATAGAATTCCAGGAATCGGTTTCGGAATCATTCTGCTGACGGTGCTGAATCAGCACGTTATGCTGCATAACGGCTACTACGTGCTGAGCCATACGATGAGTCTTCCCGGCAATATCATGGACGTGGTCGACTGCAATAGCACCTACTACACTCATAGTCGGCGTTATTTATTTAAAAAATGGTTTATGTATAAAAACGAATAAAAAGGACTTCAAGAAACTAAAGTCAAAAAACACGATATAAACAAATAAACAATAAAGCAAGGTGAAAGTCAAAAACACAAAGTTCCACATCTTTTGCCTTCTTCAACGCTGCTCGTTTCGCCGCTTATCTCACCTCCCCTGTGGCTCATCAGTGAAAAGGCTATAGCTTTTTGAGTTTGCAAAACTATTAAGTTTAATTTAGCAAAATTGCGTGATTTATTGAGTTATTTAGAAGGCGTCCGGCTTGATTTCAAAAGTCTTCAAAAGTTTCATTTGAAAAAGCACAGTTTCTTGAAAAAAGGTCTATAATACGATTACAGCGATTTTAATTTTAAACAGTACTACGCAGCCATTTCTACTTTTTAACGAAATTTAATAATCTAACGGGGCTAAACGGCAACTTTTCGTTTCAAAAATCGTTTAAAAATGTTAGCAACCACAATTTAAAACCCATAGTGATTCTGGCGATTCAGCGAAGAAAAAAAGCTGTTGTGAAATGTGTTAACGAAATTCAATAGCTTATCGAATTTGAGAGGCAAATTGTCGCGAGCGCGATCGCTCCTCGGTCCGTGGCCTACCCGGAAGCGCCGTTTCCCACGGTAGCTTGCCGACGAGGCACCATCGATCGGCCTGGGAGCATGGGAAAGTTGGTGACGTAGCACCATCGATCGGCGCGCGCCGCCTCCTCTCGACGGGCGCGCGGCCGCATTCGACGTCCCACGCTCCCGCGACGAGGTTTGCCAACCGTTCGCTCTGCTCCCGATTCTGGATGGCTACCGCGGGGCCTCGTCCCTGCATTCTTCGCTGTGACACTACGGACGGGAGCGCCAGGACAGAACCGCGGGGCCTAGTGAGCATCATGCTCACCCCCGCGGTCACAGGAGGTCTCACTACGACGGCCGCGGAGGACGCCTGATGTCATCGTCTCCTATGCTGTGGATTGCTGTGCTCGTGGAGAAACCGGGTGAGTCCCTTCATATAAGGGCAGTGGCCATGTGTACATGTGTTGTGTATTACCGTATGGGTTCCCCATGCGTTCGGGTTGTCCCCCTGGAGCGGAGTGGGAGCTGAGGAGCCGGATGGCTCGGGGCCAAGGGAAGAGGCGAGTCAGGACAGCTGGAGGTCCATCATTACGTTTAGGCAATACGTGCGATTATGGCAATTAGTGGGAAGCCCCGTGGGGTTAGGTAAGATCTGAGAACCCTCCGCGGCCCTTGGAGCGACACAGAGCCGCAAAGGCACAGAGGAACGCCTCGGCCTGCGGGGCCACCGATCGCAACACAAATTTTCGTTTCAAAAATCGTTTAAAAATTTAGCAGTCACAGTTTAAAGCACCTAGTGATTTTTGGCAATTTTGGCAGAGCAGAGAGAACGAGCTGTTGTTAAATGTAATTTTTCTTTTTTCAAACATCCTGCTAAAAAATGAAAAAAATCAAAAATGAAAAATACATACGTTCTGATAGTGCAACATATTCCTGTTCCAAAAGCATAAAACATTGTTCAAAAAGACTCATCGAAAAGTAGGATTTGTCGGTAAATGAATAATTTATTCTGACACTTCCTGATACTTCATATTAATGCCCTAAAAATCAACGAAAAACAAAATGAACGAAAAAACCCAAAATATCTTCTTGGAGAGCAAATCATGCTTTTTCGAATCGAATATGATATGTACGAAGAAAATTCAAACCGTAGCAGAAAGAAGGAGCTGACGGCGAAGGTCGTTTTTGATTACCTTGACTCCATGGCTTTTTGACTTCAAGGTATATGTCGCGAAAACGGCCAGCATTGGAAGATGGGAACGCCCCATCCAATCAGACCGCATTGAGTGTGCGTGCCATTTAAAGAGGGCGTGTACAGTCCATACGCTGATCGGCTGGCACGTGTTCGGTGTGTGTGCTCTGCTTGGTTATTATTGGCTGGTGCGCTCCCACCTACGAATGCTGCTCACATTTGCGACATAACTCATTATCTTTTGAATGGTGCAGAAAAATACAAAAAATTGAAAGAATTCAAAAAAGAGAAGAATTCAGACTATAATGTTTCAAAAAGTTTTCAACCAGGGGATTTACGATTAGCTTTAACCTAACAGCTTGAATAGAGACACACTTCTAACGATTAATCACCAGCTTCAGAATGATTTTTCCTTTTAGTGGAGCACTGTGAATCACTTTACAACGACAGACAGTGTATCGTCTCAGGGAAAGGGAAATTTTTCGTGGAAGGACAATGCGAGAAGTCGAAAGAAACAAGTAAACTAAGCGAAAAATTGGAGAATGCTGCCGCCCACTCTACAGGGTGAGTTGCTACACAAAAAAAAGAAATTAAAGTCTTTGTCTTTATGAAAATAACAACTTATTCCTTAGCACATTTTGAAATCTTCTTTAGGCATCGAAACAGCTTATTTATTTATTTATTTATTTACTCAAAGCACACAATAGTCCGTCCAACAACAAGCATTAAAAACAGTCGTTAAAAAGCATGACAATAATAATAAATTATTAAGCGAGTTGGATGCTCAGGAACGAACTCCAAAAAAAAATACAAAAAGAAGAAAAAAGAGAACAAAATATTTATTTTAGTTTTGAATTATTAAAATTTTTATTTGTTTCTCACTTTGTATCTCTATGTATGCTATGTCCATATAGTTATTTATGCGCACAATTATGGTACAGATAAATAAATAAAAATAAATAAACAAACAAAAGACAAAAAACGAAATAATGTATAGATAATTCATAAATATATAATGAACAAAATAAACGAAACAGATAAAACAATAGACCTATAATAAACAATTTGAATAAAAAATAAATAAATAAAATAAGTGCGCCTTGCTTTTATTAAATAGTAATAGATATAGAATAAATAAAATAAACGAAAGAAATAAAACAATAAAGATACAGTATAACAAGCAATTTAAATAAAAATAAATAAGACGACTAAGTAAATACACGTGTTTTGCTTCTATTAAATGGTAATAAATGCAAAATAAACAAAATAAACAAACAAATATAAGAAGAAATATATAACAAGCAAATTAAATAAAAATAGATAAAAAAGCTAAATAAATGAACGCGTTTTGCTTCTATTAAATAGAAATAAATATAAAATGAACAAAAAAAACAAAAAACAATAAATATATAACAAGCGCAACAAATAAAAATATTCAGAATAAATAAATAAATAAATGAATTTGGCTTCTATTAAATAGTAATAAATATAAAATAAATAAAAAACAAAAACAATAAACTTATAACAAGCGCACTAAATAAAAGTAACCAAAATAAATAAATAAATCAACAAATTTGATTTCTATTGATTAGTAATAAACAAGGATAAACAAAAAACAAAAAAGAATAAATACATAACAAGCGCATTAAATAAAAATAACCAGAATAAGTAAATAAATAAACAAATTAGGTTTTTAATAAATAAAAATAAATATAAAATAAACAAAATAAACAATAAAAATAAACAGTTAACGAGCGCATTAAATAAAAATAACTAAAATAAATAAATAAATAAATAAATAAACGAATTTGATTTCTATTGATTAGTAGTAACACAGGATAAAGAAAAAACAAAAAAATAAATATATAACAAACGCATTAAATAAAAATAACCAGAATAAGTAAATAAATAAAAAATTAGGTTTCTATTAAATAGAAATAAATATAGAATCAACAAAATACAATAAATATATAACAAGCGCATTAAATAAAAATAACCAAAATAAATGAAAAATGAACAAGTGCAGTAATTTTTATTAAATAAACAGTGATTTCTATTAAATAGATAAAAATAAATAAAAATAATAAATATAGAATAAGCAAAAGTCTAAAAACAAAACAATAAATATATAATGAGCAAAAAATAAGGTAAATAAATAGATAAACGCGTTTTGCTTCTATTTGATGTACTTTCTTTTGATTGGTGTGATATTGTACTGATTGGCATTATTTATTTATTTTTTTGACAAAAAATAAAAAATGCAACAAACTCCTTTCATTAACGCGATGTTTCAGGATTTTCATGAAAAGTCTGGACGAGAGCGCTGACTATCCGGTATTGTTTTTTCTTTGTTTGGAGCCTTCAATCTCTCCAATGCAGTGCGGCCAACGATATTGTCTGTTTTTTTAGGTCATTATCTTCTTGTATGCGTTGCTATTCTTCTGTTCGTGTTTAGGAGTGAAAGGATTGAGGTGTTTGTGTTTCGCGACGTGTGAGTAGACTATACATTACACCTGTGTGGTTAAATCTTTCACTTAATTCACATGTTTTACAGTCATTCTGGTGTCCACTTACGCCGTCTTAATTATTGTTAATTTACGGGAGGAATTTGAAGGAATTTTCGCGCTGCTCGCTGCACTGTCTAATCCATCAGCGTTGTTTCGTATTGAGGTTTGCGGATACGAAACGTCTTCTTAATTCTGGGAATCGATTGCAATTTGGTCTACTTTAAGACGTATCTGGTGGCCTTTCGCGTAACAATACTGTCCTACGGCCACTGTACGTTTGGCCTATTTTGTGCTTCTTCATTCAGACACCGAAACGCCAGATCTCTTCAGGTATGCGTTTCGATAATATATACCATTTTCACGTCAACTTGGACACTTCCCTAACGCTTCTGAATCAAACTGAACATCTTTTAAATTTGAATTAATGAAACTTCTTCCACGTTAAACTAAACTAACATTAACACATTAAACTTTCCAAAAACGTTAAAATAGTTTTTTGATCAAGTAAAATTGTATAATTTTATTTGAAGTTTTAATTCACCTACCCTGTAAAAGAACACATTATTTAAAATTTTATGAAAATATAATTTTTTGAGGAAAAATAATGGTTTAAAAGAGCAAGAGAGGGGCCATATTCTAGTGCCAAAAAAGAGATTTCGCCATTTCCTCGTCCAAAACGTCGCGATTTCCATTTAATCAGCAGTAAAATTTATGTTTGCATGGAGTCTAGCATCTGTAAGCGATGCAATAAAAATAGTTGTAAAGATACACTAATCCTCACTCTTTGATACATTCTATAAGCAGCATTTACACAACTAAAATAAAATAAAATAAAACGCTTCAAACGTTTCGATTGCATGGCGCAATCTCGTCTCGTAATGTACTATGTAAGTCCTACATTATTACGGTTTCAAACTAAATCTAATTTGCTTGTTTTTCTAACACAAATAAATTTTTTATAAAATTATCCCACTCATTTTGGCAGTGGAACTAAAAAATTATAAAACGAAAACAAAATAAAAGAAAAGAAGGAAATAATTGTAGAAATGCAAGATACTAGATTTTCCTTGAATTAAATAAAACGTAATAAAGAAAGTTCTACTTTGTTATAGAAAGCCAGAAGGTTCCTATTTTTTAGTGCAAAAAGCAGAGATTGAGCCATGCTCTTTCTAAAAGGTCGCGATTTCCGTTTGATCGATAGTAAAATTTATGTGTGCATGGAGACTAGCACCTGTAAACGATGAAACAAAAACAGTCGTAAAAAATACACAAATCCTCACTTTGATTCTTTATGTAAGCAGCATTTACAGTAACAAACAGATAAACATCGCGACGTGCTTTTTGAATGCATGGCGCGATCTCGTCTCGTAATGTACTAAATTCCTACCTTTGTTGCGCTTTAAAACCAAACCTTTTGTTATTTTTTCTAAAAAAAGTTTTTTTTTTGATTTTTTAATTATCATATTCATTCGCTCGTGCAGATGAACTGAAAAAATATAAAACGAAAACACAAGAGAGGAAATGAAGGATATATTTGTAAGAAAGCAAGAGAACGAAGTTATACTGAATTTTCCTTGAACTTAAGTAATGAAAAAAAGTTACACTAAACTTTCGTTGAACAACGAATTATTCTTACCACCTCGGAGAGTCCGTAGATTAACCTGTGAGAAGTCCGTTTCGATTTAAAAGACGTTCACTTTGACTTCAGGGGCCAGATTAATCAACCGCTTACCGCCGTCTGACGGTGAAAATACCGCCAAACCTGATGCTAATGAATGTCATATCAGGGGGTTTGACGGTAACTTCACCGCTAGAGGGCGGCAAGCGGCCCCAGGAGAACGAAATTGGATGAGAAGATTGTCCAGTTTGACGGTAAAAGTGTCCAATTTGATTCAATTCCTTTTCTTTAAGCCTCATGTGACTGGTATCGAGGTTGTGAGCTCTCAAAACGATGTTTTGCGGCGATTAAAGCTCTAGCGTAATGGAGTAGAGAGCATTCCCGCTCAGTCAGCAAGAGGTGCAAGTTCGAGTCGCACCTGGTGTCGCGAATCGATCGCGATCGCTCCTCTTTTTGACTAGTTTCCCACGGTGCGTCGCTCTCGCAGTGAACTGCCGATGAGGCGACCAGTGCCTGGGAAAGCTCCACCCACGGAAGCTCCTATCGATCTACGCCGGGAGCGCTCCCGCGCAGTATAGCCAATTCATTCGCATCTTCTGCGCTGCCTTGAGCAGCCGGCTGCTTCGGGGGCTCGCGAGCCGACGCGGCTTGGTGCACCGGCCTTGTGGCGCTTACCTCCAATTCCATCTTTTCCGGAACTCTCACCGCGGGTCCTTGAGCCCTATTCTCGGACAGTCTTATGATGGCTAGCTAGGGAGGGTCGCGGGCCCGGCAGGGTTTACTGACGGGCTTGCGACGCGACGAGCCTCTATAATGGCCGGGCATGCCGGAGAGCCATCTCAATTGTCTTCCTCCAATTCAACAGTCTGTGTGATATTCCGTATATTCCTGTAGTCTAAATCTGTATCATCTACATTGTCTTCGGCAACGAAACAAACGGTGAGTCACCTTAGATACTGCTGTGGTCTTGAGGCAACTCATATTTGCATGTCGGGGTTCGTTCTATCCGTTGTGTATTGCACGTCAATTCCATGCTAGCTAAAGCACCCGGGTTTAGGCCCTTTACGGGCGTCTCATTAAGGACGTCCCGTAGCCCCTCTCAGGCCTACAGGGAGGCGATGGAGGCAGGGCTTTCTCGCCGGGTTTCTTCCCTACAGTTAGGCTCCCCTCTTGGCGGTTGGGTTAAGCAGTGGAGCTGTTCGGGGTCCTCGTGCATGTAAGTCAGCAGGTCACCGGGGCCATCAGTTCGCGACATCTGGCGATAGAGTTTTGATAGCAGCAAAGCATCGTTATGTCCAATTTGATTTGAAAAGTGCACGGTTTGGCGGGAAGATGGCATAATTTTCCTACATGAATCTTCTCTATCATCACGTAGCTCTGTTTTAGACGACGAGGGTGATCTTCTGGTGGATAATGGCAGTCAGCGTGTTGGTGCTACTGAGAACGGTGTCGATGATACACCATGTGAACGGATACGGTAGACACACAACATCGAGCATCCGAATTGCACGCAGTGGTACTTGGCGAAAGCCGCTTGCTCTTATGCACCTCAGTTCATCACCCAGTCCTTGTTTTTGTAGGTATAGTTTTCGAATTGTCAGCCGAAATGGAGTACCTTGCGCTAACAACGGATTCTCCCAAACTTTTTTTAGTTACGCACCACTTGCTTTGTTTAATCGTGAACCTGTCGTCTGCATTTGGTTAGTTTTTTTGCCATGTGCCCCCTCCGACTAGTACTAGAATCAATCCGAATTCTATGTTGATTACTGAGAGGTTATTTTAGGTGCAATTTTTGTTATCTATGCTGTTATGCGCGACTACTTTCCAAACCTTGGACACGGCAAAGGCTGCATTGTACTCCTCGTTTATGCCGTCTCCAGCCTCACGTACTATGTACTAGGCAGCTTAAACGTGTGTCCTTTTTCGTTTTCGTGTTATCACTAAGATGCTGTTAACGTAAAATATCTTTATTATTTATACTATACCAGACGTTCAACCGCCTGCCGGCCGCCAAACGTCTGGTTGGGGCTTCGCCCCAAACCCGGAGAATAGAACACTCCGAACGTCTTCTTCTCCTCTTTAGTCCTCTCATTCATTAAAAAACTGGTTTTGCTATATAGAATGGTATAGCGGAAAAGGGCAAAACAGGTCCATCACCTTCACTGGACCACCCTTAACTGGTCCCTTATCACTGGTTCCCCTTTATTGTCAGCCCTTTTCCGGTTCACCCTTCACTGGTCCCCCCTTCGTCGGTCTCTACTACTGCTCCCACCTTCACTGGACCTCCCCTTACTGGTTCCCTCTTTGCTGGTCATCCTATCCTTCACCGATCCCCATCACTGGTCCCACCCTCACTGGTCCCCCTTTTATTCATCAACCCTTTTCGGTCCCTCTTCACTGGACCCCTTTCCCCCCCCATTCACCGGTCCCATTACTGGTACCTTCCTCACCGATAACCCCTCACCTGATTCCCTCTTTCACTGGTTAACCTTCTATCGGTCCCTCCTTCACTGGACCCCTCCCCCTCCTTCACCGGTCCACCCTTCACTAGAACACTCCCCCCCCCCCTCCCCCTTCACCGCTCCCCATTACTGGTCCCTTCCTCACCGGTCCCATCTTCACTGGACTCCTCTCCCCTCATTCACCGCTCTCCCCTTCACTGGACCCCTCCCCCCTCCTTCACCGGTTCCCCCTTCACTGGATCTCCCTCACCGGTCCCCATTGCTGGTCCCACCTTCCCTGGTCCCTCCTTTATTGGTCAACCCTTTACCGGTCCCCCTTACTGGAACCCCATCCTTCACCGGTCCCCCATTACTGGTTCCACCTTCACTGGTAACACTTCGTCTAAATCCGGAACCGTCGCGCGACATCGGTGACACCTCTTCTAAACTCGGACGCTCGCTTTCATGACGTCGATGAAACATGTTCGGAACTCGGACGCCCTCTGCGTGACATGGGCAACACCTCTTCTGACCCCTCTCAACACGACGTAGGTGACACCACACAACTACAACCCCTCCCCATCCTACACCTCCTCCCAACACACTCCTCTAGCACTTCTGTGCAAACAAGTAATGTCCGTTCAACCACAAGCTGTAAGGTCGTTCTGTGTGGCAGTCCCAGCACTACCAGCGGTGTTGGTATGATCGTCTCCAACGTCTCTGAGGCACGTTTGCAAGCATGGAACGTTCAGTGATCGCTGGATGAAGGCCATTATCGCTGAAGAACGGAGGCGGTATCTCTTTTCTCTGCATATGCTTCACATTCTGGCTGCTCTGAGCGAGCCAAAGATGAATTTTGGAGCCTACTTGATGAGAAGACAGCAGAAGTGCCGTCGCAAGACGTAATCGTTGTCGCCGACCTCACCGTCGTGAACACGAGATTCCGAAAAGATTATCACATTATCCCGTTCTACAGCGGGAACTCTAAAACGCAGATCGACGTTGTCTTTGTGCGAAATCGTGACCAAAGGCTTGTCACGGACGCGAATCTCGCGCCGTATGAAACGGTCGCCACACAACACCGCCCACTGATCTGCACTATGAAGATCACACCACCGATGTCTAAGCAAGTTGAACGGAGCGGAACGTCAAGGATCAAGTGGTGGCGACTGAGGGAGAATGAAGCAGCTGTGACCTCGCTCATTCGGTTACCGACGGTCGCGACTGTCGACGAGACATGGTAAAGTGCTACCGAAGCGATACTCAACACTGCTCTTTCCGAATTCAGCGCTACAAAACCGGGACGGCGTAAGGTCGATAAGCAGACATAGCTGTGGACCAACGAAGTTAAGAAAGAAGTTCGACAGAGAATAGGATTATATCACGCATTCGTCGATGATAAGACAGCCGACAAATAGCATCCGCATCAGGAAGCCAAGAAAGCCGCAAAGAAGGGATAGCTGTTGGAAGAGCCGCTCATTATGATGACTTCAACGAGAAGCTCGAGTCGCGCGATGGTGAGCGATTTCTTTCTCCACTCGTCAAGGTCTGTCATCACCAGAATGAGGATGTTGAGAGGTTCTTTGCCATCAACGATGAAAACGTTCATCTACTCATTGACCGCTAGATGATTTTGGACCGATGGCGCCCTACTTCGAGGAAGTCTCGACAGTAGAGTGTGCTCATCCGAGCATTCCATCCTCTCCTCCTATACGGCCCCGTTCAGAAAATCACCGTAGAGGAGATAGAAGCGGCTCTGAAGAAGATGAAGTTGGGCAAGGCAACGGGCCCCGATGATTTGGCGGCCGACTTATGGAAGTCGAATTCCTGGTACCCAACGAAGTGGCTGGCGACGTTCTTCAACCAGGTTATTGCGAAGAAGAAAGGGCCCAATATTTAGCAGAGAAGCACGAAGATTCCGATTTGGAAAAAAAGGGCAGTCCGGCAGATTGCACAAACTACCGTCCAATCCGATTGCCTTCGCATAGCATGAAGATCTTTGAGAGGATTGTCGACGGGCGCATTCGTGATATCGTTCAGCTCTCTTCCAACCAGTGCGACTTCGTAATTAGCTGTGGCACAGCCGATGCCATACATGCTGTTCGTTTTCTGATAGAAAAACACCGCGAAGAACAGAAGCTGGTGCATCTTGCCTTCTTCGACTTGGAGGAGGCCTTTGATCGCGTTCCGCGTAAATGATAAGGTATGCCTTACAAAAGCAGGGATTTCCCGACGAGCTCATAGAGTGGCTACGAATACTGTTCTCTTGTCCAAAGAGTCGAGTGCAAGCTGCAGCAGGTACATCGATGGAGTTTTCCTTCTCTGCCGGAGCACATCAAGAGTCTACCGTCTCCCCACTACTCTCCGTCGTTATGGGGGCATTATCATGTGATTTTCAGCAGCCAGTTCCTCGACTGTTGCTTTATGCTGATGATGTAATGCTAGCGACGACAGGGTTGAACTCTAACGGCAAGTGCAAGCTTGGCGCGATCGGTTGGATAGATTTGGGCTCAAGCATAACGTCAAAAAGACAAGTACCTAAGTACCTGACCACTGTTGAAAATGAGTCTTGCTCCATTAAGGTGAACTACTGGCGTTGGCTTAGTTGGTTTGGTCCTAGGTTATTAATTTGGTTCATAACATTCAACAGCCTTTCGTTTTCCCCGTTTTTATTTATTCTTCTCTATCCACTCTTTACGAATTGTTCCTCTAAAAACTAATTTTTTTGAAGAGTAAACATCTCCAACTTTCGCGTTGCCTAATAGAATAGATTAGCTAAAAAAAACTACGTCCTTATCTTATTATGAAAACAAATGACTTCGATTTCAGCTTGCTGATCGTGAAGTCGCGTTTGAGGCCTCAGTGATATCCTTTTCTAAGTACTTTTTCCTATGTCTAATGGTAATCGTCTTCATCCAAGCGTATGGTAAAGCGTTTTACAGTCATTATTTATTTAGTTTTTTATTCATGCAAATAATGTGCGCTCAGACAACGAGGGTTAGCAAGTAAGCAACCTCACAACTGTGAGAAAACCCATAAATGGAAAGAATCAGAAAAAAGAAACAAATCTCATGAAGGTCAGAGCAAAAACAATTAATCTGAGGTATTGGCAAATAGACGTCCAGTAGGCAAAAGCATAGAAATAAAAAAAGTTCCTACTCACTTTTTTGACCATTTATTTATATTACAAAGGAATTGCATCTTGATGAACAATCGACTGAAGTTGAGCTTTGAAGGCTCCACAAACCATTGTTTGTATTTTCTTTCTAATACAGTCTCAGGTTTAGATTGTGGTTTTTAGAACAAAAAAAAGACCAATGTTTAGGTGATCACGAGTTTGAAATAGATGTCATCAGCACACTGGGCGAGAAGTCCGGTTTGATGTCGATTTTCAACGCCACCTCAATGTTTCCTCTATATCGGATTGCGCTTATTATTTTAGCGGTAAAACTTTTTCTTCATTACACATGCGCTTCAGCAATTTCTCGGCCACATGAACCTTATTTTAAGAGCAGAGTAGAGGAGCTTGTGTAGATATGAAAATATTTACAGGGTATGCAAGCCGTGGAGTGTAACCGAGAACTAGATTGGCTCCATTTTTATGAACTATACGAAGACTCACCGAAAGTTCGTTTCTTGAAGTGTTTGAACTCTACATGGCAGCATTGGTGACAATCAATCGTTTGCCCATTGACGATTGCTTGTGTTCTTACAAATTTGTCATCCTCAACCTCAACTACAAGCTCTTGCTTATTGTATACCGGTAACCCCTACAGAGCAGTAGCGATATTTCCTACAAGTGCATTAGTGACGAGACTCTGAACTTGACACTTTTTCTTCTCTAAAAAAAATGGTTCCCTAAACGTCATTCTGACGATTCGATGGGAGTGCTACATCGAAGCTCAATATCGATATTTATTTGACAATAATTCGCGCATAAATTCTTCTTGAAGACAAAATAGACCAAATAAAGCACTCAATAGAGCAAAAAACATATGGAACTGAGATACGCAGATTAACGGGAGGGAGGGCCAAGGTCTTGCTGGACGTGGATCGGCCGGGGGATTCTTTATATATGTAAGGTCGGATCGTAGCTAGTCATTCGTATGTTATGGTCTTCAGCGATAGCTCGGTTTTGAAATCTAAGCAAACTCGAGGCGTTGGAATGGGAAGGAGGTTGACTGCACTTCTTGCTATCTCATTCATGGACCAGCTTGAGCGATCAGCCTTATCTTCCTGGTGCTATACTTGTATCGATACATTATCAACATTTTTGTTGTTGGAAAAGCGAGAGCGGCATACACTTAAGCCTATTTTACTCTTCGACGACGCGTCGGCGACCCTATGTTGCGTGGGCTGCTACGCACTGCGTAGCAGCCCGCGTAACACTGTTACCGACGTCGGCGACAACAGCGTCGCCGAAGTATAACATAGGCCTTAGGGTAACTCCAGAGCTCCATCTCGGAGACGTTTTAAGTATCTCCCATATCGATTATTCGAGCTGCGCTATCGATATTTGTAATTATCATTTCGTCGTGTCTCTGCTCTGATCGGCCGTTTAACCCATTGACAACCGCACAGGCCGATTTCGGCCCGCAGTTTTTCTGTCGCGTGGGACAGCGCGGGCCGATTTCTGCTCGCGGTTATAGAACTGTTCGCTACGCCCATTTCCTGATTTTTCATAGTTTACGAGTCATCATTAGATATGTTGGATCTTAGCACTGCTACTGCACTGTGGTCCGGCAGTCATTCAGTTCTAAGCACTGATAAAAAATAATCTATCGATGACGGTTGCTCCCCCTTCTTAGGACTTTTTCTAAAGCCACGCGGTAGTTGGAGGGTAGACCGTTGCTGACAAACACACTTGGGCAATGGAACTTTACTTTCCAAATAAACAAACAAACAAGAACGTCGTATCATTTAGAAGATAACAGTAACTAGAGATTGATATCAAATGAACATTAGGCCATCAACAAGTTCTAACGGTAGGTTGACTGATCATATCTTTTGCGCTGAAATAGTGCTTGTCGCTATATAATCAACACTACACATTATTTTAGCTGCACAAAGATCGGCACTATTCACAAACAGCTGCTCACATCTTATAAAAATAATGATGAAGAAAAATAACTAGTCACATTTCTTGTAAAAATTTTAAAAACAATCTGGACAAAAGTATGTCAAAAACTGCATCATCATGTGGTCACCTTATTCGCACGATTCGTGGCACGACTTTTTCTTTGCGGACCTTCTTACAGCAGGCACATCTTTTATGTTTTGCTTCAAACGTGTTCGGCCTTTTCCAATATGTGGCTAACTCTTGGTGAGCAAACTTCATTTGGAATATCGTGAAGTAGTTTTTCACGAGATTCCAGCGTCCGTGCGGTCCCAGTAGGCGCTCCCACGCACCAAACACGCGATTTGCCGCGCGGTCGTCAATGGGTCAAACGGCTGAACTCGGTGCTTCCTAATATTAGCATTGGTTCAGCGTCAAACTCTCCTGGACGATTAATGCCATTTTGAATGCGAAGACCAGGATATCGGAAGACCAAGTTATGAGCTGCAAGAAGTTGGCATCTCCAAATATCATCATTCACACACGGATCTACTACCCTTCGTATATGAAATGCAACATCGTTCATTATATGGTCGCCTCATCCTCTGCCTTCACTTCGACGAATTATTAAGAGTGGATGATAAAATCAAAGAAGTCTTGTGGCAAAAAAGAAACCACGTTGATCTTTTTGTGAATCTCCTCTGCTAATGCCTTCGATCACGGATACGTTCGCAATGGACAATAACCGTGTTGTGAAGCGATCCGAACTTCTAAGAACCCTTTCCACCCCGCCATCTCCGCAACGTTACATCCTTACAAGAATCAGTGTGAAAGGAGAAAGTGCATGATACATGAAGGAGGCAAATAGTTGTACGAAAGAAAGCATGTGGTCTGAAATGCGCTCTGTGTGTCTTGTGAAGAATTTTATGCAGGCGAAACAGCGAAGCCACTCGGAGAGAATGGATAAGCGCGTGAGAACGAGAACTCTGTGTAGCCCTCAGAACTATCTGCACAATCTACTTTAAAAAGGAACAGCGCAACTATGGATTTCAATCTTCGACAAGAATCTGGCATATTCACTAGAGAGAAAAATCAAGGAACTGCTAGATATAAAACACTGGAAACCACCGACTGACAACAAAGAGGAAATGAAGTATGGTATGAGTTTCTCACTCTATAGGGGCCAACAATGTGACTGCTGAAGACCATCGCAGCACATGAATGACCAGCTACGGCCCGACGACATCCAAGAAGTGCGGGATCCCGCTGCACTTAATTTAGAGCTGACTATCGTTCAGAAAGACGTTGGTTTTCCACTTGTTAAGACGTGGATCCTAAGATCACAAATCCTTTTATTGTATGCTTTATTGCATTATTGTATTTAGACTTGAACAAAGGTTTATGTCTGAAACGTTATCATTAAAAAACGGGTGGGGTGCTGTCCCCAATTCTTTTTGCTATTTATACGTCTGATCTACCTGTAATTTTAGAGGGATGTGGTGTTAGTTGTAAGCAGTTCGCAGATGAAGAGATATAGAAGTATCAGAGGCCCAAGTGACATAGAGTCTATTCAGCCTGTCCTTGATGCTATACAGATGCGGACTGAAACCTGAGACTCCTCCTGGCACCTGAGAAGACGGTATTTATGAGGATGGGTGAATCTGATTATAACACCAACTACAGCATCAAAAATCACTCATTAACACTCGTTTCTCGCGTCAATGATTTAGGATTTCACTACGACAATAAGCTTGACTTCTCCGAGCACTACAAAATGATTTACAGTTAAGCGTCTTCTCGAACATTCTTTTTATTTAAAGTTCTCTCTATAGTGGATCAGAAAATGCTTCTTAGGGCTTACAAGTCATACATTCGCCCTATTGTGGAGTATGGTTCACCAGTCTTTTCTCCTTCGAAATCAAAAGACATCGCTCTTCTTGAGAAGGTGCAAGACAATTTCACTCGCAAATTATTTTTTAGGATAGCTTGTAGTAGATCTGTAAGAGCTCCTCGTCCTGTAGCTAGAAATAGCGAATATAAGTTGCATTCCCTAGTCTCTCGTCGTAAACTTACTGATGTCTGTGTGGTTTTCAAACTCTTGACTGGCCTAATTGATGTAGATGCTTCAAAATTCTATCGTATAATAATATAATAATATCTAGAACTAGGGGCAGCTCAGAAAAAATATCTTACGGTGTACCCAAAACGAATACCAGATCATGTAGTTTCACGTGCAGAGCTGGTTCCAGCTTTATCTCGCTAAACTCCTGTGTCCCTCGATCGTCGGCACATTACAGGCTGTTCAAGCACATGGCTAGAAACAAGCTTTTACATTTCTAGATTTAACAGTTGTTTGTCCTGTATTGGTGTTTTGTATTGTATGTATTGTACTACATCCTATATCATGTATGCCTTATGCATCGAACAGAAATAAATAAATAAATAAATAAATAAATAAATAAATAAACATCCATATTGAGCTTCGCACTAGCGTACCCATCAAACTTTTTATTTTCGTTGAAAACAAAATTATGACAAAGACTTCCCCTTCCCTGATCACGCGACATATAGCATATAGAGAGTACCAGTTGCTTCCGAAGTTGCAAAATATATTAAGAGTACAGTTTCTCGTTCACGTTTCTCGCTCATACGTTGAGGCAATACAGTGACACCTTTTCGTTCAATGCATACTAAACAGGCACCACGAATATTCCACAAGTAGGGTCCTTTCAAGAAGATAAGAATCAGCCACTTAAAAGCGCGATACTTTTTTCCTTGCGATGTAGTTATTATAATTAGTAGTTGCGTGTCTCTAAATATGACTTTAGTGGATGTTTAGACCACCATGGTGTGCGACCCGACGTAATGATGAGCATCCATATAGACTCATCCCGTCGTCCAGTTCTGTGAACGGCCCCTACTGCCTTCTTCTGGTGCTGCTGCCCGTATTTTCGTAATGACGTAGTGCAGTACCGGGGCATCACGGTGGCCATCCGGAATGATAGGAGTATAGGGGCGAGAGAGCGGCTGTCTTCGCCGCGGGAGCGCAGGGAGGATCGATGCTTACTGTCCCGGCTGGAGGATAATCGAATGCTGACGTCAGCAACTTTCCCAAGCCCCAGGCCGATCGAAGCGCCTCATTCGCAAACCACCGTAAGGCCTATGGTATACTCCCGTCCGCTGCAGCGACGCGGGAATGCACAGCGATGCGACGGCTCGCGATGCGCATCGCGAGCCGTCGCCATCGCTGAGACTGACATAGTCCGCGCAGTTCTACAGACGGAGACTTTTGCAGAATCTTAGCGAATCAGCTGAATCAGCATGCCTACGACTTGTGGTCCCTTTTCATATAGAAGTGTGGACGCGCACTTCTCATAAGTCTTAATTGTTGGAGCTAAATTGAACGCAGTACTCTTAGAAATGCGCGGACGCGGAAAACCGAGTTCAAAACATTATTTTTAAAAACATGGAGCTGAAATGGCAGATTTGTGATCAACGCGTCACGGCACACTTCTGTGCCGGATATGTCAACGGGACCTCCCTGTGACTTGTACGGCACAGAAATGTAGATTTCGGTGCCGGCAAGGAAGTTCAGAGGCGAAAAAATGCTAAAATCGGCACAAAAGTGGGAAAAAACGGCCTAGAAAAATATCTCCTCAAAAAACAAGCTGTTCAAGCCGTCGAAAAAAGTCCCAAAATGAGTCTAGCCACGACGAAAACCCTACGAGGGGAACAACAGAGAAATCACATGACCACCCAATATCACCAGACGTGTGTTGAAATTGCTGTTGTATGGTCACGAACCAAGGAAGTGTCGAAATAGGTGAGCGAAAGTGCATAGAATAGGGCACGACAAGCGCTCCCCTCCGCGACCATCGCTACCCGTCGCTCGTCGCAGTGCACTGCACTGCGACGAGCGATGGGCTGCGACGGCCGTCGCACGGGAGTATGTTTCACTGCCGCGACGCGGAGGTATAACACCCCTTTGCGACGCATCGCGGGAGCGATGGCGCATCAACTGACAACCGCGCCCCACTGCGCCGTCCGCCACTGCAGCGAATGCGCGCCGTTGACAGTTGCCCCGCGCCTGTCGCTGGAGCGACGCGGGAGTATACCATAGGCCTAAGAAATAGCGCGCCCGGGCCAATCAAAGGAGAGAGGAGCGACCGCGTTCGCGACAATTCCACTCATTTGCTTATCTCTTAACAGCTTCATAATAGATCTTTTGATACGTATTCAATGATAATTTTTCTTTGTTTACTGATTCACTTCACACAAAAGGGGTCTAGAAGCCGGTCAGTGACATTACTCTCCTTTACAAGTCAAACTTTACTTCAGACACAAGTATAGAGCGGGGGTCTCACTCTATTTCAAAACATTAAGGAAATTTGCATTGAATCAGTGGTCCACCAAAGATATGTTAGAATGCATCCTAGGTGGACCTAAAATGCAAAAAGGTAGCTATTAAACCTAACCACCTTCTGCCGTGGCAATGTGCCAACGGCCGTCATCCGAGCCGTTATCATTGGAGCTCGTTTTCGTCGCCAAGGGAGAGTCCGCATCTGGCAAACCAGCAAGGGAAGGGACTTCAGGATGTGTGCGATCCAAGCTCCTTGTGTGGAAACTGCTTTCGTCGCTCATGGAAGTCCGCAGCTAGGTTCTGCGCTCTTCGAGCTCAGAACCAGGCTAGGGAAGGGACTCTCAGGATGTGGTGCAAAAGTGCAGCAACACAGGAGAACCGAACCCTCGACCTCCTTCGTAATTGTAATCGTAATTTCGAAGCAACGCCACTACTACTGCCCCACAATCGGCTTGTCCGGAGCACCATCGCGGCATACAAGACGTCGATCGAATGGCCACGTGGACGTCGACGCGATCCGCGACGCAACGGCAGCACACCTCACGCTACAGTATCACGGGTTGATGAGGAAACCTGCACATCAACCCCGACTCCATGGAATGCATCGGCAGAAGGTGGTTAAGTCTAAGTAATACCATGCAAGAATGACATCCGGGAGACATCAAATACAAAATGAAATAAAAGGGAAAGCACTCAAGGCGTCGGGAGGAGGCATAGCCCTTGGGCTTAAAGGGGTCACCCACCCTGTCGAACGCGAGCAATTCCACGGGAGCCACGCAACGACGAGCGAAGTGAGGTTCTTGTTTTGCTTTGGCCCAAAAATGGCGGAAATGACTCAAAATCTCTCACTTGGAGCGGTCCCTCGTGGAAAGACCCGTGATCGATAAGTTAGGTGGATCCTTTAAGTTCAACTCAAAGCCTCCAGTAGACGCTTATGAGTGAGTGTTTTCCCTTTTATTTTATTTTGTACCTAACGGTTTCTAATCTAATTTTTGCATTTTTGGTTCTCCTAGGATACGCTATATCACATTCTCTCTACACACACCCAACTCGAATAGCGCTAGACAATGCTGTCGCAAGTACCTCTGAGATGCAGGACCTTCCTTCTCGACGTGCATCCAACTTCAACACCGCCTGCATTTATCGCATATGTGTAATGATGTTTGTGCACACAAAAGGAGACAAGTCAACGCTAGGCTTCAACATTCAGGCACCCACCCGAAAGCGGGAAGATTCATATCTTATCTCCATCATATATCTACTTCCTCCTATCGTTCCCTTGGTTTTCTTTGGCAAGAAATTCGCTACTGCCCGAAAAGACATGGTGAGTTGAAGAGAGCTATGTGTTACTTGCCGCCGAAAAAAGTCATTTTTCTAGGCTATAGCGGACCTGTTCAACATCGGTGAAGGCCATCCTTCTTACACAAGAGTCAAGGGAAAACCAGGTAACCTAACGCATCAAACGTCTTCAGAAGATCGTACAATCTTCATGCCTGTTTACAGCTACCCAAGATATGATCGGTGATCAGCTGCTTGACAAAACACCACCTGAGAGTGATACTACACCAGCGGCGTCGGCGAAGAAGAACCAGGCCGGCAAGCCTGATTCGAAAGAACCAATTATTGAGGAACAGCCTACACTTGCCAGCGAAAAAGAAACTGCTCCCCCTACAAGTGCTTCTACTTTACAAGTCAGAAGCGTCGCCCCTCAGACAAACGCTCCTCCCGCCGTAGCTCCTAGAAAAAAGCAATCTTTGCTCGTTGCAGAAACAATGGGAGACGATGTCTGAAGTTTTACAAAACCATTTGTCACTAGATGCAATAATTTTCATTGTCTTTCGGGATGATTTTAGCAGCACCTTTTGAAACTCGTAGACACAAATTTTAATTAATTTTGATTGTTTAAATTACCGTATAATAAAGTTTAGGATCCGCAAATTGCTATAGTTTGAGGAAAGTTTGGATAAGTTGGGGAACGATTTGGAGGCTGAACAACGCTGTAGTCAAAAGGCACCAATATCGTGCGCAACAAATATGATAAGAACGGGTAAGAAAAAAAAGGATACTATAAACAAATGAAAGCAAAAATGGAGCGAAATGAAGGCTTGCAACATTCGCTCGTTCTTGGTCACTGATTGATGCGCTTTTTAAATCCCGCAACGAACGCCTGTACACGGTACGAAAAAGTTGTCTGTTTTCGCGGACGACTCGCCGCTACTTTGGGAGGCTTAGTCGAGAGTAGAATGCACTGACCATAAGATGACTCATACTTAAATGCTCTCTTGGTAAAGTAAAGGTGAGTTTTTTTTGCGCTAGACTCAAACAACACCAGCATTTCAAGTCTCGTGCCGACCGTAGACAATCGTTTCGGGACCCTCTGTCTGTCCGCCTCACTGGGAGCTGCTCGCCTAGACACATGGAGCGGATCACAAATGGAAGAAACACTGAAAACACTAAGGAGCGCCATGAAATAAAGCTCAAAATTATAAACTTTACTAAAGGGTTACTAGTGATAGGTGAATTAGAGACCTCAAAGCTCTATCCTATTAAAAGTTTAAAAATCTGCTAGCGTTTTCTTATTGCCCTCCTTAATATCTGAAAGCGTTCAGAGGAAAAAGGTGAGAAAGAACAAACTCAATAGGAAACATGAACAGGGCATTTCTTTTCTAACGCTCCTCCCATCTCTGAAAAGCTCGCCTACAATGGATTTAAGCCTTTGGAGTGAGTCTAGAAAGGTAAGTGACGATGTTCATTAGCTGACGAAAATGTCGACACAGATTGGAATAGTTGAGATCACGTAGATAATCTGCCGAGTTTTAGCTGCGATGTTCGTTCTAGTTATCGCTCGCCAGAGTTCGTGATGTGCATTAAACGCTGATCAGTGTCTAATTCAGTTCCAACATGCGCCTCGATCTAAAACATAAACTGCTTCGAAAAAAGGACGATTTTCCTTCGAAGCGAAGCCAACGCCCTGCCATTGATAGTGACGTCCTACTAGAGATATCAGCTCCTTGCTAAGGTAGTCACGTCTACGTCGCCCCGGCCAGGAGGTCGTTCGTCGCCAGCAGCCTGGAGAGGGCTTGCCTGCTCTCTCCTCCCTTCCTTTCTACCCCCCTTTGCTCATAGTCCAATACAGTGTGCCTCCCTAATAAAGATGCATACTGAGCTTTACTCTAGAACATAGGAACAGGTATTCCGTAGGATTCTTCAGGTAAGGAATCGCTATCCTTCAACCTGATATGCATTCAGCCTGATCGAATGCCGTCCGATAAATTAGGCGCAGATCGTAACTTCACATGTGCTTTCTTACAGTCAATAACTCACCATATAGTTTAAGCTATAGCGTAACTACTTTGTAGTTCCTATATCCTTTTGCTGTATATCTGACACTTCTGTATCTCGCATGATTATCGATCGACAACACGATGATGACGCACTCAAGCTCGAGAACGAGCTTACTGCAGGAATGGAGATGTCGGGTTGTACCCAATCTGCACCCTCGAAGCCAACGCCCCCTGCCATTGATAGCGACGACCTACTAGAGATAGCAGCTCCTTGCTAAGGTAGTCACGTCTACGTCGCCCCGGCCAGGAGGTCGTTCGTCGCCAGCAGCCTGGAGAGGGCTTGCCTGCTCTCTCCTCCCTTCCTTTTTACCCCCTTTGCTCATAGTCCAATACAGTGTGCCTCCCTAATAAAGATGCATACTGAGCTTTACTCTAGAACATAGGAACAGGTATTCCGTAGGATTCTTCAGGTAAGGAGTCGCTATCCTTCAACCTGATAAAACACCCACTATTTAAGTAGGGATTAAAGTGTTTTGCTTGTATTTCTACCTTACTGTTGTGTTACGATGTTTAGTTGTTGTATATAGTATTTGTTTTGGGTTTAAATTCTTTCTAGACAGCAGTTTTCGTAGGAAACGTGCTGTGTTGATTATTTTGTGTGTGCCTGGCCGGGTCTCCGGTGCGCCATGGCCGAGCCCGCCGGCCGGCCGCAGGGAGGCGTGGTTTCTCCCCGTCGACGGCCATAAAAGGCGAGCACCCTGAGCACGCTGCATTCTTGAGCTGTGTGCGCGGCGCTGAGCGAGGCGTAAACCGACTGTCTGAATAAAGGCTTAACTGCCGACGGTACCGACGCATACCGAAGAGAGTTCATTCACTAAATATTAGGTTGTCCTAATGGAATCTCGCATACATTGTGGCCTTCTTTTCACAGTTATTCACATTGGCTGTGAGCTCACTTAGAGTTAGTTTTTCGCGACATTTCATCTTCTACATTTCCTATTTTTCCTACCTCATTTTCTCATCAGTTTCTAAAATTATAGCCTTCACAATACAATGGACCAGAGAATGATTGAACCCGCGTGCCTGCTCTACGAGTTCAAATTGAAGAAATCCGCTGCGGAATCGCATCGTTGATAGGTGCATTTGGCAAAGATGTTGTTTTCAAAGCGAAACGGCAGAGTTGGTTTCAACGTTTTGAAGGCCTTGAAGACGAAGAACACGGAAGACAGACGCCTATCCCGAACAACGACCTTTCGCGGACTGCCGTTGAAGTTGATCCAACAAGATCGACTCGGGAGCTTGCGGTAGAGTGTGTGCTTTAAATCCTACTTTCAAACCTGCTCCAAATTTAAATCGAGTTTAAGCTGACACGTCCTCTACCAACTTGCTGCATGATAATGCTGGACTTCATGTCGCAAAAGTCGTTCAGTAGAAAATCGAGAAACTTGGCTGGACCGTTTTGCCTCATCCACTGTACAGCACTGACATTGGCCCATCCGACCACCACATATTCCGCTCGATGCAGCACGCCTTGGCTGGAAAGAAGTTCGCCAACTACGACGAAATCCGAATATGGGTGACCAACTTCCTCGATTCGCGGCCAGCTCATTTCTTTTGAGACGGGATCCAATCTTTGTGTGTACGTTGTAGAAAGGCTGTTGATAATTGTGGAGAATATATCTCCGAATTAAGTTTGGTTTTAATTGCTTTGTATGAGCGCTTTAGACGGTTCCGTTTCCTCACTCCAGACCACACCTTTCGAGTCTTCTCCATTCCGTCTGCAGCTCTTGCCCAGTCCAGTAGCCTCATGAAGGAGCAATATCAACTCTCAGTGCAGCATTTTCTGAACTCCTCCTTTCCTTTGCTTTTTACCTTAGTAGTTTTTCTTTTTGTAGTTTCCACACCAATATCTGCCCTGTCACTATGTTGTAATCCTATAAGTTATATAGAAACATTAATCGTGGAACATAATGAAAATGTGAACCTGTTAACAGCGAACGTTTTCATACAGCCGCCGGCAGATAAACCACACAAGAATAAGGAGCTTCGAACTTTGACACGTAAACGTTCAGGTTGCAGTAATTATGTTGTAATTGCAGCTAAAATTTTTTGATGAACCCACGGGATTTTCACATAACTCGAGCGTATCAAGGCACGTGTCATCGTGTGTAACGTAGTCGAGATCCACACCCTTCGTTTCTATCTGAAGTTATCTCGGTATATGTCGCGTAGGTGAGCAGCATTGGTAGGTGGGAACGCGGAAACCAATCAAATTGCATGGAATCGGCGTGCCATTCAGAGAGGGCGTGTACCGTTGGTACCCTGATGGGCTGGCATGTGTTCGGCCAGTGCTGTGTTTGGTTACTATTGGCTGGCGCGCTCCCACCTACCAATGCTGCTCACCTACGCGACATGTACCGTTATCTCTAACGAGATTTGTGTGATAATTGCTCTCAAAACATTCTTACCAGAAATTTGTTCGATATCATCAGATTAATCGCTACCACAAAGACGCTGAAGTACACCGACGGCGCCCAAATGTTGTTCATATAGGTGAGCTGAAATCTTCATAAAGGTAAGTACAAATGAAAAGGGCCAATGTGTAAAAGTTTCTATAACTTTATTATTATATCTACGTCCCTTAGAAACACATCTCACTGGTATTGTTTATTTATTTTATTCACGGCATTTGAGAAATACTTAAGCCATGCCAAAGGCAAACAACTTTAGTTTTTTTAGTTTAAGGACTTTATTTTTCCTGGGTAAACTTTTAAAAGCGTAAGAAGCCATCAAAAGAACCACCACAATTTTTGAATGTAGATAGATTATAAGAAGTGTGCCGAATCCGAAAGTGTCAAAAATTTTGCTACGGTACGAAATTGGATGAATTAGAGAGCGTCAATTATTTGGAGAGTGTTTCAAACTATGTTTATCATGACATTCAGAGTTGCTTACAGTTTATTGTATTTATTTGTTGTCGCGAACGCGATCGCTTCTCAGTCTTGTGACCGGCGCGAGCACGCTGTTTCCCACGGTTGCTTGCCGATGAGGCGCTTCGATCGGCCTGATGTATGGGAAAACGGTTGACGTCAGCAGTCGATCGGAACAAGCTCCGCCTCTACATCTCTACCAGTCGACATCGATCCTTCCTGCGCTCCGGCGGCGGAGTCAGCCGCTCTCCCGTCTATACTTCCACCATGCCATCGTGGGTCCCGGTTCTGCAGTTCCCGTCACCGCTCATTACGGGTAACAGCACCAGGTGAGGGACGTGGGGTCTAGTGAGCACTGCGTTCACATCCTTTCGTGTAATACCACCACTCTTGCAACTTCGCACTAAATTGATTATACTGTGGTGTGTTTTCTTGATGCGACATAAGATAGTGTAATGTTTGCTAATTCCAATGAGAACATCTGTGTTGGAATGGATTCTTATTAAAATGTTTACACTTGCATAGCTTATAAGCGATGTCAGCACAATAATAGGCAATAAAGGAAGATACCACGCATTGCCTTTTCAACTCCACGGTCTCAGGAATTTCGTGCAATACGACCGAGGACGATTACTAGTCCTATTCTTCATTCCGGTCATGTGCATGTTATTTGCTGCTTACTACGTATATCAATAAATCTCATGTATTGGGTTGATGCATAAGTTCTCGGACATTTGGGGCATGAAATATTTATTATCACAACATACGAACAACAATATCAAATCATTTGAAGTAACCACCCTTTACATCTTTCGTCAACGTGCTGGTAAGTCATGGATGCCTTTTCTCCAAAACGTGGCCGGTTGTGATTCGAAAGATGTGAGCAGTGCCTCCTCGACATCCTCTCAGTTCCTAAATTGCTGGCCGTCCAAATAGCGTTGAAGGCTTGAAAAGAAATGATAATCAGAAGGAGCGAGATCTGTTGAGTAAGGTGGATGTGGAAGAACGGTCCACCCGTAGGCCGCCAACTCAGCCGCCGTCGCTCCAGCAATATGCGGTCTAGCGTTGTCGTGTTGAGAATACACCTTCACTTGCTCTCCTCGTGTGGTTTGAAGGTGGGCCCTCAACTTCCTCAGTTGGTTGACGTAAACCTCTGCCGTCACTGTTATCCCTTCGTCCAGCAGTCCCAGTATTCTACGCCAAGAACGCTCCACCAAACGCATGGCATCACCTTTTTCACGTGAAGGTCGGGCTTCGGAACGTCCTCTGCCTCTCCAGTTGCGTCAACCCACTGTGCACGCCGGTCATAATTAGAGTAGAGTATCCACTTCTCATCCCCGGTGACAAGGTTGTCCAACCATATGTGGGTACGTCTGAGGGTAAGGAGAGACAGAGCGACATCGGCTCTGCGATCCATGTCATGTTGTGTCAAGTCGTGAGGTACCCAGCGACCCAATTTTTGCACCTTTCCAATCGACTTCAATCCTCGAACGACTGCTGAGTGACTAACACCAAGAGTGCTTGATAGTTCGCGAGTGGTTTGGTATGGGTCCGCTTCCACTCTACTTCGGAGGCCATCCAAATCCAGTGTCATCGGGCGCCCTTCTCGTTCATTATCTTCAACGGAGAATTCACCAACTGCAAACTTCGAGAACCACTGGTACACAGTACTTCGAGCAGAAGCACTCTCGTTGTAAACATCCTTCAGGCGACGATACGATCCGTTGGCATTGCGGCCAGATTGATGCAGGAATGACATGACGTGCCGAATATGCGTCTCAGTTGGGATGAATTGCTTAGCCGTAATAGCTGACGTTAACAACGCAGAAGTAAATGTTAGGAAAAGTTTTGTAGCCCTTTCATTTCTCTATCGATCGATCGTTTACGCGTTGATACATGTGGGAAATTTGGCGGGAAAATGCGCTTTCAAATCAGGAGGGATCAAATGTCCGAGAACTTATGCACCAAGCTAATAATTGCCAACTGTTCAGCCGAAGCAATTGGGTGAGTCTCATATGTTTCTTGGTTACTGCTATGACGGCAGGCGTTAGACCATGCTGTGCGATACGTGCAAGTGCTGATTTGTGTACATGTTCCTTTTTGTTTAAGGGTGTTCTGGGTTTTCCTTCCGTGGACGTTTGAGGAAGTGCGAAGTCGGGTGGCAGGAGGTGAAAGAAAGGTTCAGCCGGCACCTGAAGACCCTATCAATACAAATGACAGGCAATACAGGCTACCTAGTAGGGTTCCCTTTCACCCATGGGTTGCGTACCATCTAAGGGACCCTCGAGTATCCATGGGATGGTCAGAAACAGAACGTGAAAGGGGATCGTCTCTCCCTGTGGAGCCACTGATGTTGTGTTTTATCTTTGTTGATTCTACATCTACGTTCTCTTTTAGCGATTGCCTCAAGCAAACGTAATATAGATAAAAGTGACGAATTTCTGAAACTCACCAGGGGAGCCGATATGGCGCCGATACGAGCCATAAGTGAGCAGCTTCCGGTACCACTAGCTCGGCACGGTGTCTCCAGTGACTCGACGGCGCAAAGAAAGCATGCATCCCAGGTGTACTCGATGAACACCGATCCCATCAGGTTTACTATCAGCACAGCGACACCCTGAAATAGCACGGCACGATTAAGGCCACCTAAACGAGATTATAACCTTTACATACCTCATACTTCTGCACGGTGAAAGTGGTCAGAATTAAGAAGCAGAGGCAGACCAACGACTGTGCGCCTTGGTGAAGTCGACGACGGCTGAATGACAGCGTCAGTGTGTCCACAGTGAGCAAGATCTGAACGATTCGAACATCACGAATACACTTAGGATAGCTACAATCTGTGGTACATGTCGGGTAGGTGAGCAGCATTAGTAGGTGGGAGCGCGCCAGCCAATGATAACCAAACAGAGCACAGACCGAACACATGCCAGCCCATCAGGGTAGCAACTGCACATTCTCTCTCTCTCTCTCTGACTGGCATGCCCATTCAATGCGGTCTGATTGGTTCAGACGTTCCCACCTACCAATGCTGCTCACCTACGCGACATCTACCCAATCTGTTATACAGATCCCCTATCCTCTTGTAGTTTTGGTAGATTAACATTGTGCTACTGGAAGCTGGTCGATTTCCTATGTATTGTTTCTTAATGATGATTCATCATGTATTCTGTTGATGGGCGCGTGTAGCGCAGTTGAAGGAGGCGCCGGCTGTCGCGTGCACCCGATACCAGGTTCCTGATTCGGATTTCCCGCCCAGGCCAACCAAGCCTTCCATCCCTCCATAGTCGGTGAATTGGTGCCAGACTTGTCTGGGAAGGATAGAGCGCTGACTTGTTCATCGGCTGGCCACCGCAAGTCATTGTATGGCCAAATACGCATTCATGTCGCCTCCACGACATCCCGTAGAAGTAGAATGCGCTGGCGCATCCCAGAAGGGATGGAGTAACGCCTTTATTTATCCTTATCCTTATTCTGTTGATCCACTATTACTAGGCCGATCTGTTGAGGATTCATATCTTCTTACCGCACGAGCCGGCTCTGCTTATTTAGCCTATATAAAAGGAGCCCGATGAGCTCGAGATTTGTTCCTTTTAATTGTTAAATTTTCTTAATTTATTTTGTCTAATAAAGGTTTAATTACCCAAGTTTGAGGTACTGTCCGCAATTTTACGTAGCATGCCTGCTCAACATTTCCCTATTTTTGTAGTAAGATAAGAAAACTGCTTAGAATACCTATACAACATAGATTTACCACAGAATTTTACGCCTAAAACGTAAGGCGTACTGGTAAAGACAGAAATACTACCCATACTTTTGTCATGTTAGACAGCTGTGATAAAGCAATAACCTTTATGAAATAATTAAATATTTAAAAATAGTTCTTCATCTTTGATAAGTTCAAATAGTACATATAAATATAGAATTTTGAGTACATATAAATATAGAATTTCTTGCTACAATTATAAAATGAATCTTTTAAATAAATGGTAAATAAATCAAATTTAAGGGTGCTCCATTGGATCTTTTCAAAATATCATCTATATTAAGGATTTAAAAAGTCAAATGAATACCGTAGTATACCGTAGTATCCATTCGGCTGTAATAAAGCAATAAGCTTTATAAAAGTGTCAAACACTTGGAAGTATAATAGTTGTTCACTTTTAATTATTTTACATATTTATACATATATTTAAACATAAATTTCATGGGTACGTTTCTATAAACATACAAAAAAACTTGCATCATATAAACTAAATAAATAAAATGTAAGGGGTATTTTGGTGGAATTTCAAAAATTAGTCTTACCATTATAAATACTTTAAGAATAAAATGGATACCGTAGTGATCACATATAGAAAAACATCCTGCCTGATATTACATAATAAAGCACGGCATAGATACTTTATCTACATAATATAATTGTTATTATTATTTTTATTGTATGTTTTATACTTTATATCGGAGGAATGCTGGCCGACTTCGATCGTGTGTGTGGGTGGGAACGCTGGACGCAGCCGAATCTTACGAAGACGATGTTCATGAGGAGCGGATGGGTTTCTGATGCCCCATTCTCGCTCAACGGAACGAACATCTCCGAATGCTCCAGCTACGTGTATCTGGGTCGCGAAGTCAATATCGCCAACGACCTAGCGCCAGAGCTGAGCAGGAGGAAAGCGAGCGGTTTGGGGGCTTTTAAGAGCGTCGAAGAAGTCGCGAAGAAGACGAAGAACGTCCGACTCCGTGCCCACCTATTCGACTCCACTGTTCTTCCTGCCTTAACATACGCCTCAGAGAACTGGGCCATACGAAAGCAGGATGCACAGGCGATCAACGTCGCACAGCGTGGAATAGAGAGGGCGATGCTTCGAGTTCCATGATTCGTGCAAGTGAGAGAAGGTCTCCGGAGTTTTCCGAAGAACTTCGTCGACATTTGAAGATCAGAGACGCTATCGCGTGGGCCAAGTCGTCGAAAATTAGGTGGGCCGCCAACGTAATGCGCTGCGCAGACACCCGCAACGAGAGAGCCGTTACCGTCTGGGGATGTCAGGAAAACACCAGGACGCCCACCAAGCTTCTTCATGAAAGTCCTGAACGAGCGATATGGCGCTCTTCGTGTCCCTCGAGCGAGGAGGATCGATTGGAGCACTCTGGCACGCGACAGGGACGAATGGAGACGCTGCTGGCACCCGCTCGAGCAAGTCGACGATCAACAGGATGACAGGTGACAGGTGATCTTAGGAGCGATGGATTACGATTGGCACACCCAACCGGCCTGTATATTAACAATTTTTTCTAGTAATAACTCTCTGTAAAAATTTGTTTAAAATTTAACCGCTTTTTCTTGATAAATTTCAGATAACTGTTTTGAAAAATACTTGAATAAAACCTTTGTTAGAAAGGTGGATAAGAGGGTGTTTGAAAAATTAGTTGGAAGAAAAGTCTTCAAGCTAATTAACAAACAAATCTTAATTATGTAAACATTAAATAAATAAATAACTTTAAAATTGGTCCACTGGCAAGTTATCGGAAAGTGTTACGATAAAGCAAGCCTGTCTTGGACGACTAAAATTCATTTTCACATTTTAATTTTTTTTTCAAAATATAATTGAGCAGGCTTTTCTCGAGACGTTCTTGGATATAAGGCCAGTGGACTGGGCGAATCTAGGACAGCAGACTCACCAGTTTCGAGACAGCAATCAGCACACCGAAGAGAATCTGATTCAGAAACAGATTGCCGTAGAGGACGTTTGAATTCAGATCGTTGGCGTAGGAGGAGAACGCGGCCACAAACCACATCGGCCACAGGACGACCAGCCGTCGGAAGAGTCCTGGAGTGTGCCACATCTCGCAGAATGTCTGAATATCCTCCTGATAGCATCAGTATCGAAACCCAATATCACCAGCGAAACAGCAAAAATTCCGATCAGGATGAGATTCGAACTCACGCGGGGAAACCCCAATGGATTAGCAGTCCATCGCCTTAACCACTCGGCCACCTGATCACATCGGCGGGAGCTGGTTTATGGCACAGATAGTCACGCAGCGAGCGCACAGCGAGTGCTTGTTGCCCGTGGACGCGGTAGCGGGTTTGTGGATATAAGGGCAGGTATTGATCACCTCCTTCGGATTGCGCCATGCACTTGACTCTTCAACTGTGCCGTCGATTGGAAAAGGACTCGCACTTGGTCTAATGATGGGCTTTGGGATCATGAAAAGGACGTGGCAGGGTTGTACCTATTCTCATGCTTTTGTCTCACTGGTCAGGGAGAAATGCTCGTCAGTCCTCTACACGGAGTTGAACTTAATAACAGGTCCATAATGTACAATTATTGATCTTCTAATTCTTTTTTTTCAAAAAAAAAACAGAAATTCTCCTGCTTATCTTCTACAAAAAACAGAATGTCCCCGACTTACAGTTTATCAGCAGCGTCATTCTTCCTATTTTTTCATACCAGAGTAGCCATTGTCTAAAAGAACGACTTCTTACCTTGACATGCTGAATAGTCTTGTGCTCCACGGTCACGTACTTCTCTCCTCCAAAGCTGGCAATGTATCGCTCCGCCGCTCTCATGTCGTCCAGTCGTCCCTGCAGAAAAAGGAGGAGAGGAATATTGGGTATTGAGGAAATCCTCGACGGTTTTTCTTCCTCCTCGGTGAAATCTTGGAAACCATATTAGAAAAGGTTTGTAACAAAATGCGTTTTAAGAATCTAAAACTAAAAAATTAGGATACCCAAAATTCGGTGATAGACCATCAACGATTAAACCCGAAGGTATGCGAGATGGAGGGGACAAATATACCATTCTCACGTCAAGTTGGACCCTTTTCTAAACAAACTCGCTGTTTCCGAAATCAGAGTGATGTCTTTCAAATCGAAACGAGCTTCTTACAGGTTGAACTACAGACTCTCCAAGATGATTAGGATAATTCTTCGTTTCGTTGGTCGAAAACTTGGTGTAGTTTTCATTCAATTTTTTTACCCCAGCTGTCCGAATAGCCTAATAATTTTACAAAAATGTTCATTTTTGAAAAAACAATAAATTAAATGTTTTAATCAATTTCTTTAAGCATCAGGTGGCTGATATCGAGGTGCTAAGCTGTTACAATGATGTCTTATTGGGATCAAAACCCTAGCGTCAGGCGGGACTCGAACCCACACCGCCTGCTGACTGGGCGGGAATGCTCTACGCTATTACACCACCGGCGCTGTTTGTTCGAACACGTCGCTCGGTAAGCACAAGGTGCGGGTTCGAGTTCCGCCTGGCGCAAGAGTTTTGATCGCAACAGAACAGCTATTAACGACATGTAGCTTCTATACCAGCCGCTCCTTGGTGTTAAAATTGGAAATTTTTAATAATTTTTTGGTCAAGGAAAATTTGGTATAACTTTCTTTAAAGTTTTCTTTAGTTCAGCTGCCGCAATTTATCATTTTTTGTGGGAAAAATAAAATAAAAATTGTTTTAAGGCGCAACAAGTCAGCAATCATCAAGCGCATTAAAAAGAAGGGTCGCGCCATGCGTTCCATTAGCTCGTGGCTATTTCTGCTTGATTGCTAGTGTAAATAGTAGTGCTTTCATAAAGCAGCAAAGTAAGGGTATGTGTGCGCTTCACGATTGCTTTTGTTTTATCGTTTACAGGTGTGAATGCCACCAGCTGAGGAAGTACCTCCCATTCTGGAATCAGAAGTTGCTCATGCCATCAGAAGGATGAAGCCGGGCACTGTTCCCGAACCGGAGGGCATTTCTGCTGATCTCCTTCGTGCGGGTGGCAGTGCCATCTGCTCACTTCTTTCCAAGCCTTTCAACCACTACCTTCGACTTGGTAGGATTCCGCACTCATGGAAGGAGTCGAAAACAGTTTTAATCTTCAAAAAAGGTCAGCAGGAGGATATCAACAACTATCGACCCATCAGTCTTCTCTCGGTTGTGTACAAGATCTTCACCAAGATACTGCTTAACCGCATGGAGCGTTGCTTGGATGAGTATCAGCCAGTGGAGCAAGCAGGGTTTCGCAAGAATTTCTCCTACATGGACCATATTCAGACTGACTGTCTCACAGCTCATCGAGAGGAGCCGCGAATACCACCTCCCACTTGTCCTTGTCTTCGTGGATTACCGGAAAGCGTTCGACTCTGTGGAAATCAACGCCGTGTTGAACGCGCTTGTGCACGCTTGTATACCTTCGCCCTACATCCGACTTCTCGACGAATGCTTCTCGAACACATCGACTATCCAGCTGTTCGATCGAAAGCTCAAAATTCCTATCGGGAAAGGAGTGCGGCAGGGAGACACGATGTATCCCAAGCTATTCACAGCGGCACTCCAGGAAGGACTTGAACTGGGACGATAAAGGCTACCTTTTCGACGGTAAACGGATCAGCAACCTTCGCTTCGCCGACGATATTGTTCTCATCTCTACCAGCACGGCAGAAGTCGAGGAAATGCTGAACGAGCTCAATGTGGCAGGTATGAAGATTGGATTGGTCATGAACATGTCCAAAACGCAATTTATGGTCAACCAGTAGTGTGACACGGGACTCGTAAAGTTAAATGGAGTCGCTCTACAACAGGTCGACTCCTAGTCTATCTGGGAAGAGAGCTGAACATGGATAACGACCTCGCTCCTGAAATCGCCCGCAGGAGACGCGCAGCATGGGCATCAGTTCGATTCGCGAAGTCACCGATCAGGTCAAGGATGCCGGCCTCAGGGCCTCGACATTCAACGCCTCCGTACTGCCTGCGATGTGTTACGCGACGGAAACCTGGCCCGACAACAAGACAATCGCCAGAGCGATGCAAACTACGCATCGTGCACTGGAGAGATGTCTTCTAAGGACAAGCCTTCGTCAGCAATGGCAAGAAGACCTACGAAGCTCGGAGCTCCGGGAGAACTCGCAATTAGCAGACCTGCTGCAGTACATGAAGAAGTCCAAATATCGCTGGGCCGGACACCTGCTTCGACGAAAGGACGATAGATGGAGTCTCCGTGTCACAGAATGGCTCCCGAGAGACCATAAGAGACCACTGGGACGAGCGCCAACGCGATGGGCAGACTCATTCTCAAGATCTTTCAGAGAGCGGAGTCTGCCTCACTGGATGCAAACAGCCAGAGATCGAGCGGTCTGGAAGAGTTGTGGTCCCCGCTGAGAAGACCTCCAGCCGACAAAAGGACCATCAAAGTATCAAAGTAAGTACAGGTGTGAAACTCAATGCAATCAGAAATTTTGCTATCAATCGAATAAAAATCGCAACGTCAGGGACAACGGCGTGGCGCAATCTCGCATTCTCTTCTTTTAGCACTAGAAAATCGCAGACTTTTTATATTTCAACACAGTCATTTCACCATAATTTTTCAGCAAAAATGGGAGTTCTATAAAATTTCAAACTATGCGTTCACTTAACGGGCAGGTGAGTTAAAACTTCAGAGAAATCCAAAATAAATTTTCCTTGAACAAAAATATTCAAAACTCTTAGAAAAAGTCGGCACATGTCGCGAAAATGGGCAGCATCAGGCGTTGAGAGCGCTCCAGCCAGCCGAATCGCATCAAATTGTCGTGCCATTCAGAGAAGGGTCAGTGCTCTGATTGGCTGGCATGTGTTCGGCCTGTGTTCTTCATGGTTAGGATTGGCAGGCGCGTCACCACCTCCCAATGCTGCCCATATTCGCGACATGAATCGAAGGGTCTAGGTTACTGTGCTCTTGTCTCATGCTATAATGGAGGCAATGTCAATACTAGTTGCCTGAGTTATAAAATTATGATTTTTTAAGAATAAAAAATCTGGGCAAAATATTCCTCAACCTTATAGTTTGCATAATCCGACCTGTGTGCACGCTAAATCTAAAGTTAATTCAGTGTCAGTTTGAAAATCTCAACATCAAGGTATGAGGACAGTGTGAAATAGCTCTCGCTCAAAATTTTCTTAAAAATTCAAAAAAAGCCTAAAATTTCTTACCTTGTTATGGAGCCAGGTGGGACTCTCTGGAAAGACAAAGACGATGCTGAAGACTGCTGGCAGAAGCACGACCGCACAAGCGATGCTAGCCGCTCGCCATTCGGGAAATATAGAGCACACCGTGGTGAGAATTATTCGGGCGACACCCTGTAAAAGGATTTTTTGGAAGTTATTTTATGTTAAAGGGTTGACAAGTCTGTAATATGGCCTACATAGGGAGACGGAAACGCGCCAGCCAATTAGAGCACCGACGGCACTTAGCACCTCTTGGTGGACTGACTGGTTTGGTGCCTTTCCGCCCTTCAAGAATGTAGGCCACATTAACTACCACTACACGGTATTCAGTTTTGATGTAGGAAACCATACTGAAGCCCTACCCAGTTGAATACTCCTCGTAGTAGCATACGCTGCCCAGGAAGAATCAGCTCGGCGACGTACGTAGCTAGCGTGACTAGAGCACCTCCAATGGAGAGGCCGAGGATGAAGCGTAAGACATGAAGAACCTGCCATGAAAGAGCGAGTCCTAAAAGGGTTCTGAAAAAATATAAAAAAATATAAAATAAATCGTGATTCTTTAGCGCCCGATGTTCAAGAGTTCCCATTCAGCTGAGTAAGGTCTCCCTTCTCACTGGGCTAGCTGAATTGGAACTAGACTTTTCTGAGGAGGACAGAACGCCGACTTGTCTATGGTTTGGCCTGCGTAGGTCATTGCATAAGCAAAATACGCGCTTAAATTACTTCTACGATAATCTATAGAGGTCGAATGCAGGCGCATTCCTCAGGAGGCTTCACCTTTGCTAACTGTTATTCTCTCTGCTGACTGGGGCTTTGCCCCAGACGTAGACAGTAATCGCCCTGTGTTGGTCAGTTCACCGAATTCCATTAGTTTTTCATGGGCACGTTTAGTGGCCATCATTTTCACGTGACTTTCAGGTCATTTCTGAACAAAAATCGATAAAGTCGATCGATAAAGGCTATCCGACCGACTGCTTCCTGTTAGACCTTCATATCGGCCACCATTTCTATGTTTTTCTCATGTTAGGAAGACAATTCTGGGCGACGATCAATAATAGTCACTGAGATGCAAAACTAGTCCTCCTGCCTTCACGGACGGACGAACGGAAGGACGCACGGACAGAGGGACGGACAAGTTCTCCCACAAGAGGAAGAAATGCTGCTCAAAAACTATTATCGGTATAGCGCAAATGATCAGCGATTTGGTCATGTGCCTATCTTTTCACGTTCCGTAAATATTTATGTTTAAAGCATATGACCGTTCACCAGCAGGACTTAAAAGTACCATTTTTCTATTAAGCCCGTGCGTCCGTATGTGCGTCCGTCCGCCTATCCGCACAGCGGTCGAAACATAGGCACAATACGCTAGTCGCGAATGTGGACTGCGCGAGGAGGTATGGCGCTCTACCCAATCTTGCCATATAGAATGAGCGTGCCAGTTAGAGAGGGCGCACGAACGGTCAGTGCCCTGATTGGTCACAATTGTGCTGACGCTCCCACCTCTCCATGGCAGTCCACTTTCACGACATCGACCTATAAAGCTGACTAAGAACACTTCTATCAAACTTACACTTACCTATACTAATAAGTGGCCCATCGTTCAAAAAAAAACAAATTTATTTATTTTTCTCAAGCAAACTTAAGAGCAGTTTCCTTACCTGACAGGAAATTCGTCAAGAATCCGATTGACAGAGTCAGCACCGAAATCGGCTTCCTACCATGAATATCGGAAAGCGATCCGAAGACAAGTGTGCCTTAAAAGAAAAATCAATGCGAAAATCGATACACGGAAGGGTAGACTACGTCACAGCGAAAGCTTACAGTTTCCTTAAGCAGAACAGTAGATCAAGTGACTACGACTTTAATCGATACACGTAATTAAATACATCTACCATACTTATAGCTTTCCCGTTACAAAATGTGCCTGCTTATTTGTTTTTGGATGCTTATCTATTTATTAGAGAACTGTCAGGCACTAATCGGGTATTTGCCCTGGGCGTTCGGGGTGAATGATTGTACACGCTCTTAGATAGGGACAGAGTAGTACTTGCTCGCCTTGTCACTGTTCTTTCTGTGCTCTTCCTTCTTAAAAGCACTTTGTCACTTGATAACGTTACATGCAATCCGGGCCAGGCGATCGATGAGTGGTTTTGATTGGTGGGAACCGACCCTTGTCCATTCCCCTCCCAGGACAAACGCCCACATAGTACTTCTTGTCCAACTGTCCTATATAGAGCGTCTTAGCGTTGAATTCAAGATTAGATTGTCTTGAAATTGCTACTTCCATGGCGGCATTGAAGCGCTAGAAGATTGGCCGCTTCCGGATGGTCTTCTGGGAAGTATTTCTTTGAGATTACTG
This sequence comes from Heligmosomoides polygyrus bakeri, assembly GCA_947359475.1. Classification (NCBI taxonomy): domain Eukaryota; kingdom Metazoa; phylum Nematoda; class Chromadorea; order Rhabditida; family Heligmosomidae; genus Heligmosomoides; species Heligmosomoides polygyrus. Next base: position 2,294,698 of record OX375867.1, read on the forward strand.
GGATGTTTCATCATTAACCTACCAAGAAGCACGCCGAAGAACTGGAACTGCGAGAAGGCCGACATCAAGTACGCATTTTCGCTGCATATCCACCCGAATCTGCAACATAGAATTCAAAAAAAACGGTACTGAACGGGCTATTGTACCCGTCCTGCCGAGGGGTGGAGAATTGCTTGACCAATCAGAGAAGGAGAGCACGACAGCGGGAAAGGGAAGAAATTCTGAAGGGGAATCTTCAATCACGAAGAGGCGTTGTGCACAGTCGGTGCTATGATTGGCTGGCGCATTTTCACCCCCACATGTAGGCCACATTGGCGACTTGTATGACTGGCCCCTGGTATCTAGAACGATTCTGGGTTCTTCCCTTTGCAATTATTGACTTGAACATAAGCTATTGCAGCGAAAAAAGCAGCCGATGGAAGCAAGAGCACTTGACAATGGTAAAGGTTAAATTATAAAGAACGGTGATCCTCTGTCCTTCTGGGAAGCGCCACGCATTCTACTTCTACAGTTTTTTAGCCCGTTGACTGGCATTCGTTGGCCAAACGATAGACAAGATAGTGTTTTACCCTTGAATAGCAATTCACAACCCAGGAGGGACAGAAGGTTTGATCACCCAGAGCGGGATCCTAACCACGAGCAGGCGACAGCTTGCTGCTCTCCCGACTACGCCATCGCAAAGTTAGTGAACGAACATTTAAGGACTGGAAGAATACACGTGCAGAATCAAAATTTTAAAAAAATCAATATGACAAGGCGGCCGAGGCACTCACTCGATGGCCGCCGATCGGAAGTGATCATCATGGAAAGTCAAATTCTCTCGGCATTCGTGGAAAATTCTGCAGCTCTTCGTTACTTCTCCATCGTCTAGTGTTTAAAAAATGATTATGATGTAAAATAAGAATCAGGCCAAGTTAAGGAAGAAATTCGTTAAAAACTCCGCAAAAAATGAGTTTTAAATTTTGAATAAAGTTCACATGAAACCACACCACCACACTGCCATTTCGGCGAGTAGTTGGAGAAAATGGCAAAGATCTGCTGGGCAGCGAAGAAGCTGGCCAGAAGCCAGACGCCAAACACGACCATATGAAATCTGTTCGCGTCATAGAGCATATTTCTCTAGAATGGAAATATTAGATGACGATTGATTGAAGTAAATTCATCAGCGACAAATTTTGAAAAAGCGACTGTTGTCTGAAGCTGTTGCCAACTCGAGCACTTAGTATTTTAGGCGGTGGGAACTCCTTCATCGTTGTCGACCGGTCGAGAGGAACAGAAAACATGTTCCTGATACCTCACGAAGATAACACACCTCGTCCTCGGCGTCAATGACCTTGCTATTGTTCAGAACGCGAACTTGGTCGCTGAGCTACGTAAGAACCTTTCGTTGCGACTTTTTCATAATTTTTAGACGAGCCGGTTGCTTGCATTTTTCGTTTTTTTTAAAGTTCAATGTAATCGGTATAGTTTTAAAAAGGAGACTCCAGAGCAGCCACGTTCATTGGAATACTGCTTTTGTGGCGAGTGCGATGGTTCGCTCCCTTATATTCAAACTCCCGCGGGCTGTCGTATCCGCTCGGGACCCCGATGAGGCGCTCCCGAGGCTCGGCCTGCCCGCTCACGCTATTGGTCGGCTGGGACCGCGGTGCGCCGCCCTCCGCCCGGCTCATTCTATACTTCCGTCGACACGTCGAGCGGCTGCGCGAGCGCGGCTCTGGGGCGCCGCCATTGTGAGCCCGCTTTCATCATCATTTCGGGGATCTCCTGAGCGGAGCCTTGCCGCTCCTCACGTCGCACTACAGCCGGCTGCAATACAGGAGGACGGCGAGCCTGGATGGGGCTCGCCTAACCCGGGTAGCCACTACAGTCCTTCTAGCCGGAGCGGTCCTATCAACCCTGTATTCCATACTATCTAGCGTCCACCTCTAGTATTATATTGCTGTGGCTGTGTGATGTTGATATATGGAATGAACCGTGGTTTATATCTGTCTACTGCTGTCTACGCCGAGGAAGGTGGTGAGTCTCCTAGTAATGTCTTCATGGTATTGTTATTGGTATTGCTGTATACTTGTTGTTGGGTCACATTGTGTTGGGGGCTATTGCCATTGTGTTGTATGGGGCTCCATGTAGTCATAGGGCAATGCAGGGGGTAAGGTGTGCTCAATACAGTTCGGGTTCAATACAGCAGCACCCGGGGCTGGTGCGCGGTGCGGGCGTGCGTCAATCCAGGCGCTGTCCAGCGCGGGGGTTAGAAGTCACCACGCGGGGCCCCCGTCTGCCAGGGAAGGGGCGTGGCTTATTCACACCATGGGTTCCCCCTATGTCCCCCTTGGGTCTTGGGTCTCCTGGTACCTCGTAGCACCACGGGGCGAATGGGGGACCACGCTCAACAGGAGCATGCTTCATCACGAGTGGGGCCACCGATTCGCAACGCTTTGGAGTATCAAATCCAAGTGGAGATGCAGCGATTTGTTACCAAAGCTTCAACTACGGGATTCACTAAGAAATCCCTCGAAAAAGAAGATATTCGGGCCGAATTCATCAATGATTAAACTCGTGAGAGCGCTTCGTGGTGGGTATCTCTACCCACGGACAACCTATACCCGGTTCCGGATTCATCAACACTTAAACCCGTGGGAATGCGAGGTATAAGGGCTAGACATAAGATAGGAGTCAGGTAGACATAAGGCAAGAGTCAGAGACGCGGGCTTCATCGAGGGTGTCTCTACCCCTATACCCGCGGGTTAGTCGTTGATGAATCCGGCCCCCAGTGTTTGCCCCGGCTAGTACGCCATTCCCACCTCTGTGCAGGAGTAAAAATTAATATACTTTGAATTAACCGACTCCGAAATGAACCCACCTGGACAAGCAGCAATTGCAAACTCATCTATAAATAACAGCAACTGAAAGCCATTATTCTGTTGAAAACAACAACACAGAAGAAAACAGAGAAACCTCTTTATTAGTCCTGAATTCTCATCAATGAACAGTGGAAGGAGTTCGAGGGAGAGGTGCTGAAGTGAGTTAGGTGTTGAAATAGCAATGAAGAAACGAAGAGATCGGGAAGCCAAGTTCTGATGTCGCGGCGAAGAGCAAGACGGATAGTTAAGTCTCCTTCGACCATCACCGCTCCTCAGGGTCTTCTATGCTTTCATCGGGCTGGAAATTGCTCTGAGACTATTTGGTATTATACACTATATTGTAAGAAGACGTTTGCTCGCTTTTGTTATAGAGCGTTAAATATTCTACTGAATTCTAGACAATACATTAAAATCTTGGGCACTATTGTGCTTTACGGACTCCAGAGGACGAGGAGAGGTCGAAACAAAAAATTCACCCAAACATCGCCCAAGGGGGTTATTTGGGGTGCTGATCACAAATCTGACATTCGTTTTTAAAATTTCGGCCGATTACGGTAGGTTGAGGTAGGTATCGGTGACTAAGGTTGTCGAGGTCATAATCACCGATTTCGCCCAAACTTCGCCTAGGGTTTTGGGGTGCTGATCACGAATCTGACATCCGTTTTTATTTTACGTTGGAGTTTGGGCGAAAGCGGTGACCACTACCTTAGTTACCCGTACCTACCGCAACCTACCGTACTCCAGCGCACAAGGAAAAACGGATGTCAGATCCGTGATCAGCACCGCAAAAAACCTCATTGGCGAAGTTTCGGCAAAATCGGAGATTATGTCCTCGACAGCCCTAGTCACCTTTCCTACCGTAATCTACCGTAATCGGCTGAAATTTTAAAAACGAATGTCAGATTCGTGATCAGCACCCCAAATAACCCCCTTAGGCGAAGTTTGGGCGAAAATTTTTTTCGACCTCTCTGATTGGACTGCATCACGGTCCAATTAGGTTTTGGTGGTTCTTTTACTGCCTCAATCGTTTGATATATTTATTTCTCGATCTAACTAACATGACAAGCGTTACTACGGAAGGGGAAAATAGAGACTGAACTTAAAGAGAGAGAACAACTGAGACTTTTGGACAACTATAATAAAGCTATAAACTTAGTGGGAACCCTCATATAGTTGGAAGTTTTTGCTTAGATTTACTTTGCTAATATGTATGCCCATATATAAGAGTAGATCTTATTGATCTGCCAGTGAAAGGAATGTGTAAGCAATGACATTAGTTGATATAAATGTGAAATGATGGATAATGCTGATCTAATTAAATTAAAACATAGTGTGCCAATGTACCAAGAATTGAAGAATGAAATGAATACCGTAATGATAACACATATCATAATACATATCCATACAGATACCGTATAACACATCACGGTATGGTTACTTTATATAGGAAAACCTCCATAGCCGGTTGGCACAAAGAAGAATAATACGTGAGTTAAGTAATTTTAGTAATTTCTAATATTGACGACAAATAAAGGATAAAGGACGGCGTTACTCAATCCCTTCTGAGATGCGCCAGCACATTCTACTTCTACGCGATGTCGTGAAGGCGAAGTGAATGCGTGTTTGGCCATGCAGTGACTTGCTGTGGCCAGCCGATCGACAAGTCAACGTATCCTTCCCAGACAAGTCTGGTACCAATTCGCCGACCTCAGAAGGATGGAAGGCTTGGTTGGCCTTGGCAGGAAATCGACAACAAATATTTTTTAAAATGCGTATTTGAGAGTAAATGCTATTTAAAAATAAAATAAAAACAAATAACATAACTAAAACAGAAAATGGATAATAACAAAACAATGTAGAATAAAGCAAAATAAAATAAAACATAATAAAAATAATAAATAATAATTAAAATTAAAAAATAAAATCTAAAAACATAAAATATAATAATAAAATTATAACACCTCCTTCTTCACTGATGAGCCACCGAGGAGGTGTTATAATAAAAACGGTTTGTCTGAAGGGAGGTGGCGAAACAAACCATTTAGGTTTGATATTATTTCTCCATAAATTTAAAGTATATTTAAATGTACTGAATAAATGTGTTCCTTCGAGGGCAACCCGAGGACACATATTATTCAGCACCGATTTTTGGGTTTTCTTAATTTATTTTTTACTAACCAAGGAATCAAGGAGAAAAAGATCTAATGGACCAGTGGTCTATGAGTCTAATTAAATAACGTTCTTACATTAATTTACTCAATACACCAAAAATACGATATCTGCTTGTTACCAACAGTGAGTTAATAGACCTGTGGTCTACAGTCAGGATGACGTAAACTTGTAGTAATTCCAAATTTTCTCTATTAACATCCCAATTGAGAGGTAACTAACCTCAGTCACCAGTGGTGAAATGCGGACCAGTGGTCAATGCGTCAAGTTGACGCTTTCAAAATTATAAAACTAAATCTGACTACTTACTTTCTAAACTGTGCCAATTTTTAAAATAGTAAACGGTATAAGTATTATCTTTCCTTATATGTTTTAATCAAATAACACGTAAAAAAATAGAATACTCATATTATACCTAATGTCTTAGGTATACAATATGAGACCCTTTAAACGGTTATTGATTTGCTCCATATTTAATATACACTATTCCTTCATCCCCCCCCGTTGTTATTGTTTTTGTTTTTAGTTTTTTGTTTTTACTGTTGTTTTCTAGGTAGCCTTGACACATTGCGTTGCACTCCTTAACTTAAATACAATAAAGAGGACCTACCCTCTTACTAAAAATAGGGGTTAGTACTGATGGGGTTTATAAAAGTCAAAATAGTCGTGAGCAGTTTATTTTGGCGCCTCCAGTACTAGCCGTACCCACTGGGTACAAAACGGGTTTGACAACCCCGTAGGGCAGCCCCCTAGAACCCATTCGTGGGAAACTGCTCACTGTACCTGGGCTGGACCTCCCAGGTGCTTTGAAATAAGGTCTGCAGATCAAGTTCCAAATGCTACAACAAATTATTATACCCTAAATAAATTTATAAAATATAAAGATCGGAGCAATCAATACACCATTAAAGACTTTGGAAACCCCAATAAAGGGTCATTGTGTAATTCTAATTGTATGTACTGTAAACAAATAAATTTTGAAAACCATATTATTTCATATGTTACTAAAGTTCGTATAAATACGTATAAAAAGGAAATACTAATTGCAAAACTAAAGCAGTGGTTTACTGTATAAACTGCGACTCCTGTAAGCTTCAATATGTTGGTATAACTACAAGATCATTGAAAGAAAGAATTAGAGAACATATATATTACATAAATAACAAAAAGAAATTCACTCCGCTTTATGAACATTTCCATAATTGTAGGTCTACTCCGAAGTTTACCGTTTTAGACCCATTGGAAGAGAACTCGAATAAGAACAAATTATTTAGTAAAGAACTGTTTTGGATTAAACTTCTAAACACCGCTTACCCATTTGGACTGAATGACAACATAAAAGGTTATGGAAATGTATCTAATATTACTAATCCACTTAACTACAAAACAAATCATCCTTTTTATTCACTCCAAATTATAAAAGAAAGAGCAAATAGAGGGAACAAAAAAAGAAATAAAAGCAAAATCCGATACAATACTGACCAATTTATACAATATGTTAGTAACAATGAAAATATAGAAGTTATTGAAGTGTACAAGAAGATCAAGATGCTAAGTAAACAAAATTTAAAATCACTTGTCAACCTTAGTTTAAGTAGTGACTTTCTTTGCAATACCAATCAAAAAACTAAACTCATTGTACTCTGCTTACTGACACATATAAAATACAATACAAATAATAACATCAAACAGCAAGAAAAGAAATCTTTTAAATATATAGACATGGAATATAAAAGTGACATTTTTGACCGTATAAACTTTAACAAAATATTTAATAACAACAGAGTTAAAGATATTATAGGAAATTCGTCTACAAAAGAATTCATTCCTTTTAGGGTAGTTTATACATATAAACGACCAATATCTAGTACAATTTTCAATTACAACCAATTTCTTAAAAACACAAATCTTGAAAGTTGTAGAAATATACTCAGTAGAGATTGCGTATGTACAACAGAAAAAAGTAAGTATAAATCTTTTATTGACACCACACATAACCATATTATCACAGGTGATTTGAACATTATAGAACACCATCAATTAAAAGAAATTTTGAAAAAAGGTACGAAATATAGGTCAATAATGGGCTGCAACAGAGATACAATACACGCTACATACAGTTCTGCTGTTGAAAAAGTTGTTGGTCACATAAATAGATACTACAGAATTTCACAAGACCAAGTGAACCAGTTAAAGATTCTTTTTAATACAGAATACAGAAACAAAATAAAACCATTACTTAGCTACGAAAATATTCGTAATAAAGTTTATATACCGTACCAAGCAATTCAAAGACTACAAAATGATTTTATATTTTGCCCACTAGATAAAGCAAAGAACAATTACGGTATTATTTGCAAAAAGTTTTACCTACTTAACCTTATGAAAGAAATGGGAATTAATTATGAAAATGAAAATGAGACCTTTAATAACAGTAACACGATTAACACATATGTAAATTTGAACGTTACTAATAAGCAGCCCATAATAGAAAAACATAAATATTTCCAAATGAAAATAAGTTAAAAGTATACACAAATGGAGATTTACCAATTATTTATTCGCTACCTAAACTCCACAAAGACCCAGTTAAGTTCAGATTTATTACAGGGGCATATAATAGTAGTGTCAAGTCCATCGCTTTAGAACTTTGTTGTATATTTACCTTTTTAAAAACACATTTTATCAACTACGCCAATACAGTGACTAGAAATACAAGGACAATTAAAACATATTGGGCTATCGAAAATTCTAGCATAACACAAGAGCTCACAAGAATTAATGCCGATGGTGTTAAAGTATATTCCGCTGATTTTACCGATATGTTCACAAGCATACCTCACAATGTTATAATGGAGAAAATGAAAAACCTTGTTATACTCTGCTTCAAGAATTCCGGTAAAAATTTTCTAGCATGCAACGGTTTCAAAACTTTTTACACAGACGTTTTAACTCAGAATGATAAATATAGATATTACAACGTAACAGATCTGTTATACTTTATAGACTATTTACTGAGAAATAGTTATTGTGTTTTTGCTAGTATAATTTTTAAACAAAATAAAGGTGTTCCTCAAGGTGATAACTTTAGCCCTTTGCTCGCAGATTTAACAATGTCTATGTTTGAATTTGAGTATTCTAAAAACGCAATATTAAGTAGAGGTCAGTTATTTAAGCCGTTTAGATATATGGACGACATACTTATTGTTCACAACTATACAGAGGCTCACGTTGATAACATACTTACGTTGGTTTACAAAAACACACTGGAAATAAAAAAGACACACGACAGTGAACACAAATGCAACTATTTATACATAAGTCTAGAAGTCGTGAATAATAAAATTGAAAGCAACTTATATAACAAAACAGATTCTTTCAACTTTAAAGTAAATAGGTTTCCACACGCAGACTCACAGATTTCAGTCAGAATTAAAAGCAATGTCATTTACACGGAAACACTTAGAATAGCTAATATCTGCTCAACATTCCAATATTTTTGTAACAAAGTACGAGAACTCCACAGAATACTTACCCATAATGGATTTAACACAGAATTCATTGCTACAAACATAAGAAAATGCTTAAACAAAAACAGACAAATATTATATAAATATGGCATGTTGGACAACTATAATAAAGCTATAAACTTAGTGGGAACCCTCGTATAGTTGGAAGTTTTTGCTTAGATTTACTTTGCTAATATGTATGCCCATATATAAGAGTAGATTTCATTGATCTGCCAGTGAAAGGAATGTGTAAGCAATGACATTAGTTGATATAAATGTGAAATGATGGATAATGCTGATCTAATTAAATTAAAACATAGTGTGCCAATGTACCAAGAATTGAAGAATGAAATGAATACCGTAATGATAACACATATCATAATACATATCCATACAGATACCGTATAACACATCACGGTATGGTTACTTTATATAGGAAAACCTCCATAGCCGGTTGGCACAAAGAAGAATAATACGTAAGTTAAGTAATTTTAGTAATTTCTAATATTGACAACAAATAAAGGATAAAGGACGGCGTTACTCAATCCCTTCTGAGATGCGCCAGCACATTCTACTTCTACGCGATGTCGTGAAGGCGAAGTGAATGCGTGTTTGGCCATGCAGTGACTTGCTGTGGCCAGCCGATCAACAAGTCAACGTATCCTTCCCAGACAAGTCTGGTACCAATTCGCCGACCCCAGAAGGATGGAAGGCTTGGTTGGCCTTGGCAGGAAATCGACAACAAATATTTTTTTAAAATGCGTATTTGAGAGTAAATGCTATTTAAAAATAAAATAAAAACAAATAACAATAACTAAAACAGAAAATGGATAATAACAAAACAATGTAGAATAAAGCAAAATAAAATAAAACATAATAAAAAATAATAAATAATAATTAAAATTAAAAAATAAAATCTAAAAACATAAAATATAATAATAAAATTATAACACCTCCTTCTTCACTGATGAGCCACCGAGGAGGTGTTATAATAAAAACGGTTTGTCTGAAGGGAGGTGGCGAAACAAACCATTTAGGTTTGATATTATTTCTCCATAAATTTAAAGTATATTTAAAGGACAGATAGAGAGCATGTGATTGACTTGTCTTGCCTTCGATGAAAATTACCTTAACTCTTGTTGCTTGTTAACTTATTTAAATTCCCTAAGTTAAGTTAGTTGACTTATGAGCGGGTCCGCCGACATCGTGGCGTCCGCAAGGGTCCAACCTCTGGATGAGGATAGAACGCGTAGAGAGCAGCTTAGACGGGATTGGTGCCGTCCGATTCTCTCCGTTCTTCCTCCGTTCATCTTCCGCCAGAGCCATTATAAAGGCAAGGAGGCGGAGCTCAAGCCGAGGCGTGGTTCGATACCATGAACCAGAGTTCATGACACCCTCCTCGTCCTCTGGAGTCCGTGAAGTACAATAGTGTCAAATCTTGTCTTCGGGCTATGCTAATTTAGTGAAAAGGGTGCAGTGTTTGCAATACTCACTTTGCTTGCAATTGCCTCCAATTCCTCGAGGCACACGACATCGTTGGTCACCTCGTCTAGGTCCACTCCTTTTGTCTCTATCTAAAAAAAACTGAAATTCGTAGTTTATTCTAATTTTCATTCTAGCCTTACCCCAGCACAACCTCTCAAGAACAGCACTTACCAGAAATCTGTTCGAGATTATAAGATTAATCATTCCAAGGACGAAGACGCCAAAGTACACTGATGGCGGCCAGAAATTGTTCATGTAGGTGAGCTGGAATTAGGTCGTTTCCACTTTTTCTCACTTCTTCGCGTTTTCTTTTTAGCTATGCCGTGTGAGGAGCGCTTACTAGCGGTGGCATGGGCGGAGAGGACTGCACTATTTAACCTTTTTTCGACTTTCTGTCTACATCTTGCTTCACCGTGAGTTTTCGAAACCATTTTGTTCCCAGATTACTTCATTGAGCTCCAAAAGTTTACATACTGCTTTCATTGCTTGAAACGCGAATATGTCTACGATGTCAACACACACTTCATCCCACCTGCTGCTTCTGGAACGTTTTTTATGTTTCGATCTTCTACACAGTAATAGGGCAGTAGTAGGAGGGATTCAGCTACCTTCTACTATCAAATGGATGAGAAAATGAGGCTGATTTTTGTTTGTTTTCTTCTAGTGCAAGTAGCTAGGTGCTGACAATTTTCTGGATGTCTCCCTCCCAGTTTTTTACGTTTTGATTCCAGTTTGGCTTCGGCAATGGGAATGAATCATCTGGATGAAGGGAACCATTGAGGAAGCCGCTCAAATAGTGCATGTTGTGTAAAGTCTGCAATACTTAATCGGGCCTGCAACATCAACGACGAACACAACAATTTCTGTATTTAATGCTTGCAGAAACGCAATCACATTCGTCATTTCAAAAGTGACCAGCGTCAGCATGGTCGGTCGATTCGCGATTCGATCGGTGAAAAACGCAGCTAGCTGTATTGTTTACCACGAATTGCTGACGCCAAGCGGCGAGCGGCAAAACTCGTGAAGCGCGCCGCTTTCCCACACTAGAGTGTTGCTGGGACAAGCGGCGGCGGAAAGCGGCAGTGGCAAGCGGCAGAGGCACTGCACTCTTTAAGCCCCCACACACGCCGCCCGCCGCTATGGTTAAGGATAGGGCAGGGACGCCGCCGGCTGCGAGGTCTGCGTCCCTGCCCTATGATTAAGGATAAGGCTGCGGCGTTGCCGCAGAAGTGTGTGGGGCCTTTTTCTAGGCGGGACCTATTGCTTCTACTCGCCTTCCCGCCTTCTGTCGGCGCTTTAGCCGATCCTTGCCGCAGTCGGCTAGAGCGCAGACGGATAGAACGCTACGACGACAAATCATCGGTGGTGATTCACATCATTACTGCCGCTCGCTGCCATTCGCCGCTGATGGCAAGCTCTGCCTCTCTGCCCTCTGGTTAACCATATGGCCGCTGCTTTGCCGCAAAAGTACGCGGAGGCCTTGAGAGTGGTGAAATTTTGAACGCAAACATTACAATGCTTCTATTGCGTGCCTAGACGCTTACTTGGTGGTTGTTTTGTGGCAAATACGAAGTAGTATGCAGTGAAATAAGTAGTAACCTCTATGTGAACGGTTGCTTTTTCGTAATGCAGGATTTATATATACTTCAATCGTCATGGGGCGCTCGTTATAAAAGCTAAAGCTAGCTACTCTTTAAAGAGGGAATGGAAAGCACGACTCACAATTGGCGACGACAGTGCCCCAATCCGTGCCATTAGTGAACAACTGCCGGTGCCACTGGACCGACATGGTGTCTCCAGCGACTCGATGACGCACAAGAAGCAAGCATCCCAGGTATACTCGATGAATACCGTGCCAAGCAGATTCACTATCAACATGCCGACACCCTAAGATGCAAAACTTTCTATAACTAACGCATGTATCCAGAAATAGGCAAAGATTTAAAGAAAAATAATTATTAAAAAAAACTGGGCTCTATTCATTAATGCAGCCTGCATGAGGAGAGCATTGTAGGATGTATTGCGATGTAGGATAAATTAACGACTAGTACCAAGACATCATATTCGAAATTTTGAATATAATAGACTGTAAGCCTAAACTTCTACTACAACAAGTAGAACTTACATGATATTGCTGTATCGTGAAAATGGTCAGCGTCAGAAAGCAGACACACACCACAGACTGAGCACCTTGATGAAGCAAACGACGACTGAACGCTGGCAACCAGGTGTCAACGGCGAGCAGAATCTAAGGGTAAAATTTTATAGAGAAAGAAAGTATACTAATAATACCTAAAAAGAACATCTAGCGTCATACTAGAGAGAACGGTCTTATACTGTAGTGTAGGTTTTATATTATTTTTATACTACTATACATTGTTTTATTTATTGTAGGCTGTAGCTTGGGTTTTGTAAAAACAATCTCACAATGCAGCACAAAAGATAAAGAGTGTTGGAACCGGTTGCGAATCTGAGATAGTTAGGAAAGGTGTTTGGGTGGTGTGACAACGAGGAGGTAGTGAATGATGAAACCGCTCGTCGTCTGGCATTTCAGAAGGCGGAACTATGAGTACACGTAAGGCACATATGGAAGTACAAGGCGCCAGACTGCGACACATTCTTGGGAGACATCTAGCCTACAATAATCACGAGAAGTGAAGAGTACATCAAGGGGAGTACAGTGAGTATCATGCACAATAGAGATGGTGAAATGGAGTTCTCTACAGCAGCAATTTAAGCCACCAACACCAAGTGAGATGAAGTGAAACTACATATTAAATTTATTTCTATAAAGCACCTTAGGGCGCTTTTAAACTCCAGTCGTGGAGCTCAGGATGATGGCGCAAGTGGGTAGATGCGCCCTTATTAGGGGGGGGGGGGCAAAAGTAATGAGACAAAATGAAAAAAATCTTGATCTTTTTATAACTCAATTACAACTCGACGATGCTGAGGAATGTATTTGCCATTAAGGGCAAGGACCCTGCTGCCATCGCTCAGCCAACTTCCTGATCCCACCCTTTCAGAACTGCTTGGGCCTGGTGTTGATCAACTGCTCGATATGGTTGTCAAGGACTGCTTGGGTTCTTGTGTCCCTTCCGACTAGGAAGTCCTGTAGGCTCAAGTAGTAGTGGTAGTCGCATGGAGAGATGTCCAGCGAATACGGTGGGTGAGGCATGTGAACATTACCCAGCTGGCCAAGCTTATCCGTGGTTACTTGTTCCCGATGGGGTGCGGCGTTGTCGAAGAGGAGAACCTTCTTGAAGCGCTGCGAATGAATAAGAGCGAGTCGCCGGCCCATCTCTTCTATTTCGTTCACCATGGCCTTGGAGTTCATCGTAGTGCTCTTGGGAAACAGCTTCCGGTAAACCGGTCCATGGGCGCAGACCCAAAAGCTCCAAAGATGCTTCTCGCCGTGAACATCTCGCCAAACGAAGGTCGGTAACAGGTCACCAGGCCTCACCCAGACTCGCTGCTTGGCAGGGTTCAGGTAGAAGACGTACTTCTCAGCTTGCGTGAATATTGAGCCCAGGCCGTTCGGGGTTGGGAATTGGGGGGAGATTTGCGCGACATAGGTCGACTCGTCAGACTGGCGTTTCGGCATGAGACAGGCTGGGGTTTTGGCATGCTTCTGGAAAGGGCGGAAGTGGTAACTTCTCAGATGGGCATCAGTAAGTAACATACAAACATACAAATACGACAAGCACGAAACCAGACTCCAGCCACGAGATATATGGACACGGCATGGGGTGTCTCATTACTTCCCCCCCCCCCCCCTAATAATACGTCTTTTGGACAAGGGTGATTGCTTACATGCTTATTTCTGTTCTCTTTTCAAAAAGTTCCTATTTTTCTTGCTTTTTTATGGTAACTTTGCAATTACTTACCCATTTCGAGATGGTAATAAGCAGTGCAAATAGGTACTGGTTTACGTAGAGATTTCCATAAATAGATCCGGAATTCAAGTCATTTCCATACGAGCTGAGGGCAGCAATGAACCACATCGGCCATAGGACAATAAGTCGACGGAAGAGACCTGGAGTGTGCCACATCTCGCAGAATGTCTGAATGTATGAGCATGAAGAAGGGAGATATGAGTGTGGGAGAAGTGTAGGAGAGCGGCCTTAAGCATAAAGCGAATTCAGTACGGAAGTAAATGACCGACTAAAGAGGCCTTTACCCATTGTCTTCTAAACTTTTAACTGGCTTTTAACCACCAGAATAAACACGAAGGTCCAGACTGGGAACTAGGTCTCACCTTAACGTGCTCAATCTTCTTGTGCTGAACAGGTTTGTACTTCTCGCCATCGAAACTTGCAATATATCGCTCGACCTCTCTCATCTCGTCCAGTCGTCCCTACAGATGTCTATATCTATATGTGTCTATATCTATCTATATCTGAACTCCTTATTTATTCAACCTAGGCTCTACAAGCGGGTCAAAAATGAGAAGCCGAACATCACTTAGCTTCCTATATCAAGGCAATCTAGATGACCATTCTTATTACTGTAATAACACGTTCACTCCCTGCACTAAGATTCGTGGAGTGATTAGATTTAGTTATCTTTTTTAATCTACGCTTTATGCTACTATTTGACCCGTCCAGAGTGTGAGGCGAAACAGGTGACATTATAGTTTGTTAATTCTTTAATTCATTTATATTCATGTCTCCTGTTCGTCAGTTATGAAAACGCAGGTATAAGATTCTAATTCTTCTACAGAACAGAAATAACACTTAAAATCCTTGGGATGACTCAGAAGTGTCAGGAGAGTTTCGAAAACCTGGGCTTACCTTGTTGTGCAACCAAGTAGGGCTTTCTGGAATGATGAATATAACAATGAAGATTGAAGGCAGAACTATAAAAGCGCAGACGGTGCTGGCTGTTCTCCATTCGGGAAATAACATGCAAACCGTTGTGAGCATTAGTCGCGCTATACCCTGTAATTAAGTCCCTTTATCATGGCGACTCTCAAACTCTCTCTGAGTGCTGTTGTTCAATCAGCTTGAACATCCCGTCATCAAACCATCGCAAATGATTAAGGCCCTGTTTATACTCCCATCGCGTCGCGCTCTTTCGGGCGATGGTGAGAATAGGCGACTACGCACAATTGCGTACTTCAACACACACAATTGTGCAGAAAGTTCCGCGTCCACCTCGATTTCCTCAGTTTCCTCACCGCCAGTACGTCAGTATGCTTTCTTTTTCGTGGTGTTTTTCCATTTTATTGCTGACGTTGTCGGGGTTGTTTTCCTTACGTGTTGTCATCGCCGGTGCCCAGATTTGAAGGGGGCGATCCGGCTATATGCACGTAGGTGAGTATCGCTTGCAGTTAAAATGCAAACTAGTGATTATGTTTACCTCATCATTAGGTGTTTTTTTCCGGTTTCACTGCTGATGAGAAAAAACAGCAAGAAAAAATAAGCCATATTTAACAATAAAATGCAAGTGATAGTTAACTCTGAAGAGAAAGAGGGCTCGCTTGTTACGAAGCCGGACGCAAGGAACCAGAAACGAAACCGAAATGGTCAAGGAGAAAGCAAAGACGAAATAAAAGACATCGGCAACGGATTAAGAAAACGCACAGCAAGAAGGAAGAAATAGTTGCGAATACACACAGTGAAGGACAACTGGAACAGCAATACTATGCCCCAGGACTCCGCGATCAATCGCATCGCGATCAATCAATTCCTCCTCTACATGTAACATTGTTTCGAGCGGCGATGGAAGTATAAATTGGGGCTTAAGATTCTAGCGGCACGATTGTGAAATCCTCCAATTCCAGTCTGTTCCAGAGCGCATTGTTCGGACTACCAGCACTCGCGCTTTTTTGTATCTTTTGGCCTACAATGAATGTTGGCATCAGCTCTCCCTGCAGACTACGCGAGATCTCTTGCATAAACGTGTGTCCAGTTATGCTGCCTTGGTCGCTCAGTAGTTTCTCTTTCTTCGTAGAGGGACTGTTTCGTTTAACGACAGATTCGTTATAGAGGTTTTTGCTGAACCAAGGAGGGTCGAAACCCAGTTACCTTTACAATGCATAATAAAATTACCTAAACGATAGATTATATGTAAGTATCATATATAGGAACCTGGTATCTTTCAGCAGCTGGTCCAAATGGTAGGGATTTCCCTTTAGGATACTGACTAGGTGGGACAAGTTGCAAGTGAACATTTTAAACTATGATCTGAGTTACCAGAATGTTTTCTTTCTGTTTTTATCAGAATCTTACTAAATAACCATTTTTGAAAGCTCTAGAAAATTTCTTTGTTTTTGAAGTTCACGTTCAGCAGCGATTCCCTCAAAAACCGAAACAAAATCGCACCCAGTTAAAAATGCCTCGTAGTACCATACGTTGCTCAGGAAGAATGATTTCGGTGATGAGGATGCCAACAGTCACTAGAGTGCCTCCGATGGATAGGCCGAGAATTAACCGTAACACATGCAGAAACTTCCATGAAGATACGAATCCTAAACACTCCGTCATAACTTTTGAAATAGAGACGGAGACAAAAGGGGTGTTTTTACCTGACATTAAGTTTGCCGAAAATCCAATGCCGATAGCTAACACGGAACACGGTTTCCTGCCGTAGATATCAGCAAGTGACCCAAAGAAGATGGTACCTAAAGACTGACATAAGTGTAGTAAATTGTCTTAAAAACGGATTCTGTAATACGGTTCCTGTTGTAGTGGGAACAGTGACCCACCCAGGAGTACACCGAAAAATTGAAGCTGAGAAAAAACTGACATCATGTAGGTGTTTTCGCTGCAGATCCAACCGAATCTGCAAAGATATCTGGACATAGACGTCAGCGGAAGATTCACCAATTTTAGAACGCCTACAAAAGACAAGAAAAGAAAACGAAAAATCTTACTCGAGAGCTGCTGACTGAAAGTGGTCGTCAACAAATGTTAGATTTTCACGGCATTCCTTGAAGATTTTGCAGCTCTTCGACACTACTCCGTCGTTTCCTTTAAGAATATAAAACATTATGCAGAATAGGTGTTTTTATCGTTGTATTGTGTTTTTATTAAGGTACTCAGTTAAGCTTCCAGCAAATTTTTACTCGAGTTCCATGGTACAAAACAACTGTTTGTCCTAATCTCACAACCTTTCCTAGTTAGAAAGATTGATTAAGAATGTTTTCTTCGTATTGCCTACACTGCAGACTCTTAGCGGACATGGTACTTTGCTACCGCATTCTAAATAGACAGGTTAAGCTTCTCTCAAGTGCTATAATTATATTCTTTTAGCCCTAAAAATAATAGCCTATACAGCCCTAGAAATCTTTTAGCCCTAGAAATAATAGCCTATAGCCTAATAATAGCCTATATATCCATTACAGCAAAATTGATCGAAGACATTGCTCAACTGTTTTTCACTCTTTGTTCTATCGATGGGCTAGATGGATGAGTCTTCTTCCTGTCAAACTACACAAGCACGGCGGCAATACCACTCTCGGTGGTAACGCTCCTTTTTCAGGTGAGCATGTGCTGAGGGACTCCACCCTCGGTCGTGATTGGTTGGGGTCGGCTGTGGTTGCCCAGCAGAATTGGGGGCGTCTTCCAGCATAAGCTGTCTTGTTGCTGGAAATTCGGCCTGCCCCATCTCGTCCGCTATTGGCTGGATCGCGGTTTGCGGCTATGATCGCGAGGTATGCTGAAAGGTAGCATATGCCGCCCTGAGCCTCACTCAAGTGCATGTGGCAGGCGGTTCCGCAGGGATGCCTGACTACCGTACTTTCGGCAGACGAGGCGCCGCGAAGTTTCAAAATCACGCGATATCGATCGATATGACTCACCTGTCATATCGAGGACGCTGCTAGCAGGACTGTTCTGCATTCGGTTTGCTGAAGTCGTTACTATTCACCGTTTGTTTTGCCATGTTCGCCATGGTGTGAAGGTGGAGTGGTCTTCGTGGCGGAGTTGCCGGCCCGGTTCAAGGAGGTGAAGAGAGTTTGTTTCGGAGTTTGATCACTCGTTTCGGAGGGGAGGATCAACTTTCTTCGTTTAGGACTTGCTCACCATGTTCGGGAAAATATATTTCAGGCAAACACAGCTAAAACTTTCAAAAGGAGCCTTAGATGTTCCTCAATTACTAAACTGCTGTCATTTTTGCTAATCCTAAATTATTCTAGATTATCGTCATTTCATGTTTTCTTGTTGCCAGTTGCAGATCTACCTCTCCGTTGGCATATGATCACCGATCGCTAGTTCAGAGATGTGTCCTATGGAATGTGCTACACTACCGACATTGCTCTGACACTGATGAAAATTGATACAGGAGCGTCCTTTATTTTGCTAATTCATCTTTCATCTGCCTCTGCTCCGGCCTTTTCTTGTGGTGTTGTTGGCGTTCGTAGGTCACTGTTTTGTTTCGTTTCTACTTGATTTGTTAGAGTTTTTCCTAAAATCATGTTTTTCAAACGGCGCACTTAGGTTCATAAATAAATAAATAAATAAATAAATAAATAAAATATTTCACAGATGCTTAGACCTTCGAGTCTGGTGCCCAGGTAGACTCAGGGAGTCGCCCACACTACCACTTCAGAAAGCGGTTCCGATGTCAAACTCATCTACACTTCTTTTAAACGGGCACACTTTCAGCCTATTCCTTGAAAGATGTCCCAGCTCTCCCGTTCGGGGCAATTGAAGCAGTAAGACGTTATCAGAGCACTAGTTCGGTCGATTTAGTGGAGGCAGTGCTAAGGTGAACTAGAGATGGAAGGTAAGAGATCGAATACACTATTGATTATTGCTTTCTGCTGAAGAACTGCCCCTTGTGGAGTTGATTTGCACTGTTTTCTTCTAGGTTTATACAATGGACACAAACCGCATTTCCATTTCGGAGAGTAGTTGGAGAAAATGGGAAAAATTTGCTGAGAGCCGAGAAACATGACAAGCAGCCAAGTGGAGAACACCACCAGGTAGAATCGGTTCACATTGTAGAACATCAGCTCTGTAACACTGTATGATTTAATAATCACAGAGTAGTACATACATGTGTGCTTTGCAGGGCACTGAGAAAGTATTCATAACAAAATCAACCTTCAATACAGCGTCATAATACAATTATTGCAGTTATATTTATTCAAAAAATAACAACTAAATAGCAGTTCTTTCATTCATATTGATTCAGTTTCCTTTTGATACGCTAAAAATTTGGGGATTCAAAACTCTTGAGTACTCAGCTAGTACGCATCACGTCAAAACTCGGGAGTAAGCTCGAAAAATGCAAAAGCAAAAAAGTGCAATGATAAGACATGTAAAGATAAGGGCCATAGTACATGGTTTTTAGTAAACTCTGAGACTTGAATTATCCACAACTGTGTCTAATCACATTAAAGATCCATCCAAGATGACAAAATCCAACACTGATCTCAATATTACCAGATGCGGCAACATAACGGAGTTAAACATTTCTATAGAATATTAACCAAACAACCAAGCTTTACAAACCGAACCTAACGGTTGACGGAAGATAAAAGTGCACCATACTCGTGATCTAACGGGATATGCCCCAAGCGCAAAATACGGACAGTTTTGTCACATAGTAAGAAACCACTTGATCTGCGGACGAAGAAAACAGGTTTGGAACGAATCAAGCCATTGCCACATTTAGTGATCAACGCTTTGAGCGACGTAATATGGACAGAAGTACTACGACAACAATTTTTGAAAAGCTATAGGCGCTCAAAAGTTTTTTCATGGAACTGAAGTGTAATGTTTATTCAATGTGTTTGGAAGAAACAATTGAAGAGTAGACTGATTGGAACGAGACTGTCATTCCCGTCTCTCGTTCCGTTCGACCAGACGACCGTGAAAACAGACGATACCCGACGGCGATAAGGCCTCTGTCAGCGACGTTTTGATTTCGCTCTCTATATGTGTGGCAAAGACCACTTACGAGGCCCGGCTTCAGTTCAAGCAGCCGTTTTCTCCTGATCATTTAGCAATAAGATCCAGGTACAGTTGTTTTTAGTTTTCATGAGAGACGTGACTTTGTCGTTCAACGGTTAAGAATCATTGAATAACTAAAACACTTTCAATCGATATTTAGTTGTTCTTTTTTGTCGTAGTGCAACTCTGTGTTGTTTTTATGGTGATTAGATAGGCAGAGGGTTTGGATTATCATTGTTTGATATTGCTTCTTGTAAATGTAATAAACTTATAAAGGATGCTCCTGACTCATAACATGAGAATCTTTTTCGCATGTTACGTCGCGTTCGACTGAGTTCTTCTGTCTATTTTTTTCTAAATTGTTATAGCCTAGAGGAGGGGACGTGTGATTCTTTTTAACAGTCTGTTGTAGTTTCTGACATCTTCTTGTTCTTTAATGAATCATTGTTTACAAATAAATGACATGGTTACGTCGACAGATTGACATTCATGGGGTGGCTGATATGATCAAATTTACTTGAATATTTTGGAGAAATAACAGTAAAAGCAAACTCCTATGGTTCGCTTCGCCACCTCCCTTCAGACGAAATTTATTTATTTATTTATTTATTTGTCAGACATGAACATAGTCATGCATTACATAAGTATGTAATGACACTTAAACAAATACAAGGCCGCACAAACTTACAACAAACATAAAATTAAACATAGCACAATTAACATAATTTTTTACGTACCATTAAGGACTTGAACAAACTTGGACAGGACTTCACAGACATGTTTATTATATTCTCATCCTCACCTATTAATAAGTTCAAGCCCTTAAGATTTCTGTAAGTGAGGAAGTTTGATCTCGTCTGCGATTTTAAGACAAGAAGGTAAAGCATAAGGTTCTCCCTCCTATTCGCAGTAAGAGGTGCACCAAAAAACATCGTGAAATCTATTGAAATTCTATTTTCAAGAATATTGAACATCATGCTCATATCCACCATCTTCCTTCGACTACGGAGGCAAGGTAGCTTAAGCTGTTTGGCCCGGTCTGGACTTCTAGGTATGTTGTCATAGTTAGTTCCAAAACATCTTAAAAATAATTTCCGGGTGAAGTTGTTCTGGACGCCTTCCAGAAGAGCAATGTCTTTCTTTTTGAATGGATTAAACTCTGAAGTACCGCTCTCTTAAACACGCCTAACATACGTTTTATATGCACCAAGAAGTGCAAGAGAATCATTGGTTTGAGCAGTGTGAACAAGTTGCAAACACGATAACTTTTTAACAATTGCCTTATAATGCAAATCAAAGCTTAGATATGAGGAATCCCAAATCACGTGCGTTTGCTACGAGCCTTAGATCTACAGTGGCGTCCAAAAGTTTGTGAACGCTTGCATTTTTCGCCAGAACTCGTTTCAAATTAGCTTTAAAAATGTGGAATTTGGATATGTTGTGACAACTTACAAATCTTCTTATACTAAATTATCCCTGCTGTTCTGTATAGGCCCTTCCGATATTTCAAGCATAAAAACGGAAAAACCGTGAAATCTGCCACATAGGTTACAGCACTTCGGCAGCACTCTTTATTACAGAAGACAGACAAGTTATACATTAAACAATGTAGTCTTACTAGTAGCGAATTGCAAAACCTTCTGCTCTAATTGCAGTTTCACATCTCCTCGGCATGGACTCCAGAAGTTTGTTGATCAGGTAGGGGCCGATGTTTTCCCCTTTCTGCCCCAATTGTTCAAACTTTTCGGCCTTGTCTTTTGCTGTGAGACCTGCTAAACTTCTAGCAAGGTAGTCCCAAAGGTGTTCGATTGGGTTCAGATCTGGTGACTGAGAAGGCCGCGACAATTCCATTTTCACTGAACCACTCCTTCGCAATCTTGGAAACATGTTTCGGGTCATTGTCCTGTTGGAAAATCCACGGCGCTTGAAATGTGCCTCTAGCGTATGGAAACATAACACTGTTCAGAAGTTCCTGGTAGCGTTTGGAGTCCATAACTCCTACGATGCGGTGAATAGGGCCTGTTTCGTGTGCACTGAAGCATCCCCGAACCATAACACTTTCTCCGCCATTTTTAAATAGTTGGCAGTTGATACATTCTGCCGGACCTCGCGCCTTTTGAACGTATTATTTACGTTGCCTGGTCCATCAGGTCCAAATGGGTTGAACTTGCTCTCGTCGCTGAAAAGCACTTTTTTCCAATCGTCTATCGTCCAGCTCAAATGCTCCTTGGTAAGCAGGGGTCTAGCTTTCCTATTCTTATCGATGATGAAGGGTTTCTTAACGAGACGTCTTCCAGAGAGTCCAGAAAATCTCAGTCGACGTTTTACTGTGCTCACGCTCAAATCCCTTTATATGACGGCGGTCAGCACCGGGTTTCGCCTCGACATCCTTTGGATGACAGGGTCGTCTCTAGAAGTCGTAATTTTAGAAGGCCTAACTTAGCAGCTTTTTCTGCTGTTCCGAACTGTTTCATTCTTTTGACTATAGAAGGAACTGTCGAAATTCCGCATCCGAAAAGCAGTCCTTCCTGCCGATAAGAGATTTTCTTTTAGACAAGTAGAAAAATGGCTTCTCTTACTTCAGCAGAGATATTCTTTCCTCTCGGCATAACAGGGACTTTGCTAAAGACCACAGCATGTCAAAACGCTACTATTCTGGCTTCATAAGAGAATGTATCGACAAATAGACTCGATGCCTTAGCAGCCCACGTTTGACAGCTGCGCACGACTGATATTGCACTTGCAAAAAATCGATAATAACGAAAGTAGATCAAAGGATCCTTATTGCGATCTAATTTGGTACCACACATCCAAATCTCACTCTGTTTGGACCTTTTTAAAGAAAGTTTTCTCAAAAAATGCAGGCGTTCACAAAATTTTGGATGCCACTGTATGTTCTTAAGCTTATAAGTTGGTGGATTGTGGCGATGTTTTGTCTGTATGATAAGACAATGCGATCTTTCTGCGGGCAAAGGAAGCTCCCAAGTTGTAGCCCATTTCTCAATATAATTATTTGCGGCCTGGATTTCGTGAGAAGGCTCTTCTCCGTCCACTTCAGTATAAACATTCACATCGTCAGCATACATTTTGCAGCTGACCCCTGCTCTGGTGATAGCTTCAGGAAGTTCATAGGTATATAGGAGAAACATCAAAGGTGACAGGACACTTCCCTGTGGAACGCCACTGGGAGAACACTGTCTCCACCTTAACGTGGTGTGTTCTTCCCGAAAAAAACATTTAGTCCAGGACACTATCATTGGATGTATGCCAATTCTTTCCGTCTTGAATAGCAACTCGTTGATCGGAACTTATTCAAACGCTTAAAAAAGTCAAAAAAGATTACATCCGTTCGCTTTCTCCTATCTGTAGTAGTTGACCAGTCGTTTAGAGAACTAAGAACTGAGGATTCTATCGAGCGCCGTTTCATAAAACCGGTTGGTCCATTGAAATGATATTATGGTCTTCAATATGAGTTAATATTTTTCAAACACTCTGGCAAAGATTGACGTTATGCGTATTGGCCGATAAATTTTTGGGTCATTGAAAGGGGCTTTTTTGGCATCGGAGTGATAAGTGCATGCTTCCATCTTCAGCCTTATGTAACTTAAATTATTCCAAAGGATAGGCAATACAATCAGAACTATCAATATATACAATCGTATCAATACAATTTATTACAGCACATCCTCGGTGGCTCATCAGTGAAGAAACGAGGTGTTATAATTTTTACATTTTTAAGCCAAGAAGAAAAAAACTGTGACCTTGTCCATCATCATATTCGTAAGTTTCTGATCAAATAATTTAATCACTTTATTGTACGCTTCATCAGAAACATGGAAGACATAGCACAAACAGAGAAACATCTAAATCAGAACAAAAATCTATGTTGTGTTGTCATTTAACTGTGAATGACGATGCCACCAGACTTCACACTGATCTGATAATTATACGCGGTGACTGGTTTTTAAGGAGTATTTTGCACAGATTTTATTTACAAACAGAACAATATCAAGAAGGACAGTGGTAGCGGTAGGTCCTTCCTCTTCTATTGGTCACTATGATTCTCACGCCTATGATCGGCCCGATTTGCCATATACTTGTACGTTTGGTTCCGACTTGTGTAGCTCGTTACATCAGACTTTCTCTCGCGGCCAACACTTCCTTGTAGTTCATGCCCTTTCATCCTTTTCAGTGTCATTCTTGAGCATCAAAGTCTCGTCCGTCATTGGCGTCTCGGTAAGTGTGACGCTGTCCAGATTTACGTTCTTCGTCTCAACCTGCAATGAGCGTTTACCTTATTCTTATTTGAAAACAACCGTATTTGTTGCGCTTACCAGGAAGAGGTATGAAATAATAAGATTCACGACTCCTATGAGAACGACAGCAAGGTAGAGAGAAGGAGGCCAATAGATGTTGGCATACGTTAACTGAAAATAGGATAAGTCAGTTTTTTGGGCTAATTCGTTTTTTCAACATCGAAAAGTTGTAAAAGTGTCTTTCAAAAAATCCCTCCGAGTTTTTATTGCTCCCTAGTAATTGGAAGGTACTGTAGGTTCGTACTATTCGCGCTACCAACAAATCCAGCAAATATATAAGGTAGGATATATACCATTTTCAGTTGAAATTCAACGTTGTCCAAAACGAACTCGACGTTGTCAAACCAAATTCAACGTTGTTCAAAACAAATTCAACGTTGTCCAAACCAAATTCAACACTGTTCAAAACAAATTCAACGTTTTTCAAAACACATTCAACGTTGTTGAAAACAAATTCAACGTTTTTCAAAACAAATTCAACGACTTCCGAATCAAGCTACACATCTTCTTTGCAAGCTGTACGTTTCAATTGTTACTTCTTTTCAAAAAATGTCTGCTCTTTTCAAAAAGTCGCACCATAAACCGCCCCGTCTCACAACGCCGCTCCTCTACCCGCCACCATTGCATCCAGGGCAGTTTCAACCCTACTTGAGCTCGCTCTCTTGTGATTGGCCCGCTCTGCGTGGACCTAGAGGGCAAAGGAGCCTGCTATGAAATGGTCCATAACTCCGTTCACAGATGCGCGCAGCATAAACGGAACACATTTGGAATCAGCGCTCGAAGCTGCATCCCCTGATATACGTCCCATCTCAAAGTCCCATGGTCACCTAGTATCCTTCCCTTGTTAGTTTACAACAGGTAATTGTACTACAGGGTGCGCCAAAATTATGACGACAAGGTATACAATTCCCCCAGAGAGAAAATGCTCTTCTCAACGACGTCTCCATGATCTCCATTTTTCCCGACAACCGGCGGACCGAGCGCGCCGGCTCCCTGCGAATTCGTTCACTTACCTTCCTAATGTTGTCCGTAGTTGTCACAGATACGTGTCTTTCCCGTCCGGATCTATCATCCTCGGTTCCCAAGTATTCTTACCGTCTGACGGACCTATTCATAATATCTTGGTGAACTCCAAGACGGTGGTGAATGTAGCGTGCCCAGAAGCCTTGACGGTAAAGCTCAATAATTTAAGAACGGTGGCACGAACGTTTCATTATCTTGAAAAACGACTTATCGTTATGTTTGGCTGAGATAAGCATAAACTAATTGACTCAATAAAAACAATAAGAGCACGAAAAAAGCAGACGCTCCGAATAAAAGGTCAAATTGTTTGCGCATGTGCTGTCGCCATAATTTTGACGCACCCTGTAGCTTCTGATGCTAGCACTAATATAAGTAAAACTGCTGAGCTCGCCGCTCTTGTGGTTAAGCTCACTACACTCCGGTGCAAGACTATAGGTTCACCTCCAGATTTGTTCATTAATACCAGAAGAACCCGCTGCCAATGTTCAATGATGCTAGCGTTATATTCCTCACTATCTTTTTTTTTCTCATTTTTTCTCATGCTCACCATTTCGTCTCGCAAAACTTGGTATAAATAGGTCAATAATGCAACGAAAAGCATCACTGCTATCCAAGGCAAAGAATCCCAAGCTTTCTACACATGAGCTCAAGCCGATGCTCTTCATGCGGCCGGCTTTTCAAACAGGAAGACCGCAGCTCAATTAGGGAGGTCGTTGAACTGCATCAACCGCTATCTGAAGGACACGGAAGCCTGCAAGCGAAGATCGAAAGCTGGCCGTCCAAGGACGCTGTCTGAAAGAGATGAGAGCGGCCTACTCCCGACGGCTTCTAACAGCACCCAGTCCGCGGAGGACCTCCAATGTCACCTAGACCTCCCTGTATCGATATGAAGTCATGAAAGTATAACTCCCATTTCAAAGAAACCTCCTTTAAATGATCCTATGAACTACAGACCCGTTAGCATTACCTCAGTATTTGCAAAAGCTTTCGAAAAGATACTTAAGAAGCACATATTGTCGCATCTGAAACCCACAATGTGATCTCCAGCGACCAGCATGGCTTTATTAAAGGTCGATCGGTGGAAACAGCTGTGCTTACGTCACTGAACGACTGGTTGAAGGCTGCTGAAGAGAAAAAACGCACTGATGTTGTATATTTTGACTTCTCAAAGACTTTTGATAAGGTACCCGTAAAGAAATTAATTATCAAAATGAAGGCAGTGCGAAATCATCCCTTGATCATTGATTGGCTTCGACAGTTTTTATCAGGAAGAACGTACCAGGTAGAGGTTAGGGGTCAATACTCTGAGGTCTTTACTGCATTCAGCGGTGTACCTCAAGGAGGTGTGTTGTCTCCGATCTTATTCCTATTATACACCTATGAACTCCCAAGCTACGTTAATAATTTAGGGGTTACGTGCAAAATGTACGCCGATGATGTCAAAATTTACAAGAAAGTTGAGCGCGACGGAGATTCAAATTGCCTTCAGTCAGCAATTGATTTCATCAGTTGTTGGGCAGTAAAATGGGAACTACCAATCGCCTCTGAGAAGACTCACTTTCTGACGATCGGGTCTAGAGGCCATACTACGGTGCCGTCATATAGGATCAATGACAAAGTTTTAAAGGAAGTCCAAGAAGCTCATGATTTAGGCTTCCGTATCACAAGTAACCTGTCCTTCTCCAGTCATTGCAGGCTCTTGGTGAATAAAGCTAACTGTCGCATTTACAATCTTTTCAAAGTTCTGAAATCAAACCTACCAGAGGTTTACTTAAGAGCTTACAAAACCTACGTTCGTCCAGTTGTGGGATCTGGAATAGCCGTGTTCAATCCGACGAAAAAGAGGGACATCAACCTTTTAGAGTACAAAACAATTTTACTAGAAAGCTGATGATGAGGTGTTTCTCGGTGGATTATAGTTTGATACCGCGTGGTCAGGAACGTTCCGTTCGCTTTCGTCTTCCTTCACTGGAAAATAGGAGGAAAATCTCAGATCTGGTCATGATGTACAAAATACTTTCTGGTAAGGTGTCCATCGACCCAGTTATCTTTTTTGGAGATGTGCTGACGAGGACCGTTAGAGGAAAGCTTAAGCTTCGAGTTCCGATTGCTAAGTCACGAATAAGATCTGACTTTCTGACCTACAGGATTCTTAAGGAATTCAATTTGTTGATTGGGAAGTATGCTGACCTGGAGGAACTGTCTGTGCAAGCCTGTAAACGTCATATTGCTGGTTGAACTCCAAGATTATGATCTAGTGATTTCTCTGTTGACGGTTGCGTAATTGTCATTACTATTCCTATTTTTAGACAGGAGTTTGCTCGTTTGTTTTCTTTGTATTGCTATGTTCGCTTACGCTAGACTATGTTCTATGCCTTGAAATAAATAAATAAATAAATAAATAAATAAATAAATAAATAAATAAATAAATGAGGCGTGCCTCTCGTTTAGCGGACTACCACAAGGCCGCCAGGCTCAAGTTCGCTCGTGCGCACATAAGCACGAACTGGAAGAAGGTGAAGTGAGACCGCATCTAGTCTGACATGCAAGCAAAAGTGTGTTTTCAATTTTTAGGTGGTGTTTCCATCAAACAAACTGGAATCTTGATGGACGCGATAAATATAGACACCACTGGAGAGATCTGAGGAAAGATGAGCGAGCATTCTCCAGGCGCAACTTCGGCGGTGGAAGTCTCATGGTTTGGGCTGCGTGGCACACCCTTATTTTTCAACAAGACATTGCATCCATTTACGTATCACAGTCAACTACAGGTTGGCTTAACTCCAACAGAATTCAACTTTTTTGGAGTGGCCTAGTTGTTTTCCAGATAAAGAACTTGTACGGCGTTTTTCTACAGAAACTGTACAGAAATGGAACCGCTTACACTTCGGTTTCTGATCTGAAGAACGCAGTATTTGATCCGTGAACCAATGTAAAGCAAACTGTTTTTGATAACCTTATCAGTATTATGCCAAATAACATTTTCGATGTTATGCAACAAAGGTTATGTGATAAAACACTAATCTTACTTCGTCTTTAGGTACTTTTGTGATTAATCAGATTTTTTATAAAGTGAACCTATATTTTGCACCAGCCTCTATTCGGTACTTCTTCAATAAAAGTTCGTGGTATCCAGCACTGATGAGATATGCTGCTTATAATTTTTCTATAATGGTTTTCGATAGTGAGGAATACGATGGTAACATCATTAGGCCTCGACAGCGGGTTCTTCGGGTCTAATAGAGAAATCGGGGTGAACCTATAATTTTGAATCAGGGTGTATTAGCGGCGATATCAGCTGAAGCATGGTGCGATCAGAGCACGACGTTAGTGAATTCCATTCTTTGTTATTTAAGTTACCAATAACTATAGCTGAAACGCTGTAGCTGAACTCACCAAGGGAGCAATGATGGCCCCAACCCGTGCCATCAGTGAGCAAGTGCCGGTAGCACTGGCGCGGCAAGAGGTTTCCATGGACTCGACGGCGCACAGATAACATGCGTCCCACGTGTACTCGATGAATATCGTGCCGGTGACGTTGATTATTAGAGTGGCGATACCCTGGAAAGGGACAAGGAGTGTTTCATTTATCCCAAATGAATTGTTAGCAGCAACCACAACTGAGAACTTTTTCCAGCGGTTGTGTTTTGAAGCTCACCGAATAGCCTTGCATTGTGAGGAAGAAGAGAACGAGGAAGCAACAACACACAACAGACTGAGCGCCCTGATGGAGCACTCGTCGGCTGAACGCTGGAATAAGCGTGTCGACGCTGACCAGCACCTGAAGAGTCATCGTTAAGAGAATCTAGAGAGATTCTCCATGTTCTCTCTTCGTAAAACCTCCGCATGATTCATAACGTGCTAATGCTTCTGTGCCGAACGAGGTTGAGGTGGATCAATTTATTGAGCGGCCTAACGTTTCGACCTTTTCGTCGTCTTCAGAGGCCTAAAATTGGTTCAAGACGTTATATTTGTAACTTACCCGAACAAGCGCCTCCTCCTCCCTGTCTTTCAGACATCGTCCTAGGTACAATACGAAAAAACCCCAACGTATAAGAACTAAACTCACTCGCTGATCCACCGTTCACGCGAAGCGCTCTTGTTAGTTGCCGAATGAGACATACTGTGTCATTCCGATCTGGCTATACTAAGTACACCAGAGTCATTCATAAGAACACGCATGGCACCACCGGTCGTTCTATAGTTCACAATGCGGAATGAATGGTAAGAAGTCACTAGTGACCGAGGGACACTCATTTCGGCTGTTAAGCGTTGGACAACCGCGGTAGCGACGTCGCTTCGTGTGAACGGTGGATCAGCGGGTGAGCTTAGTTCTTATACGTTGGGGTTTTTTCATATTGTACCTAGGACGATGTCTGAAAGACAGGGAGGAGGAGGCGCTTGGTCGGGTAAGTTACAAATATAAAGTCTTGAACCACTTTTAGGCCTCTGAAGACGACGAAAAGGTCGAAACGATAGGCCGCTCAATAAATTGATCCACCTCAACCTCGTTCGGCACAGAAGCATTAGCACAGTAATATTTCGAAACTGCTTTTGACATGGAACATGGCTTTCATTATTCATTTCCTACATCTTTTTAATCGCAAGGCGTAAACAAGCATCTGCGTATTTCTTTTGCGAAGAGTTCAGCGTTCTTGATCAGATTCCCTTCAATTAGAGCGATCCAATTTCTCATGACTTCTTTTGTTCTTGCCCCTCTGTATCTTGCGATGTCGTCCAGCCATTAGGTTTTTGGTCTTCCTTTACTTTATTTTTATTAGGTATCTAATAGGATGCAATGGTGGCGATGTCCGTTCCTCCACGTGGTGCCACTGGAAACTGTTCGCTCTGCGAGCTAAGCCGATCACGGACATTCGATTGCAGGCGACAGGCCCTTGTGACAGGCCGGCCTACGAAGACCCATGTCACATCACATGGTTGATGACGTTACATGAGTATCGAGATAGTGCTACGGCGTCCGCGGGAGCCGACGCGCACTCGCAAAGCCCGGCGAGTGTGGAAAGTATGCGAGGGTCCCTGATGCGAGGACGGCATCGGGGGGCAACTGAGTTAGTCCGAAAGTCCCGTAACGTAAGCAGGACCCGCGTGGCTACGCTGAATGTGGGTACGTTGACGGGCCGCTCGTGCGAGTTGGTTGAAGCACTGGAGCGTAGAAGAGTTGATTTCTGTGCGGTGCAGGAGACGAGGTGGTCCTGCCGCAAGTCAAGGGACATAGGACGAGGCTTCAAGGCCGTTCTATGTGGAAGTCCCAGGACCACCAGTGGTGTCGGAATAATCGTCTCCGAACGATTTCGTGACTCGATTGTAAGCGTCGAGCGCTTTGACGATCGATTGATGAAGATCGTTGTCGCCGCGAAGGAGCGACTCCATCACTTCTTCTCTGCGTATGCTCCGCAGACTGGCTGCTCGGATCAAGCCAAGGAAGAGTTTTGGAGCCTGCTTGATGAGAAGACAGCAGAGGTACCGTCGAAAGATGTCATCATAGTCGCTGGTGACCTCAACGGGCACGTCGGCGCGACGAAAGACGGGTACAGCTGTCATGGTGGGTTCGGATACGGGTCGCGTAACGCAGATGGTGAGCGTATCCTTGAATATGCGGAATCGCACAACCTCACCATAGTGAACACCGTATTTCGCAAACGCGATTCCCACCTCATCTCGTTCTATAGTGGGAACACCAGGACTCAGATAGACTTTGTCCTTGTGAAGGATCGAGACCGAAGTCTTGTCACAGACGCGAAGGTCGTGCCGTATGAGACGGTCGCCCCACAGCATCGACCGCTGATCTGTACTTTAAAGATCGCCCCTCCGAGGCCGAAGCAGGTCGAGCGATGCGGTGCACCAAGAATCAAGTGGTGGCGAATGAATAAGAAGGAAGCAGCTGTGATTTCTCGCGTGCGGTTACCGACAGTGACAACTGTCGACGAAACTTGGGAGAAGGCCACCGACGCGATTCGTCACGCTGCGCGGTCGGAGCTCGGCATCACGAAGCCTGGACGACGGAAGGTCGACAAGCAGGCCTGGCTGTGGACAGATGACGTGAAAGCCAAAGTTCGAGAGAAGAAGACGCTATATCACGTGTTTCTCGGCGAAAAGACAGCCGATAACTGGCGGAAGTATCAAGAAGCGAAGAAAGCTGCAAAGAAGGCAGTGGCTGTTGCAAAAGCCACTCATTATGGAGATGTCAACGAGAAGCTCGAGTCGCGCGATGGTGAGCGGTATCTGTACCGACTCGCAAAGAATCGCCATCGCCAGACCGAGGACGTCGAGAAGTTCTTCGGCATCAATGATGAGAACGGCCATCTTCTTATGGACCGCAAGAAGGCATTGAAGCGATGGCGCGATTACTTTGAGGAAATCTCTACAGTAGAATTTCCTCATCCAGCCATCCCCTCAACGGCTCCAACCCACGGCCCCGTTCAGAAGATCACCGTGGAGGAGATTGAAGCGGCTTTGAAGAAGATGAGGCCAGGCAAAGCGACTGGGCCCGACGACGTGGCAGCAGAACTGTGGAAGTCGAAGTTTTGGTACCCTGCTGAGTGGTTGGCGAAGTTCTTTAATCAGGTTGTGGCAGAGAAGAAAGTGCCTGAGTGTTGGCGCCAAAGTACGACGATTCCGATTTGGAAGAAGAAGGGCAGTCCTGCAGACTGCTCCAATTACCGTCCGATTCGCTTGCTTTCGCACAGCATGAAGATCTTTGAGCGAATTATCGACGGACGAATTCGTGACATCGTCCAGCTGTCCAGCAATCAGTGCGGCTTCGTGGCTGGCTGTGGCACCATTGATGCCATTCACGCCGCCCGACTCCTGATAGAGAAGCACCGCGAGAAACAGAAGTCCGTGCATATCGCCTTTCTCGACTTAGAAAAGGCCTTTGACCGCGTACCGCGTGAAGTGATATGGTACGCCTTGCGACATCATGGAGTTCCTGAAGAGCTCATAGAGTGGGTGCGAATTCTCTACTCTTGTCCAAAGAGTCGAGTTCAAGCTGCAGCTGGAACCTCGATGGAGTTTCCCATCTCTGTCGGGGTACATCAGGGTTCTGCGCTTTCCCCACTCCTCTTTGTTGTCGTCATGGATGCCATCACTCGAGATCTTCAGAACCCCGTCCCTTGGACGTTGCTTTATGCTGATGATGTAATGCTCGCTAGCGAAGATAAAGATGAACTCGAGCGAGAGGTGCAAGCTTGGTGTGATCGCTTGGAGCGGTTTGGACTCAAATTGAGCGTGAAGAAGACCGAATATCTAACGACGGATGTTACTGAGTCCAGCTCCATCAAGGTTAACGGCATCGAGCTCCCACGCACTTCGGTCTTTAAGTACCTGGGATCAGCAGTCACGTCTGACGGCAAACTGATGATTGAAGTGAATTCACGCGTGAGTGCAGCTTGGTCCAAGTGGCGCTCGTTGACTGGGGTGCTCTGCGATAGGAAGATACCGGAGCGCTTGAAGTCGAAGATATACAGAGCAGTCGTCCGGCCAGTAGCGATGTACGGCGCTGAGTGTTGGCCTGCGACCAGGGAAGTTGAAACGCGCCTCAGTGTCATGGAGACGAAGATGCTGCGCTGGACGGCTGGAGTCACGCGCATGGACCGCATTCGAAACGATGCTATTCGGCAGAAGTTCGGTGTCGCGCCGATAGCCGACAAGATGCGCGAAGCTCGCTTGCGATGGTACGGCCACGTTCTGCGTGGAAAGGAAGACAGTGTCCGCAAGATAGGCCTTAACTTCGAGGTAATTGGAAAGCGGCCTAGAGGGCGCCCGAAGCAGCGCTGGGCTGATACGTTACATGCGGACTTGAAGATTACTGGTGTTTACCCTGATCTAGCGCTGGATCGGGAAAGGTGGCGTCATAACACCAGAATAGCGGACCCCGCTACGATGCGGGACAAACGCTGAAGAAGAAGAAGAAGAAGAAGATCTAATAGGATGCAATGCGTGCTCATGGACGATTGGTTCTAAAGTGCTTATTTGGGAACAACCACTTCCGTTTGAGCTGTGAACCTAATTCTCGAATCCTGGTCTGTGGCGAATAACTCTCGACCGTATTTTATCACCTAAACGAACAGCAAGAATCGCTCTGTCAAGTCTTCACTGGACGGATCGTAGTCTCTCCTGATTCTTTTGACCATGTCCACGTTTCGCAACCGTAGAAAACAGCAGGGAGCACGCAAGAGTTAACGAGCCTCTTTTTCAGCCGAACTTTGACGGTTTTAGAACAAAGGAACGGTTGGAATTTAAAATAGTCTTTTCCTCCTGCTCCAATCCTTCTCTAAATATTTGTTAGTGGATTGCGCGGGTGTGATAAGAGCTGTCCTAGGTAAAAAAATCGTTAACGCATTCTTTCACTTTTCCATTCATATCTATTACACCTCCTTCCGTGTTGGTTGTTATTCTACCGAGTTTCATCCACTTGGTTTTCGAGTAATTCATTTCTAATCCGACTCGACCTGACATCTCTGCAAGATCTTCGGCCATGCTTTGTAGTTTGCCGCAGTCATGAGCTAGCAATACGATATCATCAGCATATGTGAAGTATGAAAGCTTTTTGTCATTCATTCAGGAACCTTTGTTTAGCCAGCTGACTACATTCAGCACGTGTTGAAGTGCTAACACGAAAAGTAGTGGTGAAAGAGATAAGTTTTGCTGTTATCTCGTGGTTTAAAGATTACACTCTCATAATGCCCTCCCTGGAACTCCGGTATTCCTACACTTCGGTAAGTTACGCTGAGCTCGTCAAACGCACCATTTTAGAGACAGCTATGAGTATGGAGAAGATGATCTGGTTGAGAAAGAAGTCGCCGCTGATCGTGTTCGAGTTCAGGTCTGTCGCATAGCCACAAATGGACGCCACAAACCACATCGTCCACAGCACGAACAGCCTTTTATGAAGGCCTCCCGTATGCAACATCTCGCACAACGTCTGAAATGCAAAGCAACTTCATTCTATAGGACGAGGCATGAAGCACCCAATTCCGCACATCACATCATATGGCAAACGATCACCAATCCACAGTAAACTCCGCGGAGTGAAAACAACTTTTAGAAAACTAAGAAATTTTGCTCTAAAACAAGCTTTATATTTTTTAATGAGTTTACTTAATGAGTAAGTGAATAGGTAAACTAAAACTTCAAACATGTACTAGAACTCTTTCTGAACAAAAATTTTTTCTAACCTTTTTGAAGAGTCTTCAGTTTAATGTTTTTGTTTTTTTCTTCTCCTGCGTTGATTATGGGGATAGTTATGCTGCGGATCTCACGCTTTAATGTTGGAGGTTCTTCGGAGCTTCAGTGCAGAGGCCCTATGGACTGTACCTATATTCTAAACCCAATTTTTTCATCTATTTCGGTTTTTGTTCTTGCTTATTCTTTGATTTTAGTTCTATCTCCATAGCTGGATGTATTATGTATGCATGTGCGGTTAGGGATAATTCAGTTCCTATGGAAGCATCATGGAGAGGAGGCGTAATGTTGCTACTGGCGGCCTGGGAATGACCGGTTATACGTCCGGACTCCTAGGTGCTTTCCTCTCCTTAGGGTGCTCGAAAGTGATTTCCACATCCACTTGGAATCACGCCATAGGTATACTGAATGCTAGCGCTTGCACCCTTTGATGGTGATATCAAATTTGCTTATTTAACTATACCTATGGTGATATCAAATTTGCTTATTTAACTATACCTAACTTAAAACAGCTCTTTGTAGGATTATACTCCATTATACTTTTTTTGAGTTCACTATTTCTCAGTCCTCTGCGCCGAATCTGCTGAATAGCTGCGAACGAAGGTTCCTTTACCTAGCTGCAGCTCATGGTGTCCTCCAACTACTCACACTGTTTCGTTGGTACATTTTTCATAGCTGAATTAGACTGTTTTGACTAACACGGTGTTCTCTTTCTTTGTTATGTTTTAAAGGCGCACTTCTGGTGCAGTAAATAAATAAATAAATAAATAAATGCAGAAGAAGCTCATTTCAACTTAGAAAAAATCACTTAGTTTCAAAATTCTGAGGATAGCTTAGAAGAGTGTCCAATTTGATTTGAAAAGTGTCTAGCTTGACGTGAAAATCTCGTCGACTTGCTATCGTGTAGAACTCAGGGATGACGCTCGGTGTTGAGGAAGTAGCAATGCCGTTACAGGATGTTCTGTTGCGATCAAAACTCTTGGGCCAGGCCTGACTCGAACCTGCATCTTCTGCTTTCCGGGCAGCAATGTTCGCCTTACACCACCGGCGCTGTTTGACCGCACGTAGCATCCGCGGCCTGTCAGCACCCATCCGTGATACGGGATGGAGTAGCAATGTCATCGTAAAGGAATTGAACTGCATTTATCAGGAGTTTTTTTTTGTGAATCCAATCTCTACTTTTCTAGGGCTATTAATTAACACCACCTTTGTAATATTTAGAATTCAAAGTGATACATTTTAAAAGTGTGCTTATATGGAACTTCTTGGCCTTGCGAAGTACCGCAGCACTTTTTGATGATGAAACAATTTGGCTGCAGTAACTATCGAAAGGTCAAATATCTAGTCTTTGTGTCTTCTAGCAGCTGTTGTAAGCTCTACGTGGCCTGCACGTATATGAATACCGAAAGCATTCGTGGAATTCAACACATGACCGGAGTAAAAACCGCGCTGACAAGCTCGAACATTGTCGAAAAGATTAGAGATCGACCCTTCTGCGCTAAGAACTCGATTTCTCAGCATGAACTCTTGCTCCAACGGACGTCAGCAGAAGGCTGGGTTATTTTAAGCATGTGTAAGTCTGGGCGTTCAGCCTCTCTGACGCGGAAAGGATGACCTTGCTCTGTGAGAGTGTAACGATTTCCTAGCTTTTTAACTAGAGTTTCCGATAAAAGCTAACAACGGAGCTTAAGATATCTTTTGAAAAGGGTCCTTTTTTAAAGTGGAGCCACTCATCACGTGAGTGAAATCAGCGAGAGATTATCTAGTATTTCAATTGTTAAGTCTTTCGTATAAGGAAGTCATTCATCACCAGTAGTACCTTTTTACACAAACTTTGTTTGAAGATTGCGGAAAGTCTCGCAGCGGTGAAGGAATGCCTTGAGAGCAGCACCAATAAGCATGGCTGCAGCACTTGCTCGAAATTCGAGCGATAGTGAGGATCTGGTGCAGTTTTATGTTCTTCTGTTGAGCCATTTTTCCCTTTTAACTACCTGCTTTATTCTAGAGTTATTCTGGTTTAGTAGAACTTTGCGCTTATTTCTCTTAGCTGATTGGTTTAATTACCCAAGTTTGAGGAGTCCGAATAAACCGTGTGTGCTCCACCGCACGCATTGAACCACGTATAAAAGCTCCAAGCCGAGGTCGTCGTGATAACAACAAAATGTAAAACCAACCTTGTTGTGCTCAATCTTCTTATGTACCACGGGAACATACTCGACCCCAGCGAAGCGGGCAATGTACTTCTCGGCATTGCGCATGTCTTCCAGACGTCCCTACAACACAGAAATGGTTTTGATATAAACGATCAGTCGATTTTCTTCAGATGCTACCTTATTATGAAGCCAGGTGGGACTTTCAGGAAAGACGAAGATCACAATGAGAAGCGCCGGAAGAGCTGTTATTGCACAGGCTATGCTGGATGCTCTCCACTCGGGGAATACCATGCAGATCAGTGTCATCAGAAGTCGTGCCACGCCCTGGAATCTGTCTGAATCTTCATAACATTGTGGTCCATAGGTTGGCTATGCATAATGTGCTATAGAGCTATCACATGTTTGGATAGTCCAAGGAATTCTGCAAACGAATTGCTAAATTTCATGCAGTTTATTCGGCACCGTCATATTTATTTATGTTTTCGTTGTTCTACAAGTTTCTCGCCGATATAGCTGATTGTTGATAAAATCCTTGGTTTAATTACCCAAGTTTGAGGAGTCTAGAATAAACGGCCCGGCTTAAGCCTTCTGAACCTAATGTTGGACTCGTCTCACTTTTCGATGGTATTCGACGAAATACCGCCTGCGCGACCCGTCGCCGACACGACGTGAGAGTATACAAAAAGGCCTAAGCCATCCACAACTATTAGGCTGTCGCAAAATTAATCTCCGTTTCGAGGTATGTATAAATAAATAAGTTCTTTAACCCTAAACTATTCCGTCTCAGGAGCCTGTGATCTCAGTTTTTATTGTAAAGAACTAGATTTATCATCCGTTTGTTGCCCAAAACGTATAAATTTTGCTGGTTATTTATTCGATTAATATAGTTGTGATCAAGCTGAGTTATACCGCTTCGAAGTGAGCAGTCCGTTCCCGGCGATTAATTTTGCGACAGTCTGATAAGTAAAGCGCTCATGAACAGTTCTAACCAAGTAATACTTCAACAGCTTACCTAAGTGGGTAAAACCATCCAAAGATCAAAGAGCTTGAGGGAACTCGCCCAATTGAAGAAGGCCCTTAAGGCCATTCGCTGTTGTGGAAGAAGCATCTCCATCACGAACGTGCACACGACCACCAGAGTTCCACCAACGGACAGTCCGACGAAGAAGCGGATCGCTAGCAGAATCTGCCATGTTGGAGCCAGTCCTGAAAAATTCAGTGTTGGAAGCTGTCTAGTTGCGTTGTATAGCCTATACATATGCTTTATTTTCACTGAGTAACTTGTTAAAGTCTCGTAGGTTTTTATATTAAAGGGTTTATAAGAGACGACCTTATGAGAGATTTTGCAACAGTAATATTAAGTCTGATCCTTCGGCTTCTTGACATCGTTAGTGGCGTAGTAAAAAAAGCCACCAGATCAATTAAAATTCTTTGCGTCAGGACATTACGCATCGTAGTCAGATCCGCTTTCCTATCTTCTTTGAAGGGCTTAAAGGCCATAAGCCCGGGACTGTAACCGCCGCGTCAGACGGCGATCGAAGTATAAGTCCCGCATCCGAAGTATGAACGGAGCCTCACCTCTTAGGGAAGGAACTCCAGGGTCTGTCTGATCAAACTTACCGGTTACAAGATACTATACGATGTGTGATGTACCAAATTCGGTCACATCTCAGTGCACGGACCTCTGATTGTTGTGAGAGAGTAAATTTTGGCGTACGGTAGGCTGTACGTGGTGTGGGCGGCATGGAAAATCATGGAAGCGCATTAGCGCGGGAAGGGGTCGCCAGGTAAGGTCGGAAGGCCAGATTCCGTTTCTCGTCTGACTCCGGAAGGCTTATGTTATACTTCGGCGACGATGCTGTCGGCGACGTCGGTGACATTGTTGCGCGAACTGCTACGTACCGCGTAGCACCCACTCAACACTGTCCCCAACGTCGTCGAAAACAGCGTCGCCGAAGTATAACATAGGCCGAGGGCACGGCAGGTCTCGTTTGATTTGGTTCTTTTGTTTAGGGAGATTAGGGTGGAGGATCTTCTCTTGCGTGCGCGCTGTCTCCTCTCACATCGTGCCGCAGCGTCGACAATTTCTCCAATCTTTGATTTAGTTCGTGTTAGGTTCTTTGTTTCTTGCTACTGTCGTGTTTCTTTTTGTGGTTTAATAAGGCGTTCCTATGAGCGATGTGCTGTGCCTGTACGTGGTGTGGGCGGCATGGAAAATCATGGAAGCGCGCTAGCGCGGGAAAGAGGTCGCCAGGGAAGGCCGGAAGGCTAGATTTCGTTTCTCGTCTGGCTCCGGAAGGCCTATGTTATACTTCGGCGACATTGCTGTCGGCGACGTCGGTGACATTGATGCGCGGACTGCTACGTACCGCGTAGCACCCGCTCAACACTGTTTCCGACGTCGTCGACAACAGCGTCGTCGAAGTATAACATAGACCGAAGGCACGGCATGTCCCGTTTGATTTGGTTCTTTTGCTTAGGGAGATTAGAGTGGAGGATCTTCTCTTGCGTGCGCGCTGTCTCCTCTCACATCGTGCCGCAGCGTCGACAATTTCTCCAATCTCTGATTTAGTTCGTGTTAGGTTCTTTGTTTCTTGCTGTTGTCGTGTTTCTTTTTGTGGCTTAATAAGGCGTTCCTATAACCGGTGTGCAGTGCCCGTCCACTGGGTTTGAGCCCAGGTATTTCATTGCGTTCTTGGGGTTGGCTAAATTTAAAGAAGCCTAACTTCAGAACTACCGTTCAAGCCATCTGATTCCTAGTCGGCTAGCGTGAAATTAGCTTTCAAAATATTCCTTCACACTGTTATGTCGGACTGAAAACGAGAATGGGGTTGATGGAATGATGGCACCCACCTGTAATAAAGTTCGTGAAGACACCGATAGAGAGTGCAACGATAGCCACCGGCCTTCGACCGAAGACGTCCGAAATGGCGCCAAACGAGAATGTACCTTAAGATTTGAAGTCTTCTATAATCCGAAGAAGCTACACCTACATGAAGAACATCAACTAACCGCAGAGTACTCCAGCGAACTGTATCTGGGAGAATAACGAAGCTAAATAGGCTGTTTTGCCGCATATCCAACCGAACCTAAAGGAGATAGCTGTTTAATTTACTGATCCTCGTCTACCGAATCCATGAACGAGGCCTCTGTCACGCATTTTTTAAAACTTTTTTGTATATTGCCCGTATATCAGGAGGAGGCAGGAGGGTGGACATCACTGTGGGGCTCACAAAGTGTGGACACTAGGCCCGTTCCTTTCCCTGTCAGCGCGCGACTACATAGTGAATGTCATGGAAGTCGACCTACTCAGGACCATCCTCTACACGTGCGACATCACCTTGGAAGCTGGTAGAGCTGGATGAGAAGGCGAAGTTGTGGCAGAAAGCCCGATCCTAGTCGCTAATTTGGGCATCGTAAGGTCGGGAGCGCGGCAGCCAATCTCAGGCAATCAGAGCTCCGCCTGAACAGACTCCAGCCAATCAGGACAAAAACCGTGCATGCCCCTTCTATGTGGCCTGATTGGTTGGCGCTTTCCAGCGTCTCTATGCTGCCCATATTAACGACTAGAATTGAAATCTCTAGCGCACAAAGGTCAGTGAGTGAACGTAAGGAGAATCAAGTTTGGGAGGTTTGAACAGTGCACTGGACCGATCTGGGACTGCCAGAGAGAGACGCCGTTAAGAAAGTGCAGGAGTTCCGATTCTTCGGAAGTGACATGCCCGAAGAAGGAAGAGTGAATCAGGCAATGAGAAGACGGACAACGAAAACTAGCTGAAGTGGAGCACACCCACTGGAATCCGTCGTAGTCGCAGATGCTATGCTAGAAGCCACTCATAGGTTCTACGGAGCAGTGGGACCTCCAGTTAGACTCCACTGAAATGAGGATCCTCAGATTCGTCTGTCGTTGCTCCCGTAGGGATAGAGGACAGGAGGATAAGGATAAAGGCCGGCGTTGATTAGATCCCTTGCGGAATGCGCCATGTATTCTACTTCGATGGCTTTCGTGGAGGCAATTTGAACGCGTATTACGCCCATGCAAAGAGTTGTAGTAGCCAGCCGATGATTAAGTCAGTGTTTTATCCTTTCCAGATATGACTGAAAGCATTTCGTCGATTCCAGAAAGAGGAGAAACCTCGTTAGTTCAGGCGGAACACGAACCAAGCACCTTTGAATAGAGAGAGCACTGGACAGCCAGCGCCTCTTCCGACTGCACTACTACATGCCCAAATGTGATCGAAAAAACAGAAGCATCACTCACTCCAAAGCTGCTGACTGAAATTGCGATCGTGGAAAGGTCAGAGTGCTGTTACAGCTGCTGTACACCGTGCAGTTCTTTGAGATCGGACCGTCATCTGTGTGAAGAAAAACTTCAGTAAGAATTAAGAACGCAATAAGTGTATGAATCCCAGATTCTATCAGCTAAAAATTGTACGCAAAAAGATACCATGGAAGGGAGAAGATAAAAGAAATACTGTCCAAAGAGTCCCTCTAACTAGGGGCAGATTTCGACCTCCCATGGAACTGCAAGTTGAGACCAGGATCATTAGAAAGAGCTCGAAATGCTGATAAAGAATATGGGTGTCAATATTGTAAAGCGAAACTCCTGAGCGAGTTATGGCCTGTCGAAATCGGGTGGTCTCAAGACAGGCTGGCCGTGCGACACAGAGTGGTGAGTCATCAGGGCTCCGTAAGAAGGCTACGCCAGCTGCGGCGGTGGCGCAGGGGTAGTGCTCCCACTCATCAGGTGCGACGTCGTTGGTTCGGTTCCCTTTGCCGCCGATCTTTTTGCAAATCATAATTTATCTTCAAAATGACCTTTTGTTCTGAATTATGACAGGTGTTTGACTAAATAGCCGAGAAAACTACCATAAACGTTTGTAGAAATGTTTGAAGGCGAAAAACTGCTATGGGGACATTTTTATTTACTATTCTGCACAAATAGATTCAAAATCATGTATTGAATAACTAGAGGTGTTTCTAACAACCTTGGCCAGCAGTGGCAAACACAAGCATTTCTACAAACATGTACGGTAGTATTCCCGGCTATTTAGTCAAACACCTGGCATAATTCAGAATAAAAGGCCATTTCGAAGATAAATTATGATTTGCAAAAAAACGGCATCGACGGGACCCGAACCAACGACGTCACACCGGACGAGCGAGAGCACTACCCCTGCGCCACCGCCGCAGCTGGCCGGCCATTCTTAGGAGTCCCGATGACTCACCACTCTCGCGTCAGGTGTATCGCACAGCCAGCCTGTGGTGAGGCCCCACGATTTCGGTAGGCCATAACTCGCTCAGAAATTTCGTTTTGCAATTTTGACAGCTATATTCGTAATCAGCATTTCGAGCTCTTTCTAATAGTACTGGTCTCAACTTGAAGTTCCTTGGAAGATCGAAACCCTTCCTTAGTAAGACCTTTGTGTAGAACGAATGGCGAGCTTAGTCAACCTTATTCTGTTCGATCAGGTTGAAGTAGAATGTGAAGCCATCCATAAAGGAACCTTTTGAAAGGATTCCTGAAGGGATGACCGAGAAAATACACGCTATATTCGTCTGATGGTCAGCAATTTCAGGCCTTTTTCAGCACCATAAGTCAAGTGCATCCTCTTCAGAGTTCCTTAACTGTACGTCTGCCACCTGCCAACACAGCCTTCTGTTCGATTCTGTTCGTCTCCTTTCATTTTGGCGCCGCTCCACCGATAAAAATTGGTTGCAAAATTGACGTCGATAGGACGTCAGACGACAGTCGATCACTCACCGCCACACTGCCATTCCGGTACGTAATTGGAGAATATCGGGAAAATCTGCTGCGAGGCGAAAAAGATCGAGAACTGCCACGTTATGAGCACAAAAAGATGAAATCGATTGATGGCGAACAGCATCACCTGAAAACTGGAGAGCGGATTGCGAGAATAGCGGTCGGAATTCGCGAAAAATTCGGCGACAAATTCGATTTATGGAATGCCAATTTAAAGGTGGCTGGAGGAGGAGAGTTACATGTGAAGGCGCATGGTCTACTAAATAAAATTTTCAGGAAA
Source organism: Heligmosomoides polygyrus bakeri (assembly GCA_947359475.1). Taxonomy (NCBI): domain Eukaryota; kingdom Metazoa; phylum Nematoda; class Chromadorea; order Rhabditida; family Heligmosomidae; genus Heligmosomoides; species Heligmosomoides polygyrus. The sequence goes on from OX375867.1 coordinate 2,337,361, forward strand.
AGGGCTAAAAATGATTTGAATAAGTTGGATTAAAGCAAAATTGGTCTTAAAGTGATGAAGAATACCTCAAGCAGTTTCCAAATGTTATACCAGATCAACGGCCAACGTAGTGTACTCTGATTGTGCGGTTGTCATCGCGACCACCCCAAAACGGAGTTCTTGGCTCGGGTCCTACCTGGGCTAGCCAGCCTTCTATTAGGGGGGGGGGGGGCAAAAGTAATGAGATAATTTGAAAAAAATCTTTATCTCTCCATAACTCATTTACAACTCAACGATGCTGAGGAGCGTATTTGCCATTAAAGGCAAGGACCTTGCTGCCATCGCTCAGTCAACTTCCTGATCCCATCCTTCCAGAACTGCTTGGGCCTGGTGTTGATCAACTGCTCGACATGGTTGTCAAGGACTGCTTGGGTTCTTGTGTCCCTTCCGACTAGGAAGTCCTGTAGGCTCAAGTAGTAGTGGTAGTCGCATGGAGAGATGCCCAGCGAATACCATGGATGAAGCATGTGAACCTAGCCCAGCTGGCCAAGCTTATCCGTGGTTACTTGTTCCCGATGGGGTGCGGCGTTGTCGAAGAGCAGAATCTTCTTGAAACGCTGCGAATGAATAAGAGCGAGTCTCCGGCCCATCTCTTCTATTTCGTTCACCATGGCCTTGGAGTTCATCGTAGTGCTCTTGGGAAGCAACTTCCGGTAAACCGATCCATGGGCGCAAACCCAAAATCTCCAAAGATGCTTCTCGCCGTGAACATCTCGCCGAACGAAGGTCGGTAACAGTTCACCAGGCCTCACCCAGACTTGCTGCTTGGCAGGGTTAAGGTAGAAGACGTACTTCTCATCTTGCGTGAATATTGAGCCCAGGCTGCTCGGGGTTGGGAATTGGGGGAGATTTGCGCGACACAGGTCGACTCGTCAGACTGGGGTTTCGGCATGAGACAGGCTGGGGTTTTTGGCATGCTTCTGGAAAGGACGGAACTGGTAACTTCTCAGATGGGCTTTAGTAAGTAGCATACAAGCATACAAACACGACAAGCATGAAACCAGACTCCAGCCACAGGATATATGGACACGGCATGGGGTGTTCATTACTTTTGCCCCCCCCCCCCTAATATCCCTCCGGGAATGATGAATTGGTGTCAGAGTTGTTTAGGAAGGTTAAAACGCTGATTCGGCATTGTAGGGCCAAATAAAGGATAAAAAGATAAAGGACGGCGTTGCTCAATCCCTTTGGGATGCGCCACGCCTTCTACTTCTACGGGATGTCGTGGAGGCGATTTGAATGCGTATTTGGCCATAGAATGACTTGCGGTGGCCAGCCGATGAACAAGTCAGCGCTTTATCCTTCCCAGACAAGTCTGGTACCATTTTACCGACCCCGAAGGGATGGAAGGCTTGGTTGGCCTGGGCGGGAAATCCGAACCAGGAACCTGGTATCGGATGCACGCGACAGCCGGCGCCTCCTCCGACTGCGCTACACGCGCCCATAGGGCCAAATACGCATTCAAATCCCCTCCACGATTTCACGTAGAAGCATAATGCATGGCGCATCCCGCAAAAGGATCTTTTAGTGCCGACTGTTCTTTTTATCCCGATTCAAGGCGGTTTGTTGTTGCTCCTGGTCCTAATATTCACTTCAGAATTTTGTTACTGAAATATACTGGTTACGTCATTCAGGCGATGCCTAACTACTGACGATTTCAATGAGTTCGAATTCGGTCTCAGGCCGAAGGGTGCTTCGTTTTCTTCGTTGATGATCTATTCAACAGCAAATTAACTATCTTGACCTATGAAATAGAACCACGCCGCCAACACGGGTGGTCGATAGAAAGAATCGGAGCGAAATGGGGGGTCAGCCACAAGATTCTTGCAAGCACAGGCCTTCTGAAGTATGGAAGCTCTTATCGTCAGAACAGTCGAAAAGAATTCGACCTAAGGCTCGAGCTGGACAACTTGACCGAGCCAGAAGGAGCACAGAACCCTCAGATTCGACAAAGCGTTTTCACCATAGTTGGATGAGGACAGAAAACGGCAAAATAGCACTTGCTAACAACTTCAGCCTCGTCGTCGGATAAGCCACGTCTTCCTCTTCCACAGGATGCTATGGAGAACGTTTGAATGCAGATTTCGTCTACGCTGAGACGTAGGATTGCCCGCCGTAATGAATTCATCCTTCCCAGACAAGCCTTTCACCAATTCACCGACCCTGGAATGAAGGAAGACACTCCGCTGGCCTGGACAGGGCCCGAATCAGAAACCTCGTTTCGATAGCCAGCGCCTCCCTCGACTACTCTACCAAACCCATCGCCGTTGGTGCTGCATGCTAAGGCAATTTTCGAAATATTTAGGAGACATGGGAAAGTATGGGACGTCCTAAGAAGTCGATATCTTTGAGATGTAGAATGCATGGCAACCCTAGAAAATTGATATGTGATAGCGTTCAAGTTAAGGACAGATGCTGAAGAAGAAGAAGAAGAAGAAGAAGAAGAAGACGAAGAAGAAGTCTCTGCTTAGGAGACGTCGGCTGTCGCCTTCACCTCGAATCAAACCTGTTGGTTCGGATCCCGCTCATGCCAGCAGCCTTCTACGGCTTCGATGTCGGTGAGTTGGTACTACCGGACTTGTTCGGGAGGAATAGAACACTGACGTGTCCATCGAATGGCCACCGCAATGGTCATTGTTTAGCTCAAACATGCATTCAAACGGCCTCCACAATATCTCGTAGAATTGGAATGCGCGGCGCATCACACAAAAGAGTTGATTAGCGCCGTCCTTTAACGTTTATTTTGTTCATTCAAAATAAAGCGCAAAAAACTGTAAAACGATTCTGACGAATGCGCCCCCGAATCGTTACCGTATACCGGTTAGCGATGGAGCGCGGAAACTGCGATAGGAAGCTGTTTGCGCCCTCCTAGCTTGGAGCTCGCACGTCGGCGCCCATGTCGACATTCGATCGATCTTTTGTGCGCCTGCGATGGCTGTCCCGACAAGCGGATCGTGGTGCAGTGGATAGTGACATCGCTTCATGCGAGGGAGGTGGGGGTTCGGTTCTGCAGCGTTGCGGCATTTCAGCTGACTACTTGGGATTTGAAAGGCTTTGACGTGTACACAATTTTGAGGCATTTTTGCGCATTTTTCCAGCCGTATGCGTTTCGCCGTTCGAAGAGCGGAGAACCCAGCCGCGGACTCTCCCTGAGCAGTTCCCACACGAGCAGCTTGGATGGTACACACCCTGAAACTCCTTCCCTAGCCTGGTTCTGTGCTCAAAAATTCCCTGAGCGACGAGATGTTTGCGTGTGTTGCTAGGAATAAAGGATTTCGCGCTCTGTCGCCAATGCGCGCCTAAATGATACGGTAACCATACAGGGGTGTGTTCGTCAGGATCATGCTAGTGCAAAAACTAACTACTCGAGGCTACAAAAAATAATTTAAAGAAAGGTGCAATTAAAGGATAAGGATAAAGGACGGAGTTACTCAATCTCTTTTGGGATGCGCCACGCATTCTACTTCTACGGGATGTCGTGGAGGCGGTTTGAAGCGTATTTGGCCATACAATGACTTGCGATGGCCAGCCGATGAACAAGTCAGCGCTTTACCCTTCCCAGACAAGCCTGGTACCAATTCACCGACCCCGGAGGGATGGAAGGCTTGGTTGGCCTGGGCGGGAAATCCGAACCAGGAACCTGGTATCGGGAGCACGCGACAGTCGCGCCTCCTCCGACTGCGCTACTCGCGCCCAAGGTGCAATTATGTGGAAAAAATAGGGAAAAATGAGATTGAAAAAATGACGATAAAAAAGTTTTAATATAGAAGCTATAAGAATAAAAAAATTATGGAATATTCGTTTTTTTCCACTGGTTCTAGACGAGCCTTTGTTTTGCTTGCTTTCTAAGGTTCAACAAGAGCACATTTCTCTGTTTATGTTCTAGGCAACCCCCTTCGTCTCCAGAAGTGGATAGTGAATCGGTTGGCGAAAGATTCACCAACATCCACCTCCATCTGACGGTGACTGCAGGAGCTCCTCAGCTTCCACCACAAAGCCTCCGAAGAAAGCGAAATCGCCGAAACGGAAGTCGAATGAGACTAGAAGACTAAATTCAGAGAGGAGCAATGCGAGCCGTTCAGACGACGGCGACGACGACGACGAATGAGCGGAGTGACAAGTGGAACCTGTCAGGGCCTTCAACTCGGAACAGGAGTGAGGTGTCACGTCGAATTTGCGACAGGTCGGTCCCCGAAAAAGCATCGTGGAAACTATGTCCGCAATGTAAAACATGCGGAATGTAGTCGTCGAGATGCTTAGAGAACAGCCGGCAAAGGTCTTGCCTAGACTGCCTTAACAAGACTAATTCTAGGTTCGTTCTCTAGGGAGCTCGTGGAGTTACCCACGGTGGAGTGGAAGAATCCGAAGTTGAAGTGCTCTTTTACCGAACTGAAACAGCTAAAGAACGACCTCATAGGGTTCCAGGATTAATTCCAAGATAACAGCACCAATTCCAAAATTCACGACAAAGTCGACGGAGAAAAACCAAAGCAAAACGCACGCCGCCGGCCGTGGTGAAATCGTCGACAGCCACACGCACTCTCTGGGCGTCGCTTAATAGACCCCGCAACAGCTCGTAAAAAAGCGTTTAAGTCGTCAAACCGAGGCAAAGTTTCGAGCAGATAGTAGACCGAGGAAAGGTCGGTGCAGAACGTCTTCGCGGAACAAGGTTGACGTTTCTTTTTTTAGCTTCTTCCTGGATGGCAAGCACATCACCCAAAATGCACCTTCCATAATAAAAATTCATCAAAAAAATTACGAAAATGTCATTTTTTGTCAGGCAGTGAAAAAATCGCCGTCTTTTCAAACGTCTTTTTTTCGGTAACGGCACATGTTACAGTCTAACCAAATGGGCAACCCAGTGCAGTACTAACATAAAGGATAAAGGATGGCGTTATTCAATCCCCTTTGGGTTGCGCCACGCATTCTACTTCTACGGGATGTCGTGGAGGCGAGTTGAATGCGTATGTGGCCATACAATGACTTGCGGTGGACAGCCGATGAACAAGTCAGCGCTTTATCCTTCGCAGACAAGTCTGGTACCAATTCACCGACCCCGGAGGGATGGAAGGCTTGGTTGGCCTGGGCGGGAAATCCGAACCAGAAACCTGGTATCGGGTGCACACGACAGTCGGCGCCTCCTCCGACTGCGCTACACGCGCCCCAGTACTAACATAAGGGAGAGAAAAAGGGAGAGAAAAAAGCTAGAACAAGGGCAAGAACGATTGGAAAATTGCTTTGCAGCGGCTACAGGTACCGTACTCCTAAAAATATCCTAGGGGATGATCGAAGAGAGAGTGGTCCACATTTTAGACTCTTCAGAAACTAGACGTACGCAAGAATCTTTCCAGTTGATAAAATGAAAAAAATTACATTCAAAATTTTACATTTTATCTGCTGGAAAGATTCTTGCAAATTTTTTTATTTTCATTTTTATTTATTTTATTTATTCTTCTTTTCTCTTTATTTTTAGTTTTATTATTTTTCAATTTTTTTATTTTTTAAATTTAACTTCAATTTAAATGTGATAAAATGAAATTTCTCTTCAGGACTCTATGTATCTTGTAGAGATCATAAATTAAGTGATTTTCGTCTTCAGTTCTAAATATTTTAACCATTCATTATCAATTTTGTTCAAAAATCTTTAGGGATTTTACTACTGTACATGGTTCCTTAAAGCAAATTTGCAGGTTTGTAGATTTATGACTTTTACATGTACATTTTCTATTTCTTCTTAAAATTATTTTTGACAGATCAAGAATCTCTAATAGCTAGGTAACCATATTAAGCTAGAGTGCTAGAGTGTTGTTGGTTCAGAATATGTTTTTCGGTACACACATACACCAGTTGTTCGACACCGTTTACCTCAAACTTGGGTAATTAAACCAAAACTTCAATATACAAATACAGTACATATTAGAGCGTCCTAAAAACACCTTACAAAAGAAGGAGGAATAGAAAAAAATAAAACATGAAAAGAGCGCCATATGACTCTTTTATAGGGAGTTTTTTGTTTACATAGCTGCACAATCTGATAAATCTCTAAGTGAAATTCCTCACAGTATCCCACGAAATCGTCCTATGATCGCGAGAAAGTCGCGATACATATACTGGGTTGGCCGGAAAGCTCAGACGGTTTTGACTGGTCCATTTCGAACGTTCATAACTCTGCCATACTCATCCTATCCAGCCGACATGCACACCATTCGAATCAGCGCACTTTTTCCAACGCGGTGTTAGTTGAGCGGCTTCGTAAGCAAGAAAAACTGGGTGGCCGAGATGCAACGAATTCTAGAAAGGCTGTTTTTGCGTGGTCCTGATTTTCGAAGGTTCAAAAAGCCGCCAGAACTTTCCAGCCAGCTTAATAGAAGAGAAAGAGCGAGTGAACAGCATGTCGAGAGTGGCTAGGTCTTCCAGAGTATAGGTGGTCGCGCGTCAAACGACCTTCTATCCATTTTCTTCAAGGAATCATCGTATGAATGCACGAGGCATCATCGACCAGTTCAGTCGTCGTCGCAGTAAGGATGAGAATGTCAGTGTAAAGTGACAGTCAGTAGGGGTGTTGTCTAACCAGGTAAGGCGGTGAGGTGGAATGTGGTACGTTCCACGGACCTGAAAAGCGTCCAGAACACTAGAGACCGTCTTCGCCTTCTCTATGTCCGATGAGGTGGAATGCATGGCGCATCCTAGAGTTGCCCACACAGCAACATTTTATTTCCGACTTTAGTGATGTCTGTCGAGTGTTTATCAATGAGAAATAAAAATGTAGAAAAAGCCCCGAATTTCACTGAAGAATAGGTTTTTGGAATAAAAATTCGAATTTCTCCATGTAAGAGCTAGTTCCTTCCGGCTTCTTCTGGAGAAACCTAATCCTCCTTCCATCCAAGTGGTTTCCTCATCGTTGGATGGCGTGTCATCTATCTTGATCTTGGAAATCGAAGCGTCGGCACCGACCTGGGTGGTCGATAGAAACGGCCGGAGCGAAATCGAGGGACCGGCAAAGAAATCAGCGAAGACAGAGACAGATCTGCCGAAGTACCGAAAATCTCCACGTGTTTGGAAGTAGTCGACTTCATAAAGGATAAAGGACGGCGTTACTCAATCCCTTTTAAGATGCGCCATGCATTCTACTTCTACGGGATGTCGTGGAGGCGGTTTGAAGGCGTATTTGGCCACACAATGACTTGCGGTGGCCAGCCGGCGAACAAGTCAGCGCTCTATCCTTCCCATACAGGTCTGGTACCAATTCGCCGACCTCGGAGGGATGAAAGGCTTGGTTGGGCTGGGCGGGAAATCCGAACCAGGAACCTGGTATCGGGTGCACGCGACAGCCGGCGTCTCCTCCGACTGCGCTACAAGCGCCCTGGTTGACTTGATACTCGAGTAAAACGTCTTCATCGGAAACAAAAGAAACTACGCAAATTCGACATGCATGACGACCGTTTTCCAGACTAAGGATACTGACAAAGAACCTTGTTACCGAATCCCACCTTGGTGGTATGCGCCACGCATTCTACTCCTACGAGACAATTTGAATTCGTATCGGGTCTATACATGCATAAGTGGTCAGCCGATGGAGAAGTCGGTGCCTCATCCTAAACGGACAAGTTTGATACCGATTCGTAGACTACAAACGGATGGAGGTTTTGGATGGCCTGGGCAGGAATCCAAAAAATTTGTTCGAAGTGCACATGCCAGCCTGTAGATCAGCGACAAATCCTTAGGAATTGAATGAGGGTTAGTTCTTTTTTTGGTTTTTTTTTTGTTTTGAAGAGAATAAATGGGTAGAAAAACTGATGGAGCGCTTGACTCTGTGTGTGTGTGTGTGTGTGTGTGTGTGTGTGTGTGTGTGTGTGTGTGTGTGTGTGTGTGTGTGTGTGTGTGTGTGTGTGTGTGTGTGTGTGTGTGTGTGTGTGTAACGACCACCTGAAAGTGGACAACAGTATCGATGAGGCGGAAAGAGAGAATAGAAAAAGCTGACCAAACTCCACATTTCACGAGTCCACGGCGCGGCGTTAGCTAAAGGGAAAAATGCATCACTAATCGTTAGTGGGGGCTGCATGAGGAAAGCGAAATATCACGACCAATCAGAACGACGACCGAACATGCACCAGCCAATCAGAGATCGGACAGTACATGTTCACACTTGCCTAGTGCAGTTATCAGTGTACTGATAAACTGCACTAGGCAAGGAACGATAGAGTCGATCGATAATTCTCGGCTAATCGATAGCGCTTCCTTGTTGGGAAGCCGGCCATTACATTTGCGTGATTCTTTCTCCAAACAATTGACTCTAGACCAAAATCGATGAAGTCGATCGATAATGCTCGGCTGATCGATTTTGCTTATTTCTTTCGAAACCTATCTACCGGCAGTCTCACTCACGTGATTCCCTTCCCAAGCGGTCGACTTTAGACAAGGATCGATAAAGTCGATCGATAATGGAAGGCTGATCGATAATGTTCTTTATTGCGGAGCCGGCCATCAATTTTCATAGATTCAAGATTCTGTGAATCTTCTTTAGCCTAACAATACGAAGGGCATTTTTCCTTGCCATTAGACAGAGACAGACGCCATGAGATAATCCTCTTATACGTCCACTTGAGCTACGAATTGCAAAAAATTATGCTGCCTTCACTGGTCATGCTATTCAGATAAGAACGGTTCTTCCCCAAAGAATAGAACGGAGCTTTCCTAATAATCCGTTGGACCAAAAAGCCTTCTGCTTCCTTCAGAGATCGGCGAATTACATGAGGTTTATACTTCAATCGTCGAGCGACGAGGCGTTGCGGGGAACAGCGGTAAAAGCGCCATTACTGATCTATTTTTAGTATCGATCGATATATCGACAATATCGGTGGGCGAAGGCAGTGAGCTATTCAACGGTCAGCTACGTTAAATCCCTCACGTGACCCGCTTCCCGTCTGTTTGTGTCTCTGTACGTCCGTCCGCCACAATAGCCAGCAAAACCGACTCACATTCGGGTCGGCATCGTTGATCACTGTTTAGTGACGACCCTTTAAGTTGGGGAGCACGCAAGTGTAATGGTCAGACTAGGTCGATATGTCGATATCGATCGTTATCGATTGGTTTTGTCGATACTAGTCAGAGTCTCACTCGTAGGACCTCCTCTCCAGAGTCGACCGTCTGGAGAGGGGGTCCTACGAGTGAGACGGTCGACCGACAGGTTTCGTAAATGAGCAACATCGCATCGCACGGCTATGATGAGCCGACCAATATCGATCGATTTCATCGATTTTCTTCAGAGTCCGCTATTTGGAGAGGGATTTATTTTAGGAGACAGCGATTTTAACAACCCGCTTTTGTGCCACATTTTTGAGAAACAAAAAGAAGACTGCATGAAAGACTAGGCATTGGTGGAGGAAAGTAGTGAGAAAAAAATACCAGAACAGCTGAGGAACAAACATTTTACTACTACAACAACACGTCTAGTGAACCAGAAGCGTCTCTTCAAAGGTGATCGCCGCAGCGCCTCATGTTGACATTTATCCACCGATCTTATTTGTTCATCACTCGAAACTGCTTGAAAGAAGTGCGTTTAAACAGAGAAATCAGTGTCCGACCGAGGAAAAAATCCCAGCGAAAACACTGCGGTATCCGATGGCCCTTGGCTGGCTATCCAGAGACCCGAGGGGCTCCAGCCCTCACGGCTGAGGGCCTAGTGACCTTGTCCAGTGGAGATGACGATCGCAGCAGCAGCTGCAGAGCAACAACACGGAACAGACGCCGTGCGTGAGCGGTCGGCGCTTTGATGGCAGCGAAAGGGCAATTCGTCCATCGTCCCGTCAGAAATGGAGCCGCTTTTTCGGCTGATAACGGCGTTTCAACGAGCACTTTTTGCAGGGGAACTGCGTCGGCCGCAACATTAGTGCGACTACCACGGGAGTACGGATCGACCTTGGCTGTCATGGCTACAAAAGCACTGAGCTACTTTGGCACGCGAAACGGACTACTGGAAACGCTGCTGGCACTCAGTGAGACGTAATGTGATGTCAAAGACAAAGACAACATCTCTAAGGCAGGATTTATACTCCAGGCGCCGAACGGTGCAGCGTTGGGCAAACTGTCGATATCGATTAGAAGAGCGGACGATCGATATTGACAGCTTTTGCAACGCCGCGCCGCACGGCAACAGTAGTATAAATCCCGCCTAACCTTCGAATAGTCACTGATATTGACAGATTGAATTCAACAAACAATAGAAGAGTGTACTACCATATATACATGAAATATAGCCGTCCTTCTGTCTGTATGTCTGTCTGTCTGTCCGTCCGTCTGTCCGCCTGCCTCTCTGTCCATCCGTCCGCACGGTAGTTAGAGAAACGGTTTTACAACCATATCGGCATGCGGGTACGGTCGCCGCTTACGGTTACCCTACCAGGGTGGGAAGCATGTGAATATGATGGCCGATGGACAGGCTATACAGCAAATGGATACTGTCAATCGGCTAGCCACTATCGATCGATTTTATCGATTTTATTCAAGCTCTACCACCTGGGTGGAAATGGAGCGAGCGAGATTGTAGATGGATAAGATTCGTAATAATTAGATGAACAACATCGACCAGTATCGATCGATTTCATCGACTGCCGTCTACTGCCTAACCGACTGCTTTGAGAGAGTATTGCGCGAAATTAATGGCCGTCTTTGCAACAAAAAACATTATCAACCCGCAGATGATTATCGATCGGTTTTACCGAGTTTCGTCCTACATCGATCGATTTTATCAACCTTTTCTATGGTCGACAACTTCAGGAGCAAATCACGCGAATGAGACAGCCGATAGATAGGGTTTCGAAAGAAGTAAGCAAAATCGATCAGCCGACTACTATCGATCGACTTTATCGATCCTTGTCTACAAGCAGCTTGGGAGGGGAATCACGCAAATGTGATGGCCGGCTTCGCAACAGGAAAGCACCATCGATTAGTCGAGCATTATCGATCGATTTCATCGATCTCCACCTACTGCTTGAAGAGGAAATCGCGCGAAATTAATGGCCGGCTTCGCAATAAGAAACATATTGATCAGCCGACCAGTATCGATCGAATATATCGATCCTTATCTACAGTCGAATGCTTGGGAAGAGAATCACGCGAACGTAGTGGCCGGCTTCGCAACAAGAAAGCATTATCGATCCGCAGATCATTAACGATCGGGTTTATCAACCTTTTCTATGGTCGACAACTTCAGGAGCAAATCACGCGAATGAGACTGCCGATAGATAGGGTTTCGAAAGAAGTAAGCAAAATCGATCAGCCGACTACTATCGATCGACTTTATCGATCCTTATCTTCAAGCAGCTTGGGAAGGGAATCACGCAAATGTGATGGCCGGCTTCACAACAGGAAAGCACCATCGATTAGTCGAGCATTATCGATCGATTTCATCGATCTCCACCTACTGTCTAGCCGACTGCTTGAAGAGGAAATCACGCGAAATTAGTGGCCGAGTTCGCAATAGAAACTATTATCGATCAGCCGACGATTACCGATCGACTTTATCGATCCTTGCCTGCAGATGACCGCTTGGGGGGGGGATCACGCGATTTATGGCCGGCTTCGTAACAAAAAAGAATTACCGATTAGTCGAGTATTATCGATCGATTTTATGGATCTCCATCTGCTGTCTAGCCGACTGCTTGAAGAGGAAATCGCGCGAAATTAATGGCCGGCTTCGCAGTAAAAAAGGCATTATCGATCAGCCGACAATTATCGATCGCTTTTACCGATTTTGTTCGACATTCTGGAGAAGAAGCCATACAAGTGACACAGCCAATGGAGAGGCTTCGTGGTAAATAAACAACATCAGACAGTTAGCCATTATCGATTGATTTCGATTGAGTTTCGCCTAGCGTTGACCTCGACAAAGGTATGTTGGCCAGTGGGTCAGTGACCAGATTTCACAATAGGTCGATAATATCGTTTGCATTCAATCGCTGGGGCAAAGGCCCATTCAGCTGCAGATCAGCCGTTTGGCCGGTGGATTGCCGGTGATTTATCGTAGATAAATTAATAGTGATCAAAATGATCTATCTAAAGGAAAGGACAAATAGCTCTACACTGCAAACAAACGTGTGTTGAAAGTCCAAACGAAAACCCGTAAGTGTCGTTCTCGTTTTTTGTGAGACTCTGGCCGAGACGTCTTTCATATCTTTGAAAGGCGACAAATTGGCACCAGTTTCCTTTCGAAAAACTCGCTGCGGAACTCTGCCATAGTCGGATAGTCAGGCTCGTTTACACTGATTCGTTTAATAAGTATTTATGGCAAAATGCTGCTATGAAGAACAAAACCCGTGAGCAATAAGTTGAAATTTTTTAAAGCCGATTGTGAGGTTGTCCGAAGAACGTTTCGACAAAATGCAAAATCCGTGCGAGATTCAACACTACGTATTTCTGGCAGATGAAGACTTTAGCGAACAGGAGCCTAGTAGCCTAGCCTAGGGAGTTCGTGTTCTTTGTAATTTCAGGTCATCTTTATATGGTACGTTTCATAGAGTCTCTATATCACTGCCGTAAATGAGAAGGGGATTCTCTATCGGCCAATCCTGCTTCGACATTACTTTTCTTGTCGATCCGCAGGCGATCCAGTTTCTCCTCAAATAGAAAAGTCTCCAGTTTCATGTTAAACATGTCCAGACAGATTTGCCGCGTCGCGACCGCGTGTTTGTATGAATCGTGGCCTCGTGAAGGGGCCACGTGACGGAACAGAGGCCTCAAACTTGGGTAATTCAACCATTTTACTTTAGTAAACTAAAGGCCAGGACTTCGTTAAACCATTAATATTTAATCCTTATATACCTCTAACTTAGTCTTCAAAACGTTCATTTTATTTTTAAAGATGTCCGGTCTCAAACCAGAGAGGATGCATTTTGATTTGCCGCGTCGCGACTGCGCGCTTCTGATTCGTATCTTCGTGTAGGGGTCACGTAGGTGTAAAAGGGACCGCAAACTTGGGTAATTCAGCGTAAGTGTCAGTGCCTGAATCAATTAAACGTCACTGCGTATATAAAAATATATATAATTCATAAAACAATAATATCTTAGTAAATAATAATAAATACTACTAATAATAATAATAATAAATAATACATATATAAATACAGTAGCTTAGCTAAAAAGTGTTTGAAGAAAGCACTACCTTTGCCGAACGCCGAACCAAATTGGTCATCAAATTGTTCAATTTTTTAAAGATGTCCGGTTCTCTATAGACCAATCCTGCCTCGACATTACTTCTTTTTGTCGATCCAAAGGCGATCCATTTTGTTTCTCAAACAAAAGAGTGTCCAGTTTCATATAAAACGTGTTCAGACTGATTTGCCGCGTCGCGACCGCGCGCTTCCGATTCGTGTCCTCGTGGAGGGGCCGCATGGGATAGAAGGAGCCGCAAACTTGGGTAATCCAACCATTTGACTTGAGTCAACTAAAGGCCGGTACCTTATTAAACCATTAATATTTAATTTTTGTATACCTCTAATTTAGTCCTCAAAATGTTCATTTTATTTTTAAAGATGTCTCAAACCAGAAAGTTGCAGTTTTATTTGCCGCGTCGCGACCGCACGCTTGTAAGAATCGTAGCCTTGTAGGGGCACGCGGGGTAGAAGGAGCCGCAAACTTGGGTAATTCAACCAGAGTGGCGGTGCCTGAATCAATTTAATAATACTGTATATATAATTTATAAAATAATAAAAAATATGTAAATAATAAATAATACATATATAAAAATAGTAGTTAAGCTAAAAAGTGTTTAAAGAAAGCAGCACTTTTTTGCTGAACGCCAAACCGACTTGGTCGTCAAAGTGTTCAATTTTCAAAGATGTCTGGTTTGAAGTAGAAACTGTATATTCTGCAGCATTTCTACTCTGCTATCTTCCGGCTAACGATCTGAACAGCCCATCTCGTTCGCATATTTCCGCGGACGCGACCACGTATCTAATTTTACTGCTATATTTATGCAGCAAAGCGATCGTTAAGCAATTTAGTAGTCACATGCGAAGCGGTTTTTCAGGAGCTCAACTTGTGCTCCAAATAAAAAAATACCACGGAAAAGGGTTTTCTCCTAACAAACAAAAAGCTTTAAAAAACCTGAATCTAAAAAACATGAAAAATTCAATTGATTAATTCTCCTAACAAACGAAAAGCTTTAAAAAACCTGAATCTAAAAAACATGAAAAATTCAATTGATTAATGAATGACGTGAATAGTAAGGATGAAGAGCGAGCGATAGAATACGTGAAGCGCTTTTTCTAGGCACGGCATTACACAACAAGACCCGCTCCAGTTCTTCGGATGACGTCTATTTTTTTACGGCGATAACGTCAGAACGAAGTGGCAAAGATGACGGAGAACGAGTCGGCCGATGCTGTTCTGCAGCTGCCGGTGCTGGGCGTTTAAAATCAGCTGTGATTTTTACGATCGATATCAAATTTATAGCCGCTGCACAACAACAACAACGTCCAGCTATCTATCTGGCCGCCGGCAGCAAGCAGTCAGTGAACCGGCGACCGCCGGCTGTCTGCAGCAGTTTATTTGAGTTCGGTGTGTTCAAGCGGATTGACTGCGGTTTATCGATCCGTTTTGAGAATGCGCCACGCATTCCACTTCTACGGGATGCCGACGAGGCATTGACTTCGAAAGCATATATAGTCGACCTAGACACTGAGTTGCGGTACACCACAGCCTAGGCCGATTCGGAACCTGGAATCGGACGGATCCTACAGTCGGCGCCTCCGCCGACTGCGCTAGCGCTCGCCAGAGAGTAATAGAAAGATTCAAAGTCTGCAAACTAACAAATCAAACAAGACGCTTTTCACGTCAGATTGGACACATTCAAAACAAGCCTAAAGCATTGGAAATCAAACTGAAAATCATCCATTTATTGTAAAACGAGCTACATCCACATTACACCGGAAACTCTCTGAAAAGGTTGAACAATTTTTTTTATATATGAATTTTTTAACAATACGTTTCTTTTGACTTTTGAAATGATTTAATTCTGTTGACGTAACAAGCGAAGGCACTGTTAGAAATTTTAAAAAAATTTAAAGAAAAAATTGCTGTGTGAAACTTGTTCTAGAAAACAAAAAGATAGCCATTTTTAACAAAAGGCAGAGATCGCGCCATGCACCTGCCCACATAGCTCTTCATAGCTCTTTATCTTGTTATCTAATTTTAATTTAATTAAAATGTAAGTGCATTTGTTTAAAACAACGAACTGGAGATAAACCGATATAATAGATACAACAAAGGATAAGGATAAGGATATAGGGTGGCGTTACTCAATCCCCTTCGGGGTGCGCCACGCATTCCACTTCTACTGGATATCGTGGAGGCGATTTGAATGCTGCAATGACTTGCTGTGGCCAGCCGATGAACAAGACAGCGTTCTAGCCTTCCCAGACAAGTCTGCTACCAATTCACCGACCCCGGAGGAATGGAAAGCTTGGTTGGCCTGGGCGGGAAATCCGAACCAGGAACCTGTGGTATCGGCTGCACGTGACAGCCGGCGCGTCCTCCGACTGCGCTACACGCGCCCCGTAGATATAACAAACATAAATATAAAAAAATTAATATACATATTAATAATAAATATAACTAGGTGCAATAATTCACACAACTAACTAAATGAATAAACAAATATGTTTTTCTTACAATTCCTTCTGTTTACTGTTCGTACTAGACAGACGCGGATACTCACCACTATACTACCGAGGACGCGTGTAGCGCAGTCGGAGAAGGCGCCGGCTGTCGCCTGCACCCGATACCAGGTTCCTGGTTCGAATTTCCCGCTCAGGCTAACCAAGCCTTCCATCCCTCCGGGGTCGGCGAATTGGTACCAGACAGGTCTGGGAAGGATGAAGCGCTGACTTGTTCATCGGCTGGCCAAGTCATTGTATTGCCAAATACGCATTCAACTCGCCGCCACGACATCCCGTAGAAGTAGAATGCGTGGCGCATCCCAAAGAGGATTGAATAACGCCATCCTTTGTCCTTACTGTTCGCAAATGTGTAACTCTAACAAATCAGAATTTTTGTTATCAAACAAACAAAAATAGCGACGAGCTAGTGCAGTGCATGGCGCGATCTCTTCTTGTAACGTACAAAACGGCTTTGCGCTTTAACGCAAACTTTATTTCACTATTTCCCATAAAAAATTAAGGTAAAAAACTAAATTTATCCTAAAAATTTGCAATAGTGCGCTCACTTATTCGGGTAGATGAAATTACAAATTTCAATAAAAGCCATACTAAACGTTCCTTAAGCAAAAAAAAAATATTCCAACAGCGTCAAAGCGATTTTTTTATATGAACAAAGTCGTTTTGAATAGAGAGATGTTAAGTTTGACTTCATTCATTTCAAATGCTAGGTTTTTAAGAAGAAAGTCCAATTTGGCGTGAAAATGGCACTGTTGCAGGAGTAATGTCTAGGTAATATCTAACCTCCTTTATTTTTTTTCAAAAAGTGGTTAAAAAACCTTTAAAAACGTATTGGCAAGCTCTCCACCAAGGAACTGAAACGCAAACGTTGCACACGAACTGAAAACGGAATCGCAGGCGAGGTGTTAAAACGCCGAATAGGATTACAGTGCGGCTTTATGCCGTATACGAGAGCGGATTACGAAGAGCGTACCGGAGTTCGGGCATTAATTACGTCCGAAAAAAATGCTTCCTGGCAAATGGAAATGAATTTGCTGCTCCACACTGAAGTTTAACTGGCGTCCATTGGGCTGCAACAAAAAAGAAAAGGAGACCTAACTGGGCCATCTCTCGCTAATGGCTTCCGTTTTGCTAGCTGACGTTATTCCGTAAGAATAGCATTACATTCAGTAAAGCAGCTTGTCGAAGGCTTATTTCTTATTGAGACGACAGAGCTGTGGAGAACTGCCATGTTCAGTATTCACCAAGTAAGCGTGCTCTGTCGTCCAAGCAGAGAGCTTCCGTATCGCAGTAGGCAGCGCGTCAGTCTCATAATCTGAAGGTCGTGAGTTCGAGCCTCACCGGGAGCAACGTTTTTGCGTGGCCGATCTACCATCAGAATGGCCTGCTGGTCCCGAGTGGTGAGGGCAGTACTGCCATGTTCAGTGTTCACCACGTGAACGTGCTCTGGCGTAGACGCATTGGGCTTCCGTGGCGCAGTAGGCAGCGCGTCAGTCTCATAATCTGAAGGTCGTGAGTTCGAGCCTCACCGGGAGCAACGTTTTTGCGTGGCCGATCTACCATCAGAATGGCCTGCTGGTCCCGAGTGGTGAGGGCAGTACTGCCATGTTCAGTGTTCACCACGTGAACGTGCTCTGGCGTAGACACAGTGGGCTTCCGTAGCGCAGTAGGCAGCGCGTCAGTCTCATAATCTGAAGGTCGTGAGTTCGAGCCTCACCGGGAGCAACGTTTTTGCGTGGCCGATCTACCATCAGAATGGCCTGCTGGTCCCGAGTGGTGAGGGCAGTACTGCCATGTTCAGTGTTCACCACGTGAACGTGCTCTGGCGTAGACACAGTGGGCTTCCGTAGCGCAGTAGGCAGCGCGTCAGTCTCATAATCTGAAGGTCGTGAGTTCGAGCCTCACCGGGAGCAACGTTTTTGCGTGGCCGATCTACCATCAGAATGGCCTGCTGGTCCCGAGTGGTGAGGGCAGTACTGCCATGTTCAGTGTTCACCACGTGAACGTGCTCTGGCGTAGACACAGTGGGCTTCCGTAGCGCAGTAGGCAGCGCGTCAGTCTCATAATCTGAAGGTCGTGAGTTCGAGCCTCACCGGGAGCAACGTTTTTGCGTGGCCGATCTACCATCAGAATGGCCTGCTGGTCCCGAGTGGTGAGGGCAGTACTGCCATGTTCAGTGTTCACCACGTGAACGTGCTCTGGCGTAGACGCATTGGGCTTCCGTAGCGCAGTAGGCAGCGCGTCAGTCTCATAATCTGAAGGTCGTGAGTTCGAGCCTCACCGGGAGCAACGTTTTTGCGTGGCCGATCTACCATCAGAATGGCCTGCTGGTCCCGAGTGGTGAGGGCAGTACTGCCATGTTCAGTGTTCACCACGTGAACGTGCTCTGGCGTAGACACAGTGGGCTTCCGTAGCGCAGTAGGCAGCGCGTCAGTCTCATAATCTGAAGGTCGTGAGTTCGAGCCTCACCGGGAGCAAGCTTTTTGTGTGGCCGCTCCGTCCATCAGAATGACCTACCGGCCCCGTGGTGAGGGCAGTACAGCCATGTGAAGGATTCACCACTTAGACGCGATGTGGTGTGCAGTCGCTTCTACGGCTTTGAGGGTAATCTGGGGTCGTATGCTCGTGTTCCCCCGTTGGGGAAAAATCAATCAATATCATATCACGCCCCAATCTCCCATTGGGGAAGACTCGGGGAAACGGCCCCTGAAGCTTATTGGTTTAAGTCCCTTCTAGGGCACTAGTTAAACGTTCCGACTCCACCGACAAGGCTTCGGTCGAAAAAAATTTTTCGCTGAAACTTTGTCTAGGGGGATCTGGAGTGCTGATCACGAATCTGACATCGGTTTTTGAAATTGCGGCCGATTACGGTAGGTTATTGTAGCTAAAGCCTGCCTAAGGCTGCCGAGGTCATAATCATCGATTCTGCCCAAACTTCGGCTGGGGGGGGGGTTATTTGGGGTGCTGATCACGAATCTGAAGTCCTTTTTCAAAATTGCGGCCGATTACGGTAGGTTACGGTAGCTAAAGCCTGCCTAAGGCTGCCGAGGTCATAATCATTGATTTTGCCCAAACTTCGGCTGGGGGGGGGGGTTATTTGGGGTGCTGATCACGAATCTGACATCGGTTTTTGAAATTGCGGCCGATTACGGTAGTTACGGTAGGCTACGGTAGCTAAAGCCTGCCTAAGGCTGCCGAGGTCATAATCATCGATTTTGCCCAAACTTCGCTTAGGGGGAATATGTGGGTGCTGATCACGAATCTGAGACATTCGTTTTTCGTTTTACGCCGTAGTTTGGACGAAATCGGTGATCATTACCTTAGTCACCCGTACCTTCCGTAACCTACCGTACTCCACGTAAAACGAAAAACGGATGCCAGATTCGTGATCAGCCCTTTGGGGTGCTTTTTCGACCGAAGTCGTGTCGGTGGAGTCGGAACTTTTAACTAGTGCCCCTCTAGTACTATTTTACCACGGTGAAGCAAATCTTCGGCCAGCTGGGGCAGTACGCTCGCCTACGTCATGCCTCCCCGACGGGGAATTGGTGGCTGATTGGATTGGTGGCCCCTAACGGGGGAACACGGACATACGGCTCATGGGGCATCTACCGTATGCCGTTGATCTTCGTCGTTCAATCTAACGGTGACCTACACAGGGGGCAGGGTCGATACGGCGTCTGGTGCGCACTTGGTCGATTGATCTGTCCTCCACTGCCTTCTATGCTCATGGTCTACCTTGCTTCTTCCTTCTTGACGTCTTCTTTCTACCGTACTTCTGGTTGGTATACCCAGATGCTTTGCTGAGTGGTTTACCAGGCGTTGGAGATGAGAATACGGGTTTGAGTATGTAGATCAACTTGCTTCACGTCCTTTACAAAACCTTGAAATTCTGTTGTTCGCTTACT
Organism: Heligmosomoides polygyrus bakeri; assembly: GCA_947359475.1. Taxonomy (NCBI): domain Eukaryota; kingdom Metazoa; phylum Nematoda; class Chromadorea; order Rhabditida; family Heligmosomidae; genus Heligmosomoides; species Heligmosomoides polygyrus. Next base: position 2,356,979 of record OX375867.1, read on the forward strand.
TTTTTACATAGATCATTTTCACGTCAAATTCGCTCTTCTAAATGACCTTGATGCTTCTGAAGTCAAGATGAACGTCTCCCATATCGGAACGAGAGCCTCAAAGGTAAGCCATGACTCTCCATGATGGTTAGGATTAATTAATTCTTCGTTTAACTAAATTTGATGTAGTTTTCTTTGTAGTTTTTCATTTCAGTTGTCAAAAACCCAAGTAATGTTATAAAGTTTTTATTTTTGAAAAAAAAAAACTAAATTTGGTATCAAAGAGCAAAAAGGCAGCAACACGGGTTCGGCGGGATTTGATCTATGTCCGCTAAAATCAGATCGGAATAGATTTTTTTGCGTCGGGGCGCAACTTTGGCATTCGAGCACGGTTGTGTCAATATGACCGCTCTATTTAAGCGCTTTCGTCGCTCAGGAGGAGTCCGCAGCTGGGCGGAAGGGACTCCAGTATGCGAGGAAAAACTCCGCAACGCAGGAGAACCAAACTCCCGACCTCATCCGAATGAAACAAGCCACCGCCCACTGCTCCACGATCCACTTGCCAGTGGCGCCATCGCGGGCGTACAAGAGACGTGGACGCAAGCCACGACGCATCAGGGCCTCTTCATACTCCGCGAGCAGCGACAAGAGCACGGCGCGCCGAACTATGAACAAGCGACAGCAGCGACTAGAGGGACTAGAGCGACAAGAGCGGCTGGAGCGACAACGCCGGCGCTCGAGTACAAACACTTTTCGGCGGTGCGCGCTCTGTTTTAATCGATTCGCATGTTTTGCACATGCGACGGGAGCGACGAGAGCGCAGCGCGCGTGACGCGCGTGGCGTGCGCGGCGTGCGCAGCGACAAGAGCGACGTGGAGCGACAGCGCCGGCGTTCGAGTATGAACATTTTTCGGCGGCGCGCGCTCGGTTTTAATCGATATGCATATTTTGCACATGCGACAAGTCGCTCTTGTCGCGAAGTATGAACAGGCCCTCAGCAGCAGGCGCACGCTACAGTATCCCGCAAACCTGCGCATCAACCCGCGCGCGTCAATTTGATGCGTCTATTCCGATCCGGTTCTAGTGGTCTTAGCAATTCCCGTTCGGCGGTAGGGGGTGGACTGGTAGAGGAAACCTGCTTTATATTTCCAATTTTTTTTTTTTGTTCCCTAAAGACTACGCAGTTCAATTTCAATTTTTTTTCAATTGGCGTAGTCTTCTTCAGCAGATAGGTTAGCATTTTTGGATTATTTATATGTTTATAACACCAACGAGGCGCTTTTTTCCATTTTTTCGCTGAAATTCTCACCCCCCCCCCCTCCAACCCGTATTGCGCTGAGCATAATAATTTTATAAAATTTTTGATTTTTGAGAGAAAACACTAAACTAAATTTTGTTCCAAAGCGCAACAAGGCAACAATTACCTGTGGATTAAAAGACAAGACCGCGCCATGTACTCGGAAAGTTCGTCGCGATGTTTATTTGATTGATAGGGTAAAGGCTGCCTACAAGAAGCATCCAAATGAAGCTATGAGTGTTCTTTACAATTGTTTTTGATGCTTCGTTTATGAAACTCCATGGAAACTGACATTTTTCTACCAATCGAATAAAAATCGCCAAGTCTTAGACGAGGGCATGGCGCAATCTCCTCTCTTGGCACTAACAAGTAGCCGCCACCTTCCTGCTTTTTAAAACAAGCTTTTAGCCATTATTTTTTTGTAGTGGGAATTTTGTAAAATTCTAAAGCTTCGAAGAAAGTCGTACCAAAATTTTCTTTATTTTTTTAAAACAATTTATTCTAACCTTTTGAACAGTCTAGCTTAATGTGGAAGGAATTCGTTTTAATCTGGAAGATGTTCAGTTTGATTTCAATAACGTTAGGGCCCGTTTACACTTCCGACGCCGAGCTACGCGACGTCATGTAAAGTGGCCAAATTGATCGATCGCGTTGCTCAATCAATATGACCACCACACGTAGCGTCGCGTCGCTCGGCGTCGAAGTATAAACGGCGCCTTAGATTTGTTTAGAAGAGTGTCCAATTTGACCTGAAAATCGTATATACGGTATTTATGTCTCGTCTCACTGGAGATCATTCTGCTCTTCGAATTTATTAATGGCACCTGCATCAACACTCCTAATCGACAGTTTCATTTGAAATCTAAGCAGAAAATCTTTAGAACTCTATTTGTTAAACGACAACGTGATCAGAACACAATATGAACGCTATTTCATCAAGGAGCTCCACTGACGAATCTCTCGTACTTCTCGTTCAAATCCTCGGGAGGTTCGGAATTCGTGCACGTTACTATCTAGAAAATCTTATATTAAAGCTACCTCCTCAAAACATTACATTTCCAGAATATTTTCGGTACCTAATTGAAAGCCTGCGGGGTCGAGAGGGACACCAGCGTGGCGCGGCGCGGTTTTAACAGACGCTCCGTTTGCCGGAGTGACGTTGGGCGAAGATCGTTTCAGCTGCTAACGTGGGTGAAAGGACAAATGGAGCCACAAAAATAACAGCCTACGCAGATTTAATAGGAATGCAGTACTAGACATCCATTTTCACAAAGGCAGATCATTTTCACACAACGTCATGCCGAGCGACGCGCGTTCGTTAACTCCGAACCGCGCCGCGGCAGCGCTCTGCCCCGCCTCCGCAAGCTTCCTCCTGGGTGCTCTACTTTTTTCTGCACTGTACCAAAAACGACGTACCATATTCGTCCTATCCCTCGCCGGTGCAGTTGAATAGCAGATGTGAAAGTGCTTTGTGAAAGCGCCCATAACCTGAATCAGAACTTCCTTGGCACAGGCACAGTCCTGATCTTAAGAAATTGGAGTCTAGTCTTCTGAGTCGTCAGAAAGCTACCTTTTCTGCAGCTTTCTCCGGTCCCAATAGAATCGATATGACGTTCAAGTTAACCACGCCTAAAATGGAAGACTTTTCATTCTTCTGCTACTCGAACATGAGCTTTGAAAAATGGAACTTAAGGATTGACATGTCTCGAAGCTCGGCATGAGACTGAGGCTTGTCTGTTTGTTTTTTAGTTCCTTGTCGTGAATATGGGCAGCAATAGGGGATGGGTACACAACAGCCAATCAAGCCACGTCGTATGGACGACTATTCAGAGAAGGAGTGCACTGCCCGGTACCTTGATTGCTTATAATTGACAGGGGCGTTCCCACCCCAACTGCTGTCCACAATCGCGACATGAACTGTTTTTTCATAAATCTCGTCATCCTTGTGCGTCTTCCATATTCTACTGACAGGAACCTCAATGTCTGATCCACAATGACCACATGATACTCTCTTCACTTGCTGTCTAGACTGCTCAGCGTCGGTGATCATATTCACTACCTCAGATGACCACCTCGGGTAAAAAATCGATAACATCAATCAATATTGGCTGACCAGTCGATAGTGTTTATTTCTGGCAAATTTCCCGTAATTTTGCGACAAATCAACGCTATCTATCGATGCTTGTTCATCGATCGATGCTGTCTATTTGCATGGAGCCAGTGCCTCTACCGGTCATTATAATCGCAAATTTCTATCGATCAATATTGACAGATCGATACTGCCTATTTGCCGCGAAGCCTGTGACTATATCTGCCGTTGTATTCGCGTCATTTTGCGAAAATTCAATGCTATTAATCGATGGTCTTTCACCGATCGATACTGATCATTTTTCATGCAACCTGCACCTCTATCAGCCGTTATATCCCAGCAACTTTGAAAGAGATCACTGCTATCAATCGATATTGCTTGAACGATCGATACTGCCTGTTCGTCTTCCAGCTTGTACCTCTGTCGGCCATTATATTCGCGCCACTTTGCGAAAAACAGTCAATGTTTTTTTAGTCGAGACTGTCGATTTGTTCGGAGCCACCGGACGGGACGCACCATAAGTCATTGTATAGATCAATAGGAACATCATTGATCAATCGATATTTGCTCCCGAGGAATATTAGTCGACGTAGGTTGACCGATCGATACTGCCTATTTGCCACGAAGTTTGTGACCTTATCGGTCATTAAATTCTCACGATTTTCGAAAAATCAACTCAGCTAATCGATTTTTCTGATCGATGCTGTTCATTTGTCATGAAGCGAGTGAGTCGAGGGACCATCATATTTGGGTATGTTTGGGAAAATCAATGATCGATCGATATTTGCTACCGACGAATGTCAATCGATGTTGGTTGACCGATCGATACCGCTTATTTACCACGAAGACTGTGACCTTATCGGTCATTATATTCTCCCCATTTTTCGAATGATCAACCCTATCAATCGATTTTCTGATCATCATCGTTGAGTGCCTTTGGGAAGATCAATGATCAATCGATATTTTTTATTGGCGAATACTGTCGATTTGCTGCAACCCAATCAATTTCATTTGAGGCTTGATAAAATCGATTCGCTTTTCTCTATTCTATTTTTCGCTCCTTTTCCACACATCTTCCTGGGTTGTCCGCTCAGGACACCGCTTTTTCCCAATCGCGTTACCGTTCGCTTGGGTGGGATTTATAGTTCAGCTGCCGCACGGCGCGACGCTGAAAGCTACGAATATCGATTAGGTCGCGTAGACGATCGATATAGGTCGTTTTCGTGTCGCCGCGGCGCGCGACAGCTGAAGAGTGAATACCGCCTCATAGAAAATGGAGTTAGAAGTATGAAATAAGATTCCCAGTCCTTTTCATGTTTTAAATTCTAGCATTAAATCTGTTGCAATTCATTTTTTGCGGGTAACTCTGCTGAAATAAATAAATAAAGGCATTAAAAAAACGGAGGAAAAATAAATATAACGAAAAAAAATTGAACAAAAGAAATTTTTCAAAGACAGACGTACCCCTTTCATCTAGTACTTTAGCAACGTTTGCTATCGTTTCATATGAGAGGAACTGTTCCACGGGACAATTGATTTCAACGGTGAAATTCATTACGCACGCGTCAATATGTATCGCATTGTATTTGAATCCTAAACGTGTTGCGTGAAGAGATTCTGGTGACCTTCAAAGTCTGAAGCTTCAAGTCAAAAGTTTTACGAACTGGGCAAAGTACCTTGCGCGACGGCACTCTTAAGAAACTCCACACCGTCCATCGTTAGCACCCGTTGCCGTGCATCCATCGTCAGGTTGAACCATCTCAGGGCGATACGAACCATTTCCGGCTCCAGCTCAACGACTGTGATGTTCATCTAGAGCACGGAGCAGTTTCGGAGCTAAAACGCGAAGGGAGAGCATTCGCTTTATCAGCTCACTTGGCTGTCAGCTCACTTGAAATGCGCCAGTGCGCTGTGCACTGGCGCATTTCAAGTGAGCTGACCCTTAAAGATAGCACAATTTTTTATGGAATAATTATTGAATCAATTCAATTTTATTCAGGAAAATTTGATATTACTTTCTTTGAATTTTGTTAGTTTAGCTGTCGAAATGAGTATAGAAATCTCGCAAGATTCTTTTTTTTTAGAATCATTACTAATTTCAAAGCGCAACAAGGTAGCGCATTTAGTGCATTTAAAGGAAGAGATCGTGCCAGGCACGCAAAAAGCTCAACGCTATTTTTATTTGATTGATAGTGTAAAAGCAGCTTGCAAGAAGCCTCAAAGTGAGGATATGTGTGTGCTTTACAACTGTTTATACTAAGTCGTTAGTGAGTGTAAAACTCTATGCAAACAGAATCTTTGCAAGCAATCGAGTAAAAATAGCAACGTCTTGAACGACGATATGGCGCAATCTCTTCTTTTGGCACTGAAAACATGCCTGCCTTCCCGGTCTTTAAAGCAAATTTTAAACTTTTTTTCAAAAATAAGAATTTTATAAAATTTCAAACGATCAAAGGAAGTAACACTAAAATTTTTCCTCGAACAAAAAAAAAACAATCCTAATTTTTTGGGAAGAATTGGAGCGGCAAAATTGCCACTTTTCTGTTTTTATAAACAAATTTAAACCATTATTTTTCGCAAAAAATAAATTTTATAAAATTTCAAACAATGTGTTGGTTTGAGTTAAAACCAGGTGAGTTAAAACTTCAAAGAAAGACGGTAAGAAATTTTCGTTGGATAAAAATATATTACGACCTCTTTGAAAAGTTTCTAGTTTAATGTGGAAGGGGCTAGTTTTGATTTGGAAATTCTCCAGATTGACTTCAGAATCGTTTGGCTTATTTTGAAATGTAAGGCCCTTGTTATACTCCCGTGGGAGCATCCGCGGAACATCCGCGAACCAAGGGTGCTTCGCGGACGTCAGGCGTGGCGGGGCGCGGCGATTGGCCAGGTGAGGGATCTCGGCGCGATTCCCACCCATCCGCGGAAGCTCCCGCGGGAGTATAACTCAGGCCTAAGTGTTAAAATTTCAGACTCCGGACGGGGCGGCATAATGAAAGCTGCCAACATCGATCGCCTGTACTGCCCAATCGATATTGATAGCTCTCATAATGCCGCGCCGTACAGCGACGAAAGTATAAATTGCGCCAATTCCGTGATCCGGAGTTGTGTGTGTGGTCGAAAACTAGAGCGAAAATCATTGGTTTACGAATTTAGTATTATATTATTATTTCAATTTTATTATTACTAAATTATTTCTAAAATTGCTATTCTATTTCTATTTTTTAATTTTTTAAATTAAAAAATTACATTTTTTGATTAATAGGAAGCAGGGATTTGCGGAATTTCTGTTTTCTGATTCTCTGGCCATTTTGGGCAAATTTTTTCTGTTCTGTTTCCTGGGAAATTGGCCAAAAATTGGCCAGAAAACAGAAAATGGAGCTGCGAACCAAATTATAGCATAAAAATTCCAACAAAAATAAAAAGAAATAATAGAATCCAATAAAAAGAATCGAAAAAGTATTAGAGAATCACGAATTTCATTTCAAAATAGTGTTTCTAGAGTATTTTAAATTGTAGGCATGTGGCGTTTTTTGGATGTGTTCGTGTAGAGATTGTGCCACACACTCATAACTATGCCGCTTTGTTTGTTTGATTGATTGTGCAAGTGCTGCTGACATGGAGTTCCTTCATAGGACATTTCTCGACTTTAATAAATTGTTTTCGTATTCTTTTGGATTCTAACAGTATTTTGCATCTACGATTGCTTACAACTTTATATTAAGGTTATATTATTGAAATCTTAAAACTAGTGTTCTGAGGAGCATTTAATTATCTATTAACTAATCGGTTCTCCTAGTTAGTTAGTTAGTTAGTTAGTTAGTTAGTTAGTGTGGGTAGAATTGTTCTCCAGGTTGAAAGTTGGAAATTGTTGGCCGGTCATCCCCAATTATCGCTTTCTGAGGAGCTTTTCGTAAGGCTATTTTCTAACTCTGATCTTCGCTCATCCTTTTGGCTGTAAAAAATTAGTAAGGGACAGAAAATTTCGATTTCGCCGATGAAGTGATGGGGTAGTGAACCATGAAAATTTTCATGTATCATCTGTATCACCTAAGCAGCATCTCCATTCTTCCCTGTAGCGTGCCAGAGTGCTCCAACAGATCCTCCTCACTCGAGGAACACGAAGAGTGTGGGTTGTTTAGAACTTTCACAAAGAAGTCAGAATTCCGACCTACGCGTTGGTAGGCGTCCCGGTGTTCTCTTGACATCTCGCGGAATCCAGTCGGTGACGGCTGTCGTCCAACGGATGTCTGCAAAGCGCATTACGTGGCCGGCCCACCTAATTTTCGACAACTTGGCCCACGCGACAGCGTCTCTGATCTCCGAACGCCGGCGAAGCACGGAACTCCGGAGGCCTGCTCTCACTTGCGTGAGACGCGTCACTCCGAGCATCGTCCTCTCGATTCCACGCTGCGCGACGCTGATCGCGTGTTCATCCTGCTTTCGTATAGCCCAGGTATCTGAGGCGTATGTTAGGGCAGGAAGAACGGTAGAGTCGAATAGGTGGGCAAGGAGTCGGGCGTTCTTCGTCTTCTTCGCGACTACTTCGACGGTCTTGAAAGCTCCCCAAGCCGCTCGTTTTCTCCTGCTCAGCTCTGACGCTAGGTCGTTGGCCATATTGACTTCGCGACCCAGATACACGCAGCTGGAGCATTCGGAGATGTGCCGTTGAGAGAAAATGGGGTATTAGAAACTCGTCTGTTCCTCATGCACATCGTCTTCGTAAGACTCAGCTGCAGACAGAGAGACAGTTGACGGATTGTTTTGAATTTTTAGTAATCACGTCCACTTGTGGACGGTTCCTTGTTGAAGACGAGGTAGCAACAGAGTTTACTGACGACGAACAAAGACGATAGAACCAGAAGGAGATGACACGCCAATAGTGACGAGGGTCTTGATGAGCTGTGCCGTATATCGCGCGGGCTGCTGTAAAATCGCTCTTGCGGCGAGGCAGCTAGGCAGAAACGTAGCGGCAACAACGGAAACAACGGAACAAAGGTGAACCAACAATATACATGAAAAACAAAATAATATGGATGAAGAGCTACTTCTCTAAGAGGTTAAAAAAGTAATTACAAGAAAATAAACAGTATTGAGATCACACGCGACTTCCTCGAGCCCGATCTTGCCCGGTTCTCGTCGTCCATCGCATTCGTCGCGATAGAATTTGGAATCTGCTAGAAATTTTTATAAACGCTTGTAACTAAAAACCCTGGCCCATAACTACATTTTTAATCATACAGAAACATTTGCTATTAGAAAAATGGATCTTTGAGTGGAATTATCAGATCGTGTGGCAATTTCGACATTTTTTATTTTCTGATTTTTTATGTTTTCTGGCATTTTGGCTTTTCTGTTTTCTGTTTTCTGGTAAATTTTTCAAAATTTTCGCCCATCCCTGGTGGGAAGTCGTAGCCAGGCCCTCTAGCGGATCACGATCTACCTATCAATATCTCTAACTGCCCTAAGAAATCCGAAAAGTCATGATTCCTGGATGACAATGCGGCTTCTTGATTCCACCACTTACCTTTGGATACGTGGTGTACAGGTACGAATTCAGGGCGCCGGCTCCCATACCTATGATGAGCACATTGGCGACGACGTCGCGTTTCATCTGAATAGCTCCACTAGTGAACATTTCCTCTGAAAATGTGATATTTAGCTCTTCGTAACTTGTGGAGTACTGCAGCATTTCACCGTGAAGTCTCACTCGTTGAGACGGCGTTTATTGTGCCCGGTAGTTGATAGTTTTGCTCCAGTGGCCATGTTGAGGTATCAATATTTTTGATGTTGGCCTCTAAAAAAGTTACGGAAAGAAATATGTAGCATTCAAACATTAATAACAATAAGCTCTCGAATAAGCAAATTGCTATTTTGTCTAAAAAAGCCAGAGATAATAGAGTAAAGGTCGGCTTTAGTAAATTTCTCCGAGGGAAACCCGAACCAAGGACCCCGAATAGAAGTACAAGTGACAGTCGGCGCGTTCTTCGACTGCGCTACCATGTGCTCCTACCAAACCATGGGAAACTAGACCCTGAATCGAAATGAGCTGGCCCGATCCAAACAAGAAACATGCTGGAGAGGTTTATAGCGAGAAATTTAAGGGCGGGACAAGGCACTGAGACGGCGCTGCACGAGCGATGTGATCGATCAGTTTAGGCGTCGCGTCGCTCGGCGTCGAAGGTATAAATAGGACCTAACGCACGTCCTGTCGCTCGAAATGACGTGGCGAAAAAGTTAAGTGAATTTGGGAAAGGTTTTTTTTAGTATAAGAGTCTGCTTCTCATTAGCAGCTGATGCGACTTATGTCCAAAGTCATTCCAGGCAACGGGGTGCCCACGAATACCGCGCCGCGCCGGGCCAGCCCCGCCCCCTCTGGCTTTCCCTGTGAACCGCTGGAGATGGTAGGCTGTGTGGCGCCTTGCGGGCGCGATGTGCCAGAAGATTTCCGGGTTCACCCTTTATTTCGTCCACAGGATGGTGGTGGCTGAGGCCACGGCAGCGCGGTAGCTGGTGGAGCCGGCGGTTGACGGTGGTCGGCGGCTGGAGCGGCGAATGCGGTGGTCGGGCCGGCGGCTGAGCGACGGCGGCGGAGGTCTGGCCGGCGGCTGAAGACAGGCGACGGCTGGAGCACGAGGGTGGCGGCTGCAGCTGGAGAACGGCGGCGGCTGCGGCTGGAGGACGGCGGCGGCTGCGGCTGGAGGACGGCGGCGGCTGCGGCTGGAGGACGGCGGCGGCTCCGGCTCGAGGAGAGAAGACTGGCGACTGGCGAACTGGCGAACTGGCGAGCTCCCCCGGTGTGTGATCCGGCCACCTTTTATAGGCGCTTTCCCGCGCCTTTTATCGGCGCATTGGTGACCAGCCACGGTGACCACCCAGGATGACCACCAATACGCCAACGAACGGTTCTGAGTTACCCGATGAGCCACTAGTTTTGTTATAAGTTTAATAACAATCTCAACAGCAAGACGGTAGAAGTGTTACTGTACAATAACAGGCAACAGATATCCTCTACACGCCCCTCCTCGGGCAGCCAGGCTCCTGACGGCTATTTCCGTTTGAACTACTGCCTCTTGAGGTGCGTATGGCGTTGGCGCTCCTTGTTGGCGTCATGTAGGTGCAAGACATTGGGCTTCGCAGTTTTGATCGGCCTTTTGGACGGTCCTGCACTCTGCTAGTACTGATCACCTTGTGGCTCATCGTCGTTGGCTCCCGTGGCCTTATTGTAGCGGAAAATATTGGCAGTGGTAAAGTGCTCATTGCGAAGTTCCGCACTTGGCTTAGAAACACTGCTATCTGCCAGGAATGGACTTTTGCATCACCACGGCGCGGACTAGTCCCAATACATTTTGCTGGGTGTCCAAGTGGAACGCTGTCGTTTACCGTTCCGTACGAGTGGGTCACTTTGGCCCCAATTCCTCTTGCTGGTTCAAGGATTCTGAGGTGCTTTGACTCGTTCGCCATGAGCTCTTCCTCTTTTCGCTGATCGCGAAGACTTAGCGGAGCTGTTTGAGTTCTCGTAGGGGAGATGCCACAAACGCAAGTATGGGAAAGATAGAGCGGATCTTCTTGTGGCAATCCGGCCTCGATTCTGAAACAGATGCTTTCATTGTGTTGTCTAGGTGACTTTTTGGGTCTGCCTCTTTTTCTTCTTTGCTTAGCTGTTCGAATAGGCTCATTGTCCATACCTATAGGCAGCCTTTTTAAGAAATCGAATTGGACCTTTAGCGGCGCGGCATTACCGGCAAAAGGCTTGATCACTGCACTATTTTCCGTGATACTTTGGGCGCTTGGCCTGTATTCGTGGCAAGAAGTTCGACAGTGGGATCGTCTGAGCTACATACCACATCCTGTATTAGTTCCGAGTTTGAGCATAAAACTCCTTCAGTATTTGTTTTTGGCATGTAACTGAGTACAGCCTTTGTTTGTGTCGGTGGTATGGACACACGTCGCACTACGATCGCAGCGTTTGTGTCTGTACTGCTCGTTTCGAGCTTTTTAAACCTCCCTTTTTGTTCTGGCCGTGAGGGCTCCGTGCCACTTTTGAAGTGCGTGCCTTTCAGTTGACCTTGTTTCTCGTTTGATTGTAACACCATGTTTAGCTTACTCAGAGCGTTGGTGCCGAGAATTACGATGTCATCCTTTGACTTTCTGACAAACATGGCAATTTTTTGTGGTTGGGAGGTTTTCGTTTTGACTTCCAGTCGAATCGCTCCCAAAAATTTCATCTTATTACCCGAAGCGTCATATATTGACTTTTGCTTCGACAACGGGATTTCTTCGACATTGCTGTCCAAGTCGAAGCCACGCTCCCTAGCCTCTGACAAGATCTTCAAGGGCATAATACTGATTTGAGATCCTGTGTCCATGAGAGCTACTTTCGTAGTACCCAGTAAGCACACTTGTTCTAGTGTCCGCTTTCCGAACAGATCATTTTTGGATAGGCCGGTTCTAACTCCTCCACAAGTCCACTTGTCAAGAGTTGCTGTGAAAGTGCGAGCTGGAGCTTGCTCATTCTCTTCCACCGCACGTGGTACTTGTCTACTTGAGGACTTCATTGTTGCTACGGCCTGTGTCTGTTTTGCTTTTTGGGTATCACTGTAATTTTCTGGGGCTTTCCAGCAGTCTCTTCGAAAATGCCCTTTCTTTCTACAGTATGAACATTTTGCATCTGTAGACTGATTGCGTTCCGTTCTTTCGTGGTTGTCACCTTCTGGAACCACTGGGTTCCTAGTGGGACTGTGAGCTCTAATGTTTGCACTATTGGGCTGCCTAAAACCATGATTTCTCATAGAGGCTCTTACAGTGTTAGCCACTTGTCGGCTTCTTTCGATACACTGCGCTAAACTTTTAAGCCTTTCATAGGCCTCCTCTTGTTGGGATTGCTCCATAGTGCTGAATAGCTGGATATATTCATCCCATTCTGTGAGCTGTGTTATCAACTCTCCAGCGCGGATCATCGAAAGTTCCTTTTCGCTGGCATCGGGATAAACCCAGCGTGTTAGCTCTTCAAGCTCCACGCAGTAATCCGAAATGGTGGAACGTTGCTTCAACTGCCTAAGTTTTACATAGGCTTCGGTGCGTTTCGCACATTCTGTAGTTTTGAATTTCTCTTTTACCGCTCTTATGAAGGTTTTGAAATCGCCATTTTTACAGGACTGTGGTAATGTTTCCACAATTGTCTTTGGCTGGCCTTCCAGTTTAGAGCAGAAGAGATGTATGAGCATGTCATCCTCTAGACCAAGCCTACCGTACTTCATATTGAACGAAGTCAGGAAGTTTTCAAATCCCTTCCCTTGTGGATGCGAAAAGGTGGGAACTTCCGGTAGTGCCATAGCCGCTAAGGTCGCCCCTACACTCAAATCTTGAATTGACTGAGGTGTAGTGAAGTTTTGCAACCCTTGGCTCCTCTGCGGCCTCTGTGCTGGCATGCTTGACTTGGCCATGGGACAATTTACGTCCTCCCAACACTGCAAAGAGGTGACGTTATCAAAATTTCGTCGCCTTTGGCCTGCATCGAACTGTGGGAGCTCGGTGTGTGCGAAGGTGCTCCCTTCTCGAACATTTCTCATAGCACTCCTTAAACCCACTGCCTCCACGTCCGCATGCTGCAGTTGGTACCTCTGTAACGACATTTCCCTATCGTTGCAGTGCTGATTAAGAGGTGACCCAGATGCGCGTGTAAGGTTTTGGATAGGAGCTGCAGCTTTATTGGAGTTTTCTAGGAGCTGTTTCACTACGCTTAGTATCTGCGTTGAATTTACCCCCAGAAGTTTCGCTAGTCGGCGTATGCACTGATCATCGTGCTGCGCCTGCTCGTAGAACTCGTTTTGCTCAGCTATGAGTTGATCCCAATCGTGGCTTTGCCATTGAGAAAGCTGGATCATAAACTGTTCTACCTTTTCAAGCTCGCCACTAACGACTTCACAGTCTTCGTCGGTTAGTTCGTGCAGCTTCTTCGACACCTCATCTCGATTTTTGGATGCTTGGCGAGTGTCGCTGTCACTCCACAGCTTTTCGTGAACACGCTCTGGTAGTTTTTGAAACGCCTGCAGTCCTTTTGTTATCGCTGTCAGTGAGGTTCTCACATGAGCTGCCTGCTGCGTAAGCTTCTGTACCTGCTCCATTAGTGTCGTCACCTGCGACTGACGAGCCTGTACACGAGCTCCTTCGCCTTTCTCTAGTTGGAGCATTCCCTCCACCTCACCTTCGATAGCCTGCTTACATTCCATTTTCTGGAAGTATAAAATCTCGCTTTCCATCATTTTGTGTACTAGCGAGACACTGCTACCCGAGGAACGAATTCGAAGCAGCAATTTGGGCTATTCGTAGACCCTCTTGGTGCTGGAACTCCAGGTGAAGGCTAACCGAAGAGTGCGACTATTCTATCGCAGTTTATCTGCCCCTGTTTTTTTTTTGGGCTCTTCGGCTCGCTCCTCTCTCTTTTGTGGAGTAGTATTCCCTAGCTTGGTGGACCCTAAGCTTGCAGGAAACGGGCACTTTTGCTGCCCCTAGCGAATTGTACCCTTTTTCAAAATTTGGGCAGAGTTCTGCCTTGCAGAAACTCTATTCGCTCACTGATATCTCTCTGGTGGATTGCCACTCAGAGTCAGTGGTACTACCCCACGGTAGTGTTTACAGCTCAACCGCGATGAGCGGCACTAGAGCTGTTCGCACTCTTTGGAAGGCGGAGGGGAACTCCTCTTCCTAGTGCTCCAGTAGGTGAAATAGATAATTTCACCCACTGCCTCCTACCTAGAAACCCGGTTTTCCCTAGAAAACCCGATTTTTTCCTACGGTGGACCTAAAGGGAAAATTCGGCCCCCATGTGGCGCCTTGCGGGCGCGATGTGCCAGAAGATTTCCGGGTTCACCCTTTATTTCGTCCACAGGATGGTGGTGGCTGAGGCCACGGCAGCCGCGGTAGCTGGTGGAGCCGGCGGTTGACGGTGGTCGGCGGCTGGAGCGGCGAATGCGGTGGTCGGGCCGGCGGCTGAGCGACGGCGGCGGAGGTCTGGCCGGCGGCTGAAGACAGGCGACGGCTGGAGCACGAGGGTGGCGGCTGCAGCTGGAGAACGGCGGCGGCTGCGGCTGGAGGACGGCGGCGGCTGCGGCTGGAGGACGGCGGCGGCTGCGGCTGGAGGACGGCGGCGGCTCCGGCTCGAGGAGAGAAGACTGGCGACTGGCGAACTGGCGAACTGGCGAGCTCCCCCGGTGTGTGATCCGGCCACCTTTTATAGGCGCTTTCCCGCGCCTTTTATCGGCGCATTGGTGACCAGCCACGGTGACCACCCAGGATGACCACCAATACGCCAACGAACGGTTCTGAGTTACCCGATGAGCCACTAGTTTTGTTATAAGTTTAATAACAATCTCAACAGCAAGACGGTAGAAGTGTTACTGTACAATAACAGGCAACAGATATCCTCTACAGCTGAGCAATTTTCTTGTTATATTTAGGAGAGGAGGGAAGTGGAGGAGTGTGGTCATAAGAGGCGCTAACTCTTTTGCGCATCCCAAATTCATTCTTGGTTTCGATTCGGCCCACACCTTTTATTTATTTATTTATGGTCAGCCACTGTGCAGTCCCGCGGACTGCACAAGTTACCGTCCAATCCGATTGCTCTCGCACAGTATGAAAATATTTGAGCGAATTGTGGATGGACGTATTCGCGAGATCGTCCGGCTTTCCATCAACCAGTGTGGCTTCGTAGCCGGCTGTGGCACCATCGACGCCATTCATGCTGTTCGTCTTCTTGTGGAAAGACATCGCGAGAAACAAAAACCGCTGCATCTTGCTTTCCTCGACTTGGAGAAAGCATTTGATCGTGTACCGCGTGAGGTTATATGGTATGCCTTACGACAGCACGGTGTCCCTGAAGAACTGATCGAGTGGGTGCGCATTCTTTACTCTTGTCCTAAGAGTCAAGTGCGAGCGCCGGCCGGCATATCCACGGAGTTTCCAATCTCCGTCGGTGTTCACCAAGGTTCCGCGCTTTCCCCACTTCTTTTCATTGTCGTAATGGATGCCATTTCGCGAGACCTTCAGAAGCCTGCTCCTTGGACGCCGCTCTATGCAGATGACGTAATGCATGCCAGTGAAGACAAGGCCGAACTTGAGCGACAAGTGCAAGCTTGGTGTGACCGCTTGGCGGCGTTCGGGCTCAAGCTAAACGTCCAAAAATCTGAGAACTTGACGACAGACGTAAACGAGACTGGGTCCATTGAGATCAATGGCACTGCGCTCGTACGAGCGACACATTTCAAGTACCTTGGATCTGCAATTGCGTCTGATGGTAGTCTGACGTGCGAGGTGAACTCACGCGTGAGCGCAGCGTGGTCCAAATGGCGTTCAATGACAGGCATTCTGTGCGACAGAAAGATACCGGAGCGCTTAAAATCAAAGATCTACAGAACCGTCGTCCGACCAGTAGCGATGTACGGTGCTGAGTGCTGGCCTGCAACGAAGGAAGTTGAGAGCCGCCTCAGCGTGATGGAGACGAAAATGCTGCGCTGGACGGCTGGTGTCACGCGTTTGGATCATATTCGCAATGTCTCCGTACGTCAAAGGTTTGGCGTTGCTCCAATTGCTGACAAGCTACGTGAAGCTCGCCTACGGTGGTATGGCCATGTTCTTCGTGCGGACGGCGACACCGTTCGGAAGATTGGCCTCAACATATATGTGCCCGGAAAACGGCTTAAAGGACGACCTAGGCAACGCTGGCTTGATACGCTGCACGTGGACTTAAAGGAAGCTGGTATCCACCCCGATCAAGCGTTTGATCGTGCGAAGTGGCGTCATCATACCAGAAGAGCGGACCCCGCAGCTAAGCGGGACAAACGCTGAAGAAAAAAAATGGTCAGCCACTCTTGAGCTCACCTTGCGGAATTTTTAATCGTACTGCTGTCACTTCCATGCCTTCATAGTGCACATACCGCCAGAATGACCTTAATAATCCCGCTGAACATGAAGAATTTTGAATCCATCTTAGTATGAGGGAAGAGGACGCTTAGGTTTCCTTTTCAACGATCAAAATTGAATGTGATTCGTTTCACAAGAACGGAACACAAAACTAGCCAACCTTTATTTTGAACTCTCTAAACGGAAATTGCAACTTTTTTGCTCTATTTTTTTCGCAGGTTTGTTTCGCGTTGCTCGCTGTGCCCCCTCCGACTAGGATAGATGATTTTTCTGTGACAACGGACGTATTCGCACACCTTTTCCCGTCTCTTGTTCGTCTGACCTGGTCCCGCACTTCCATACATCGCTTGCCGTCATCTACACAAATCGAGTCTTCCCTGACGCATCACACATTATTTATTTATTTATTTATTTATAACTATTTCGAGTAAAAAATTTTTCGTTAAAAATAAAATTAATGAAAGACGCCTATTCTTTTGAAATAAACAAAAAATATAACATTATCAGAACCACAAATCACCCGGGTAAGGTAGTCGCTTGGTAACTGATTTCAAGTTTAGAGGCTAGGTGACCAACAGATTGCATCTGTGTTTGAAACAAAATGCAACTGTGCTCCCAGAAATTCTGCTCGTACCCAGTTAAATCACACAAGAACCACATATCTCTCCTTATAATGGATAATAGTCTACCCATAGATACGACGCGGATAGGTTGGACCACAGATTATAGAAGAGATAATGACCCCCCGACTAGATACTGTCATCGCTTTGCAGTTCTAGTTGTCTGTTTCCGGTTGTTGTTGTTTTTTTTTTTTGCTGTTGTTGTTGTGAAAGAGGTGGAACGCGCTCCGCAGAAGTCGAATTGTGCCAGGAGTTCACGATTTTCGTTAGGTCTTACTTAAAACTAATCCTCTCCTGCCGTTCGAATTGCCGGTTGATGTGCATGTTTGCGGGATACTGTAGCGTGCGGTTTCTGGCGTTGCGTCGTGGATCACGGCGGCGTCCTCGTGGACATTAGATCGATGCGTAATCCGCATTGACCAAGGAGAGCGGTTCGTGAACGAACAGCTTGAATGGGTCCTATCCTTCCTAGAGAGTCTGAGCGGTCTTGTCCTCCCTAGAGGTGTTTGTAGCTTTGCGCGCTCAATGACAGAAACGAGCTCCGAAGACAAAGGTATGGGTGATGTGTAGGTTTGGGGAGACTGTAGCAAGCGTGCAGGAACATTCAAACGGCACTAGGTGATTGGTTATAATTTGTTTATTTATTCATGCACAACGTGTGCCATAAAAAAACACTGGTGAAGCAAGGTGAGTGAAGCATGATATCAGTATGCACTGCAACTTTGATAATGCCTATTGTTTTGCAGCAATTACAAGTCTAACTGCAAGAAGACTGCAACCACAAAAAAAAAACGAATAATGAGACTAAAAAGTATCATCTAAATTAACTGAAAGGAATTTAAGTAAATAACTTTATTGTAATCTTGGATGCAGTGAGCGGTTTGGCGAACAGTATAGCTATGGTGTGATTCCGGTGGAATAAGGAAATCACTTTCGGGCAGCTTAGACAGAAGGAAGCACCTATGAGTCTGGTCTTAATTCCGATCATACTTAGGCCTTCATTACGCTTCCATTAGAGGCTGCTTCTATAGTAACTAAGATAATCAAATCAAACTTGCAGTAGTACACAGTATCAATGTCAAGAACAAAGCTATATATACATATATATACATATACATTACATATAATGAAAACATAAATGTAAGATAAGGAAACATCCATGATGGGTTGCATAGTCTCCTCAGCACATAAGTTTAGAATAATTATTATATTCTCGTAATCTTCTAACCATAAGCATGACTTACAGTACTCGGTATTGGTCATACTTCCTCCTAAACGCTATGGCTAGACTGTGTGCATTTGGAGTAACAGCACTGACCGGATTTTTCTGAACTCTGTCGCGAGTGACATCGTCGACTTCTATGTTGGATATGAACGTATGAGAATATAGCAGAATCTAAATGGACAAGAATGAGCAACCGATGGGCTCCGACTCAACACTGCAGGCTTACCACTGTGAAGATGGTGAAGAAAGTGCATGCCCAATATCGAAGTGCCATTCCGAAGAGGTGCAGCAGCCGAATCTAAAGAGTCCCACCACCCTTATCATTCCTCATACCTCTGTTGGCCATTCGAACAGCTACGTGGATGTTAACTCAGGTAGAGGTGCGTGATGAGCTGATAAAGCCGTCACAGCGTGCGTTGCTAAAAGGCACAAGAAGAAATCAACAGTCAATTTAAATGTAGCAAGAGCTTTGAAAAGAAGGGTTTTCGTCAATGAATCTGCGCGGCAAAGGGAGAGAGCTAGAGGAAGGGCAGTAATAATAAATTAGGACTAGATAGATTAGGACTATAATAGATTCAATGAAAGTCTATAAATATCA
Organism: Heligmosomoides polygyrus bakeri; assembly: GCA_947359475.1. NCBI lineage: Eukaryota > Metazoa > Nematoda > Chromadorea > Rhabditida > Heligmosomidae > Heligmosomoides > Heligmosomoides polygyrus. Next base: position 2,375,708 of record OX375867.1, read on the forward strand.
CAATGCTGAATGGGTGTCGTCTTACGCGTTCGTTGCTTTCTCTTTCTTCCTTCCATATTCTCCTCCATTCGCTTGCACAACCTTGTGCGCTTGAAAAACAGTAGAGCTCAACAACTTGAGCTTTCTACCGATGTGGGTGTAGAGCCATTTCAAGTTTCGAAGAAGCGCAACTTGAGCCCGCCGGGCTACGGTTAGCTTTTGCCATGTTCAGGAGGGCTGCTTGGAGTTGGATAAAACAACAATCGATTAGGACTATGTAAAGCTGTTTATACCGCGCAGATCATCGATTTTAGTGCTGATCTTTACGATCTGCTGTAACACATTGTGATTTTGAAGAGGTATTTCCAATGCATAACTTGATAACCATTTTCCTTACGCTCGAATTTGTTGTTTGAATTTAGCCATGCTAATACAACTTTTAGATGTGGTTGTAGAAAATTTTCAGTGGATTCTAAAAACCTACCCAATTTTCCTTTGGGATCCCTGGTTCCATAGTTACGATCGAAAAATCCCGCAGAGGTAGGTGTTCGTAAATATGTTGCGATACTGTATGTGGTTTACTATTAGACTTAATCCTAAGCCGTATGTGATGACATACAGGTGTTGAAGGTGTTTGTTCGAGTACCTGCGCATAAGTCAGCGTTCATAGTTGACGAGAAATTTTTTCAAATGTTTGCGATCTTCCACTGCTGCTGCTCATCACATCGTGATTTCGCTTTTTACCCCACTAGACTTCTGTTGCAGCGGCGACCTCAGTAAGATCAGCCTTGATGGCATTCTGCGATTTCGCCCATGATTCTCTAAGAATTGTCCGCCACGTGGTCGCCGGCTGTTTACAGTGCGTGACAAGAGCGACGGGAACGACTGACCACGAGTTGCTCGTGGAATATGAATCGATTAATGCCGAGCGACCGTCTAGCAAAACTCGATATGTATTCATCGCCTGTGCGGTGTGCGGCCAGTCGTTTCTGGTGGCGTGCGACGTGGCTACAGTAGAATGTGGAGAACCTTTTGCGCAAACGCGAATTTCGCGCGGCGTTGGAACAATGTTTGCCCCAGAAGTAGTTAATAAGGAGCCAGGTAAGGTTCTACTCCGTCTATTCTCCCCGTTGCATGTCAGAGTAGCCCAGTGGTTCTTGATCAGTCAGTTCGGAAGGCGTGAACTGAAGTCGCGCCTAGATTACGGATAGTCGGCTCGTCCAAACCCCAGATAGAGTCGCCAGGCGGGATAATCATGACCAAAAGCATTAGCCTCATGACCTCAAACTTAGGCATTTAAACCTTTATTTAGAACAAAGCTAACATGACTAACACGAACGATTACCGGCAAGATAATAGTACCCCAAAACTGAAGCACTTCGAGAACGGTCATGACGCAAATCGAAGAATGCCCAGGTAAAAAAATGAGATTTCGAAAACTACGAGAAGTACACTGACGACCACGAATGAAACGCGCAATAACACAAGGCCTGATAAACAGGACCCACTTGCTACTATATATGATGGAGATCCCAGATGAGATAGAAGTGAGACGACTGAGATGATGATGATAACTAGAGACAAATAGCATACGATGAAATGACAATAACTATAGGAAACATGTAAACACACATGAGATACAGAATAGCATTAGGATAAATCAATAACACACATAAGAATAACGACAAAACACTAGCAACAAGTAACAACAGGAAAATGGGATCTATCCTGTCCGGGGTCACATAACTAAAACAAAATGGTAACAAAATGAATTGAGACTTACTAAGCGACTCCTAGAAAACGAGTTGGAACCTAAAAGAAACCAAAAACGAACGAACAAACAAAAAATAAAAAATCGCCGAGGTTTACAACCATCTCGGGGGCAAAGAGCGACGGAATGGAGGCATGTCGCGTGCTGACCGCCACCTGACATGTTATAACCAGGGTCTAACATGGTGAGGAGGGCACACAACTTTGCCGGCTTACAACCGCAACAAATGTAGTTTTTGTTTTTTTTTTCTTTGTGATTTTTATTGTTTGGGTCATATGGTGTTGTGTAGGCGCCGCTCGGTGAGTCTCAAGTGGATTTATTACATATAACACTTTTTAGTTATGTGCCTCCCCCCGGACTAGGATAGATCCGGAAAATGTACAGACACGAATGAGAAACGATGACGAAAACACATGAGATGATTCACCACCAGGAAAGGAGGAAACCACCAATACAAAAGAGCAATCAAAATATGCGCTAAGGAAAACGAACTCGTCCAGGCAGAATGGTTCGTCATCAGAATGCTCCCTATGCTGTCATCATTAGACACGTGCCGCAGAATGACTAACCCCTTATCAAATTTGGGAACCCCTGAAGATCAGTCCCTGAGAAGAAGCCCGTGGAAAGAGGAAGGGCCAGATAATGCCCGCGGTCGATTGTGGCGTGGAATCGTGGACACCATCATGTATAATATTATTATTAATATATTGTTTTGTAGCCAAGTGCTAAAAAACAGTTTGTCAGTCACGTCCTTTTTTACATCACGAGGAATCATGATAGTTACGGCGCTCTTCTAGTGTGTGCGCGCGTCAACAAAAAGCGTCACGTGACCGGTCCACCTAATTTTCGACGACCTGTAGCCGTATTCATGAAACGACGAGAGCGGGAAAGTAAGCGAGATCTTCCCGCAATCGCTCCTTTCCTTTCCCGGCCTTCCGGAACGCGGTTCGTTTTCATGTTCATATTCTTTTCATGAATAGACATTTCCAGCTCCCGACGAGGTCGCTTCCCGTAGGAAGTCATGGACATTTCTGGGAACGTTCATGAATACGGCCAATGGCTTATGCAACAGCGTTCCTGATGCAACTAGCCTTCACCTTCAAAACGAAGTGTGAGAAATGTCAAAATGATCGCTGATAGATGGCTCCTCAAAAACTAATCAAAATGATCGACTTATTGGCTTTGTGCCGGACCGATCATGCCTTCGGTCTAGTATGATTAAGTCAGCTCGTACGTACGTCTGTAGGTGCGTCCATGCAAATCTTGGAAACGATGGAAGAAGATGATGTGACGCTCTTCGAAGACTTGAAGAACCCTAGCTAGGTTCGACTTGCTCATGACAGTACAAGACGAACGCGTAAGTGGAACATCGGCGTGGCACCCTGAAGAGCCAAGTAGATTCCCAATCATTTTCTCCAAAAGTTGGTCTACAGAGAGTCGCGCCTTCAGAAATGCGTCATCGCTCTGCGCTGCTGACAGTTATTTCAGCGGTTGCTGCTTTGGTAAGGCCAAAACTGTTGAACGTTCGACAAAATGCTAGTCCGGGGGGGGGGGGGGGGGGTGGGACGTGTACCGTTAGCGAATGTGAACAGAACATAGTATCGATTAGTTGTCTCACGTTTGACTTCAGATTGCCGGATATCTTTTTGCGTGCTACAAGCGAAGCACCATAAACAAAAGTTCTTCCTCGAAACCAATAAACGAAAGTGAACTTGCCGCCAAGTTCATTCAAAAGTACGGCGGTCACTACCGAGTGATGTGAGTGCTGATTCTATCGAAATTATAGAACAGATACTATTTAATACAGCATTAGTCAGTCAGGCGCAATGCGGGTTGGGGGGGGGGGGGGGCTCCTCCTGAGGCCTGAGTTATACTTCTGCGGGAACATCCGCGGACGGGCGGGAATCGCGCCGAGATCCCTCACTTGGCCAATCGCCGCGCCCCGCCACGCCAGCCGTCCGCGGTGCACCCCTCGTCCGCGGATGTTCCGCGGATGCTCTCGAGGGATTATAACACAGGTCTAAGGGTAAATTTCTACAGTGTACATATAGCTCACGGTAGAGTAGAATGCTCTGCTTTCCTTGGCGTAGTCTACCCCAACTCTATGATTCCGCTAGAATATAAAACTGCAGTATGAAAAGGGAATAGGAAAAGCCGTCATCACAATGGTGCTCCCCCTCCAACACGCATTGCGCAGTCAGCCATTCTAACGATCGGTCAGATCGCAGGTTGAGGCTTCGCCCATGAAAGCCGCGCTAACCGATCGATATTTCCTTTCAACTTTTTCATGCCATAAGGTCTGATTCCGACTTCAAACGATCACCTCGCTGCAAAAATCGATGAAATCGATCGATATTCCTTGCTTGCTATGGAGCCGTCATTTTTTCACGCGTCACAGTTCGGTTTGAAAGTCCACTCGTAATAGAAATAGATAAAATGGATCGATAATGAATGGACGATCGATATTGCTCACTTGATAGTGAGCCCGACCACTACTTAAAATATTCGGTAGACCGTGAGCAGGATTTCATCGCTCCAATCTTGGTGCGAAACTCTTCGTCATCAATTAGGCGAAGGCTCATGCGTTTAAAATACTTCATGCGTGAGTCCGTATGTGCGTCCGCCAAAGATTAACTGTGAGAAGGACTACTTGACTTTCTTCTGTCTGGCATGAGGCGCACGCGAATATAATGGCCGCTTCTCACGGCCAACTAGGGAGTACAATTCGCAGGCCCATATTGATCGGTACTATCGATTATTCTGAGATGCATATTCAGATTGAATCTACGACATCCAGCCAAAGTAGAGCGATTGGCGCATAAAAAAGATTTGGCTAACGTCATCCCTAACTCTACGATCTCTTTTGACTATTTTTTCGATTTTTTGAACGTGCGACGTAGCAATGTCGCAGATGTGACTTCCTAGGCAGACGTTCCGTCAAATACATAATCAATATCGATCAATATCGATCAACTGCTGCTATGCACAATCTGAGGGGCGACCGAGGCAGTTGTTTCTCATCATCGTGCGCATTTCCTTCTAAAGAAATGGCGCAATGGCGAATTGGGTGTGTTGAGTGAGCTTTTATCGAAGCTTGGACAAGAAGATACTGCTACGGTACTCTGTAACTCATAACGTATTTAATTTGTCCCTGTGTCTGTGCGTTCGTCCGCGCAAAATTGTTGACCGTCAGGACCAGCAGAAACCGCTTTATCAATATTGATCGGTAATATCGATTTCACAATGGTAGATCGTTTAAGCGAAAATGAATGCCAAAGTGAGGTTCGCTAGCGCTTCAAGACTCAGATTTCGATTTTCAGAGAAGCGAATGTATGTCTAGAAAATGGCACCAAGTGCACTGAAGTGAGAGACAACGTGTTGAAAATATCCGACGGCAGGTATGCCTTCGGTCTATCTGCAGTCAACCTTTCTAAAATTGCCCAGCAACTTTTCAGCTACGAGTTTTTTCGAAGTGTGTACTACGATCGAGCAGAGCATACCTCAATGACATTGAAAATTCCGGACAGTGGGTTGTAGAAGCGATAGATCACATTAGAGAGGCTGGGGAACTCACGTGTCCTTTAAGAGATCTACGAAGGCTATCTCGACACCAAAAAATGGGAGGTGGACAAGAAGACCAGAGTTACGCACTGTTACACACCAATTATGATAGGTAAGGATTTGCGAGCAGGGTGAACCATAAGTGCCGCAACAAAATGTTTGCCACACAAATTCGGTCAAGAAAGAGGAAAACAAACGCAATTTGGACCATCGAGCCCTTCAAGAAGGCACCGATTTTGAGGAACAGCTGTTGTTTGTTCTTGCTCGAAACTAAAGTATCATGTTCACTATTAACTAGTTTTTTAGAGGAGATGTTTCTCAGCGGGGCCGTGGAGATGACGCACGATGCGAAGGCCGATATCCTTCTGATAGGAATGGGAGCAGGTTATCTCAATTCGCACCTTCACTTCGCATACCCGAAGGTGCCTTAAAAAACTTTTTTCACCGAAATTTTACAGTTTTCTCTAATATTCTATAAATTACAGTAGGAATATTTGCTTACCATGGTTGTATCTTACTCAGGAATAATCTTAAAACCTTGTAATGGCTTCCCATTAATATAGAGAGTACGTAGAAGAAACCGCTTCGCAATTGCAAACCTTACCCTGTAGAAAGGGCTGATAGTTACCCTAAACTGTGCTGCACCACTCACTCATTCTGACTACCTTAAATGCCAAATAACTTCATCAGAACAGTATAGAAGATGGTCGTGGAGCTGTCGTGCCAAGATTGATATCGAACCTCTATTCGGCTTCCGTTTCGACGTATCCGCCTTCTTCAGAGCTTGAAAAAGGCAAGGGAAGTTAGAGGCATTACCAGTCCAAGATTCATTTCAAGTTTCAGCCATCTCAAAAGGTCCCCAAATAAAATGGTGTTGATAGACGAGTGCCTTCAGCGCAACATTTTCAAATGGTGATTAATTCATTGTTCCAATTATAATCTTTAAGGAAGGTTTCGGTGGCCCCGCTCGCGAGAGAACATGCTCCTGTTGAGCTTGTTCTTCGCCCTGGGGTGTACGAGGCAACTATAGAACCCAAAACCTCGAGGGAAAGGTAGGGACCCATGATGTAAATAGGCATGGCCTCCCTATCTGGCAAATAGAGGTCCAGCGTGGCATCTTCTTGCATCCTGCGCTGGACGGTCCACCTAGGCCCAGATTCGTCAACAGAGGAGTCGGTAAACCGTCGCTACCACAGATTACCCAACAGGCTCCTTGCTAAAAACCTACTGCCACGAAGGTCGCAGTGAAGGACGCCGCGGCGGTAAATTAACGGCTGTTGCGCATTGGCCGCAGCCACACCAAGCACCGCACAGAGGGCGTTACAGTGTCACTCGTAACGGCGGAAGTGCACTATTTCGACATTTGTTTTTAGCAATGCTGCCCTTTGCCCTTTTATTTCGGAGTTCTTGGGAAATTTCCGCGCAAAATTGTGTCCTAAGGGAGTAGAAGTGCAAAAAAAGGAGGAATTGTAGGCCCATCAAACAAGAATGGGCGGCGCATCCTAATCAGGGATTGGTTAACGCCGTATTTTATCCTTTATCCTTAACCGACATTCTCAGACGCAAACAACTTGCTTCAAAATATAGTGGAAGCAATTCGTAATTTTCTCATACAATCTTTATTAAATTTCTTGGCGCATCTCTCGGCTGAACTACTAACGCCTTGTTCATGAGTCGCAATAATCTTGGCAGCGAACCCAACTCGCTACATTCATCGCGTAGTTCATCCGACACACTAGCCGGGTAGCAATTAGAACGGTTTTCCTCGGAAACCTGTCGCACACCGTGCTGATGGATCGCGGTATGTGGCGGATTCCCGACAAGTTCCATCGTTACCGGCCTGTAAATCGTTGATGGTTCTGGGCTCTGGATTGAAGCACACTCGCACCATGTGAGTTGTGGGCATTATGGGCGTGCTGTATTGGTCCGGTCTATATGGAACGAGTAACAAAATCTTAGCATGAACAACTAACGACAACAGCAACTGCCACACAAACCAACATGACCAACTGCCCTTACAAATGTACATGCGCGCCACAACACAATGTATACGGAATCACCACTTTCTTCCTCTTGCACTGTACACACTGGCACCGCACCACCTATGCCATGCAATAACACCAAGGCACAATGTCCAAAATGCCAGACAGAGTATAGTCGATGCCATGACAAGAATATACGAGACGATGACAACGGGCCGCTTCAGCTTATGTTAGATTGTAGTCGCTACCCAAGGCTCAGGCGAGCTCCCGTCGGAGCTCCCAGCCTTCCTGTTGTGCAGCCGGCTGTATTGATGATGGAGGAGCGGCTAGGCCCTGGTAGAGGATACCAGGAGATGGTTTTCAGGCGCACAAGATCGGCGCTCGTTGAGCCGGCTCCCGCGCAGCCGTTTGAGACGACGACGAAAGTATAAACTCAGCCCGGTGAGGGACGGCGCGTGGCAGCTCGCGCAAATCAATAGCAGGCGCGGGCAGGTCGAACCTCAGGAACGCCTCTCTGGGATCCCGCACAGATAGAGCCGCTTGTTTGAGTTTGAATTTAGCCCTAGTTTATACTTGCGCCGTTAGGCGGCGCGGCACCACGACCGCCATAGATATCGATTTTTCGCGCCGCCTGGTCGATATCTATCTCAACCATCGTGCGGTGCCGCGCAGCGGCGTAAGTATAAACTAGGGCTTAGGGAGCGATTGATCGCGTTCGCGACAGAAGGAGAAGTCTATGACTTTAATAACTATGGCCCGATCCATGTCCTATCCATAGTCTTCTACAAGGTGTTCATACTAGTTACCCTGAATGGATCAGCATGCCGAACGCCCCTCCCCCAAGGCATCGGTCGAACATCTTCGTGAATGCCCTGGACTAACTAGTTGACGCTCTCCGTGTCTGTTAAGCGATAAGGATTCATTTGTGCACACTGTCACGTGGCAGGGATGAATAGAGACGTTGTTGGGGTTCATTGAGCAGCATGATGGTCATATGGATGATAGGAAGACCGAAGATGTACTGCAGCGCGCCCCTGCACCTACCTTAACCGTGGCAGCCAATCAGGCACCAGCTTGGCCGCTCATGGTTGGCTGCCATGTAGACATAAGAGCAATGGCGCATCCCACATCCCCGCTTTGCGTCTTCGCTACATGTACAGGGATATTCTTTGCTTCTTCTCCCACTACGTCTTATCTACTAGACTAGCTAAGATTTTATGTGTGGACAGGGTTAGAAATAAACAAATTTTAGCGTCTAAAGACAGAAGTGGAGAATAAACTTTCCGTTTTTCATAATACCTGTTTCAAACCCCTTCTGTTACTTAAACGAAGCTTAAACTTCGCAAAAAATCTAACACACAGCTTAAAAGATCTGTATTTAAGTTCAACATCACGTCAGTGGAAATCGAGCCCGAAATGGTGCGAGTGGCAAGAGATTGGTTTGGTTTTGTGGAGGATGAGCGACAACGGGCCATAGTAATGGACGGCGCTAAAATGGTCGAAATGGCTGTTGAGGAAGGTAGCCGCAGTTCTGATTGAAAAATAGGCCATAAAATGTGTTCTCCTTAAGGGACAATGAACTTTTTCGATTGCAACCCAAAAGGATTTTTAACGACTTGTAGAGCTTAAAAAGAGAGTATCATCAATACGTTGAAAAAAGGAAAAGTTGTTATTCAGGCCATAAATATGACGTAGTCATCCTTGACGCATGCACGCTGGATTTGGCTGTCGGAGTTAACTGCCCTGTTGGAGCATTTCTAAATAAAGAAATGGTGGAAAATATCTACATCATCCTGAAAGAAACAGGTACAAAAAGCTTTTAAAAACTCGTCTTCAGCTTAAGGTGTACCAGTTCGGAGAGAACTACAAGCTGTTTCCACTGAAGTCTTCTACAGTACCCATCTCCAACTATTCAGGTGCAGTGATCATAAATGTGATAAGCCTTGTCCTGGACACTGTTCAAGCTGCAAATCAGGTAAGAATAGTCAGCTAATAATATAGAATTTAAGTGATCCTCTCACCACTTGTATCTCGTTTTGCTGCCAGCATTCTGGAAATCAAAACGCATTTTTCTTCTTAGTTGATTGTTTTTTGAATTCTTTAACGCTCCAAATACCAGCAAACAATACATAGACTACCAGTCTAGGGCACGTCAGCACCATTAAAATTATGAATCCTCAAGCTTCGCTGACTTCAAAGGAATTCTGCAGAAATTACTGAAATGCAACGCACACTATTGGTAGAAAATAAGAATCCAATTCAGGTAACGAAGCTCTACATCCAAGTGTTCGATAACTGTAGAGCCAAGCCAGCCCCGCTGTCTCCACCAAATATTGTGAGTGTAACTAGCGCGGTATTACAAAAGATTAACCGTTATTTAGTGTGGCTCGTTTCCTCAGGTGGTAACGTGCGCAAAGCAGGATCGCCCCGAAGGCGTGGTTGAGCAGTACGATGCTGTTTTCCGCTGACTGACGAAAAATAGTAGACAGATGTCAGATAATACCAGCAACGATCATCTTTGCAGAAATTTCTGAACAAAGTTTTCCACTGCTTTTGGTTACACATCAGAAAATCAAAATTCTTTCGACAAAACAAGCCATTGCCCTTACCAATCTCACATCGCAAAATCGCCTACCGGCCCCGAGTGGTGAGGGCAGTACGGCCATGTTCTGTGTTCACCATGTGAGCGTGCTCTGGCGTAGACGCAATGGGCTTCCGTAGCGCAGTAGGCAGCGCGTCAGTCTCATAATCTGAAGGTCGTGAGTTCGAGCCTCACCGGGAGCAACGTTTTTGCCTGGCCGCTCTGTCCATCAGAATGGCCTGCTGGCCCCGAGTGGTGAGGGCAGTACGGCCATGTTCTGTGTTCACGATGTGAGCGTGCTCTGGCGTAGACGCAATGGGCTTCCGTAGCGCAGTAGGCAGCGCGTCAGGCTCATAATCTGAAGGTCGTGAGTTCGAGCCTCACCGGGAGCAACGTTTTTGCCTGGCCGCTCTGTACATCAGAATGGCCTGCTGGCCCCGAGTGGTGAGGGCAGTACGGCCATGTTCTGTGTTCACCATGTGAGCGTGCTCTTACGTAGACGCAATGGGCTTCCGTAGCGCAGTAGGCAGCGCGTCAGTCTCATAATCTGAAGGTCGTGAGTTCGAGCCTCACCGGGAGCAACGTTCTTGCCTGGCCGCTCTGTACATCAGAATGGCCTGCTGGCCCCGATTGGTGAGGGCAGTACTGCCATGTTCTGTGTTCACCATGTGAGCGTGCTCTGGCGTAGACGCAATGGGCTTCCGTAGCGCAGTAGGCAGCGCGTCAGTCTCATAGTCTGAAGGTCGTGAGTTCGAGCCTCACCGGGAGCAACGTTTTGCCTGGCCGCTCTGTCCATCAGAATGGCCTGCTGGTCCCGAGTGGTGAGGGCAGTACTGCCATGTTCTGTGTTCACCATGTGAGCGTGCTCTGGCGTAGACGCAATGGGCTTCCGTAGCGCAGTAGGCAGCGCGTCAGTCTCATAATCTGAAGGTCGTGAGTTCGAGCCTCACCGGGAGCAACGTTTTTGCCTGGCCGCTCTGTCCATCAGAATGGCCTGCTGGTCCCGAGTGGTGAGGGCAGTACTGCCATGTTCTGTGTTCACCATGTGAGCGTGCTCTGGCGTAGACGCAATGGGCTTCCGTAGCGCAGTAGGCAGCGCGTCAGTCTCATAATCTGAAGGTCGTGAGTTCGAGCCTCACCGGGAGCAACGTTTTTGCCTGGCCGCTCTGTCCATCAGAATGGCCTGCTGGCCCCGAGTGGTGAGGGCAGTACGGCCATGTTCTGTGTTCACGATGTGAGCGTGCTCTGGCGTAGACGCAATGGGCTTCCGTAGCGCAGTAGGCAGCGCGTCAGTCTCATAATCTGAAGGTCGTGAGTTCGAGCCTCACCGGGAGCAACGTTTTGCCTGGCCGCTCTGTCCATCAGAATGGCCTGCTGGTCCCGAGTGGTGAGGGCAGTACTGCCATGTTCTGTGTTCACCATGTGAGCGTGCTCTGGCGTAGACGCAATGGGCTTCCGTAGCGCAGTAGGCAGCGCGTCAGTCTCATAATCTGAAGGTCGTGAGTTCGAGCCTCACCGGGAGCAACGTTTTTGCCTGGCCGCTCTGTCCATCAGAATGGCCTGCTGGCCCCGAGTGGTGAGTGCAGTACTGCCATGTTCTGTGTTCACCATGTGAGCGTGCTCTGGCGTAGACGCAATGGGCTTCCGTAGCGCAGTATTCAGCGCGTCAGTCTCATAATCTGAAGGTCGTGAGTTCGAGCCTCACCGGGAGCAACGTTTTGCCTGGCCGCTCTGTCCATCAGAATGGCCTGCTGGTCCCGAGTGGTGAGGGCAGTACTGCCATGTTCTGTGTTCACCATGTGAGCGTGCTCTGGCGTAGACGCAATGGGCTTCCGTAGCGCAGTAGGCAGCGCGTCAGTCTCATAATCTGAAGGTCGTGAGTTCGAGCCTCACCGGGAGCAACGTTTTTGCCTGGCCGCTCTGTCCATCAGAATGGCCTGCTGGCCCCGAGTGGTGAGGGCAGTACGGCCATGTTCTGTGTTCACCATGTGAGCGTGCTCTGGCGTAGACGCAATGGGCTTCCGTAGCGCAGTAGGCAGCGCGTCAGTCTCATAATCTGAAGGTCGTGAGTTCGAGCCTCACCGGGAGCAACGTTTTGCCTGGCCGCTCTGTCCATCAGAATGGCCTGCTGGCCCCGAGTGGTGAGGGCAGTACGGCCATGTTCTGTGTTCACCATGTGAGCGTGCTCTGGCGTAGACGCAATGGGCTTCCGTAGCGCAGTAGGCAGCGCGTCAGTCTCATAATCTGAAGGTCGTGAGTTCGAGCCTCACCGGGAGCAACGTTTTTGCCTGGCCGCTCTGTCCATCAGAATGGCCTGCTGGCCCCGAGTGGTGAGGGCAGTACGGCCATGTTCTGTGTTCACCATGTGAGCGTGCTCTGGCGTAGACGCAATGGGCTTCCGTAGCGCAGTAGGCAGCGCGTCAGTCTCATAATCTGAAGGTCGTGAGTTCGAGCCTCACCGGGAGCAACGTTTTGCCTGGCCGCTCTGTCCATCAGAATGGCCTGCTGGCCCCGAGTGGTGAGTGCAGTACTGCCATGTTCTGTGTTCACCATGTGAGCGTGCTCTGGCGTAGACGCAATGGGCTTCCGTAGCGCAGTAGGCAGCGCGTCAGTCTCATAATCTCAAGGTCGTGAGTTCGAGCCTCACCGGGAGCAACGTTTTGCCTGGCCGCTCTGTCCATCAGAATGGCCTGCTGGTCCCGAGTGGTGAGGGCAGTACTGCCATGTTCTGTGTTCACCATGTGAGCGTGCTCTGGCGTAGACGCAATGGGCTTCCGTAGCGCAGTAGGCAGCGCGTCAGTCTCATAATCTGAAGGTCGTGAGTTCGAGCCTCACCGGGAGCAACGTTTTTGCCTGGCCGCTCTGTCCATCAGAATGGCCTGCTGGTCCCGAGTGGTGAGGGCAGTACTGCCATGTTCTGTGTTCACCATGTGAGCGTGCTCTGGCGTAGACGCAATGGGCTTCCGTAGCGCAGTAGGCAGCGCGTCAGTCTCATAATCTGAAGGTCGTGAGTTCGAGCCTCACCGGGAGCAACGTTTTTGCCTGGCCGCTCTCTCCATCAGAATGGCCTGCTGGCCCCGAGTGGTGAGGGCAGTACGGCCATGTTCTGTGTTCACCATGTGAGCGTGCTCTGGCGTAGACGCAATGGGCTTCCGTAGCGCAGTAGGCAGCGCGTCAGTCTCATAATCTGAAGGTCGTGAGTTCGAGCCTCACCGGGAGCAACGTTTTGCCTGGCCGCTCTGTCCATCAGAATGGCCTGCTGGTCCCGAGTGGTGAGGGCAGTACTGCCATGTTCTGTGTTCACCATGTGAGCGTGCTCTGGCGTAGACGCAATGGGCTTCCGTAGCGCAGTAGGCAGCGCGTCAGTCTCATAATCTGAAGGTCGTGAGTTCGAGCCTCACCGGGAGCAACGTTTTTGCCTGGCCGCTCTGTCCATCAGAATGGCCTGCTGGCACCGAGTGGTGAGGGCAGTAGGGCCATGTTCTGTGTTCACCATGTGAGCGTGCTCTGGCGTAGACGCAATGGGCTTCCGTAGCGCAGTAGGCAGCGCGTCAGTCTCATAATCTGAAGGTCGTGAGTTCGAGCCTCACCGGGAGCAACGTTTTTGCCTGGCCGCTCTGTCCATCAGAATGGCCTGCTGGCACCGAGTGGTGAGGGCAGTAGGGCCATGTTCTGTGTTCACCATGTGAGCGTGCTCTGGCGTAGACGCAATGGGCTTCCGTAGCGCAGTAGGCAGCGCGTCAGTCTCATAATCTGAAGGTCGTGAGTTCGAGCCTCACCGGGAGCAACGTTTTGCCTGGCCGCTCTGTCTATCAGAATGGCCTGCTGGCCCCGAGTGGTGAGTGCAGTACTGCCATGTTCTGTGTTCACCATGTGAGCGTGCTCTGGTGTAGACGCAATGGGCTTCCGTAGCGCAGTAGGCAGCGCGTCAGTCTCATAATCTCAAGGTCGTGAGTTCGAGCCTCACCGGGAGCAACGTTTTGCCTGGCCGCTCTGTCCATCAGAATGGCCTGCTGGTCCCGAGTGGTGAGGGCAGTACTGCCATGTTCTGTGTTCACCATGTGAGCGTGCTCTGGCGTAGACGCAATGGGCTTCCGTAGCGCAGTAGGCAGCGCGTCAGTCTCATAATCTGAAGGTCGTGAGTTCGAGCCTCACCGGGAGCAACGTTTTTGCCTGGCCGCTCTGTCCATCAGAATGGCCTGCTGGTCCCGAGTGGTGAGGGCAGTACTGCCATGTTCTGTGTTCACCATGTGAGCGTGCTCTGGCGTAGACGCAATGGGCTTCCGTAGCGCAGTAGGCAGCGCGTCAGTCTCATAATCTGAAGGTCGTGAGTTCGAGCCTCACCGGGAGCAACGTTTTTGCCTGGCCGCTCTGTCCATCAGAATGGCCTGCTGGCCCCGAGTGGTGAGGGCAGTACTGCCATGTTCTGTGTTCACCATGTGAGCGTGCTCTGGCGTAGACGCAATGGGCTTCCGTAGCGCAGTAGGCAGCGCGTCAGTCTCATAATCTGAAGGTCGTGAGTTCGAGCCTCACCGGGAGCAACGTTTTTGCCTGGCCGCTCTGTCCATCAGAATGGCCTGCTGGCCCCGAGTGGTGAGGGCAGTACGGCCATGTTCTGTGTTCACCATGTGAGCGTGCTCTGGCGTAGACGCAATGGGCTTCCGTAGCGCAGTAGGCAGCGCGTCAGTCTCATAATCTGAAGGTCGTGAGTTCGAGCCTCACCGGGAGCAACGTTTTGCCTGGCCGCTCTGTCCATCAGAATGGCCTGCTGGCCCCGAGTGGTGAGGGCAGTACGGCCATGTTCTGTGTTCACCATGTGAGCGTGCTCTGGCGTAGACGCAATGGGCTTCCGTAGCGCAGTAGGCAGCGCGTCAGTCTCATAATTTGAAGGTCGTGAGTTCGAGCCTCACCGGGAGCAACATTTGGGCCTGGCCGCTCTGTCCATCAGAATGGCCTGCTGGCCCCGAGTGGTGAGTGCAGTACTGCCATGTTCTGTGTTCACCATGTGAGCGTGCTCTGGCGTAGACGCAATGGGCTTCCGTAGCGCAGTAGGCAGCGCGTCAGTCTCATAATCTGAAGGTCGTGAGTTCGAGCCTCACCGGGAGCAACGTTTTGCCTGGCCGCTCTGTCCATCAGAATGGCCTGCTGGTCCCGAGTGGTGAGGGCAGTACTGCCATGTTCTGTGTTCACCATGTGAGCGTGCTCTGGCGTAGACGCAATGGGCTTCCGTAGCGCAGTAGGCAGCGCGTCAGTCTCATAATCTGAAGGTCGTGAGTTCGAGCCTCACCGGGAGCAACGTTTTTGCCTGGCCGCTCTGTCCATCAGAATGGCCTGCTGGCCCCGAGTGGTGAGGGCAGTACTGCCATGTTCTGTGTTCACCATGTGAGCGTGCTCTGGCGTAGACGCAATGGGCTTCCGTAGCGCAGTAGGCAGCGCGTCAGTCTCATAATCTGAAGGTCGTGAGTTCGAGCCTCACCGGGAGCAACGTTTTTGCCTGGCCGCTCTGTCCATCAGAATGGCCTGCTGGCCCCGAGTGGTGAGGGCAGTACGGCCATGTTCTGTGTTCACCATGTGAGCGTGCTCTGGCGTAGACGCAATGGGCTTCCGTAGCGCAGTAGGCAGCGCGTCAGTCTCATAATCTGAAGGTCGTGAGTTCGAGCCTCACCGGGAGCAACGTTTTGCCTGGCCGCTCTGTCCATCAGAATGGCCTGCTGGCCCCGAGTGGTGAGGGCAGTACGGCCATGTTCTGTGTTCACCATGTGAGCGTGCTCTGGCGTAGACGCAATGGGCTTCCGTAGCGCAGTAGGCAGCGCGTCAGTCTCATAATTTGAAGGTCGTGAGTTCGAGCCTCACCGGGAGCAACATTTGGGCCTGGCCGCTCTGTCCATCAGAATGGCCTGCTGGCCCCGAGTGGTGAGTGCAGTACTGCCATGTTCTGTGTTCACCATGTGAGCGTGCTCTGGCGTAGACGCAATGGGCTTCCGTAGCGCAGTAGGCAGCGCGTCAGTCTCATAATCTGAAGGTCGTGAGTTCGAGCCTCACCGGGAGCAACGTTTTGCCTGGCCGCTCTGTCCATCAGAATGGCCTGCTGGCCCCGAGTGGTGAGGGCAGTACGGCCATGTTCTGTGTTCACCATGTGAGCGTGCTCTGGCGTAGACGCAATGGGCTTCCGTAGCGCAGTATTCAGCGCGTCAGTCTCATAATCTGAAGGTCGTGAGTTCGAGCCTCACCGGGAGCAACGTTTTGCCTGGCCGCTCTGTCCATCAGAATGGCCTGCTGGTCCCGAGTGGTGAGGGCAGTACTGCCATGTTCTGTGTTCACCATGTGAGCGTGCTCTGGCGTAGACGCAATGGGCTTCCGTAGCGCAGTAGGCAGCGCGTCAGTCTCATAATCTGAAGGTCGTGAGTTCGAGCCTCACCGGGAGCAACGTTTTTGCCTGGCCGCTCTGTACATCAGAATGGCCTGCTGGCCCCGAGTGGTGAGGGCAGTACGGCCATGTTCTGTGTTCACCATGTGAGCGTGCTCTGGCGTAGACGCAATGGGCTTCCGTAGCGCAGTAGGCAGCGCGTCAGTCTCATAATCTGAAGGTCGTGAGTTCGAGCCTCACCGGGAGCAACGTTTTTGCCTGGCCGCTCTGTCCATCAGAATGGCCTGCTGGCCCCGAGTGGTGAGGGCAGTACGGCCATGTTCTGTGTTCACCATGTGAGCGTGCTCTGGCGTAGACGCAATGGGCTTCCGTAGCGCAGTAGGCAGCGCGTCAGTCTCATAATTTGAAGGTCGTGAGTTCGAGCCTCACCGGGAGCAACATTTGGGCCTGGCCGCTCTGTCCATCAGAATGGCCTGCTGGCCCCGAGTGGTGAGTGCAGTACTGCCATGTTCTGTGTTCACCATGTGAGCGTGCTCTGGCGTAGACGCAATGGGCTTCCGTAGCGCAGTAGGCAGCGCGTCAGTCTCATAATCTGAAGGTCGTGAGTTCGAGCCTCACCGGGAGCAACGTTTTGCCTGGCCGCTCTGTCCATCAGAATGGCCTGCTGGCCCCGAGTGGTGAGGGCAGTACGGCCATGTTCTGTGTTCACCATGTGAGCGTGCTCTGGCGTAGACGCAATGGGCTTCCGTAGCGCAGTATTCAGCGCGTCAGTCTCATAATCTGAAGGTCGTGAGTTCGAGCCTCACCGGGAGCAACGTTTTGCCTGGCCGCTCTGTCCATCAGAATGGCCTGCTGGTCCCGAGTGGTGAGGGCAGTACTGCCATGTTCTGTGTTCACCATGTGAGCGTGCTCTGGCGTAGACGCAATGGGCTTCCGTAGCGCAGTAGGCAGCGCGTCAGTCTCATAATTTGAAGGTCGTGAGTTCGAGCCTCACCGGGAGCAACATTTGGGCCTGGCCGCTCTGTCCATCAGAATGGCCTGCTGGCCCCGAGTGGTGAGTGCAGTACTGCCATGTTCTGTGTTCACCATGTGAGCGTGCTCTGGCGTAGACGCAATGGGCTTCCGTAGCGCAGTAGGCAGCGCGTCAGTCTCATAATCTGAAGGTCGTGAGTTCGAGCCTCACCGGGAGCAACGTTTTGCCTGGCCGCTCTGTCCATCAGAATGGCCTGCTGGTCCCGAGTGGTGAGGGCAGTACTGCCATGTTCTGTGTTCACCATGTGAGCGTGCTCTGGCGTAGACGCAATGGGCTTCCGTAGCGCAGTAGGCAGCGCGTTAGTCTCATAATCTGAAGGTCGTGAGTTCGAGCCTCACCGGGAGCAACGTTTTTGCCTGGCCGCTCTGTCCATCAGAATGGCCTGCTGGTCCCGAGTGGTGAGGGCAGTACTGCCATGTTCTGTGTTCACCATGTGAGCGTGCTCTGGCGTAGACGCAATGGGCTTCCGTAGCGCAGTAGGCAGCGCGTCAGTCTCATAATCTGAAGGTCGTGAGTTCGAGCCTCACCGGGAGCAACGTTTTGCCTGGCCGCTCTGTCCATCAGAATGGCCTGCTGGCCCCGAGTGGTGAGGGCAGTACGGCCATGTTCTGTGTTCACCATGTGAGCGTGCTCTGGCGTAGACGCAATGGGCTTCCGTAGCGCAGTAGGCAGCGCGTCAGTCTCATAATCTGAAGGTCGTGAGTTCGAGCCTCACCGGGAGCAACGTTTTTGCCTGGCCGCTCTCTCCATCAGAATGGCCTGCTGGCCCCGAGTGGTGAGGGCAGTACGGCCATGTTCTGTGTTCACCATGTGAGCGTGCTCTGGCGTAGACGCAATGGGCTTCCGTAGCGCAGTAGGCAGCGCGTCAGTCTCATAATCTGAAGGTCGTGAGTTCGAGCCTCACCGGGAGCAACGTTTTGCCTGGCCGCTCTGTCCATCAGAATGGCCTGCTGGTCCCGAGTGGTGAGGGCAGTACTGCCATGTTCTGTGTTCACCATGTGAGCGTGCTCTGGCGTAGACGCAATGGGCTTCCGTAGCGCAGTAGGCAGCGCGTCAGTCTCATAATCTGAAGGTCGTGAGTTCGAGCCTCACCGGGAGCAACGTTTTTGCCTGGCCGCTCTGTCCATCAGAATGGCCTGCTGGCACCGAGTGGTGAGGGCAGTAGGGCCATGTTCTGTGTTCACCATGTGAGCGTGCTCTGGCGTAGACGCAATGGGCTTCCGTAGCGCAGTAGGCAGCGCGTCAGTCTCATAATCTGAAGGTCGTGAGTTCGAGCCTCACCGGGAGCAACGTTTTTGCCTGGCCGCTCTGTCCATCAGAATGGCCTGCTGGCACCGAGTGGTGAGGGCAGTAGGGCCATGTTCTGTGTTCACCATGTGAGCGTGCTCTGGCGTAGACGCAATGGGCTTCCGTAGCGCAGTAGGCAGCGCGTCAGTCTCATAATCTGAAGGTCGTGAGTTCGAGCCTCACCGGGAGCAACGTTTTGCCTGGCCGCTCTGTCCATCAGAATGGCCTGCTGGCCCCGAGTGGTGAGGGCAGTACGGCCATGTTCTGTGTTCACCATGTGAGCGTGCTCTGGCGTAGACGCAATGGGCTTCCGTAGCGCAGTAGGCAGCGCGTCAGTCTCATAATCTCAAGGTCGTGAGTTCGAGCCTCACCGGGAGCAACATTTGGGCCTGGCCGCTCTGTCCATCAGAATGGCCTGCTGGCCCCGAGTGGTGAGTGCAGTACTGCCATGTTCTGTGTTCACCATGTGAGCGTGCTCTGGCGTAGACGCAATGGGCTTCCGTAGCGCAGTAGGCAGCGCGTCAGTCTCATAATCTGAAGGTCGTGAGTTCGAGCCTCACCGGGAGCAACGTTTTGCCTGGCCGCTCTGTCCATCAGAATGGCCTGCTGGCCCCGAGTGGTGAGGGCAGTACGGCCATGTTCTGTGTTCACCATGTGAGCGTGCTCTGGCGTAGACGCAATGGGCTTCCGTAGCGCAGTATTCAGCGCGTCAGTCTCATAATCTGAAGGTCGTGAGTTCGAGCCTCACCGGGAGCAACGTTTTGCCTGGCCGCTCTGTCCATCAGAATGGCCTGCTGGTCCCGAGTGGTGAGGGCAGTACTGCCATGTTCTGTGTTCACCATGTGAGCGTGCTCTGGCGTAGACGCAATGGGCTTCCGTAGCGCAGTAGGCAGCGCGTCAGTCTCATAATCTGAAGGTCGTGAGTTCGAGCCTCACCGGGAGCAACGTTTTTGCCTGGCCGCTCTGTACATCAGAATGGCCTGCTGGCCCCGAGTGGTGAGGGCAGTACGGCCATGTTCTGTGTTCACCATGTGAGCGTGCTCTGGCGTAGACGCAATGGGCTTCCGTAGCGCAGTAGGCAGCGCGTCAGTCTCATAATCTGAAGGTCGTGAGTTCGAGCCTCACCGGGAGCAACGTTTTTGCCTGGCCGCTCTGTCCATCAGAATGGCCTGCTGGCCCCGAGTGGTGAGGGCAGTACGGCCATGTTCTGTGTTCACCATGTGAGCGTGCTCTGGCGTAGACGCAATGGGCTTCCGTAGCGCAGTAGGCAGCGCGTCAGTCTCATAATTTGAAGGTCGTGAGTTCGAGCCTCACCGGGAGCAACATTTGGGCCTGGCCGCTCTGTCCATCAGAATGGCCTGCTGGCCCCGAGTGGTGAGTGCAGTACTGCCATGTTCTGTGTTCACCATGTGAGCGTGCTCTGGCGTAGACGCAATGGGCTTCCGTAGCGCAGTAGGCAGCGCGTCAGTCTCATAATCTGAAGGTCGTGAGTTCGAGCCTCACCGGGAGCAACGTTTTGCCTGGCCGCTCTGTCCATCAGAATGGCCTGCTGGCCCCGAGTGGTGAGGGCAGTACGGCCATGTTCTGTGTTCACCATGTGAGCGTGCTCTGGCGTAGACGCAATGGGCTTCCGTAGCGCAGTATTCAGCGCGTCAGTCTCATAATCTGAAGGTCGTGAGTTCGAGCCTCACCGGGAGCAACGTTTTGCCTGGCCGCTCTGTCCATCAGAATGGCCTGCTGGTCCCGAGTGGTGAGGGCAGTACTGCCATGTTCTGTGTTCACCATGTGAGCGTGCTCTGGCGTAGACGCAATGGGCTTCCGTAGCGCAGTAGGCAGCGCGTCAGTCTCATAATTTGAAGGTCGTGAGTTCGAGCCTCACCGGGAGCAACATTTGGGCCTGGCCGCTCTGTCCATCAGAATGGCCTGCTGGCCCCGAGTGGTGAGTGCAGTACTGCCATGTTCTGTGTTCACCATGTGAGCGTGCTCTGGCGTAGACGCAATGGGCTTCCGTAGCGCAGTAGGCAGCGCGTCAGTCTCATAATCTGAAGGTCGTGAGTTCGAGCCTCACCGGGAGCAACGTTTTGCCTGGCCGCTCTGTCCATCAGAATGGCCTGCTGGCCCCGAGTGGTGAGGGCAGTACGGCCATGTTCTGTGTTCACCATGTGAGCGTGCTCTGGGGTAGACGCAATGGGCTTCCGTAGCGCAGTAGGCAGCGCGTCAGTCTCATAATTTGAAGGTCGTGAGTTCGAGCCTCACCGGGAGCAACATTTGGGCCTGGCCGCTCTGTCCATCAGAATGGCCTGCTGGCCCCGAGTGGTGAGTGCAGTACTGCCATGTTCTGTGTTCACCATGTGAGCGTGCTCTGGCGTAGACGCAATGGGCTTCCGTAGCGCAGTAGGCAGCGCGTCAGTCTCATAATCTGAAGGTCGTGAGTTCGAGCCTCACCGGGAGCAACGTTTTGCCTGGCCGCTCTGTCCATCAGAATGGCCTGCTGGTCCCGAGTGGTGAGGGCAGTACTGCCATGTTCTGTGTTCACCATGTGAGCGTGCTCTGGCGTAGACGCAATGGGCTTCCGTAGCGCAGTAGGCAGCGCGTCAGTCTCATAATTTGAAGGTCGTGAGTTCGAGCCTCACCGGGAGCAACATTTGGGCCTGGCCGCTCTGTCCATCAGAATGGCCTGCTGGCCCCGAGTGGTGAGTGCAGTACTGCCATGTTCTGTGTTCACCATGTGAGCGTGCTCTGGCGTAGACGCAATGGGCTTCCGTAGCGCAGTAGGCAGCGCGTCAGTCTCATAATTTGAAGGTCGTGAGTTCGAGCCTCACCGGGAGCAACATTTGGGCCTGGCCGCTCTGTCCATCAGAATGGCCTGCTGGCCCCGAGTGGTGAGTGCAGTACTGCCATGTTCTGTGTTCACCATGTGAGCGTGCTCTGGCGTAGACGCAATGGGCTTCCGTAGCGCAGTAGGCAGCGCGTCAGTCTCATAATCTGAAGGTCGTGAGTTCGAGCCTCACCGGGAGCAACGTTTTGCCTGGCCGCTCTGTCCATCAGAATGGCCTGCTGGTCCCGAGTGGTGAGGGCAGTACTGCCATGTTCTGTGTTCACCATGTGAGCGTGCTCTGGCGTAGACGCAATGGGCTTCCGTAGCGCAGTAGGCAGCGCGTCAGTCTCATAATCTGAAGGTCGTGAGTTCGAGCCTCACCGGGAGCAACGTTTTGCCTGGCCGCTCTGTCCATCAGAATGGCCTGCTGGTCCCGAGTGGTGAGGGCAGTACGGCCATGTTCTGTGTTCACCATGTGAGCGTGCTCTGGCGTAGATGCAATGGGCTTCCGTAGCGCAGTAGGCAGCGCGTCAGTCTCATAATCTGAAGGTCGTGAGTTCGAGCCTCACCGGGAGCAACGTTTTGCCTGGCCGCTCTGTCCATCAGAATGGCCTGCTGGCCCCGAGTGGTGAGGGCAGTACGGCCATGTTCTGTGTTCACCATGTGAGCGTGCTCTGGCGTAGACGCAATGGGCTTCCGTAGCGCAGTATTCAGCGCGTCAGTCTCATAATCTGAAGGTCGTGAGTTCGAGCCTCACCGGGAGCAACGTTTTGCCTGGCCGCTCTGTCCATCAGAATGGCCTGCTGGTCCCGAGTGGTGAGGGCAGTACTGCCATGTTCTGTGTTCACCATGTGAGCGTGCTCTGGCGTAGACGCAATGGGCTTCCGTAGCGCAGTAGGCAGCGCGTCAGTCTCATAATCTGAAGGTCGTGAGTTCGAGCCTCACCGGGAGCAACGTTTTGCCTGGCCGCTCTGTCCATCAGAATGGCCTGCTGGCCCCGAGTGGTGAGGGCAGTACGGCCATGTTCTGTGTTCACCATGTGAGCGTGCTCTGGCGTAGACGCAATGGGCTTCCGTAGCGCAGTAGGCAGCGCGTCAGTCTCATAATCTGAAGGTCGTGAGTTCGAGCCTCACCGGGAGCAACGTTTTTGCCTGGCCGCTCTGTCCATCAGAATGGCCTGCTGGCCCCGAGTGGTGAGGGCAGTACGGCCATGTTCTGTGTTCACCATGTGAGCGTGCTCTGGCGTAGACGCAATGGGCTTCCGTAGCGCAGTAGGCAGCGCGTCAGTCTCATAATCTGAAGGTCGTGAGTTCGAGCCTCACCGGGAGCAACATTTGGGCCTGGCCGCTCTGTCCATCAGAATGGCCTGCTGGCCCCGAGTGGTGAGTGCAGTACTGCCATGTTCTGTGTTCACCATGTGAGCGTGCTCTGGCGTAGACGCAATGGGCTTCCGTAGCGCAGTATTCAGCGCGTCAGTCTCATAATCTGAAGGTCGTGAGTTCGAGCCTCACCGGGAGCAACGTTTTGCCTGGCCGCTCTGTCCATCAGAATGGCCTGCTGGTCCCGAGTGGTGAGGGCAGTACTGCCATGTTCTGTGTTCACCATGTGAGCGTGCTCTGGCGTAGACGCAATGGGCTTCCGTAGCGCAGTAGGCAGCGCGTCAGTCTCATAATCTGAAGGTCGTGAGTTCGAGCCTCACCGGGAGCAACATTTGGGCCTGGCCGCTCTGTCCATCAGAATGGCCTGCTGGCCCCGAGTGGTGAGTGCAGTACTGCCATGTTCTGTGTTCACCATGTGAGCGTGCTCTGGCGTAGACGCAATGGGCTTCCGTAGCGCAGTAGGCAGCGCGTCAGTCTCATAATCTGAAGGTCGTGAGTTCGAGCCTCACCGGGAGCAACGTTTTTGCCTGGCCGCTCTGTACATCAGAATGGCCTGCTGGCCCCGATTGGTGAGGGCAGTACTGCCATGTTCTGTGTTCACCATGTGAGCGTGCTCTGGCGTAGACGCAATGGGCTTCCGTAGCGCAGTAGGCAGCGCGTCAGTCTCATAATCTGAAGGTCGTGAGTTCGAGCCTCACCGGGAGCAACGTTTTTGCCTGGCCGCTCTGTCCATCAGAATGGCCTGCTGGCCCCGAGTGGTGAGTGCAGTACTGCCATGTTCTGTGTTCACCATGTGAGCGTGCTCTGGCGTAGACGCAATGGGCTTCCGTAGCGCAGTAGGCAGCGCGTCAGTCTCATAATCTGATGGTCGTGAGTTCGAGCCTCACCGGGAGCAACGTTTTGCCTGGCCGCTCTGTCCATCAGAATGGCCTGCTGGCCCCGAGTGGTGAGGGCAGTACGGCCATGTTCTGTGTTCACCATGTGAGCGTGCTCTGGCGTAGACGCAATGGGCTTCCGTAGCGCAGTAGGCAGCGCGTCAGTCTCATAGTCTGAAGGTCGTGAGTTCGAGCCTCACCGGGAGCAACGTTTTGCCTGGCCGCTCTGTCTATCAGAATGGCCTGCTGGTCCCGAGTGGTGAGGGCAGTACGGCCATGTTCTGTGTTCACCATGTGAGCGTGCTCTGGCGTAGATGCAATGGGCTTCCGTAGCGCAGTAGGCAGCGCGTCAGTCTCATAATCTGAAGGTCGTGAGTTCGAGCCTCACCGGGAGCAACGTTTTGCCTGGCCGCTCTGTCCATCAGAATGGCCTGCTGGCCCCGAGTGGTGAGGGCAGTACGGCCATGTTCTGTGTTCACCATGTGAGCGTGCTCTGGCGTAGACGCAATGGGCTTCCGTAGCGCAGTATTCAGCGCGTCAGTCTCATAATCTGAAGGTCGTGAGTTCGAGCCTCACCGGGAGCAACGTTTTGCCTGGCCGCTCTGTCCATCAGAATGGCCTGCTGGTCCCGAGTGGTGAGGGCAGTACTGCCATGTTCTGTGTTCACCATGTGAGCGTGCTCTGGCGTAGACGCAATGGGCTTCCGTAGCGCAGTAGGCAGCGCGTCAGTCTCATAATCTGAAGGTCGTGAGTTCGAGCCTCACCGGGAGCAACATTTGGGCCTGGCCGCTCTGTCCATCAGAATGGCCTGCTGGCCCCGAGTGGTGAGTGCAGTACTGCCATGTTCTGTGTTCACCATGTGAGCGTGCTCTGGCGTAGACGCAATGGGCTTCCGTAGCGCAGTAGGCAGCGCGTCAGTCTCATAATCTGAAGGTCGTGAGTTCGAGCCTCACCGGGAGCAACGTTTTGCCTGGCCGCTCTGTCCATCAGAATGGCCTGCTGGCCCCGAGTGGTGAGGGCAGTACGGCCATGTTCTGTGTTCACCATGTGAGCGTGCTCTGGCGTAGACGCAATGGGCTTCCGTAGCGCAGTAGGCAGCGCGTCAGTCTCATAATCTGAAGGTCGTGAGTTCGAGCCTCACCGGGAGCAACGTTTTTGCCTGGCCGCTCTGTCCATCAGAATGGCCTGCTGGCCCCGAGTGGTGAGGGCAGTACGGCCATGTTCTGTGTTCACCATGTGAGCGTGCTCTGGCGTAGACGCAATGGGCTTCCGTAGCGCAGTAGGCAGCGCGTCAGTCTCATAATCTGAAGGTCGTGAGTTCGAGCCTCACCGGGAGCAACATTTGGGCCTGGCCGCTCTGTCCATCAGAATGGCCTGCTGGCCCCGAGTGGTGAGGGCAGTACGGCCATGTTCTGTGTTCACCATGTGAGCGTGCTCTGGCGTAGACGCAATGGGCTTCCGTAGCGCAGTAGGCAGCGCGTCAGTCTCATAATCTGAAGGTCGTGAGTTCGAGCCTCACCGGGAGCAACGTTTTTGCCTGGCCGCTCTGTCCATCAGAATGGCCTGCTGGTCCCGAGTGGTGAGGGCAGTACTGCCATGTTCTGTGTTCACCATGTGAGCGTGCTCTGGCGTAGACGCAATGGGCTTCCGTAGCGCAGTAGGCAGCGCGTCAGTCTCATAATCTGAAGGTCGTGAGTTCGAGCCTCACCGGGAGCAACGTTTTGCCTGGCCGCTCTGTCCATCAGAATGGCCTGCTGGCCCCGAGTGGTGAGGGCAGTACTGCCATGTTCTGTGTTCACCATGTGAGCGTGCTCTGGCGTAGACGCAATGGGCTTCCGTAGCGCAGTAGGCAGCGCGTCAGTCTCATAATCTGAAGGTCGTGAGTTCGAGCCTCACCGGGAGCAACATTTGGGCCTGGCCGCTCTGTCCATCAGAATGGCCTGCTGGCCCCGAGTGGTGAGTGCAGTACTGCCATGTTCTGTGTTCACCATGTGAGCGTGCTCTGGCGTAGACGCAATGGGCTTCCGTAGCGCAGTAGGCAGCGCGTCAGTCTCATAATCTGAAGGTCGTGAGTTCGAGCCTCACCGGGAGCAACGTTTTGCCTGGCCGCTCTGTCCATCAGAATGGCCTGCTGGCCCCGAGTGGTGAGGGCAGTACGGCCATGTTCTGTGTTCACCATGTGAGCGTGCTCTGGCGTAGACGCAATGGGCTTCCGTAGCGCAGTAGGCAGCGCGTCAGTCTCATAATCTGAAGGTCGTGAGTTCGAGCCTCACCGGGAGCAACATTTGGGCCTGGCCGCTCTGTCCATCAGAATGGCCTGCTGGCCCCGAGTGGTGAGGGCAGTACGGCCATGTTCTGTGTTCACCATGTGAGCGTGCTCTGGCGTAGACGCAATGGGCTTCCGTAGCGCAGTAGGCAGCGCGTCAGTCTCATAATCTGAAGGTCGTGAGTTCGAGCCTCACCGGGAGCAACATTTGGGCCTGGCCGCTCTGTCCATCAGAATGGCCTGCTGGCCCCGAGTGGTGAGTGCAGTACTGCCATGTTCTGTGTTCACCATGTGAGCGTGCTCTGGCGTAGACGCAATGGGCTTCCGTAGCGCAGTAGGCAGCGCGTCAGTCTCATAATCTGAAGGTCGTGAGTTCGAGCCTCACCGGGAGCAACGTTTTGCCTGGCCGCTCTGTCCATCAGAATGGCCTGCTGGTCCCGAGTGGTGAGGGCAGTACTGCCATGTTCTGTGTTCACCATGTGAGCGTGCTCTGGCGTAGACGCAATGGGCTTCCGTAGCGCAGTAGGCAGCGCGTCAGTCTCATAATCTGAAGGTCGTGAGTTCGAGCCTCACCGGGAGCAACATTTGGGCCTGGCCGCTCTGTCCATCAGAATGGCCTGCTGGCCCCGAGTGGTGAGTGCAGTACTGCCATGTTCTGTGTTCACCATGTGAGCGTGCTCTGGCGTAGACGCAATGGGCTTCCGTAGCGCAGTAGGCAGCGCGTCAGTCTCATAATCTGAAGGTCGTGAGTTCGAGCCTCACCGGGAGCAACGTTTTGCCTGGCCGCTCTGTCCATCAGAATGGCCTGCTGGCCCCGAGTGGTGAGGGCAGTACGGCCATGTTCTGTGTTCACCATGTGAGCGTGCTCTGGCGTAGACGCAATGGGCTTCCGTAGCGCAGTAGGCAGCGCGTCAGTCTCATAATCTGAAGGTCGTGAGTTCGAGCCTCACCGGGAGCAACGTTTTTGCCTGGCCGCTCTGTCCATCAGAATGGCCTGCTGGTCCCGAGTGGTGAGGGCAGTACTGCCATGTTCTGTGTTCACCATGTGAGCGTGCTCTGGCGTAGACGCAATGGGCTTCCGTAGCGCAGTAGGCAGCGCGTCAGTCTCATAATCTGAAGGTCGTGAGTTCGAGCCTCACCGGGAGCAACGTTTTTGCCTGGCCGCTCTGTCCATCAGAATGGCCTGCTGGCCCCGAGTGGTGAGGGCAGTACTGCCATGTTCTGTGTTCACCATGTGAGCGTGCTCTGGCGTAGACGCAATGGGCTTCCGTAGCGCAGTAGGCAGCGCGTCAGTCTCATAATCTGAAGGTCGTGAGTTCGAGCCTCACCGGGAGCAACGTTTTTGCCTGGCCGCTCTGTCCATCAGAATGGCCTGCTGGCCCCGAGTGGTGAGGGCAGTACGGCCATGTTCTGTGTTCACCATGTGAGCGTGCTCTGGCGTAGACGCAATGGGCTTCCGTAGCGCAGTAGGCAGCGCGTCAGTCTCATAATCTGAAGGTCGTGAGTTCGAGCCTCACCGGGAGCAACGTTTTGCCTGGCCGCTCTGTCCATCAGAATGGCCTGCTGGCCCCGAGTGGTGAGGGCAGTACGGCCATGTTCTGTGTTCACCATGTGAGCGTGCTCTGGCGTAGACGCAATGGGCTTCCGTAGCGCAGTAGGCAGCGCGTCAGTCTCATAATTTGAAGGTCGTGAGTTCGAGCCTCACCGGGAGCAACATTTGGGCCTGGCCGCTCTGTCCATCAGAATGGCCTGCTGGCCCCGAGTGGTGAGTGCAGTACTGCCATGTTCTGTGTTCACCATGTGAGCGTGCTCTGGCGTAGACGCAATGGGCTTCCGTAGCGCAGTAGGCAGCGCGTCAGTCTCATAATCTGAAGGTCGTGAGTTCGAGCCTCACCGGGAGCAACGTTTTGCCTGGCCGCTCTGTCCATCAGAATGGCCTGCTGGCCCCGAGTGGTGAGGGCAGTACGGCCATGTTCTGTGTTCACCATGTGAGCGTGCTCTGGCGTAGACGCAATGGGCTTCCGTAGCGCAGTATTCAGCGCGTCAGTCTCATAATCTGAAGGTCGTGAGTTCGAGCCTCACCGGGAGCAACGTTTTGCCTGGCCGCTCTGTCCATCAGAATGGCCTGCTGGTCCCGAGTGGTGAGGGCAGTACGGCCATGTTCTGTGTTCACCATGTGAGCGTGCTCTTGCGTAGACGCAATGGGCTTCCGTAGCGCAGTAGGCAGCGCGTCAGTCTCATAATCTGAAGGTCGTGAGTTCGAGCCTCACCGGGAGCAACGTTTTGCCTGGCCGCTCTGTCTATCAGAATGGCCTGCTGGTCCCGAGTGGTGAGGGCAGTACGGCCATGTTCTGTGTTCACCATGTGAGCGTGCTCTGGCGTAGACGCAATGGGCTTCCGTAGCGCAGTAGGCAGCGCGTCAGTCTCATAATCTGAAGGTCGTGAGTTCGAGCCTCACTGGGAGCAACATTTGGGCCTGGCCGCTCTGTCCATCAGAATGGCCTGCTGGCCCCGAGTGGTGAGTGCAGTACTGCCATGTTCTGTGTTCACCATGTGAGCGTGCTCTGGCGTAGACGCAATGGGCTTCCGTAGCGCAGTAGGCAGCGCGTCACTCATAATCTGAAGGTCGTGAGTTCGAGCCTCACCGGGAGCAACATTTGGGCCTGGCCGCTCTGTCCATCAGAATGGCCTGCTGGCCCCGAGTGGTGAGGGCAGTACGGCCATGTTCTGTGTTCACCATGTGAGCGTGCTCTGGCGTAGACGCAATGGGCTTCCGTAGCGCAGTAGGCAGCGCGTCAGTCTCATAATCTGAAGGTCGTGAGTTCGAGCCTCACCGGGAGCAACGTTTTGCCTGGCCGCTCTGTCCATCAGAATGGCCTGCTGGTCCCGAGTGGTGAGGGCAGTACGGCCATGTTCTGTGTTCACCATGTGAGCGTGCTCTGGCGTAGACGCAATGGGCTTCCGTAGCGCAGTATTCAGCGCGTCAGTCTCATAATCTGAAGGTCGTGAGTTCGAGCCTCACCGGGAGCAACGTTTTGCCTGGCCGCTCTGTCCATCAGAATGGCCTGCTGGTCCCGAGTGGTGAGGGCAGTACTGCCATGTTCTGTGTTCACCATGTGAGCGTGCTCTGGCGTAGACGCAATGGGCTTCCGTAGCGCAGTAGGCAGCGCGTCAGTCTCATAATTTGAAGGTCGTGAGTTCGAGCCTCACCGGGAGCAACATTTGGGCCTGGCCGCTCTGTCCATCAGAATGGCCTGCTGGCCCCGAGTGGTGAGTGCAGTACTGCCATGTTCTGTGTTCACCATGTGAGCGTGCTCTGGCGTAGACGCAATGGGCTTCCGTAGCGCAGTAGGCAGCGCGTCAGTCTCATAATCTGAAGGTCGTGAGTTCGAGCCTCACCGGGAGCAACGTTTTGCCTGGCCGCTCTGTCCATCAGAATGGCCTGCTGGTCCCGAGTGGTGAGGGCAGTACTGCCATGTTCTGTGTTCACCATGTGAGCGTGCTCTGGCGTAGACGCAATGGGCTTCCGTAGCGCAGTAGGCAGCGCGTTAGTCTCATAATCTGAAGGTCGTGAGTTCGAGCCTCACCGGGAGCAACGTTTTTGCCTGGCCGCTCTGTCCATCAGAATGGCCTGCTGGTCCCGAGTGGTGAGGGCAGTACTGCCATGTTCTGTGTTCACCATGTGAGCGTGCTCTGGCGTAGACGCAATGGGCTTCCGTAGCGCAGTAGGCAGCGCGTCAGTCTCATAATCTGAAGGTCGTGAGTTCGAGCCTCACCGGGAGCAACGTTTTGCCTGGCCGCTCTGTCCATCAGAATGGCCTGCTGGCCCCGAGTGGTGAGGGCAGTACGGCCATGTTCTGTGTTCACCATGTGAGCGTGCTCTGGCGTAGACGCAATGGGCTTCCGTAGCGCAGTAGGCAGCGCGTCAGTCTCATAGTCTGAAGGTCGTGAGTTCGAGCCTCACCGGGAGCAACGTTTTGCCTGGCCGCTCTGTCTATCAGAATGGCCTGCTGGTCCCGAGTGGTGAGGGCAGTACTGCCATGTTCTGTGTTCACCATGTGAGCGTGCTCTGGCGTAGACGCAATGGGCTTCCGTAGCGCAGTAGGCAGCGCGTCAGTCTCATAATCTGAAGGTCGTGAGTTCGAGCCTCACTGGGAGCAACATTTGGGCCTGGCCGCTCTGTCCATCAGAATGGCCTGCTGGCCCCGAGTGGTGAGTGCAGTACTGCCATGTTCTGTGTTCACCATGTGAGCGTGCTCTGGCGTAGACGCAATGGGCTTCCGTAGCGCAGTAGGCAGCGCGTCAGTCTCATAATCTGAAGGTCGTGAGTTCGAGCCTCACCGGGAGCAACGTTTTGCCTGGCCGCTCTGTCCATCAGAATGGCCTGCTGGCCCCGAGTGGTGAGGGCAGTACGGCCATGTTCTGTGTTCACCATGTGAGCGTGCTCTGGCGTAGACGCAATGGGCTTCCGTAGCGCAGTAGGCAGCGCGTCAGTCTCATAATCTGAAGGTCGTGAGTTCGAGCCTCACCGGGAGCAACGTTTTGCCTGGCCGCTCTGTCCATCAGAATGGCCTGCTGGTCCCGAGTGGTGAGGGCAGTACTGCCATGTTCTGTGTTCACCATGTGAGCGTGCTCTGGCGTAGACGCAATGGGCTTCCGTAGCGCAGTAGGCAGCGCGTCAGTCTCATAATCTGAAGGTCGTGAGTTCGAGCCTCACCGGGAGCAACGTTTTTGCCTGGCCGCTCTGTACATCAGAATGGCCTGCTGGCCCCGAGTGGTGAGGGCAGTACGGCCATGTTCTGTGTTCACCATGTGAGCGTGCTCTGGCGTAGACGCAATGGGCTTCCGTAGCGCAGTAGGCAGCGCGTCAGTCTCATAATTTGAAGGTCGTGAGTTCGAGCCTCACCGGGAGCAACATTTGGGCCTGGCCGCTCTGTCCATCAGAATGGCCTGCTGGCCCGAGTGGTGAGTGCAGTACTGCCATGTTCTGTGTTCACCATGTGAGCGTGCTCTGGCGTAGACGCAATGGGCTTCCGTAGCGCAGTAGGCAGCGCGTCAGTCTCATAATCTGAAGGTCGTGAGTTCGAGCCTCACCGGGAGCAACGTTTTGCCTGGCCGCTCTGTCCATCAGAATGGCCTGCTGGCCCCGAGTGGTGAGGGCAGTACGGCCATGTTCTGTGTTCACCATGTGAGCGTGCTCTGGCGTAGACGCAATGGGCTTCCGTAGCGCAGTATTCAGCGCGTCAGTCTCATAATCTGAAGGTCGTGAGTTCGAGCCTCACCGGGAGCAACGTTTTGCCTGGCCGCTCTGTCCATCAGAATGGCCTGCTGGCCCCGAGTGGTGAGGGCAGTACGGCCATGTTCTGTGTTCACCATGTGAGCGTGCTCTGGCGTAGACGCAATGGGCTTCCGTAGCGCAGTATTCAGCGCGTCAGTCTCATAATCTGAAGGTCGTGAGTTCGAGCCTCACCGGGAGCAACGTTTTGCCTGGCCGCTCTGTCCATCAGAATGGCCTGCTGGTCCCGAGTGGTGAGGGCAGTACTGCCATGTTCTGTGTTCACCATGTGAGCGTGCTCTGGCGTAGACGCAATGGGCTTCCGTAGCGCAGTAGGCAGCGCGTCAGTCTCATAATCTGAAGGTCGTGAGTTCGAGCCTCACCGGGAGCAACGTTTTTGCCTGGCCGCTCTGTACATCAGAATGGCCTGCTGGCCCCGAGTGGTGAGGGCAGTACGGCCATGTTCTGTGTTCACCATGTGAGCGTGCTCTGGCGTAGACGCAATGGGCTTCCGTAGCGCAGTAGGCAGCGCGTCAGTCTCATAATCTGAAGGTCGTGAGTTCGAGCCTCACCGGGAGCAACGTTTTTGCCTGGCCGCTCTGTACATCAGAATGGCCTGCTGGCCCCGATTGGTGAGGGCAGTACTGCCATGTTCTGTGTTCACCATGTGAGCGTGCTCTGGCGTAGACGCAATGGGCTTCCGTAGCGCAGTAGGCAGCGCGTCAGTCTCATAATTTGAAGGTCGTGAGTTCGAGCCTCACCGGGAGCAACATTTGGGCCTGGCCGCTCTGTCCATCAGAATGGCCTGCTGGCCCCGAGTGGTGAGGGCAGTACTGCCATGTTCTGTGTTCACCATGTGAGCGTGCTCTGGCGTAGACGCAATGGGCTTCCGTAGCGCAGTAGGCAGCGCGTCAGTCTCATAATTTGAAGGTCGTGAGTTCGAGCCTCACCGGGAGCAACGTTTTGCCTGGCCGCTCTGTCCATCAGAATGGCCTGCTGGCCCCGAGTGGTGAGGGCAGTACGGCCATGTTCTGTGTTCACCATGTGAGCGTGCTCTGGCGTAGACGCAATGGGCTTCCGTAGCGCAGTAGGCAGCGCGTCAGTCTCATAATTTGAAGGTCGTGAGTTCGAGCCTCACCGGGAGCAACGTTTTGCCTGGCCGCTCTGTCCATCAGAATGGCCTGCTGGCCCCGAGTGGTGAGGGCAGTACGGCCATGTTCTGTGTTCACCATGTGAGCGTGCTCTGGCGTAGACGCAATGGGCTTCCGTAGCGCAGTATTCAGCGCGTCAGTCTCATAATCTGAAGGTCGTGAGTTCGAGCCTCACCGGGAGCAACGTTTTGCCTGGCCGCTCTGTCCATCAGAATGGCCTGCTGGTCCCGAGTGGTGAGGGCAGTACTGCCATGTTCTGTGTTCACCATGTGAGCGTGCTCTGGCGTAGACGCAATGGGCTTCCGTAGCGCAGTAGGCAGCGCGTCAGTCTCATAATCTGAAGGTCGTGAGTTCGAGCCTCACCGGGAGCAACGTTTTTGCCTGGCCGCTCTGTACATCAGAATGGCCTGCTGGCCCCGAGTGGTGAGGGCAGTACGGCCATGTTCTGTGTTCACCATGTGAGCGTGCTCTGGCGTAGACGCAATGGGCTTCCGTAGCGCAGTAGGCAGCGCGTCAGTCTCATAATTTGAAGGTCGTGAGTTCGAGCCTCACCGGGAGCAACGTTTTGCCTGGCCGCTCTGTCCATCAGAATGGCCTGCTGGCCCCGAGTGGTGAGGGCAGTACGGCCATGTTCTGTGTTCACCATGTGAGCGTGCTCTGGCGTAGACGCAATGGGCTTCCGTAGCGCAGTATTCAGCGCGTCAGTCTCATAATCTGAAGGTCGTGAGTTCGAGCCTCACCGGGAGCAACGTTTTGCCTGGCCGCTCTGTCCATCAGAATGGCCTGCTGGTCCCGAGTGGTGAGGGCAGTACTGCCATGTTCTGTGTTCACCATGTGAGCGTGCTCTGGCGTAGACGCAATGGGCTTCCGTAGCGCAGTAGGCAGCGCGTCAGTCTCATAATCTGAAGGTCGTGAGTTCGAGCCTCACCGGGAGCAACGTTTTTGCCTGGCCGCTCTGTCCATCAGAATGGCCTGCTGGCCCCGAGTGGTGAGGGCAGTACGGCCATGTTCTGTGTTCACCATGTGAGCGTGCTCTGGCGTAGACGCAATGGGCTTCCGTAGCGCAGTAGGCAGCGCGTCAGTCTCATAATCTGAAGGTCGTGAGTTCGAGCCTCACCGGGAGCAACGTTTTGCCTGGCCGCTCTGTCCATCAGAATGGCCTGCTGGCCCCGAGTGGTGAGGGCAGTACGGCCATGTTCTGTGTTCACCATGTGAGCGTGCTCTGGCGTAGACGCAATGGGCTTCCGTAGCGCAGTATTCAGCGCGTCAGTCTCATAATCTGAAGGTCGTGAGTTCGAGCCTCACCGGGAGCAACGTTTTGCCTGGCCGCTCTGTCCATCAGAATGGCCTGCTGGCCCCGAGTGGTGAGGGCAGTACGGCCATGTTCTGTGTTCACCATGTGAGCGTGCTCTGGCGTAGACGCAATGGGCTTCCGTAGCGCAGTATTCAGCGCGTCAGTCTCATAATCTGAAGGTCGTGAGTTCGAGCCTCACCGGGAGCAACGTTTTGCCTGGCCGCTCTGTCCATCAGAATGGCCTGCTGGTCCCGAGTGGTGAGGGCAGTACTGCCATGTTCTGTGTTCACCATGTGAGCGTGCTCTGGCGTAGACGCAATGGGCTTCCGTAGCGCAGTAGGCAGCGCGTCAGTCTCATAATCTGAAGGTCGTGAGTTCGAGCCTCACCGGGAGCAACGTTTTTGCCTGGCCGCTCTGTACATCAGAATGGCCTGCTGGCCCCGAGTGGTGAGGGCAGTACGGCCATGTTCTGTGTTCACCATGTGAGCGTGCTCTGGCGTAGACGCAATGGGCTTCCGTAGCGCAGTAGGCAGCGCGTCAGTCTCATAATCTGAAGGTCGTGAGTTCGAGCCTCACCGGGAGCAACGTTTTTGCCTGGCCGCTCTGTACATCAGAATGGCCTGCTGGCCCCGATTGGTGAGGGCAGTACTGCCATGTTCTGTGTTCACCATGTGAGCGTGCTCTGGCGTAGACGCAATGGGCTTCCGTAGCGCAGTAGGCAGCGCGTCAGTCTCATAATCTGAAGGTCGTGAGTTCGAGCCTCACCGGGAGCAACGTTTTTGCCTGGCCGCTCTGTACATCAGAATGGCCTGCTGGCCCCGATTGGTGAGGGCAGTACTGCCATGTTCTGTGTTCACCATGTGAGCGTGCTCTGGCGTAGACGCAATGGGCTTCCGTAGCGCAGTAGGCAGCGCGTCAGTCTCATAATCTGAAGGTCGTGAGTTCGAGCCTCACCGGGAGCAACGTTTTGCCTGGCCGCTCTGTCCATCAGAATGGCCTGCTGGTCCCGAGTGGTGAGGGCAGTACTGCCATGTTCTGTGTTCACCATGTGAGCGTGCTCTGGCGTAGACGCAATGGGCTTCCGTAGCGCAGTAGGCAGCGCGTCAGTCTCATAATCTGAAGGTCGTGAGTTCGAGCCTCACCGGGAGCAACGTTTTTGCCTGGCCGCTCTGTACATCAGAATGGCCTGCTGGCCCCGATTGGTGAGGGCAGTACTGCCATGTTCTGTGTTCACCATGTGAGCGTGCTCTGGCGTAGACGCAATGGGCTTCCGTAGCGCAGTAGGCAGCGCGTCAGTCTCATAATTTGAAGGTCGTGAGTTCGAGCCTCACCGGGAGCAACATTTGGGCCTGGCCGCTCTGTCCATCAGAATGGCCTGCTGGCCCCGAGTGGTGAGGGCAGTACTGCCATGTTCTGTGTTCACCATGTGAGCGTGCTCTGGCGTAGACGCAATGGGCTTCCGTAGCGCAGTAGGCAGCGCGTCAGTCTCATAATCTGAAGGTCGTGAGTTCGAGCCTCACCGGGAGCAACGTTTTTGCCTGGCCGCTCTGTCCATCAGAATGGATTGCTGGCCCCGAGTGGTGAGGGCAGTACTGCCATGTTCTGTGTTCACCATGTGAGCGTGCTCTGGCGTAGACGCAATGGGCTTCCGTAGCGCAGTAGGCAGCGCGTCAGTCTCATAATCTGAAGGTCGTGAGTTCGAGCCTCACCGGGAGCAACATTTGGGCCTGGCCGCTCTGTCCATCAGAATGGCCTGCTGGCCCCGAGTGGTGAGGGCAGTACGGCCATGTTCTGTGTTCACCATGTGAGCGTGCTCTGGCGTAGACGCAATGGGCTTCCGTAGCGCAGTAGGCAGCGCGTCAGTCTCATAATCTGAAGGTCGTGAGTTCGAGCCTCACCGGGAGCAACGTTTTTGCCTGGCCGCTCTGTACATCAGAATGGCCTGCTGGCCCCGAGTGGTGAGGGCAGTACGGCCATGTTCTGTGTTCACCATGTGAGCGTGCTCTGGCGTAGACGCAATGGGCTTCCGTAGCGCAGTATTCAGCGCGTCAGTCTCATAATCTGAAGGTCGTGAGTTCGAGCCTCACCGGGAGCAACGTTTTGCCTGGCCGCTCTGTCCATCAGAATGGCCTGCTGGTCCCGAGTGGTGAGGGCAGTACTGCCATGTTCTGTGTTCACCATGTGAGCGTGCTCTGGCGTAGACGCAATGGGCTTCCGTAGCGCAGTAGGCAGCGCGTCAGTCTCATAATCTGAAGGTCGTGAGTTCGAGCCTCACCGGGAGCAACGTTTTTGCCTGGCCGCTCTGTCCATCAGAATGGCCTGCTGGCCCCGAGTGGTGAGGGCAGTACGGCCATGTTCTGTGTTCACCATGTGAGCGTGCTCTGGCGTAGACGCAATGGGCTTCCGTAGCGCAGTATTCAGCGCGTCAGTCTCATAATCTGAAGGTCGTGAGTTCGAGCCTCACCGGGAGCAACGTTTTGCCTGGCCGCTCTGTCCATCAGAATGGCCTGCTGGCCCCGAGTGGTGAGGGCAGTACGGCCATGTTCTGTGTTCACCATGTGAGCGTGCTCTGGCGTAGACGCAATGGGCTTCCGTAGCGCAGTATTCAGCGCGTCAGTCTCATAATCTGAAGGTCGTGAGTTCGAGCCTCACCGGGAGCAACGTTTTGCCTGGCCGCTCTGTCCATCAGAATGGCCTGCTGGTCCCGAGTGGTGAGGGCAGTACTGCCATGTTCTGTGTTCACCATGTGAGCGTGCTCTGGCGTAGACGCAATGGGCTTCCGTAGCGCAGTAGGCAGCGCGTCAGTCTCATAATCTGAAGGTCGTGAGTTCGAGCCTCACCGGGAGCAACGTTTTTGCCTGGCCGCTCTGTACATCAGAATGGCCTGCTGGCCCCGAGTGGTGAGGGCAGTACGGCCATGTTCTGTGTTCACCATGTGAGCGTGCTCTGGCGTAGACGCAATGGGCTTCCGTAGCGCAGTAGGCAGCGCGTCAGTCTCATAATCTGAAGGTCGTGAGTTCGAGCCTCACCGGGAGCAACGTTTTTGCCTGGCCGCTCTGTACATCAGAATGGCCTGCTGGCCCCGATTGGTGAGGGCAGTACTGCCATGTTCTGTGTTCACCATGTGAGCGTGCTCTGGCGTAGACGCAATGGGCTTCCGTAGCGCAGTAGGCAGCGCGTCAGTCTCATAATCTGAAGGTCGTGAGTTCGAGCCTCACCGGGAGCAACGTTTTTGCCTGGCCGCTCTGTACATCAGAATGGCCTGCTGGCCCCGATTGGTGAGGGCAGTACTGCCATGTTCTGTGTTCACCATGTGAGCGTGCTCTGGCGTAGACGCAATGGGCTTCCGTAGCGCAGTAGGCAGCGCGTCAGTCTCATAATCTGAAGGTCGTGAGTTCGAGCCTCACCGGGAGCAACGTTTTGCCTGGCC
This sequence comes from Heligmosomoides polygyrus bakeri, assembly GCA_947359475.1. Taxonomy (NCBI): domain Eukaryota; kingdom Metazoa; phylum Nematoda; class Chromadorea; order Rhabditida; family Heligmosomidae; genus Heligmosomoides; species Heligmosomoides polygyrus. Next base: position 2,412,757 of record OX375867.1, read on the forward strand.
GCTCTGTCCATCAGAATGGCCTGCTGGTCCCGAGTGGTGAGGGCAGTACTGCCATGTTCTGTGTTCACCATGTGAGCGTGCTCTGGCGTAGACGCAATGGGCTTCCGTAGCGCAGTAGGCAGCGCGTCAGTCTCATAATCTGAAGGTCGTGAGTTCGAGCCTCACCGGGAGCAACGTTTTTGCCTGGCCGCTCTGTACATCAGAATGGCCTGCTGGCCCCGATTGGTGAGGGCAGTACTGCCATGTTCTGTGTTCACCATGTGAGCGTGCTCTGGCGTAGACGCAATGGGCTTCCGTAGCGCAGTAGGCAGCGCGTCAGTCTCATAATTTGAAGGTCGTGAGTTCGAGCCTCACCGGGAGCAACATTTGGGCCTGGCCGCTCTGTCCATCAGAATGGCCTGCTGGCCCCGAGTGGTGAGGGCAGTACTGCCATGTTCTGTGTTCACCATGTGAGCGTGCTCTGGCGTAGACGCAATGGGCTTCCGTAGCGCAGTAGGCAGCGCGTCAGTCTCATAATCTGAAGGTCGTGAGTTCGAGCCTCACCGGGAGCAACGTTTTTGCCTGGCCGCTCTGTCCATCAGAATGGATTGCTGGCCCCGAGTGGTGAGGGCAGTACTGCCATGTTCTGTGTTCACCATGTGAGCGTGCTCTGGCGTAGACGCAATGGGCTTCCGTAGCGCAGTAGGCAGCGCGTCAGTCTCATAATCTGAAGGTCGTGAGTTCGAGCCTCACCGGGAGCAACATTTGGGCCTGGCCGCTCTGTCCATCAGAATGGCCTGCTGGCCCCGAGTGGTGAGGGCAGTACGGCCATGTTCTGTGTTCACCATGTGAGCGTGCTCTGGCGTAGACGCAATGGGCTTCCGTAGCGCAGTAGGCAGCGCGTCAGTCTCATAATCTGAAGGTCGTGAGTTCGAGCCTCACCGGGAGCAACGTTTTTGCCTGGCCGCTCTGTACATCAGAATGGCCTGCTGGCCCCGAGTGGTGAGGGCAGTACGGCCATGTTCTGTGTTCACCATGTGAGCGTGCTCTGGCGTAGACGCAATGGGCTTCCGTAGCGCAGTAGGCAGCGCGTCAGTCTCATAATCTGAAGGTCGTGAGTTCGAGCCTCACCGGGAGCAACGTTTTTGCCTGGCCGCTCTGTACATCAGAATGGCCTGCTGGCCCCGATTGGTGAGGGCAGTACTGCCATGTTCTGTGTTCACCATGTGAGCGTGCTCTGGCGTAGACGCAATGGGCTTCCGTAGCGCAGTAGGCAGCGCGTCAGTCTCATAATTTGAAGGTCGTGAGTTCGAGCCTCACCGGGAGCAACATTTGGGCCTGGCCGCTCTGTCCATCAGAATGGCCTGCTGGCCCCGAGTGGTGAGGGCAGTACTGCCATGTTCTGTGTTCACCATGTGAGCGTGCTCTGGCGTAGACGCAATGGGCTTCCGTAGCGCAGTAGGCAGCGCGTCAGTCTCATAATCTGAAGGTCGTGAGTTCGAGCCTCACCGGGAGCAACGTTTTTGCCTGGCCGCTCTGTCCATCAGAATGGATTGCTGGCCCCGAGTGGTGAGGGCAGTACTGCCATGTTCTGTGTTCACCATGTGAGCGTGCTCTGGCGTAGACGCAATGGGCTTCCGTAGCGCAGTAGGCAGCGCGTCAGTCTCATAATCTGAAGGTCGTGAGTTCGAGCCTCACCGGGAGCAACATTTGGGCCTGGCCGCTCTGTCCATCAGAATGGCCTGCTGGCCCCGAGTGGTGAGGGCAGTACGGCCATGTTCTGTGTTCACCATGTGAGCGTGCTCTGGCGTAGACGCAATGGGCTTCCGTAGCGCAGTAGGCAGCGCGTCAGTCTCATAATCTGAAGGTCGTGAGTTCGAGCCTCACCGGGAGCAACGTTTTTGCCTGGCCGCTCTGTCCATCAGAATGGCCTGCTGGCCCCGAGTGGTGAGGGCAGTACTGCCATGTTCTGTGTTCACCATGTGAGCGTGCTCTGGCGTAGACGCAATGGGCTTCCGTAGCGCAGTAGGCAGCGCGTCAGTCTCATAATCTGAAGGTCGTGAGTTCGAGCCTCACCGGGAGCAACGTTTTTGCCTGGCCGCTCTGTCCATCAGAATGGCCTGCTGGCCCCGAGTGGTGAGGGCAGTACTGCCATGTTCTGTGTTCACCATGTGAGCGTGCTCTGGCGTAGACGCAATGGGCTTCCGTAGCGCAGTAGGCAGCGCGTCAGTCTCATAATCTGAAGGTCGTGAGTTCGAGCCTCACCGGGAGCAACGTTTTTGCCTGGCCGCTCTGTCCATCAGAATGGCCTGCTGGTCCCGAGTGGTGAGGGCAGTACGGCCATGTTCTGTGTTCACCATGTGAGCGTGCTCTGGCGTAGACGCAATGGGCTTCCGTAGCGCAGTAGGCAGCGCGTCAGTCTCATAATCTGAAGGTCGTGAGTTCGAGCCTCACCGGGAGCAACGTTTTTGCCTGGCCGCTCTGTCCATCAGAATGGCCTGCTGGCCCCGAGTGGTGAGGGCAGTACTGCCATGTTCTGTGTTCACCATGTGAGCGTGCTCTGGCGTAGACGCAATGGGCTTCCGTAGCGCAGTAGGCAGCGCGTCAGTCTCATAATCTGAAGGTCGTGAGTTCGAGCCTCACCGGGAGCAACGTTTTTGCCTGGCCGCTCTGTCCATCAGAATGGCCTGCTGGCCCCGAGTGGTGAGGGCAGTACTGCCATGTTCTGTGTTCACCATGTGAGCGTGCTCTGGCGTAGACGCAATGGGCTTCCGTAGCGCAGTAGGCAGCGCGTCAGTCTCATAATCTGAAGGTCGTGAGTTCGAGCCTCACCGGGAGCAACGTTTTTGCCTGGCCGCTCTGTCCATCAGAATGGCCTGCTGGTCCCGAGTGGTGAGGGCAGTACGGCCATGTTCTGTGTTCACCATGTGAGCGTGCTCTGGCGTAGACGCAATGGGCTTCCGTAGCGCAGTAGGCAGCGCGTCAGTCTCATAATCTGAAGGTCGTGAGTTCGAGCCTCACCGGGAGCAACGTTTTTGCCTGGCCGCTCTGTCCATCAGAATGGCCTGCTGGCCCCGAGTGGTGAGGGCAGTACTGCCATGTTCTGTGTTCACCATGTGAGCGTGCTCTGGCGTAGACGCAATGGGCTTCCGTAGCGCAGTAGGCAGCGCGTCAGTCTCATAATCTGAAGGTCGTGAGTTCGAGCCTCACCGGGAGCAACGTTTTTGCCTGGCCGCTCTGTCCATCAGAATGGCCTGCTGGTCCCGAGTGGTGAGGGCAGTACGGCCATGTTCTGTGTTCACCATGTGAGCGTGCTCTGGCGTAGACGCAATGGGCTTCCGTAGCGCAGTAGGCAGCGCGTCAGTCTCATAATCTGAAGGTCGTGAGTTCGAGCCTCACCGGGAGCAACGTTTTTGCCTGGCCGCTCTGTCCATCAGAATGGCCTGCTGGCCCCGAGTGGTGAGGGCAGTACTGCCATGTTCTGTGTTCACCATGTGAGCGTGCTCTGGCGTAGACGCAATGGGCTTCCGTAGCGCAGTAGGCAGCGCGTCAGTCTCATAATCTGAAGGTCGTGAGTTCGAGCCTCACCGGGAGCAACGTTTTTGCCTGGCCGCTCTGTCCATCAGAATGGCCTGCTGGCCCCGAGTGGTGAGGGCAGTACGGCCATGTTCTGTGTTCACCATGTGAGCGTGCTTTGGCGTAGACGCAATGGGCTTCCGTAGCGCAGTAGGCAGCGCGTCAGTCTCATAATCTGAAGGTCGTGAGTTCGAGCCTCACCGGGAGCAACGTTTTTGCCTGGCCGCTCTGTCCATCAGAATGGCCTGCTGGCCCCGAGTGGTGAGGGCAGTACTGCCATGTTCTGTGTTCACCATGTGAGCGTGCTCTGGCGTAGACGCAATGGCCTTCCGTAGCGCAGTAGGCAGCGCGTCAGTCTCATAATCTGAAGGTCGTGAGTTCGAGCCTCACCGGGAGCAACGTTTTTGCCTGGCCGCTCTGTCCATCAGAATGGCCTGCTGGCCCCGAGTGGTGAGGGCAGTACGGCCATGTTCTGTGTTCACCATGTGAGCGTGCTCTGGCGCTGACACAGTGGGCTTCCGTAGCGCAGTAGGCAGCGCGTCAGTCTCATAATCTGAAGGTCGTGAGTTCGAGCCTCACCGGGAGCAACGTTTTTGCCTGGCCGCTCTGTCCATCAGAATGGCCTGCTGGCCCCGAGTGGTGAGGGCAGTACTGCCATGTTCTGTGTTCACCATGTGAGCGTGCTCTGGCGTAGACGCAATGGGCTTCCGTAGCGCAGTAGGCAGCGCGTCAGTCTCATAATCTGAAGGTCGTGAGTTCGAGCCTCACCGGGAGCAACGTTTTTGCCTGGCCGCTCTGTCCATCAGAATGGCCTGCTGGCCCCGAGTGGTGAGGGCAGTACGGCCATGTTCTGTGTTCACCATGTGAGCGTGCTCTGGCGCTGACACAGTGGGCTTCCGTAGCGCAGTAGGCAGCGCGTCAGTCTCATAATCTGAAGGTCGTGAGTTCGAGCCTCACCGGGAGCAACGTTTTTGCCTGGCCGCTCTGTCCATCAGAATGGCCTGCTGGCCCCGAGTGGTGAGGGCAGTACTGCCATGTTCTGTGTTCACCATGTGAGCGTGCTCTGGCGTAGACGCAATGGGCTTCCGTAGCGCAGTAGGCAGCGCGTCAGTCTCATAATCTGAAGGTCGTGAGTTCGAGCCTCACCGGGAGCAACGTTTTTGCCTGGCCGCTCTGTCCATCAGAATGGCCTGCTGGCCCCGAGTGGTGAGGGCAGTACTGCCATGTTCTGTGTTCACCATGTGAGCGTGCTCTGGCGTAGACGCAATGGGCTTCCGTAGCGCAGTAGGCAGCGCGTCAGTCTCATAATCTGAAGGTCGTGAGTTCGAGCCTCACCGGGAGCAACGTTTTTGCCTGGCCGCTCTGTCCATCAGAATGGCCTGCTGGCCCCGAGTGGTGAGGGCAGTACTGCCATGTTCTGTGTTCACCATGTGAGCGTGCTCTGGCGTAGACGCAATGGGCTTCCGTAGCGCAGTAGGCAGCGCGTCAGTCTCATAATCTGAAGGTCGTGAGTTCGAGCCTCACCGGGAGCAACGTTTTTGCCTGGCCGCTCTGTCCATCAGAATGGCCTGCTGGCCCCGAGTGGTGAGGGCAGTACGGCCATGTTCTGTGTTCACCATGTGAGCGTGCTTTGGCGTAGACGCAATGGGCTTCCGTAGCGCAGTAGGCAGCGCGTCAGTCTCATAATCTGAAGGTCGTGAGTTCGAGCCTCACCGGGAGCAACGTTTTTGCCTGGCCGCTCTGTCCATCAGAATGGCCTGCTGGCCCCGAGTGGTGAGGGCAGTACTGCCATGTTCTGTGTTCACCATGTGAGCGTGCTCTGGCGTAGACGCAATGGCCTTCCGTAGCGCAGTAGGCAGCGCGTCAGTCTCATAATCTGAAGGTCGTGAGTTCGAGCCTCACCGGGAGCAACGTTTTTGCCTGGCCGCTCTGTCCATCAGAATGGCCTGCTGGCCCCGAGTGGTGAGGGCAGTACGGCCATGTTCTGTGTTCACCATGTGAGCGTGCTCTGGCGCTGACACAGTGGGCTTCCGTAGCGCAGTAGGCAGCGCGTCAGTCTCATAATCTGAAGGTCGTGAGTTCGAGCCTCACCGGGAGCAACGTTTTTGCCTGGCCGCTCTGTCCATCAGAATGGCCTGCTGGCCCCGAGTGGTGAGGGCAGTACTGCCATGTTCTGTGTTCACCATGTGAGCGTGCTCTGGCGTAGACGCAATGGGCTTCCGTAGCGCAGTAGGCAGCGCGTCAGTCTCATAATCTGAAGGTCGTGAGTTCGAGCCTCACCGGGAGCAACGTTTTTGCCTGGCCGCTCTGTCCATCAGAATGGCCTGCTGGCCCCGAGTGGTGAGGGCAGTACGGCCATGTTCTGTGTTCACCATGTGAGCGTGCTCTGGCGCTGACACAGTGGGCTTCCGTAGCGCAGTAGGCAGCGCGTCAGTCTCATAATCTGAAGGTCGTGAGTTCGAGCCTCACCGGGAGCAACGTTTTTGCCTGGCCGCTCTGTCCATCAGAATGGCCTGCTGGCCCCGAGTGGTGAGGGCAGTACTGCCATGTTCTGTGTTCACCATGTGAGCGTGCTCTGGCGTAGACGCAATGGGCTTCCGTAGCGCAGTAGGCAGCGCGTCAGTCTCATAATCTGAAGGTCGTGAGTTCGAGCCTCACCGGGAGCAACGTTTTTGCCTGGCCGCTCTGTCCATCAGAATGGCCTGCTGGTCCCGAGTGGTGAGGGCAGTACGGCCATGTTCTGTGTTCACCATGTGAGCGTGCTCTGGCGTAGACGCAATGGGCTTCCGTAGCGCAGTAGGCAGCGCGTCAGTCTCATAATCTGAAGGTCGTGAGTTCGAGCCTCACCGGGAGCAACGTTTTTGCCTGGCCGCTCTGTCCATCAGAATGGATTGCTGGCCCCGAGTGGTGAGGGCAGTACTGCCATGTTCTGTGTTCACCATGTGAGCGTGCTCTGGCGTAGACGCAATGGGCTTCCGTAGCGCAGTAGGCAGCGCGTCAGTCTCATAATCTGAAGGTCGTGAGTTCGAGCCTCACCGGGAGCAACGTTTTTGCCTGGCCGCTCTGTCCATCAGAATGGCCTGCTGGCCCCGAGTGGTGAGGGCAGTACTGCCATGTTCTGTGTTCACCATGTGAGCGTGCTCTGGCGTAGACGCAATGGGCTTCCGTAGCGCAGTAGGCAGCGCGTCAGTCTCATAATCTGAAGGTCGTGAGTTCGAGCCTCACCGGGAGCAACGTTTTTGCCTGGCCGCTCTGTCCATCAGAATGGCCTGCTGGCCCCGAGTGGTGAGGGCAGTACTGCCATGTTCTGTGTTCACCATGTGAGCGTGCTCTGGCGTAGACGCAATGGGCTTCCGTAGCGCAGTAGGCAGCGCGTCAGTCTCATAATCTGAAGGTCGTGAGTTCGAGCCTCACCGGGAGCAACGTTTTTGCCTGGCCGCTCTGTCCATCAGAATGGCCTGCTGGTCCCGAGTGGTGAGGGCAGTACGGCCATGTTCTGTGTTCACCATGTGAGCGTGCTCTGGCGTAGACGCAATGGGCTTCCGTAGCGCAGTAGGCAGCGCGTCAGTCTCATAATCTGAAGGTCGTGAGTTCGAGCCTCACCGGGAGCAACGTTTTTGCCTGGCCGCTCTGTCCATCAGAATGGATTGCTGGCCCCGAGTGGTGAGGGCAGTACTGCCATGTTCTGTGTTCACCATGTGAGCGTGCTCTGGCGTAGACGCAATGGGCTTCCGTAGCGCAGTAGGCAGCGCGTCAGTCTCATAATCTGAAGGTCGTGAGTTCGAGCCTCACCGGGAGCAACATTTGGGCCTGGCCGCTCTGTCCATCAGAATGGCCTGCTGGCCCCGAGTGGTGAGGGCAGTACGGCCATGTTCTGTGTTCACCATGTGAGCGTGCTCTGGCGTAGACGCAATGGGCTTCCGTAGCGCAGTAGGCAGCGCGTCAGTCTCATAATCTGAAGGTCGTGAGTTCGAGCCTCACCGGGAGCAACGTTTTTGCCTGGCCGCTCTGTCCATCAGAATGGCCTGCTGGTCCCGAGTGGTGAGGGCAGTACGGCCATGTTCTGTGTTCACCATGTGAGCGTGCTCTGGCGTAGACGCAATGGGCTTCCGTAGCGCAGTAGGCAGCGCGTCAGTCTCATAATCTGAAGGTCGTGAGTTCGAGCCTCACCGGGAGCAACGTTTTTGCCTGGCCGCTCTGTCCATCAGAATGGCCTGCTGGCCCCGAGTGGTGAGGGCAGTACTGCCATGTGCTGTGTTCACCATGTGAGCGTGCTCTGGCGTAGACGCAATGGGCTTCCGTAGCGCAGTAGGCAGCGCGTCAGTCTCATAATCTGAAGGTCGTGAGTTCGAGCCTCACCGGGAGCAACGTTTTTGCCTGGCCGCTCTGTCCATCAGAATGGCCTGCTGGTCCCGAGTGGTGAGGGCAGTACGGCCATGTTCTGTGTTCACCATGTGAGCGTGCTCTGGCGTAGACGCAATGGGCTTCCGTAGCGCAGTAGGCAGCGCGTCAGTCTCATAATCTGAAGGTCGTGAGTTCGAGCCTCACCGGGAGCAACGTTTTTGCCTGGCCGCTCTGTCCATCAGAATGGCCTGCTGGCCCCGAGTGGTGAGGGCAGTACGGCCATGTTCTGTGTTCACCATGTGAGCGTGCTCTGGCGTAGACGCAATGGGCTTCCGTAGCGCAGTAGGCAGCGCGTCAGTCTCATAATCTGAAGGTCGTGAGTTCGAGCCTCACCGGGAGCAACGTTTTTGCCTGGCCGCTCTGTCCATCAGAATGGCCTGCTGGCCCCGAGTGGTGAGGGCAGTACTGCCATGTTCTGTGTTCACCATGTGAGCGTGCTCTGGCGTAGACGCAATGGGCTTCCGTAGCGCAGTAGGCAGCGCGTCAGTCTCATAATCTGAAGGTCGTGAGTTCGAGCCTCACCGGGAGCAACGTTTTTGCCTGGCCGCTCTGTCCATCAGAATGGCCTGCTGGCCACGAGTGGTGAGGGCAGTACGGCCATGTTCTGTGTTCACCATGTGAGCGTGCTCTGGCGTAGACGCAATGGGCTTCCGTAGCGCAGTAGGCAGCGCGTCAGTCTCATAATCTGAAGGTCGTGAGTTCGAGCCTCACCGGGAGCAACGTTTTTGCCTGGCCGCTCTGTCCATCAGAATGGCCTGCTGGCCCCGAGTGGTGAGGGCAGTACTGCCATGTTCTGTGTTCACCATGTGAGCGTGCTCTGGCGTAGACGCAATGGGCTTCCGTAGCGCAGTAGGCAGCGCGTCAGTCTCATAATCTGAAGGTCGTGAGTTCGAGCCTCACCGGGAGCAACGTTTTTGCCTGGCCGCTCTGTCCATCAGAATGGCCTGCTGGCCCCGAGTGGTGAGGGCAGTACGGCCATGTTCTGTGTTCACCATGTGAGCGTGCTTTGGCGTAGACGCAATGGGCTTCCGTAGCGCAGTAGGCAGCGCGTCAGTCTCATAATCTGAAGGTCGTGAGTTCGAGCCTCACCGGGAGCAACGTTTTTGCCTGGCCGCTCTGTCCATCAGAATGGCCTGCTGGCCCCGAGTGGTGAGGGCAGTACTGCCATGTTCTGTGTTCACCATGTGAGCGTGCTCTGGCGTAGACGCAATGGCCTTCCGTAGCGCAGTAGGCAGCGCGTCAGTCTCATAATCTGAAGGTCGTGAGTTCGAGCCTCACCGGGAGCAACGTTTTTGCCTGGCCGCTCTGTCCATCAGAATGGCCTGCTGGCCCCGAGTGGTGAGGGCAGTACGGCCATGTTCTGTGTTCACCATGTGAGCGTGCTCTGGCGCTGACACAGTGGGCTTCCGTAGCGCAGTAGGCAGCGCGTCAGTCTCATAATCTGAAGGTCGTGAGTTCGAGCCTCACCGGGAGCAACGTTTTTGCCTGGCCGCTCTGTCCATCAGAATGGCCTGCTGGCCCCGAGTGGTGAGGGCAGTACTGCCATGTTCTGTGTTCACCATGTGAGCGTGCTCTGGCGTAGACGCAATGGGCTTCCGTAGCGCAGTAGGCAGCGCGTCAGTCTCATAATCTGAAGGTCGTGAGTTCGAGCCTCACCGGGAGCAACGTTTTGCCTGGCCGCTCTGTCCATCAGAATGGCCTGCTGGTCCCGAGTGGTGAGGGCAGTACTGCCATGTTCTGTGTTCACCATGTGAGCGTGCTCTGGCGTAGACGCAATGGGCTTCCGTAGCGCAGTAGGCAGCGCGTCAGTCTCATAATCTGAAGGTCGTGAGTTCGAGCCTCACCGGGAGCAACGTTTTTGCCTGGCCGCTCTGTACATCAGAATGGCCTGCTGGCCCCGATTGGTGAGGGCAGTACTGCCATGTTCTGTGTTCACCATGTGAGCGTGCTCTGGCGTAGACGCAATGGGCTTCCGTAGCGCAGTAGGCAGCGCGTCAGTCTCATAATTTGAAGGTCGTGAGTTCGAGCCTCACCGGGAGCAACATTTGGGCCTGGCCGCTCTGTCCATCAGAATGGCCTGCTGGCCCCGAGTGGTGAGGGCAGTACTGCCATGTTCTGTGTTCACCATGTGAGCGTGCTCTGGCGTAGACGCAATGGGCTTCCGTAGCGCAGTAGGCAGCGCGTCAGTCTCATAATCTGAAGGTCGTGAGTTCGAGCCTCACCGGGAGCAACGTTTTTGCCTGGCCGCTCTGTCCATCAGAATGGATTGCTGGCCCCGAGTGGTGAGGGCAGTACTGCCATGTTCTGTGTTCACCATGTGAGCGTGCTCTGGCGTAGACGCAATGGGCTTCCGTAGCGCAGTAGGCAGCGCGTCAGTCTCATAATCTGAAGGTCGTGAGTTCGAGCCTCACCGGGAGCAACATTTGGGCCTGGCCGCTCTGTCCATCAGAATGGCCTGCTGGCCCCGAGTGGTGAGGGCAGTACGGCCATGTTCTGTGTTCACCATGTGAGCGTGCTCTGGCGTAGACGCAATGGGCTTCCGTAGCGCAGTAGGCAGCGCGTCAGTCTCATAATCTGAAGGTCGTGAGTTCGAGCCTCACCGGGAGCAACGTTTTTGCCTGGCCGCTCTGTACATCAGAATGGCCTGCTGGCCCCGAGTGGTGAGGGCAGTACGGCCATGTTCTGTGTTCACCATGTGAGCGTGCTCTGGCGTAGACGCAATGGGCTTCCGTAGCGCAGTATTCAGCGCGTCAGTCTCATAATCTGAAGGTCGTGAGTTCGAGCCTCACCGGGAGCAACGTTTTGCCTGGCCGCTCTGTCCATCAGAATGGCCTGCTGGTCCCGAGTGGTGAGGGCAGTACTGCCATGTTCTGTGTTCACCATGTGAGCGTGCTCTGGCGTAGACGCAATGGGCTTCCGTAGCGCAGTAGGCAGCGCGTCAGTCTCATAATCTGAAGGTCGTGAGTTCGAGCCTCACCGGGAGCAACGTTTTTGCCTGGCCGCTCTGTCCATCAGAATGGCCTGCTGGCCCCGAGTGGTGAGGGCAGTACGGCCATGTTCTGTGTTCACCATGTGAGCGTGCTCTGGCGTAGACGCAATGGGCTTCCGTAGCGCAGTAGGCAGCGCGTCAGTCTCATAATCTGAAGGTCGTGAGTTCGAGCCTCACCGGGAGCAACGTTTTGCCTGGCCGCTCTGTCCATCAGAATGGCCTGCTGGCCCCGAGTGGTGAGGGCAGTACGGCCATGTTCTGTGTTCACCATGTGAGCGTGCTCTGGCGTAGACGCAATGGGCTTCCGTAGCGCAGTATTCAGCGCGTCAGTCTCATAATCTGAAGGTCGTGAGTTCGAGCCTCACCGGGAGCAACGTTTTGCCTGGCCGCTCTGTCCATCAGAATGGCCTGCTGGCCCCGAGTGGTGAGGGCAGTACGGCCATGTTCTGTGTTCACCATGTGAGCGTGCTCTGGCGTAGACGCAATGGGCTTCCGTAGCGCAGTATTCAGCGCGTCAGTCTCATAATCTGAAGGTCGTGAGTTCGAGCCTCACCGGGAGCAACGTTTTGCCTGGCCGCTCTGTCCATCAGAATGGCCTGCTGGTCCCGAGTGGTGAGGGCAGTACTGCCATGTTCTGTGTTCACCATGTGAGCGTGCTCTGGCGTAGACGCAATGGGCTTCCGTAGCGCAGTAGGCAGCGCGTCAGTCTCATAATCTGAAGGTCGTGAGTTCGAGCCTCACCGGGAGCAACGTTTTTGCCTGGCCGCTCTGTACATCAGAATGGCCTGCTGGCCCCGAGTGGTGAGGGCAGTACGGCCATGTTCTGTGTTCACCATGTGAGCGTGCTCTGGCGTAGACGCAATGGGCTTCCGTAGCGCAGTAGGCAGCGCGTCAGTCTCATAATCTGAAGGTCGTGAGTTCGAGCCTCACCGGGAGCAACGTTTTTGCCTGGCCGCTCTGTACATCAGAATGGCCTGCTGGCCCCGATTGGTGAGGGCAGTACTGCCATGTTCTGTGTTCACCATGTGAGCGTGCTCTGGCGTAGACGCAATGGGCTTCCGTAGCGCAGTAGGCAGCGCGTCAGTCTCATAATCTGAAGGTCGTGAGTTCGAGCCTCACCGGGAGCAACGTTTTTGCCTGGCCGCTCTGTACATCAGAATGGCCTGCTGGCCCCGATTGGTGAGGGCAGTACTGCCATGTTCTGTGTTCACCATGTGAGCGTGCTCTGGCGTAGACGCAATGGGCTTCCGTAGCGCAGTAGGCAGCGCGTCAGTCTCATAATCTGAAGGTCGTGAGTTCGAGCCTCACCGGGAGCAACGTTTTGCCTGGCCGCTCTGTCCATCAGAATGGCCTGCTGGTCCCGAGTGGTGAGGGCAGTACTGCCATGTTCTGTGTTCACCATGTGAGCGTGCTCTGGCGTAGACGCAATGGGCTTCCGTAGCGCAGTAGGCAGCGCGTCAGTCTCATAATCTGAAGGTCGTGAGTTCGAGCCTCACCGGGAGCAACGTTTTTGCCTGGCCGCTCTGTACATCAGAATGGCCTGCTGGCCCCGATTGGTGAGGGCAGTACTGCCATGTTCTGTGTTCACCATGTGAGCGTGCTCTGGCGTAGACGCAATGGGCTTCCGTAGCGCAGTAGGCAGCGCGTCAGTCTCATAATTTGAAGGTCGTGAGTTCGAGCCTCACCGGGAGCAACATTTGGGCCTGGCCGCTCTGTCCATCAGAATGGCCTGCTGGCCCCGAGTGGTGAGGGCAGTACTGCCATGTTCTGTGTTCACCATGTGAGCGTGCTCTGGCGTAGACGCAATGGGCTTCCGTAGCGCAGTAGGCAGCGCGTCAGTCTCATAATCTGAAGGTCGTGAGTTCGAGCCTCACCGGGAGCAACGTTTTTGCCTGGCCGCTCTGTCCATCAGAATGGATTGCTGGCCCCGAGTGGTGAGGGCAGTACTGCCATGTTCTGTGTTCACCATGTGAGCGTGCTCTGGCGTAGACGCAATGGGCTTCCGTAGCGCAGTAGGCAGCGCGTCAGTCTCATAATCTGAAGGTCGTGAGTTCGAGCCTCACCGGGAGCAACATTTGGGCCTGGCCGCTCTGTCCATCAGAATGGCCTGCTGGCCCCGAGTGGTGAGGGCAGTACGGCCATGTTCTGTGTTCACCATGTGAGCGTGCTCTGGCGTAGACGCAATGGGCTTCCGTAGCGCAGTAGGCAGCGCGTCAGTCTCATAATCTGAAGGTCGTGAGTTCGAGCCTCACCGGGAGCAACGTTTTTGCCTGGCCGCTCTGTACATCAGAATGGCCTGCTGGCCCCGAGTGGTGAGGGCAGTACGGCCATGTTCTGTGTTCACCATGTGAGCGTGCTCTGGCGTAGACGCAATGGGCTTCCGTAGCGCAGTAGGCAGCGCGTCAGTCTCATAATCTGAAGGTCGTGAGTTCGAGCCTCACCGGGAGCAACGTTTTTGCCTGGCCGCTCTGTCCATCAGAATGGCCTGCTGGTCCCGAGTGGTGAGGGCAGTACTGCCATGTTCTGTGTTCACCATGTGAGCGTGCTCTGGCGTAGACGCAATGGGCTTCCGTAGCGCAGTAGGCAGCGCGTCAGTCTCATAATCTGAAGGTCGTGAGTTCGAGCCTCACCGGGAGCAACGTTTTTGCCTGGCCGCTCTGTCCATCAGAATGGCCTGCTGGCCCCGAGTGGTGAGGGCAGTACGGCCATGTTCTGTGTTCACCATGTGAGCGTGCTCTGGCGTAGACGCAATGGGCTTCCGTAGCGCAGTAGGCAGCGCGTCAGTCTCATAATCTGAAGGTCGTGAGTTCGAGCCTCACCGGGAGCAACGTTTTGCCTGGCCGCTCTGTCCATCAGAATGGCCTGCTGGCCCCGAGTGGTGAGGGCAGTACGGCCATGTTCTGTGTTCACCATGTGAGCGTGCTCTGGCGTAGACGCAATGGGCTTCCGTAGCGCAGTATTCAGCGCGTCAGTCTCATAATCTGAAGGTCGTGAGTTCGAGCCTCACCGGGAGCAACGTTTTGCCTGGCCGCTCTGTCCATCAGAATGGCCTGCTGGCCCCGAGTGGTGAGGGCAGTACGGCCATGTTCTGTGTTCACCATGTGAGCGTGCTCTGGCGTAGACGCAATGGGCTTCCGTAGCGCAGTATTCAGCGCGTCAGTCTCATAATCTGAAGGTCGTGAGTTCGAGCCTCACCGGGAGCAACGTTTTGCCTGGCCGCTCTGTCCATCAGAATGGCCTGCTGGTCCCGAGTGGTGAGGGCAGTACTGCCATGTTCTGTGTTCACCATGTGAGCGTGCTCTGGCGTAGACGCAATGGGCTTCCGTAGCGCAGTAGGCAGCGCGTCAGTCTCATAATCTGAAGGTCGTGAGTTCGAGCCTCACCGGGAGCAACGTTTTTGCCTGGCCGCTCTGTACATCAGAATGGCCTGCTGGCCCCGAGTGGTGAGGGCAGTACGGCCATGTTCTGTGTTCACCATGTGAGCGTGCTCTGGCGTAGACGCAATGGGCTTCCGTAGCGCAGTAGGCAGCGCGTCAGTCTCATAATCTGAAGGTCGTGAGTTCGAGCCTCACCGGGAGCAACGTTTTTGCCTGGCCGCTCTGTACATCAGAATGGCCTGCTGGCCCCGATTGGTGAGGGCAGTACTGCCATGTTCTGTGTTCACCATGTGAGCGTGCTCTGGCGTAGACGCAATGGGCTTCCGTAGCGCAGTAGGCAGCGCGTCAGTCTCATAATCTGAAGGTCGTGAGTTCGAGCCTCACCGGGAGCAACGTTTTTGCCTGGCCGCTCTGTACATCAGAATGGCCTGCTGGCCCCGATTGGTGAGGGCAGTACTGCCATGTTCTGTGTTCACCATGTGAGCGTGCTCTGGCGTAGACGCAATGGGCTTCCGTAGCGCAGTAGGCAGCGCGTCAGTCTCATAATCTGAAGGTCGTGAGTTCGAGCCTCACCGGGAGCAACGTTTTGCCTGGCCGCTCTGTCCATCAGAATGGCCTGCTGGTCCCGAGTGGTGAGGGCAGTACTGCCATGTTCTGTGTTCACCATGTGAGCGTGCTCTGGCGTAGACGCAATGGGCTTCCGTAGCGCAGTAGGCAGCGCGTCAGTCTCATAATCTGAAGGTCGTGAGTTCGAGCCTCACCGGGAGCAACGTTTTTGCCTGGCCGCTCTGTACATCAGAATGGCCTGCTGGCCCCGATTGGTGAGGGCAGTACTGCCATGTTCTGTGTTCACCATGTGAGCGTGCTCTGGCGTAGACGCAATGGGCTTCCGTAGCGCAGTAGGCAGCGCGTCAGTCTCATAATTTGAAGGTCGTGAGTTCGAGCCTCACCGGGAGCAACATTTGGGCCTGGCCGCTCTGTCCATCAGAATGGCCTGCTGGCCCCGAGTGGTGAGGGCAGTACTGCCATGTTCTGTGTTCACCATGTGAGCGTGCTCTGGCGTAGACGCAATGGGCTTCCGTAGCGCAGTAGGCAGCGCGTCAGTCTCATAATCTGAAGGTCGTGAGTTCGAGCCTCACCGGGAGCAACGTTTTTGCCTGGCCGCTCTGTCCATCAGAATGGATTGCTGGCCCCGAGTGGTGAGGGCAGTACTGCCATGTTCTGTGTTCACCATGTGAGCGTGCTCTGGCGTAGACGCAATGGGCTTCCGTAGCGCAGTAGGCAGCGCGTCAGTCTCATAATCTGAAGGTCGTGAGTTCGAGCCTCACCGGGAGCAACATTTGGGCCTGGCCGCTCTGTCCATCAGAATGGCCTGCTGGCCCCGAGTGGTGAGGGCAGTACGGCCATGTTCTGTGTTCACCATGTGAGCGTGCTCTGGCGTAGACGCAATGGGCTTCCGTAGCGCAGTAGGCAGCGCGTCAGTCTCATAATCTGAAGGTCGTGAGTTCGAGCCTCACCGGGAGCAACGTTTTTGCCTGGCCGCTCTGTACATCAGAATGGCCTGCTGGCCCCGAGTGGTGAGGGCAGTACGGCCATGTTCTGTGTTCACCATGTGAGCGTGCTCTGGCGTAGACGCAATGGGCTTCCGTAGCGCAGTAGGCAGCGCGTCAGTCTCATAATCTGAAGGTCGTGAGTTCGAGCCTCACCGGGAGCAACGTTTTTGCCTGGCCGCTCTGTACATCAGAATGGCCTGCTGGCCCCGATTGGTGAGGGCAGTACTGCCATGTTCTGTGTTCACCATGTGAGCGTGCTCTGGCGTAGACGCAATGGGCTTCCGTAGCGCAGTAGGCAGCGCGTCAGTCTCATAATTTGAAGGTCGTGAGTTCGAGCCTCACCGGGAGCAACATTTGGGCCTGGCCGCTCTGTCCATCAGAATGGCCTGCTGGCCCCGAGTGGTGAGGGCAGTACTGCCATGTTCTGTGTTCACCATGTGAGCGTGCTCTGGCGTAGACGCAATGGGCTTCCGTAGCGCAGTAGGCAGCGCGTCAGTCTCATAATCTGAAGGTCGTGAGTTCGAGCCTCACCGGGAGCAACGTTTTTGCCTGGCCGCTCTGTCCATCAGAATGGATTGCTGGCCCCGAGTGGTGAGGGCAGTACTGCCATGTTCTGTGTTCACCATGTGAGCGTGCTCTGGCGTAGACGCAATGGGCTTCCGTAGCGCAGTAGGCAGCGCGTCAGTCTCATAATCTGAAGGTCGTGAGTTCGAGCCTCACCGGGAGCAACATTTGGGCCTGGCCGCTCTGTCCATCAGAATGGCCTGCTGGCCCCGAGTGGTGAGGGCAGTACGGCCATGTTCTGTGTTCACCATGTGAGCGTGCTCTGGCGTAGACGCAATGGGCTTCCGTAGCGCAGTAGGCAGCGCGTCAGTCTCATAATCTGAAGGTCGTGAGTTCGAGCCTCACCGGGAGCAACGTTTTTGCCTGGCCGCTCTGTCCATCAGAATGGCCTGCTGGCCCCGAGTGGTGAGGGCAGTACTGCCATGTTCTGTGTTCACCATGTGAGCGTGCTCTGGCGTAGACGCAATGGGCTTCCGTAGCGCAGTAGGCAGCGCGTCAGTCTCATAATCTGAAGGTCGTGAGTTCGAGCCTCACCGGGAGCAACGTTTTTGCCTGGCCGCTCTGTCCATCAGAATGGCCTGCTGGCCCCGAGTGGTGAGGGCAGTACTGCCATGTTCTGTGTTCACCATGTGAGCGTGCTCTGGCGTAGACGCAATGGGCTTCCGTAGCGCAGTAGGCAGCGCGTCAGTCTCATAATCTGAAGGTCGTGAGTTCGAGCCTCACCGGGAGCAACGTTTTTGCCTGGCCGCTCTGTCCATCAGAATGGCCTGCTGGTCCCGAGTGGTGAGGGCAGTACGGCCATGTTCTGTGTTCACCATGTGAGCGTGCTCTGGCGTAGACGCAATGGGCTTCCGTAGCGCAGTAGGCAGCGCGTCAGTCTCATAATCTGAAGGTCGTGAGTTCGAGCCTCACCGGGAGCAACGTTTTTGCCTGGCCGCTCTGTCCATCAGAATGGCCTGCTGGCCCCGAGTGGTGAGGGCAGTACTGCCATGTTCTGTGTTCACCATGTGAGCGTGCTCTGGCGTAGACGCAATGGGCTTCCGTAGCGCAGTAGGCAGCGCGTCAGTCTCATAATCTGAAGGTCGTGAGTTCGAGCCTCACCGGGAGCAACGTTTTTGCCTGGCCGCTCTGTCCATCAGAATGGCCTGCTGGCCCCGAGTGGTGAGGGCAGTACTGCCATGTTCTGTGTTCACCATGTGAGCGTGCTCTGGCGTAGACGCAATGGGCTTCCGTAGCGCAGTAGGCAGCGCGTCAGTCTCATAATCTGAAGGTCGTGAGTTCGAGCCTCACCGGGAGCAACGTTTTTGCCTGGCCGCTCTGTCCATCAGAATGGCCTGCTGGTCCCGAGTGGTGAGGGCAGTACGGCCATGTTCTGTGTTCACCATGTGAGCGTGCTCTGGCGTAGACGCAATGGGCTTCCGTAGCGCAGTAGGCAGCGCGTCAGTCTCATAATCTGAAGGTCGTGAGTTCGAGCCTCACCGGGAGCAACGTTTTTGCCTGGCCGCTCTGTCCATCAGAATGGCCTGCTGGCCCCGAGTGGTGAGGGCAGTACTGCCATGTTCTGTGTTCACCATGTGAGCGTGCTCTGGCGTAGACGCAATGGGCTTCCGTAGCGCAGTAGGCAGCGCGTCAGTCTCATAATCTGAAGGTCGTGAGTTCGAGCCTCACCGGGAGCAACGTTTTTGCCTGGCCGCTCTGTCCATCAGAATGGCCTGCTGGTCCCGAGTGGTGAGGGCAGTACGGCCATGTTCTGTGTTCACCATGTGAGCGTGCTCTGGCGTAGACGCAATGGGCTTCCGTAGCGCAGTAGGCAGCGCGTCAGTCTCATAATCTGAAGGTCGTGAGTTCGAGCCTCACCGGGAGCAACGTTTTTGCCTGGCCGCTCTGTCCATCAGAATGGCCTGCTGGCCCCGAGTGGTGAGGGCAGTACTGCCATGTTCTGTGTTCACCATGTGAGCGTGCTCTGGCGTAGACGCAATGGGCTTCCGTAGCGCAGTAGGCAGCGCGTCAGTCTCATAATCTGAAGGTCGTGAGTTCGAGCCTCACCGGGAGCAACGTTTTTGCCTGGCCGCTCTGTCCATCAGAATGGCCTGCTGGCCCCGAGTGGTGAGGGCAGTACGGCCATGTTCTGTGTTCACCATGTGAGCGTGCTTTGGCGTAGACGCAATGGGCTTCCGTAGCGCAGTAGGCAGCGCGTCAGTCTCATAATCTGAAGGTCGTGAGTTCGAGCCTCACCGGGAGCAACGTTTTTGCCTGGCCGCTCTGTCCATCAGAATGGCCTGCTGGCCCCGAGTGGTGAGGGCAGTACTGCCATGTTCTGTGTTCACCATGTGAGCGTGCTCTGGCGTAGACGCAATGGCCTTCCGTAGCGCAGTAGGCAGCGCGTCAGTCTCATAATCTGAAGGTCGTGAGTTCGAGCCTCACCGGGAGCAACGTTTTTGCCTGGCCGCTCTGTCCATCAGAATGGCCTGCTGGCCCCGAGTGGTGAGGGCAGTACGGCCATGTTCTGTGTTCACCATGTGAGCGTGCTCTGGCGCTGACACAGTGGGCTTCCGTAGCGCAGTAGGCAGCGCGTCAGTCTCATAATCTGAAGGTCGTGAGTTCGAGCCTCACCGGGAGCAACGTTTTTGCCTGGCCGCTCTGTCCATCAGAATGGCCTGCTGGCCCCGAGTGGTGAGGGCAGTACTGCCATGTTCTGTGTTCACCATGTGAGCGTGCTCTGGCGTAGACGCAATGGGCTTCCGTAGCGCAGTAGGCAGCGCGTCAGTCTCATAATCTGAAGGTCGTGAGTTCGAGCCTCACCGGGAGCAACGTTTTTGCCTGGCCGCTCTGTCCATCAGAATGGCCTGCTGGCCCCGAGTGGTGAGGGCAGTACGGCCATGTTCTGTGTTCACCATGTGAGCGTGCTCTGGCGCTGACACAGTGGGCTTCCGTAGCGCAGTAGGCAGCGCGTCAGTCTCATAATCTGAAGGTCGTGAGTTCGAGCCTCACCGGGAGCAACGTTTTTGCCTGGCCGCTCTGTCCATCAGAATGGCCTGCTGGCCCCGAGTGGTGAGGGCAGTACTGCCATGTTCTGTGTTCACCATGTGAGCGTGCTCTGGCGTAGACGCAATGGGCTTCCGTAGCGCAGTAGGCAGCGCGTCAGTCTCATAATCTGAAGGTCGTGAGTTCGAGCCTCACCGGGAGCAACGTTTTTGCCTGGCCGCTCTGTCCATCAGAATGGCCTGCTGGCCCCGAGTGGTGAGGGCAGTACTGCCATGTTCTGTGTTCACCATGTGAGCGTGCTCTGGCGTAGACGCAATGGGCTTCCGTAGCGCAGTAGGCAGCGCGTCAGTCTCATAATCTGAAGGTCGTGAGTTCGAGCCTCACCGGGAGCAACGTTTTTGCCTGGCCGCTCTGTCCATCAGAATGGCCTGCTGGCCCCGAGTGGTGAGGGCAGTACTGCCATGTTCTGTGTTCACCATGTGAGCGTGCTCTGGCGTAGACGCAATGGGCTTCCGTAGCGCAGTAGGCAGCGCGTCAGTCTCATAATCTGAAGGTCGTGAGTTCGAGCCTCACCGGGAGCAACGTTTTTGCCTGGCCGCTCTGTCCATCAGAATGGCCTGCTGGCCCCGAGTGGTGAGGGCAGTACGGCCATGTTCTGTGTTCACCATGTGAGCGTGCTTTGGCGTAGACGCAATGGGCTTCCGTAGCGCAGTAGGCAGCGCGTCAGTCTCATAATCTGAAGGTCGTGAGTTCGAGCCTCACCGGGAGCAACGTTTTTGCCTGGCCGCTCTGTCCATCAGAATGGCCTGCTGGCCCCGAGTGGTGAGGGCAGTACTGCCATGTTCTGTGTTCACCATGTGAGCGTGCTCTGGCGTAGACGCAATGGCCTTCCGTAGCGCAGTAGGCAGCGCGTCAGTCTCATAATCTGAAGGTCGTGAGTTCGAGCCTCACCGGGAGCAACGTTTTTGCCTGGCCGCTCTGTCCATCAGAATGGCCTGCTGGCCCCGAGTGGTGAGGGCAGTACGGCCATGTTCTGTGTTCACCATGTGAGCGTGCTCTGGCGCTGACACAGTGGGCTTCCGTAGCGCAGTAGGCAGCGCGTCAGTCTCATAATCTGAAGGTCGTGAGTTCGAGCCTCACCGGGAGCAACGTTTTTGCCTGGCCGCTCTGTCCATCAGAATGGCCTGCTGGCCCCGAGTGGTGAGGGCAGTACTGCCATGTTCTGTGTTCACCATGTGAGCGTGCTCTGGCGTAGACGCAATGGGCTTCCGTAGCGCAGTAGGCAGCGCGTCAGTCTCATAATCTGAAGGTCGTGAGTTCGAGCCTCACCGGGAGCAACGTTTTTGCCTGGCCGCTCTGTCCATCAGAATGGCCTGCTGGCCCCGAGTGGTGAGGGCAGTACGGCCATGTTCTGTGTTCACCATGTGAGCGTGCTCTGGCGCTGACACAGTGGGCTTCCGTAGCGCAGTAGGCAGCGCGTCAGTCTCATAATCTGAAGGTCGTGAGTTCGAGCCTCACCGGGAGCAACGTTTTTGCCTGGCCGCTCTGTCCATCAGAATGGCCTGCTGGCCCCGAGTGGTGAGGGCAGTACTGCCATGTTCTGTGTTCACCATGTGAGCGTGCTCTGGCGTAGACGCAATGGGCTTCCGTAGCGCAGTAGGCAGCGCGTCAGTCTCATAATCTGAAGGTCGTGAGTTCGAGCCTCACCGGGAGCAACGTTTTTGCCTGGCCGCTCTGTCCATCAGAATGGCCTGCTGGTCCCGAGTGGTGAGGGCAGTACGGCCATGTTCTGTGTTCACCATGTGAGCGTGCTCTGGCGTAGACGCAATGGGCTTCCGTAGCGCAGTAGGCAGCGCGTCAGTCTCATAATCTGAAGGTCGTGAGTTCGAGCCTCACCGGGAGCAACGTTTTTGCCTGGCCGCTCTGTCCATCAGAATGGATTGCTGGCCCCGAGTGGTGAGGGCAGTACTGCCATGTTCTGTGTTCACCATGTGAGCGTGCTCTGGCGTAGACGCAATGGGCTTCCGTAGCGCAGTAGGCAGCGCGTCAGTCTCATAATCTGAAGGTCGTGAGTTCGAGCCTCACCGGGAGCAACGTTTTTGCCTGGCCGCTCTGTCCATCAGAATGGCCTGCTGGCCCCGAGTGGTGAGGGCAGTACTGCCATGTTCTGTGTTCACCATGTGAGCGTGCTCTGGCGTAGACGCAATGGGCTTCCGTAGCGCAGTAGGCAGCGCGTCAGTCTCATAATCTGAAGGTCGTGAGTTCGAGCCTCACCGGGAGCAACGTTTTTGCCTGGCCGCTCTGTCCATCAGAATGGCCTGCTGGCCCCGAGTGGTGAGGGCAGTACTGCCATGTTCTGTGTTCACCATGTGAGCGTGCTCTGGCGTAGACGCAATGGGCTTCCGTAGCGCAGTAGGCAGCGCGTCAGTCTCATAATCTGAAGGTCGTGAGTTCGAGCCTCACCGGGAGCAACGTTTTTGCCTGGCCGCTCTGTCCATCAGAATGGCCTGCTGGTCCCGAGTGGTGAGGGCAGTACGGCCATGTTCTGTGTTCACCATGTGAGCGTGCTCTGGCGTAGACGCAATGGGCTTCCGTAGCGCAGTAGGCAGCGCGTCAGTCTCATAATCTGAAGGTCGTGAGTTCGAGCCTCACCGGGAGCAACGTTTTTGCCTGGCCGCTCTGTCCATCAGAATGGATTGCTGGCCCCGAGTGGTGAGGGCAGTACTGCCATGTTCTGTGTTCACCATGTGAGCGTGCTCTGGCGTAGACGCAATGGGCTTCCGTAGCGCAGTAGGCAGCGCGTCAGTCTCATAATCTGAAGGTCGTGAGTTCGAGCCTCACCGGGAGCAACATTTGGGCCTGGCCGCTCTGTCCATCAGAATGGCCTGCTGGCCCCGAGTGGTGAGGGCAGTACGGCCATGTTCTGTGTTCACCATGTGAGCGTGCTCTGGCGTAGACGCAATGGGCTTCCGTAGCGCAGTAGGCAGCGCGTCAGTCTCATAATCTGAAGGTCGTGAGTTCGAGCCTCACCGGGAGCAACGTTTTTGCCTGGCCGCTCTGTCCATCAGAATGGCCTGCTGGTCCCGAGTGGTGAGGGCAGTACGGCCATGTTCTGTGTTCACCATGTGAGCGTGCTCTGGCGTAGACGCAATGGGCTTCCGTAGCGCAGTAGGCAGCGCGTCAGTCTCATAATCTGAAGGTCGTGAGTTCGAGCCTCACCGGGAGCAACGTTTTTGCCTGGCCGCTCTGTCCATCAGAATGGCCTGCTGGCCCCGAGTGGTGAGGGCAGTACTGCCATGTGCTGTGTTCACCATGTGAGCGTGCTCTGGCGTAGACGCAATGGGCTTCCGTAGCGCAGTAGGCAGCGCGTCAGTCTCATAATCTGAAGGTCGTGAGTTCGAGCCTCACCGGGAGCAACGTTTTTGCCTGGCCGCTCTGTCCATCAGAATGGCCTGCTGGTCCCGAGTGGTGAGGGCAGTACGGCCATGTTCTGTGTTCACCATGTGAGCGTGCTCTGGCGTAGACGCAATGGGCTTCCGTAGCGCAGTAGGCAGCGCGTCAGTCTCATAATCTGAAGGTCGTGAGTTCGAGCCTCACCGGGAGCAACGTTTTTGCCTGGCCGCTCTGTCCATCAGAATGGCCTGCTGGCCCCGAGTGGTGAGGGCAGTACGGCCATGTTCTGTGTTCACCATGTGAGCGTGCTCTGGCGTAGACGCAATGGGCTTCCGTAGCGCAGTAGGCAGCGCGTCAGTCTCATAATCTGAAGGTCGTGAGTTCGAGCCTCACCGGGAGCAACGTTTTTGCCTGGCCGCTCTGTCCATCAGAATGGCCTGCTGGCCCCGAGTGGTGAGGGCAGTACTGCCATGTTCTGTGTTCACCATGTGAGCGTGCTCTGGCGTAGACGCAATGGGCTTCCGTAGCGCAGTAGGCAGCGCGTCAGTCTCATAATCTGAAGGTCGTGAGTTCGAGCCTCACCGGGAGCAACGTTTTTGCCTGGCCGCTCTGTCCATCAGAATGGCCTGCTGGCCACGAGTGGTGAGGGCAGTACGGCCATGTTCTGTGTTCACCATGTGAGCGTGCTCTGGCGTAGACGCAATGGGCTTCCGTAGCGCAGTAGGCAGCGCGTCAGTCTCATAATCTGAAGGTCGTGAGTTCGAGCCTCACCGGGAGCAACGTTTTTGCCTGGCCGCTCTGTCCATCAGAATGGCCTGCTGGCCCCGAGTGGTGAGGGCAGTACTGCCATGTTCTGTGTTCACCATGTGAGCGTGCTCTGGCGTAGACGCAATGGGCTTCCGTAGCGCAGTAGGCAGCGCGTCAGTCTCATAATCTGAAGGTCGTGAGTTCGAGCCTCACCGGGAGCAACGTTTTTGCCTGGCCGCTCTGTCCATCAGAATGGCCTGCTGGCCCCGAGTGGTGAGGGCAGTACGGCCATGTTCTGTGTTCACCATGTGAGCGTGCTTTGGCGTAGACGCAATGGGCTTCCGTAGCGCAGTAGGCAGCGCGTCAGTCTCATAATCTGAAGGTCGTGAGTTCGAGCCTCACCGGGAGCAACGTTTTTGCCTGGCCGCTCTGTCCATCAGAATGGCCTGCTGGCCCCGAGTGGTGAGGGCAGTACTGCCATGTTCTGTGTTCACCATGTGAGCGTGCTCTGGCGTAGACGCAATGGCCTTCCGTAGCGCAGTAGGCAGCGCGTCAGTCTCATAATCTGAAGGTCGTGAGTTCGAGCCTCACCGGGAGCAACGTTTTTGCCTGGCCGCTCTGTCCATCAGAATGGCCTGCTGGCCCCGAGTGGTGAGGGCAGTACGGCCATGTTCTGTGTTCACCATGTGAGCGTGCTCTGGCGCTGACACAGTGGGCTTCCGTAGCGCAGTAGGCAGCGCGTCAGTCTCATAATCTGAAGGTCGTGAGTTCGAGCCTCACCGGGAGCAACGTTTTTGCCTGGCCGCTCTGTCCATCAGAATGGCCTGCTGGCCCCGAGTGGTGAGGGCAGTACTGCCATGTTCTGTGTTCACCATGTGAGCGTGCTCTGGCGTAGACGCAATGGGCTTTCGTAGCGCAGTAGGCAGCGCGTCAGTCTCATAATCTGAAGGTCGTGAGTTCGAGCCTCACCGGGAGCAACGTTTTTGCCTGGCCGCTCTGTCCATCAGAATGGCCTGCTGGTCCCGAGTGGTGAGGGCAGTACGGCCATGTTCTGTGTTCACCATGTGAGCGTGCTCTGGCGTAGACGCAATGGGCTTCCGTAGCGCAGTAGGCAGCGCGTCAGTCTCATAATCTGAAGGTCGTGAGTTCGAGCCTCACCGGGAGCAACGTTTTTGCCTGGCCGCTCTGTCCATCAGAATGGCCTGCTGGCCCCGAGTGGTGAGGGCAGTACTGCCATGTTCTGTGTTCACCATGTGAGCGTGCTCTGGCGTAGACGCAATGGGCTTCCGTAGCGCAGTAGGCAGCGCGTCAGTCTCATAATCTGAAGGTCGTGAGTTCGAGCCTCACCGGGAGCAACGTTTTTGCCTGGCCGCTCTGTCCATCAGAATGGCCTGCTGGCCCCGAGTGGTGAGGGCAGTACTGCCATGTTCTGTGTTCACCATGTGAGCGTGCTCTGGCGTAGACGCAATGGGCTTCCGTAGCGCAGTAGGCAGCGCGTCAGTCTCATAATCTGAAGGTCGTGAGTTCGAGCCTCACCGGGAGCAACGTTTTTGCCTGGCCGCTCTGTCCATCAGAATGGCCTGCTGGTCCCGAGTGGTGAGGGCAGTACGGCCATGTTCTGTGTTCACCATGTGAGCGTGCTCTGGCGTAGACGCAATGGGCTTCCGTAGCGCAGTAGGCAGCGCGTCAGTCTCATAATCTGAAGGTCGTGAGTTCGAGCCTCACCGGGAGCAACGTTTTTGCCTGGCCGCTCTGTCCATCAGAATGGCCTGCTGGCCCCGAGTGGTGAGGGCAGTACTGCCATGTTCTGTGTTCACCATGTGAGCGTGCTCTGGCGTAGACGCAATGGGCTTCCGTAGCGCAGTAGGCAGCGCGTCAGTCTCATAATCTGAAGGTCGTGAGTTCGAGCCTCACCGGGAGCAACGTTTTTGCCTGGCCGCTCTGTCCATCAGAATGGCCTGCTGGCCCCGAGTGGTGAGGGCAGTACGGCCATGTTCTGTGTTCACCATGTGAGCGTGCTTTGGCGTAGACGCAATGGGCTTCCGTAGCGCAGTAGGCAGCGCGTCAGTCTCATAATCTGAAGGTCGTGAGTTCGAGCCTCACCGGGAGCAACGTTTTTGCCTGGCCGCTCTGTCCATCAGAATGGCCTGCTGGCCCCGAGTGGTGAGGGCAGTACGGCCATGTTCTGTGTTCACCATGTGAGCGTGCTCTGGCGCTGACACAGTGGGCTTCCGTAGCGCAGTAGGCAGCGCGTCAGTCTCATAATCTGAAGGTCGTGAGTTCGAGCCTCACCGGGAGCAACGTTTTTGCCTGGCCGCTCTGTCCATCAGAATGGCCTGCTGGCCCCGAGTGGTGAGGGCAGTACGGCCATGTTCTGTGTTCACCATGTGAGCGTGCTCTGGCGCTGACACAGTGGGCTTCCGTAGCGCAGTAGGCAGCGCGTCAGTCTCATAATCTGAAGGTCGTGAGTTCGAGCCTCACCGGGAGCAACGTTTTTGCCTGGCCGCTCTGTCCATTAGAATGGCCTGCTGGCACCGAGTGGTGAGGGCAGTAGGGCCATGTTCTGTGTTCACCATGTGAGCGTGCTCTGGCGCGGACACAGTGGGCTTCCGTAGCGCAGTAGGCAGCGCGTCAGTCTCATAATCTGAAGGTCGTGAGTTCGAGCCTCACCGGGAGCAACGTTTTTGCCTGGCCGCTCTGTCCATTAGAATGGCCTGCTGGCACCGAGTGGTGAGGGCAGTAGGGCCATGTTCTGTGTTCACCATGTGAGCGTGCTCTGGCGCTGACACAGTGGGCTTCCGTAGCGCAGTAGGCAGCGCGTCAGTCTCATAATCTGAAGGTCGTGAGTTCAAGCCTCTCCGGGAGCAACGTTTTTGCCTGGCCGCTCTGTCCATCAGAATGGCCTGCTGGCCCCGAGTGGTGAGGGCAGTACTGCCATGTTCTGTGTTCACCATGTGAGCGTGCTCTGGCGTAGACGCAATGGGCTTCCGTAGCGCAGTAGGCAGCGCGTCAGTCTCATAATCTGAAGGTCGTGAGTTCGAGCCTCACCGGGAGCAACGTTTTTGCCTGGCCGCTCTGTCCATCAGAATGGCCTGCTGGCCCCGAGTGGTGAGGGCAGTACTGCCATGTTCTGTGTTCACCATGTGAGCGTGCTCTGGCGTAGACGCAATGGGCTTCCGTAGCGCAGTAGGCAGCGCGTCAGTCTCATAATCTGAAGGTCGTGAGTTCGAGCCTCACCGGGAGCAACGTTTTTGCCTGGCCGCTCTGTCCATCAGAATGGCCTGCTGGCCCCGAGTGGTGAGGGCAGTACGGCCATGTTCTGTGTTCACCATGTGAGCGTGCTCTGGCGCTGACACAGTGGGCTTCCGTAGCGCAGTAGGCAGCGCGTCAGTCTCATAATCTGAAGGTCGTGAGTTCGAGCCTCACCGGGAGCAACGTTTTTGCCTGGCCGCTCTGTCCACCAGAATGGCCTGCTGGCCCCGAGTGGTGAGGGCAGTACTGCCATGTTCTGTGTTCACCATGTGAGCGTGCTCTGGCGCTGACACAGTGGGCTTCCGTAGCGCAGTAGGCAGCGCGTCAGTCTCATAATCTGAAGGTCGTGAGTTCGAGCCTCACCGGGAGCAACGTTTTTGCCTGGCCGCTCTGTCCATTAGAATGGCCTGCTGGCACCGAGTGGTGAGGGCAGTAGGGCCATGTTCTGTGTTCACCATGTGAGCGTGCTCTGGCGTAGACGCAATGGGCTTCCGTAGCGCAGTAGGCAGCGCGTCAGTCTCATAATCTGAAGGTCGTGAGTTCGAGCCTCACCGGGAGCAAGGTTTTTGCCTGGCCGCTCTGTCCACCAGAATGGCCTGCTGGCCCCGAGTGGTGAGGGCAGTACTGCCATGTTCTGTGTTCACCATGTGAGCGTGCTCTGGCGCTGACACAGTGGGCTTCCGTAGCGCAGTAGGCAGCGCGTCAGTCTCATAATCTGAAGGTCGTGAGTTCGAGCCTCACCGGGAGCAACGTTTTTGCCTGGCCGCTCTGTCCATCAGAATGGCCTGCTGGCCCCGAGTGGTGAGGGCAGTACGGCCATGTTCTGTGTTCACCATGTGAGCGTGCTCTGGCGCTGACGCAATGGGCTTCCGTAGCGCAGTAGGCAGCGCGTCAGTCTCATAATCTGAAGGTCGTGAGTTCGAGCCTCACCGGGAGCAACGTTTTTGCCTGGCCGCTCTGTCCATCAGAATGGCCTGCTGGCCCCGAGTGGTGAGGACAGTACGGCCATGTTCTGTGTTCACCATGTGAGCGTGCTCTGGCGCTGGCACCGTGGGCTTCCGTAGCGCAGTAGGCAGCGCGTCAGTCTCATAATCGTCGGTCGAAGGCCGTGAGTTCGAGCCATCATTTGTCTGTCGTTGATCAATATCGGGCGATCAATACTATATCATCAATATATCAATTTATCAATATGGCGATCGATACTTCAGATTCGTGTTGAGCGACCACGACCACGAATTTTACTAAAATAAATATATATAAGAAACTTTTATTTAGTCAAATTTAATTTATCTAAATCGAAATAAATATTTGTTTTTATTTGTTTTGTTTTTATTTTATTATTACTGGTATTTATATAGATTTATTTTAGGTAAATTGAAACCCATATTCGTTTTTATTCGTAATCTAATTTACATTTTATCATTATTGATTATTAATGTTTTTATTTAATTGTTATCTGTCTGTTGTTTTGTCGATAGTTTGATCAATATCGATTGACGGCGATCGATACTTCAGATTTGTATTGAGCGACCACGACTGCCCCAGAGGTAGAGATTGAGATACGTTTATTTTTTGTTCGTTATCTATTTTTATTTTCAAAAAAGGATAACGAATAAAAATAATATTCATGATATTAAGAATAAAACAAACAATATATAAAAAATAGACGGAAATATTGATATTAAAATTATATATTATATTATATTATATTATATTATATTATATTATATTATATTATATTATATTATATTATAGTTATATTATATTATATTATATTATATTATATTATATTATATTATATTATATTATATTATATTATATTATATTATTAATTACAATTTTTGTAATCTATTTTAAAAATGTTAATGTTACATTTATTTATATATCTATGATGTTTTGATTTATTTTATTTTTATTTGTTATCTATCTGTCGTTTTGTCGATAGTTTAATCAATATCGATTGATGGAGATCGATACTTCAGATTCGTGTTAAGCCACCAAGACCACGAATTGTACTAAAATAAAAAAACAAATTTTCATTTCATGATATTAAGAATAAAACAAAAAATAT
Organism: Heligmosomoides polygyrus bakeri; assembly: GCA_947359475.1. Classification (NCBI taxonomy): domain Eukaryota; kingdom Metazoa; phylum Nematoda; class Chromadorea; order Rhabditida; family Heligmosomidae; genus Heligmosomoides; species Heligmosomoides polygyrus. The sequence goes on from OX375867.1 coordinate 2,441,647, forward strand.
ATAAAAAATAGACGGAAATATTAATATTAAAATTATATTATATTATATTATATTATATTATATTATATTATATTGTATTATATTGTACTATATTATATTATATTTAATTATATTAGCTATATTGAAATAAATTTTTGTTTTTATTTGCTTCATTTTCATTTTATCATTGCTGTTAATTGTATACAATTATTTTCGATAAATTATTTATATATGTAAAATATTTTGATTTATTTTGCTTTTATTTCTTATTCCTTTTGTCGGATGAATACAAAAAATATATAAAAATTAGACGAAGATATTTATTTTATTTTTACTAAAATAAATGTTTTGTTTGTTATCTGTCTGTTGTTTTGTCAATAGTTTGATCAATATCGATTGATGGCGATCGATACTTCAGATTCGTGTTGAGCGACCAAGACCACGAATTGTACTAAAATAAAAAAACAAATTTTCATTTCATGATATTAAGAATAAAACAAAAAATATATAAAAAATAGACGGAAATATTAATATTAAAATTATATTATATTATATTATATTATATTATATTATATTATATTATATTATATTGTATTATATTGTACTATATTATATTATATTTAATTATATTAGCTATATTGAAATGGGCGCGTGGAGTGCAGTCGTAGGAGGCGCCGGCTGTCGCCTGCACACGATACCAGGTTCCTGGTTCGGATTTCCCGCTCAGGCCAACTAAGCCTTCCATCCCTCCGGGGTCGGTGAATTGGTACCAGACTTGTCTGGGAAGGATAAAGCGCTGACTTGTTCATCGGCTGGCCACCGCAAGTCATTGTATGGCCAAATACGCATTCACGTCGCGTCCACGACATCCCGTAGAAGTAGAATGCGTGGCGCATCCCAAAGGGAATTGAATAACGCCGTCCTTTATCCTTTATCCTTTATATTGGAATAAATTTTTGTTTTTATTTGCTTCATTTTCATTTTATCATTGCTGTTAATTGTATACGATTATTTTAGATAAATTATTTATATATGTAAAATATTTTGATTTATTTTGCTTTTATTTCTTATTCCTTTTGTCGGATGAATACAGAAAATATATAAAAATTAGACGAAAATATTTATTTTATTTTTACTAAAATAAATGTTTTATTTGTTATCTGTCTGTTGTTTTGTCGATAGTTTGATTAATATCGATTGATGGCGATCGATACTTTGGATTTATGTTGAGCGACCACAAAAAATATATAAAAAAAGTAGACGGAAATATAAATATTAAAATTATATTATATTATATTATACTATATTATATTATATTATATTATGTTGTATTATATTGTATTATATTATATTATATTATATTATATTATATTATATTATATTATATTATATTATACTATATTATATCATATTATATTATATTATATTATATTATATTATATTATATTATATTATATTATACTATATTATACGGAAGCGGAAAAAACGATGCCAAATACGTTTATTTAGTCAAATGTCGATTGAAAACAAAAAATATATAAAAAAGTAGACGAAAATATTTATTTTAATTTTACTAAAATTAATATATTATAGTATATATTATATTAATAGATATATATTATATTATATATTATATTATATTATTAGTTTATTTATGTAGATTTATGTTAGTTAAATTAAAAGAAATAGTTAATCACAATTTTTGTAATCTATTTTAAAAATGTTAATGGTACATTTATTTATATATCTATAATGTTTTGATTTATTTTATTTTTATTTGTTATCTATCTGTCATTTTGTCGATAGTTTGATCAATCGATCGATTGATGGCGACTTCAGATTCGTGTTGAGCGACCACGACCACAAATTTTACTAAAATAAATATATCTAAGAAACTTTATTTAGTCAAATTATTCGTCGTAATCTATTTTTATTTTATCATTGCTGTTTATTTGTTTATTTATTTATTCATATACGCATATTAGGTAACGAAAATAGGTAACGAAATATTAAACAAACGGTAATTTTTTACTTTTATTCGTTTGCTATCTATTGTTTTATGATTGCTTTGCTTTGAATGATTGATGATTTTATTTATTTTGTTAAATTGAAATGAATTGAATTGTTTGATTGCTTTGCTTTGAATGATTGATGATTTTATTTATTTTGTTAAATTGAAATGAATTGAATTGTTTACCGAACTGCTCCCTCACTTCTGAGCCAGAGCTTTGAATTTCTTGAAGTAGATGGTCATTAAAGGTATCCCACGACATTTGTACCCTACTGCGGGAGCACTAGCCACCTAGGACTTCGCTATGTCTGATGTCGCAAGTAACGATGCTCTCCGTTGCTGGCTACTGAGGAATGAATGGATGAAGAGGACTCTTTACTCAAGCAATCGACGGCTCAAAGCGAATTCGTAGGCACCACACAAAATCTTCGTAAAATGTTTATTTTCAAAGAACACTTCAATGTGATCCACTCAGCAAAGTTGTAGATCGGATCAGTGGAGTGGTAGATCTCGTCACTTCAGTGTGATCCAGTAATTAGAGTGGTGGATCAGGGTCGTTCTGCTCGCTCGTCCTCGTCTCGTTCGCGACGTTCCAACGCTCCAAAGCCGCTTCTGAGGCGCGTCGTTTAGATATGTAGGTAATGCTGAAAAAAATGCCGAAATACATAATAAAGGGAAACGAGCAGATGATTGAAACCTACATTGACTCGCGCTGCGAATCCTTGTTCGAAGCTCCAGACGTTCCATACCACGGAAGACCTGACACGGGCGCCCTCTCGACTCGTCCTATCGACTCCACCTGAATACCGTACCCCGCTGAAGTCTCTCTGAAAGAAGGACAAACCTGCTTTGTATGCGTCGCGTTCTTGTACGATGTGGTCGAACGAGTTGAACCGTTGAGCGGGGAGGTTACCTAAAACGGCAATGACTTTAGGCAGAAGATAAACTAGCAGATACTAAAGGAACAACACCCACCTCTTCTTTCGTGGCTCTGAACAGCAAAGACAGCACCAAGGGAAAAATAAGTTCACATCCTACATGAGTTTGGGTCAGTTTGGTGAACCAATCTGATCTAATTTTTATTTTTATTTTTTAATTTTGTTTTTGGAGAATTTGATTGTTATGCGCATGTGTTTTTGATTAACTTGGTCCTGGTTTTCTTATCAATTGACACATGTGGCGTACACTTCCTAGCCGCTGAGGGTCGCGCTGAGACCAAAGCAGGCTCTTGAGGTCTGACCTGTATCCGAGGATGTCGCTGAAGGGACCTGGATCGAGGGCATTGAGGGCGCTGGCAGAGAACAGGACCGAGGGCATCGATGGCGCTGGCAGGGAGCTGGAGGGCGCTGGCACAGAGCTGGAGGGCGCTGGCACAGAGCTGGAGGGCGCTGGCACAGAGCTGGAGGGCGCTGGCACAGAGCTGGAGGGCGCTGGCACAGAGCTGGAGAGCGCTGGCAGGGCGCTGGAGTGAGCAGTGAGTAGCGGTCAGTCAGTGTGTCATCCTAAGTACCACCAACCGCCGCAGGGTTGGTGGGGGCTTGGTTGACCTGGCGGCGGAGACCGCCGAACCAGGTCACCCTGGAATCGGCCGCCACACCAGCGACAGCCGGCGGCACACCCCCTCCGACTGCGCTCCACGCGCCGGAGTTGAGTTGGAAAAGAAGGGCGCGTGAAGCGCAGTCGGAGGAGGTGTGTGTGTGCCAGCTGTCGCTGGTGCGGCCGATTCCAGGCGACCCCCTGTTCGGTGGTTTCCGACCAGGCCAACCAATGCTTATTGTTGTTGTTTTTGGTTTGGTTTTTGTTTTTATTTACATTTTTTATTTTTTATTTTTTATTTTTAGTTTTATATTTATACATTTATACTTTTATTTTTTGTTTTTTAGATTTTTTGACTTTATAGTTTTATTTTTTATTTTTAACTTTTATTTTTATAGTTTTATTTTTAGTTTTTAGTTTTTGGAGTTTTTTAAATTTTATTTTTATAGATTTATTTTTTACTATTTTATTTTACATATTTTTATTTTGATTTTTAGTTATTATTTTATTTTTTATTTATATTTATATTTTTTGTTTTTACTTATTTTTGAATGAGAATAAGCAACTTACTTACCTTCGTAGCTGGAGCAGAAGAGGCGTGGGCGGGGCAGGTGGCGATGGCGTCGTCGAAGTTGTCTGCAATCGGAATCATCGAACTGGGTCAAGCTGAGAATTGTCTCCTCACCTACCTGCCTTGATGAGGTACGGTAGCCTGGGTGTCGCGACACCGCGTGGTCCACGAACCAGCCGCTTATATAGCCGAGAAATGAGGTCGGCGTGTGCTGGCGGCCAGGTACAGTGGAGCGCCGAAGCCCCGAGGAAAGGTCTCCGCTCGGAGGTCGACTCCGCTGACCCAACGACACCCGACGGCACCCGCTGCTTTTCGAATTCACGCCGTTGGGAAACAATTGAAAAGCTTAGCTGAAGGCTGACGAAGTCAGATGCCTGCAGAACGACATCTTCGGTGAGAATGTCTTCTCCTTCTGGTCCTTCTCGGGAGTCACAGATGCGGTCTTTCCGGTGATCTTGTAAGCATCCTATTCCGGTGGTGACCTAGGTGACACGGCGAGGTCGATTCGGCAGGTGACGCTACTCCATCGGTCCGCTAGGCCCAGCTTGGAGACGAGGTGCTGGAGCAGCTCCAGCTCGCCATGCTCCAGCTTTTGACTCTACATTGGCCCTTTTCTCCCACACTCTTCTACAAGTCTAGAGAGGGAAGTCCACATCTGGAGGTTTCGAAGGAGAGTCACCGCTAGAAAAGCAAGGCAAACACTAACAGGGTGGTCAATCCCCAGGAATATACGTAGATGAATCCTCCGGTAGGTAGAGCTGAATGTGTAGACTTTGTGAAATAGTGCGCTTTCAATGTTATCCTCGTCCAAAAGACTGAGTGAAATGCACTCCCCCTCCCCACTAGGATCGCTCCTAACGTGTGCATGCCGCCACCAGTCATTTGTTTGATCGGACGAGACATATGGACACTCTACGAAGACGGGTAGCCAGTATCCATCACCTAAGCCTGCAGTGACGTTAGTGCTGGTGGCTACCGTAGCGCAGTGTACAGCGCGTCAGTCTCATAATCTGAAGGTCGTCAGTTCGAGCATCACCGGGAGCAACGTTCTAACGTGGCCATCTCCCCATCAGAATGGTCTGCCTCCCCCGAGTGGGGAAGGTGGTACTGTCACGTTCAGTATTCGCCACGTAGGCGTTCTTTGGTCTTGATGTCGAACGTATGTGTTTATTTTCGCTTATTCGCAAAAGTAAAACCTTTATTGAGAAGCGCATGCATCGCTCTGGAATGGGAAACGTTAGGCAACAAATATATTGTAAATATTTTGTGAAATAGTCAATAAGCTACAGTGAAGGCGAACGTATGGAAGTAGATAGATTTAGAATTTGCGAGCGCTGTGTGTTGTTTCCTAAGCTAGACGGTACTGTTTGGATACAGAATCCCATTGCACAACGAAGAAGATTTCGACTCAGTTCGTCTTTGGCACCATAGGGTCTATCGGACGTGAAGTGGGTCTGGTTGGGGAACGAACCCGTCCGACATCAGCTGGAAGGTGTGCTGATTTAGAAGACCTCAAGAAAAGGCGACACGGCAAAAGTCTTCGAAAAAATGATTCTTGAACTCACGATTGCGCTCGAGTTGTACTGCCCTTGATGGAACGGTTCCATCCTCCCTCCGAGGCAGGTGTGCAGGAATTTCTCGATGAATCCAAGATTGGCTAGCCAATTCGATTCCTGAACTTGTACAGCCTGTCTCTCATGGAAAATCCAGATGACGGCTCTAGACTTACCATTCTGACACGGTGATCATCACCAGGGTAAAGAACGTAGTTAACAGGAACGTTGTTCTTTTTCAAAGCGGCCACGAACTGATCTAAACCACTCTTCTTCAGTCATGCAGTCTCAAAGAAAAGATCGGTAAGCAACTGGCCAGTCTCCCGCTTCTTCACACGACTATCGTAGGCTCCTTGGATGATCAGAAGCGGCTTCCTGACTCGATCGGCGTAGAACAACGGCGAGCGAGCGGCTAGCGACTTGCGTCCGGCTTCTCTTGAACATTCGAGATTTCTAGACCAATTTGCAGAAGAATATGATGTTTAGGTACCAAATCAGCACCGTTGTGGCTTTTGTAGAGCTACTTTTACTTTTAGGTAGAAAGAGCTTCATTGAGGTCACTTTGCTTGAAAAAGCGGTGAGATTTCATCATTGGTTAATTTGAGAAATGTATCCACAGCCTAGAGCCATTTGACAAATAGCTGTGACGTCGAAGGGTGAACTGTTAAGTCCTCTGACTCGAAATTTTCGCTTCCGCGATACGTGCTGTTTGTTTGTACTTGCACACACTTTATAATTTTTGTTGAAAAGACCAAAAATACCTATAAGGAAAAGAATAAAAACCAGTCAGGACTTATCCTGACAAGGGAACTGTCTGAACGGTACGCCGGAACGGCAAGAACGAGCACAATAGGGAGAATCCCCGTCTCCAAATAGTAACAGAACATGTTTTCTTTTTGCCGAATTCTTGAGGCAAACGAGTAAGAGGGTGCTATGGTTAAGGGTCCGCAGAGCGAGCTTACCACAGCAGCGCAAGATGATGGTGTCGTGGACTGGATGGCGCAGTGGTAGAGAGGCTGCCTCATGTTTGTAAGGCAGGGGGTTCGGTTCCTGTGCTGCGTCTTGTTTTTGCGCCTTTACCATAGTATCGGATTTCCATTGAGATTTCCGTATCTGAACTTGTTCTTGGAGTTTGCTGCGGTAAGATGTTTTTACTACTTATCATTTGGCGACATCTCGTAATCCACAAGCAATGTCCGAAATATGCCAAATGCCATTGTATATGAAATATTTAGAAAGCAACTTCAGCACCAATGATACATAGGCACAAAGTGCATAAAACAGTAAGACTGATCACAGTATGGGCAACGTATGAAGGCTGCAGTTTCTTCAAATCCTAACGCATCACATGGACCGAGATCTTTCGGGAATGCATTCCACTCGGGTTTTCGAGGAAAATCAGTGGCTAGTACTTTCTCTGCTGCGGAATTGCTTCACTGCTCCTGCACAGTGGTACTCCGCTGCAGCCCAAGCAGCCTGGAATAGCGATACAGTCCACTTTCCCCAGTTCTCAAACTTATATAGTATAACAATTCTAGTATAGCCAAACCTTTTCCTCCGAAACGATCTGTCCTCCCGAAAATGTGATAGTGCCTTCACTGGCTAGTGGCGTCGTGACTCCGGCACAACCCTCTTCTGGTTGAAACTCTTGGTCCTCTTCTTCCACTACCTCCAACTTCGTCGATTTCCAGCAGTCGCAGTTCGAAATCCTGTAGGATACTCGCTATCCTTTCCGCCAGCTTCATCTCGTCTCTCGAACCGACAGCATGCAGTGGAAATCCTCACTTCAGTGTCAGTAGGTGAATGACCACTCGAGGGTTAGCAGTCATTGCTGAGTCAGTGTTGGCGGCAGCAGCTTGTTATTGCCGCGCGACTTTTTAAGCACAACAGAGGCGAGAATATTGATCGAGGTGGTAGGTCAAGTTGAAGATCATGTGGTCCCCTCCTACACTATGAGTACATTAATGGCACTCACCTCATCGACACTAATAAATTGAAATTGAAAATTATAAATTTCACAATGAGAACATTTATAGGAGTAAAAGTTTCATATAAAACCGCATTTGGCATACTTCGGACATTGCTGGTGAATTACGAGATGTCGACAAATAAATTTGCGCGACACAGGTCGACTCGTCAGACTGGGGTTTCGGCATGAGACAGACTGGGGTTTTGGCATGCTTCTGGAAAGGGCGGAAGTGGTAACTTCTCAGGTGGCCTTCAGTAAGTAGCGAACAAACATACAAATACAACAAGCACGAAACCAGACTCCAGACACGAGATATCTTACGAAGTCAGAGAGACATCTTCAGTGAGAGTTTCTTCTCCTTCTCGTCCTTCTTGGGAATTCAGCTTCCGTCGTGCAGATGCGATCCTTCCGGTGATCTTGGCGGTACCGTACCCCGGCGATGACCTACGCGACACGGCGAGGTCGATCCGGCAGGTGACACCACTCCATCAATCCACTCAGCCCTGCTTGAAGACGCGGTGCTGGAGCAGCTCCAGCTTTTGACTCTACATTGGCGCTTTTCTCCCACACTCTTCTACAAGTCTAGAGAGGGAAGTCCGCATCTGGAGGTTTCGGAGGAGAGTCGCCGCTAGAAAGGCAAACACTAACAGGGTGGCCAATCCCCAGGAATATACGTAGGTGAATCCTCCGGTAGGTAGCTGCTCCAGCTCGCCATGCTCCAGCTTCGTCTCTACTCTGGCTCTTTTCATCTGACATTCTTCTACAAGTCTAGAAAGGGTAGTCCACATCCGGCGGCTTTACCCTTGCCGAACCGAGTGTAGATGTACCTTCAACAGCAACAATGCAATCTTGTAATCTTCGTCAATGTTTTAATTACAAACGATTTTGAATAAATTTCCAGGACTTGGTGGGGGAAATGATGACGGACCCTCTCTAGACTTAAACCGATGCCAGTTGTCTTTTCGTATTCGTTCGTGACATCTGTTCGTGATTTCTCCGTCCGCTTCGTTTCGGCAGATTTCTCTAAACCCTCGGTTGTTTGCACCTTCATTTTAAACGTCTATGCACCAGATCTACCCTAAATTTAAGAGATTAGGATGCTCATCCATAGTTTTCTTTATTCTTTAAAACGTGTATTAATGCGATTGGAGAAATATTAGTCCTGAAATCTCCTCATTGTAATGGTTTTGAAGATCTTGTAGAATTTTTTAAAGAAAAGACCAAAAATACTTACAGAGAACGAACAAAAATCGATCAGGTTTTTCTTCTCCACTCAATGAGAGGGAATTGTGCTCCAGTACTCGCGCAATAAGCAATAAAGCTTTTTATTGTGCTCAAAGGCTCGAAGGAACGGTTTTATCGTAGTGAGAGGAGGGGCTCCGCTAGAAAAGCGGGGCAAATTCAACACAGGGAGTCCCATCCTCGGTGGAAAATTACACGGAAAGGTCCTCTCGTAGATTCGCTGAGAGTGCCGACTTTGCGAAATTGTGCACTTTCACTTTTACCCTCGTGCATACCCCCCCCCCCCTGCAGGGATGGCTAACCGGTGTGCATCACATAAGCTAGCTGTGACTTCGAAACACTGGGCTTCCGTAGTACAGTAGGCAGCGCGTCAGTCTCATAATCTGAAGGTCGTGAGTTCGAGCCTCACCGGGAGCAACGTTTTCGCGTGGCCGCTCTGCCCATCAGAATGGTCTGCCTGCCCGAGCGATGAACGCAGTAAACTTACGTTCAGTATTCTTCAACATAATAAAGATCTCAAAGCTTTATTACAAAAATGGAATTGAATGGCACGGACATATTGCACAAGTCTTTTGCTACTAAAAACCACAGCAACACATCAACAAACGCGTGAAAATAACAAGAACTCGACAACAAGCTGTTTTGTAGACTAGATGTTGGGGGATCTTGAAAGTGCTCGTTGCTATTGACAAGAAGAGCAGGTGCTTCCGATATGGTACTGTACAGATTCAGAATCCCATTGCAGAACGAAGAAGATATCGGATCAGTTACTCAGTATATTCCCAAACACACTATATTCAGTTCCGTGAGAAGATCCAACTGCTTACACCAGCTGTGGGCGGCAGGTACGCGATCGGTCTCCCGAATGGTCGTGGCGGCATCGGCCGGTAGAAGATCTGTGGCGCCAGCGCAGGGTTGATCGGAAGTGAAGTGAGTCTGGTTGGCGAGGCGAAGCCATCCGACATCACCTGTAAAATGTACGTGTTTTTTACCCCATGAAGGGGTAAAAATCTAAAGAAATGGCTCAGAGACTCACAATTGCACTCGAATTGTACTGCCCCAGATGGAACGGTTCCATCCGCCCTCCGAGGCAAGTGTGCAGGAATTTCTCTATGAATCCGTTTTGAGCTAGCCGATTTTTTGCCTAAATGGGTAGAGTTTGTCTCCCTGGCAAAATCGAGACAGCTACTTGAGATCTACCTTTCTGCAACCGTGGCCTTCATCAGGGTAAAGGATGTAGCTGACGGGGATGTTGTTCTTCTGCAAAGCGGCCACGAACTGATCTAGACCACTCGTCGTCACGTACAGTCCCAGAAAGGAGATCAGCAAGCAACTGACCAGACTCCCGTTGATTGACGCGAGGATCGTTTGCTCCTTGGATGATCAGAAGCGGCTTCGTGACCCGGTCGGCGTAGAATAGGGGCGAGCGAGCGGCTAGTGACTGGCGTCCGGCTTCACTGGAACGAGGGATTTCTGAACTAGTTTTCAAAAGAAATGTGTTGGAATTTACGACCTTATCCAGCTCACTTCTGTCATCACTTATCGCTAGAAATAATTCTTGCCCTTAGTTTGAAGTCGCACTATTGCTACAGGTCATTTTTGCTTGAGGGAGCGCAGTGATCTTCCTTTTGATTGAAGAAAGAGGACTAAAGACTGCGTTAATGATTCTTTTTCGGGTGCGCCACGAATTCTGCTTCTAGTGGTGGTTGAGGGGCAATTTAAAGCGTATTTTGCCTATACAATGACTTAGGGTGACCAGTCGACGGGCAATCCAGTGTCTTGCCTTTTACAGACAAGTCTGGTTCCGATTCTTCGACTCCGAGCAGACGGAAAGCTTGGTCGGCCAAGGAATAATTCTTACATTTAATTAGAAGAAGCGTCATTGATTCATGTTACTTGAGCTCGAAGAAGCGTAGAGTCTTTATCAATATCGATTTTTTATCGATTCTTTTCAATACCATTTGCCAAGGCGACCCTTTACAAATGGTAATGAAGTCGTGTGGCTAGTTTTTGAGCTCTCTGACTCGATTTTTAGTGTTGTCGCTTAATTTTTTTCTGTTCGTGTTTCCACTCACTTTATAAAACTTTCGCTAGGACTAATCGCAACCAGAACTACACCACTATGTTCCTGTATCCAGATCACCCTCTCCTCTAAGCATCCCGACGACCTCGCAGATTGATTCAAACTATCAGGTAGTTCCGGTTCCTGATATCTACAGAACGACGTCTTCGACCAGTGTTTTCTTTCCTTCTTCTCCTTCGAAGTCGTCGCGTCTCTCATGCAGATTCGATCTTTCTGGTTCCGGCTCTTCTTCCTCCGCGCAGCCGCGCGCGGTCGCGTCGGCGTCCACTTTGACATTCAATCGATCTCTTGTAAGCCCGCGATGGCACTGTCGCGAAACGGACGGATCGTGATGCAGTGGATAGTGACGTTGCTTCATGCGAAGGAAGTCGGGGTTCGGTTCTCCTGCGTTGTGGCATTCTTGCATTTAAACTTACCACCTGAGGTTTGAGAGGTTTCGACGTCTACACAATTTTGAGGCGTTTTTTGCGCATTTTCCAGCCGTATGCTTTTCGCCGCTCGAAGATCCAGCTGCGCACTCCTCCTGAGCGTGCAGGTCTAACAAGGAAAGGTTTCCAACTCGAGCTTTTGTGATGCTATTTTGACAGGATGTAGTGCCCTGAGAGCGGAGTCCAGAACCACAGTCAGTTTTTGCTGAACGCCTTTCTTAGGACCTGAAAAGGAGGTCTGAAGGCGAGCGCGCAACTATCGTCAACCCCTACGGCATCAAACGAGATGTGCCACGGTGGCGCAGTCAGTAGGAGGTTGGCCTCGTAGGGGCACACGTCGGTGGTTTTCAGTTCGAGTCCGCGTGCTGCCGATGCTTTTGCACATACTAGTTTGTTGTTAATACGCTTTCTCATGATCACAGGAGGCAATTTTAGACTATCAATGCTTACAGCAGACCAAGGCTGTCTAGTTGCGCCTTCATATGTGCTAGTTATTCAACTATTTACATCTGCACCACCACTATGTATATCATACCGTATCACCAATGAAACCGTAGTCGTAATTGCACACAAATACGCTTATGTTACGATTGAATATTATGAACCCGGATCACATCGGTACATAAGCGTACTGAAAATGTCCTTTTCACCTGAACGTGTTGTCGCCCGACTACTTTCCACCTTCACACCAGATTTCACTTCTCCGACAAGGAAGTGGATTGCGGTTGCGGATGCCATAAAAGGACTCCTGGACGGCATTTATGGAGATATCGACCGTCAGAAAGAATAGGGGTACAGGTTTGAAGTAGTATAATGAAAATGGGACCTTTCTACACATATCATCTCGTTATTTTCATAAGTGCGTTTCTATGAGGAGGTGGATGTGATTGCAGGTTATAAGCCAGACCTACCGACAGTTCTGCGCTCCGGTGTTTCGGCCGTGTCGGTCATACGCGTGGGGGGCAGATGGCTACGTTGATGTTCACCCAGGACCCTTCTCTACACCCACATATTACGCGTTCAGCGAAGAAGAAGTGGCAATTCCTTGCCAGGGAGAAGTTTGTTCACTGGCTTTTGGTAGATGCTGCTCATGTGACCAACGCTTGTGTTTCACTTGTTTCATAGTTTTGTACCATAGCTGTTGACTAAAAGGGAAATAATAATGTAAGACTTTTACTTTAATAATATAAAAGACTTTTTATTCCCAGAGAAATGATATGACGCAGATATGAATAGTTGAAAAACTAGCGCATCTGAAGGCGCAATTAGACAGCCTTGGTTTGTTTTAAGCTTGGTGGTCTAAAATTGCCTCCTGTGATCATGAGAAAGCGTAACAAAAACAAGCTAATATGTGCAAAAACATCGGCAGCACGCGGACTCGAACTGAAAACCACCACCGTGTGCCCCTGCGAGGCCGACCTCCTACCGACTGAGCCGCCGAGGCACAACTCGTGGGTGTCGTAGAGGTTGATGAGTGTTGCGCACACGCCTTCAGACCTCCTTTTCAGGCCTTTAAAAAGCGTTCAGCAAAAACTGACTGTGGTCCTGAACTCCGCTCATAGGGCCTTACATCCCGTCAAAATAGCATTGCAAAAGCTCACCATGAGTTGGGAACCTTTCCTTGTAAGAAGGAAAGATTTCGCGTCCCATCGCCAAAATGCGTGGGGACAATCGCGCGGATATCAATTCGTTAGGCCCCGTTTATACTTCCAATGCCGAGCGGTGCGACGCCATGTAAAGTGGCCAAATTGATCGATCGCGTCGCTCAATCAATATGGCCACAATGCGTGGCGTCGCGTCGCTCGGCGTCGAAGTATAAACGGGGCCTTAGGGGTCGTTAAAGACCCATGCACAGAGCTGCGACACCGCGGCTCGGCAAGAGGGACGACGGCCACTGCCGCGAAATCCGGTGGTTGCGGCGCGGTCGCGTTAGAGCATCGTTATAGGCAACGGGACCGACGTCCCAGTTCATGTCGCGCCGCCAGGAATGATCTGAACCATTCTAGCCTGCGGCATTCAGCGCGGCATCGCCAGCGATAGCCGCAAAAGTGTGCATGCTCCCCCCCCCCGCTGCGGCACGTGTCGCTGTGTCGCGCCGCGCTCGTCGCGGCCCTATCCTTCATCATGGCCGTGCCGCGCTGTCGCAGAAGTGTGAATGGGCCTTAAGTGTGCGCGCGACGCGCGACGCGATGCATGTGTAGTGGCCAAATTGATCGAGCGACGTGATTGATCAATTTGGCCACTTTACATGCCGTCGAGCCGCTCGGGGTCGCAAATATAAACGGAGCCTTAGGCGCCTTTTACACTCTCGCCGCGGCGCGGCGCGTCAATTTGGGGAGCGGCGCGGCCAGTCGCGCCGCGCCGCGCCCCGAATTTGACGCGCCGCTGCGCGATTGCAGTTAGGCCTATGTCATACCTTCGCTCACCCCGAGCGAAGGCGACGAACAGAGCGATGAGCGAAGTCTCTTCGCTAGCGTGAAGCTAGCGAATAGGCGTGCAGTTAATAGCGTTGTGTGCAGCTGCGTCGTAGCATCGCTACCGATGCTGGCCGACGCTCTGCTCAGCTCAGCGACGCGGTCGCATCGGTAGCGATGCCGTATCGCTCGAAAGTATGACACCCCGCTAGCGAGGCTTCGCTAGTGGTGGATCAGACAACTGCTACAGGCGTCTGCCCCTCCACAACGTCTGATACCGTCCCTTCCCCAATTATGTTAGTTGTCCATCGCTTTCGCTAGCGAAGAGCGATGGTATGACATAGGCCTTAGAAAGGGGAGCGTCAGCGACGCGCGGCCACGAGCTTCTGCGCACTATGGCCTGTGCTCCGGAAACGGTCCATGAGTCATTGAGGGAGCGAAACAGAAAGGATTCGTCTGGCTGATCAGCGCAATGCATCTTGTCAATGTTTGTCGTAGGATCCCTATGGGGAGCGACGAATCCTCTGCCTGGAGTCGAAGTCGTTCGCTCAACCTACGGTTGAAACTGGTGAGTGTGGTATTGAGTCGAATCCCCTGCAATGCGAACGGCTTTAAACCACTCTTTATTTTGCGATATGTGCGGGTCCAAATGTAAAACTGCTGGAAGGTACTCATCGTCGAGAATCACTCAAAATTCTTTCTCATATGGCCATTCTGGGGTCGCTGTGCACTAAGCATATCTTTGGCGTGGTATATGAATCTTCGTGAATGTCTACAGATCTCCATTCTCTTCCTAGGTTACAGAAGGTACGAGCTAAGGTCATGGTCACCGATTTCGCCCAAGCTCCCTAATCATGCAAACCTAGTAATCGTCTGTAACTTCAAAAAACGATTCAGACTCGTGATCAGCACCCTAAATACCCCCTCCTCCTTCTCAATAAGAGAAGTTTGGTCGAAACGGTGAAATCTCCCACCTACACCGAGTCTGCCGCGGCTGATCGCGCCCCGCCGCGCCCTTCCCCTCAGCGGCGCGATTCGCCGAATACCGTAACCCAAAATTCCGTCAAGTGTGGTGTTTTGCGGCGGCGGAGTATAAAAGCGATGCGGCGCCGCCTCGCGGCGCGAAAAATCGATAGCCATGCTGACCATCACGCCGCGCCGCGGGGCGGCGCAAGTATAAAAGGCGCCTTAGACCCCGTTTATACCTCGTCGCGGCGCGACGCGATGGCCACGCAATAAGGCCAAACTGATCGATCGCGTCGCACAATCAATATGGCCACTATACGTAGCGTCGCCTCGTGGCGCGACGAAGTATAAACGGGGCCTTAGGGCCTGTTCATACTTATCGACAAGAGCGACATCGCCCGTACAAGACATGCATATTGATTAAAACCGAGCGCCCGCCGGTGAAGTGTTCATAGTCGAGCGCCGGCGCTGTCGCCCTAGTCGCTCCAGCCGCTATTGTCGGTTGTTCATACTTCCGCGCGCTGCGCTCTCGTCGCTCTTGTCGCTGCTGTCGCGAAGTGTGAAGAGGCCGTTAGCCTAAATATTGCGAAAGGTGCGTGCGTGTGATGAGCGCTCGTGATTTGGCAGCTGAAAAGCATCCCAGCTCCTGCTCTAGCTGAAGCCTAATCATCAACCCTTTTTGCTGTCAATGTTCCTCCAACCGTCTTGGATACATTAGGTTGAAAGAAAAGTTCTGTTAGTTCTCGCGCGTTCGTGGTGTAAACGCGTACTGAATTCTAATCCGCTATTATCGGTTCAACGTTTTGCACTCTTTTGAAGGTTGAAGACTTATTCTTTCTAGAACATGTGCTCTCGAAGGATCACTATCACCCCAGGATTTTGGACAGCAGCATCTCTTTGCGAAGCATACGTTCAACGGTTTTTCGCACATCCGAACAATATAACTTGGTCGAAAGTCAGTGGAGGCAAATGCAGCTGAAAAAAAGAATCTTCGAGGCATAAAAACTTCTTCCTGCTATATTCCGGCGATTCTTAGCGGATGAGGGTGGTCGGGAGACAAACGATGGCTTGACGGATCCACATTAGTTGAGCATAGCTAATGGAAGAAAGCAGACGTGCACGGCGGGCAACAATCCTTCAGCTAGTCAAATAAAGACGTAGGCTTTAACATATCAAAGTTGCTAACCATCTCATGAGACCTGAAAGTGAGCGAAATGCGTACGATGCCGTTGCGATTGCCTCAGCCACGCACGGAAGTCGACATACTCGAACGGTGGAGGTCCGTCTCTCCGAAATAACCACGCGGAGGTGCTCCTTCTTTGTTTTGCAGTTTTATGCAAAAAACGCATGGAGCGCACTCGGAGGTGTCGGCTGTCACGCGTACGCGCCATCAGGTTCTTGGTTTGGGTTTGCCGCTCAGGTCCATCACTCCGGGGTCGATGAAATGGTACCAGACTTGTCTGGGAAGGATAAAGCGCTGACTTGTTCGTCGGATGGCCACCGCAAGTCACTGTGTGGCCACTGCATGGCACGCATTCAAATCGCCTCCACGACATCTCGTAGAAGTAGAATGCGATGCGCATCCCGAAAGGGATTGAGTAACGCCGCCCTTTATTCTTTTGTTTTAGCCTCGAAAACTAACCAAGCATTCCTCACAACCCGTATAGATCCTGACACTCCCAAAAGATCAATGACATTTTCTTCTTTTGTGACAGTGAATAAAAATGTTACCATAGCAGCAACGGGAATCGAACCAACGACGTCGCACCCGACGAGCGTGAGCACTACCCCTGCGCCACCGCCGCAGCTGGCGGACCCTTCTTACGGAGCCCTGATGACTTACCACTCTCGCGCCCGGTGCGTCGCACAGCCAACCTGTGGTGAGGCCCCCGATTTCAGCAGGCCATAACTCGCTCAGGAGTTTCATTTTGCAAATTTGACACCCGGTCGCGTGTAGCGCAGTCGGAGGAGGCGCGACTGTCGCGTGCACCCGATACCAGGTTACTGGTTCGGATTTCCCGCCCAGGCCAACCAAGCCTTCCATCCCTCCGGGGTCGGTGAATTGGTACCAGACTTGTCTGGGAAGGATAAAGCGCTGACTTGTTCATCGGCTGGCCACCGCAAGTCATTGTATGGCCAAATACGCATTCATGTCGCCTCCACGACATCCCGTAGAAATAGAATGCGCTGGCGCATCCCAGAAGGGATTGAGTAACGCCATCCTTTATCCTTTATCCTTTAAATTTGACACCCATATTCGTAGTCAGCATTCCGATCTCTTTCTAATGATTCAGGTCTCAACTTGAAGTTCCGTGTGAGGTCGAAACCCTTCCCTAGTTAGATTCTACCAATCCCAAGGTCGAATGTAAGGTCAGGTTTCCTCATTTACGGGAGCACCAGGGAGTTCAACATCCTGCTTTATGAGAATGAGAACATTGTTAGCGTGTCACTGTCTCTTTTAAACGTCTATTTGCACTAAGGTTTCGTTAGGCTTGTTCCGTTTTGTTTCTTTCATTGCTCCTTCACCCTAATTTAACGTGTTATTGTTACAATCTTACCGCATGTGATTATTATTCGTGCCTTGTAATAAATAAATAAATAAAATCAGGTGTAATATTATAGTAAGATAAACAGCGTGGCTCGGAGCGCAGTGGAAGTGGGATTGCCAATACCATTTTCAGACGTTTTATGCCTAATTTTCCAGCAGTACGTTGTGGTATTCAACATGATGATGTGTAAATGTTCAACATCAGTGATACACAGGTACAAATTGCATGAAGCAGCAGGGCACAACACGGGCAGCGTATAAAGGCTACAGGTTCCTCGCACTTTGTTTCAATACATGGACCAATGACCTCGGGAATAGCCATTCTGCTCGGATTTTCAAAAGAGACCAGGATGTGACGTCGAAGGTGGTTCAAGTGAGAAACGCGGTCTGTGGATCCCGCAAATTAATCTAAACGGCACCGATACACTCCGTTCCTCACCTGTCACCTGGAAATCAGGATCTGCTGGAGGTTTTCAAAAACCTAACACCAACAATGTCTGGCGATGCTCGAGTAGTGACCCATCTGCTCACGCTGAAGTGTGGCCCACCTTTCAACAAGGAATCTTCGAGGAAAGAAATCAAGCTGGCCGAACGGATGGCCAGCATACTCAAGGACTACGAAGCACGTCAACGTGAAATTGACGAAGACGAACAGCTGGAAGGGGTGGAAGACGAAGATTGGGATCCTCAAGATGAACTGATGGACGTGGAGAGACAAGAAAGGTACTCTCTACAGCGCACAGCTAGAAAATCCGCAGAAAACGTCTGAAAATGGTATAGACGTCAGAATCCTCCAAATCTCAACCAGTTTGTCGAAATGCAAAAATGCAGCAACGCAGAAGAACCGAACCCTTCAACCTTCCTCGCATGAGGCAAACCCACTTCTACTGCGCTCCGACCCGCTTGCCGGCAGAGGCATCGCGGGCGTACAAGACCCCCAAACTCGTGATGCGCCGTATTCCATTGTGACTTCAAGGACTTGGGTTTAATGGCTTGGCAAAAAATAAACACATTTTTATACTAATTGAGGGGTGAGGATTCTTCCTATACCCCCGTTTAGACATACGCTTCAAACCCTTCCCTTGTTAGTCCAATAATAAGGTGAAAAAAAACTAAGCTTTTGTGCCTTGATTCTCTCGTAACGTCCCAACCCTCATTATTCTGGTCAAATATTCGAAAATACTGACCACGTGGAGGAACGGATATATGTGGTTTTGAATCGATGGCACACCTACTTCGAGGGAGTCTCGACAGTCGAGTTTGCTCATCCAGGCATTCCACTTTCTCCTCCTGTATACGGTCCCGTTCAGAATATCACTGTAGAGGAGGTAGAAGCGGCTCTGAAGAAGATGAAGCCGGGCAAGGCAACGGGCCCCGATGATTTGGCGGCCGACTTATGGAAGGCGAAATCCTGGTACCCAACGAAGTGGCTGGCGACGTTCTTCAACCAGGTTATTGCGGAGAAGAAAGTGCACGATATCTGGCAGAGGAGCACGACGATTCCGATTTGGAAAAAGAAGGGCAGTCCAGCAGACTGCACAAACTACCGTCCATTCCGATTGCTTCCGCATAGCATGAAGATCTTTGAGCGGATTGTCGAAGGGCGCATTCGTGATATCGTCCAGCTCTCTACTAACCAGTGCGGCTTTGTTTTCTGGTTGTGGCACAGTCGATGCCATACACGCCGTTCGTCTTCTGATAGAAAAACACCGGGAGAAACAGAAGCCGGTGCATCTTGCCTTCATGGGTTTAAAGAAGGCCTTTGATCGCGTTCCGCGTGAAGTGAAGTTACGAGAACACGGAGTCCCCGAAGAATTCGTAGAGTGGGTGCGAATACTGTACTCTTGTCTAAAGAGTCGAGTGCAAGCTGCAGCAGGTACGTCGATGGAGTTCTCCATCTCTGTCGGAGTACATCAAGGATCTGCGCTCTCCCTTCTACTCTTCGTCGTCGTTATGGACGCCATATCGCGTGATCTTCAGCAGCCAGATCCTTGGACGCTGCTTTATGCTGATGATGTAATGCTCGCTAGCGAAGATAAGATTGAACTCCAGCGGCAGGTACAAGCGTGGTGCGATCGCTGGTGAGTCGCGTCCGATGGTAGTGTACTCGTTGAAGTGAACTCACGAATGAATGCACCTTGGTCCAAATGGCGCTCTCCGACAGGAGTTCTTTGCGACAAGAATATGCTCTGCGAACCAGAGCGCCTAAAGTCGAAGATCTACAGAGCAGTTATTCGACCTGTAGCTATTTACGGAGCTGAGTGCTGGCCCGTTACTAAAAAAATTGGAAGGCGCCTCAGCGTAATAGAAATGAAGATGCTGCGGTGGACGGCCGGAGTTACGCGCTTGGATTAAGTACGCAACGACTCCCATACGGCAGAGGTTCGGTGTCACCCCGATATATGAGAAGATGCGCGAAGCTCGTCTGGGCTGGTCCGAAAGACTGGTCTTAACCTTGATGTGCCCGGTAGACGGCCACGAGGGCGACCAAAACAGCGGTGGCTTGATACACTGCACCAGGACTTGAAGATGGCTAGGTTGCACCCTGATCAGGCATTTCATCGGGAAAAGTGGCGCCGACATTCCAGGAAAGCGGACCTCGCAGCTAAGCGGGACAAACGCTAAAGAAGAAGAAGAAGATTCGAAAATACTGACGTATCAGTGTCGCCACCCATCATTCGAGCATAATCTTTGTAGGTGTCTTGCCAATACGGGGGAAGATTCTGAAGCAGTGTGACCAAGTTGGACGGTCCAACGATGTCCACACCACATGCGAACTCGTCCGGTGTGAAGGTGAGAGCGACCAGGGTCTCGTAGCCTCCATAGCTGGCACCTGAACACAAGGGTTCGTCAGAAGAATGGAATAGGCCACAATCTGATCACCAGTCTGACTATTCAGGTAATGGGAGCTTACTCTAGTCTTCTCGGACAGCTGGGTGTACAGCCGCATCGTCTGCTAACTCACCCATTATGGCGACTTTTGACTTCGTGGTGATACCCCTGGCGACGGCGAACTCCACAGAGTCCAGGATGTCATTGTGCATCTTACGACTCCATTCACCGTCTCCAGCGTTTGTAAGCCGTTTTCCGAAACCGACACTTCCTCGGAAGTTCACCTAGAAGAAAAGCTGAAGCCTGTTCCTTGGGTTAGGGTCTCCATCTAGAAGGAATGGCCCTACCTGGAGCACAGCATAGCCCCTGTTCGTCAGCCAGGCGTTTTCTGCATCGTACCCGTACTGATCTCGTGCTTTTGGTCCACCGTGGACGAGAACTACGAGCTTCTGGGGCTCCACTGGCAGAAGGCCAAGCTCGGCGAAGTCACGGTCGGCAGCGTTGACGCCCTGAGGAGATCGAATAGCCGCTTCTGGTGGGAGGCTGAGGTACGCCTGCAAGATCATGTCGTCCCTGGTCTTGAAGTCAAATCCGATCTGACGGTTCAGCTTGAACTTCTCGAGCTCAGGACGTGTGTTGAAGAGAAACTCGGCCTGAAATTTTGACTTGTGGTTAGGCTTGTGGCTTCCTGGGCGTCTGCCTACAGAAGATCTTTCGCCTTACCGTTTTCGCCGACCTTCTGTAGAGGAATATCTCATGGGGTCTGTCAGAGGAGAGATATGTCACCAGCCATGTTGCCATATCTAGAAAAGCACGACAAACAATGCTAGGCTACCAAAAACCGGCAGAGGGATTCATGACGAACCCAAACTCTTCGAGAAGACCTGCAGTGATCCATTTGGACGGAGATTCTTCAGGTACTCGATGTCTTCTGCGATCGTGTCGTTCACGACGAACAGCTCAGGTTTGTGGTACTCCTGGACGAAACAACGTTAGAGATGTGGACATTCTTGACAACAGCAGAATACCAGCACCTCGGAAATAGCGAGAAGCGTCATGTCAGTAGGATGGATCAAGATGTCCACTATTTGGCCACGAGTGGGAGTATAGAGCACCTTTTTTCGATCGACGGCGTCGAACGGGAACGTAACAAGTGTTCCTGAAAAGCAAACGATGTCTTAGGTTGATCGGAAAGTCTTGATAGCGTTTACATTTTTTATCCTTTATTTCTTTATTCAGCATAGAGTGAAAATCAGTCAACAATACAATCACCATTGTTAGTCTCCACAGTAGCACCCCTACTGGGCGGGTCAGCGTTTTCCTTTTCCCAGAAAGCATTATTTTCCTCAAAAAAGGAGAATTTCGCAGATTTTTGAATTATGTGTTCACATACATAATGACTAGGTGAATTAAAACCTCAAAGAAGTCATACATTTAGAAATATACATAAATATTTTCTTGAGCAAAAAATTATTCTAACCCTTTTGGAGAGTTTCCAATTAAATGTAGAAGAAGCCCATTTCAATTTGGAAGAGTTCGCACTGATTTCAAAAGTTTTACTAGCTTAGAAGGATTGAATCGAAAAGTGTCCAATTCGACATGAAAATGCTATATCCAGCCTGTGATTGTTTACCCTCCTCGTCACTATTCTTTATTTGATTATCGAAAAAAGACCATATAAGATAGTTTATGACCAGCAAAAAGAGAATAATATATTGATAACTTCGTACTACTCACCAAGATCGCTGTCTTCGCCCCAGACCCAAAACATATTCTGATTGGACTTGTCGAAGGCCCCTGGTCTAAAACGATTTCTTGAAAATGCAGTAATTTTTCGGCATTTAAATATAAAAAGCTGACGAGGTAATGGCCGTATCCTCCGGTTGGACCAGTAGGTATTCTTCCCAATCTGCAGCGTCGGATGTGATTGATAGTGGATTGGCTTTCGGCGACAGCCTGAAAATACTCATTTTTTCCTTGCGGCAGGAATATATGTCTGACTGGGGTTACCTCGAGCCATTCATTTTTTGCCTTCTCTGACAGAAGATCTGTCAGAGAAGGCAAAAAATCCAACTGGTCTACGTTCTTCTGCTCGCGACCATCTCAACACTCTTCTGCTCTTCAATGGTACCTAATTTGTCGCTGTTTTTTTTCTTCAGAGATTTCCCAACTTCGAAGATGTAGGCAGCTGAGCTACAGTTATATAAGGCTATTGAACCCTATACACACTTTGGCAGCTGAATCAGTTTCCCACCTGTAGTACATCAACGATCCGTCCGGCTTTTCCTCAGTGGCCAATCGAATGTCGAGAGCATTGTCGGGGATGATAGCTGCAAATCTGCGATTCCTCACCAGAAGTGTCATTGTGTCAGTCTTCAAGTCGAAGGAGTAGACGCTGTGGTAGCTAAAAACCTCGGTACATAAGTCTTCTGGTAGTCGAAAGTGAAGGAGGGACTTACATAGGGTTCTCGTCGTTTAGGCCAACGAGAATGCGAGCATCTCGAAGATTGTTGAAATACACCTCCGCCTTCACACCTGGGCGGTTTGAGATAACTGTTCTCTTCTCCGGATTGGCGGCAATCTCTGCCTACAATGCGACCAGACCGCTTTCTTAGATGGTGAAACGACCTACGACTAGATTCAGGCGGGATCCATACATTAGTCGCTGGGCGGCGCGGCAGTAGGAAAGCTAGCCGTATCGATCGCATGAGCCACCTAATCGATATTGGAGCTTTTCATAATGCCGCGTCGCACAGCGCCTGGAGCGTGAATCACGTCTTATGGTGCTCACATGAGAAACGACCGGAACCCACTTCGCTTATGTTCTTTTTGAACAGCATCGTGTTCTCGTCGCCGTTGTTGTCCTGTGCGTAAATAATGATATCCTCCACACCCGTCCAATAGTACCCTTAAAAGTGTTACATAGGGACAAAACTGATTGCTTTCCAATAGCGCAAAGAAGAACGATGTAGGCGATATCGATTCAGGACGTTCATACTGCAGTCGATTCGGAACACGCCGTTATGAGAATTGTCAATATCGAAGGACGCGCGGCATGATCTTCTTCATCATCATCATCATCTTCTTCTTCTTCTTCAGCTTCAGCGTTTGTCCCGCTTCGTAGCAGGGTCCGCTCTTCTGGTGTCGTGATGCCACCTCTCTCGATCCTGTGCTTCATCAGGGTGGACGCCAGTTACTTTCATGTCCATGTGTAACGTATCGGATCAACGCTGCTTCGGGCGTCCTCTAGGCCGCTTTCCTGACACTTCCAACTCAAGGCCTACCTTGCGGACGCTGTCTTCTTCCCCACGCAGGACGTGGCCGTACCATCGCAAACGAGCTTCGCGCATCTTGTCCGCTATCGACGCGACACCGAACCTCTGCCGAATAGCATCGTTTCGGATGCAGTCCATGCGCGTGACTCCAGCCGTCCAGCGCAGCATCTTCGTCTCCATGACGCTGAGGCGTGTTTCAACTTCCTTGGTCGCAGGCCAACACTCAGCGCCGTACATCGCTACCGGCCGGATGACTGCTCTGTAGATCTTCGACTTCAGGTGCTCTGGTACCTTCTAATCGCAGAGCACGCCAGTCAGCGAGCGCCAATTGGACCAAGCTGCACTCACGCGTGAGTTCACTTCAACCATCAGATTGCCGTCAGACGCTATTGCTGATCCCAGATATTTAAACACCGAAGTGCGTGCAAGCTCAGTGCCGTCAATCTTAATGGAGCCGGACTTGTTTACATCAGTCGTTAGGTACTCGGTCTTCTTGACGTTCAATTTGAGTCCGAACCTCGCTAGACGGTCGCACCAAGCTTGCACCCGCCGCTCGAGATCGTCTTTCTCTTCGCAGGCGAGCATCACGTCATCAGCATAAAGCAGCGTCCATGGAACAGGCTGCTGAAGATCTCGCGTAATGGCATCCATGACGACAACAAAGAGGAGTGGAGAAAGCGCAGAACCCTGGTGCACCCCAACAGAGATGGGAAACTCCATCGAGGTTCCAGCTGCAGCTTGCACTCTACTCTTTGGGCAAGAGTAGAGCATCCGCATCCACTCTATAAGTTCCTCAGGTACGTTGTGTTGTCGTAAGGCGTTCCATATAAGCTCACGCGGTACGCGGTCGAAGGCCTTCTCCAAGTCGAGACAGGCTATATGAACCGGCTTCTGTCTCTCGCGATGCTTCTCTATCAGGAGGCGGACGGCATGTATGGCACCAACGGTGCCACAGCCAGCCACGAAGCCGCACTGATTGCTGGAAAGCTGGACGATGTCCCGAATTCGTCCATCGACAACTCGCTCAAAGATCTTCATGCTGTGCGAAAGCAAGCGAATCGGACGGTAATTGGAGCAGTTCGCAGGACTGCACTTCCTCTTCCAAATCGGAATCGTCGTACTGTTGTGCCAACACTCCGGTACTTTCTTCTCCTTTACTACCTGGTTGAAGAACTCAGCCAACCACTCAGCAGGATACCAGAGCTTCGACTTCCAAACATCGGCTGCCAGATCATCCGGTCCTGTTGCCTTGCATGGCTTCATCTTCTTCAGAGCCGCTTCTGTTTCCTCCACGGTGATCTTGTGAACAGGACCGTGAACAGAACCCACAGAAGGGATGGCCGGGAGAGGAAATTCCATAGTGGAAATTTCCCCAAAGTAATCACGCCATTGCTTCAGCGCCTTTTTGCGGTCTGTCAAAAGATGGCCACTCTCATCATTGATGCCAACGAACTTTTCAATATCCTCGGTTTGGCGATGGCGGGTCTTAGCAAGCCGGTACAGATACCGCTCGCCATCGCGTGACTCGAGTTTCTCGTTGACATCTGCATAATGAGTGGCTTTTGCAACAGCCACGGCTTTCCTTGCAGCTTTCCTCGCTTCTTGGTACTTCCGCCAGTTATCGGCTGTCTTTTCGCCGAGAAACACGTGAGAAAGCGCCTTCTTCTCTCACAGTTTTGCCTTCACGTCGTCTGTCCACAGCCATGTCTGCTTGTCGACTTTGCGTCGTCCAGGCTTCGTAGTGCCGAGTTCCAACCTTGCAGCTTGGCGTATCGCGTCGGTTGCTTTCTTCCAAGTTTCGTCGACAGTCGTGACTGTCGGCAACCGTACGCGGGAAATCACAGCTGCTTCCTTCTCTTTCATTCGCCACCACTTGATTCTTGCAGCACCACATCGCTCAATCTGCTTCAGCCTCGGAGGGGCGACCTTCAGAGTGCAGATCAGCGGTCGATGCTGATGTTGGTAATCAATGTTGGTAATTCTCATTACCGGCGATGGGAGTATAAATGGGACAGTAAGAACGGCTAGATGAAAAGTCCTTCTTACCAGGGTATGCCTTCAGCTTCCTATGAAATTTCGTGAAGAGACCTATATGAAAGAGCTTGAAACGCTGATTACAAAAATACACTCGAAATTTGCTAAGTGGATTTCCTAAGCGAGTACTGGCCGGCGAAAGTTCGGTTGTCTACTGCATGTCGCGTGCTCTGGTGAGGCGATGGGCAGAGCATTGCGTAATCAGCGCAAATATTAGCATGATCGCCAATTGCGGCGGTGGCGCAGTGGTAGTGTTCTCGCTCTACAGGAAAGTGGTTGCGCGTTCGGTCCCCATCGATGCTGATGCTTTTGCATTTTGTGACTTATCTCACTGTCAGCCTTCATCCTCATTTTCTACACTATTTTTGAACAAATGCCTGTGCAACAGCTATCTTATGCGTTTTCCGAGCTCTTTGAATGTAATGATAACAAACTTTGATTTTCACGTATGGTAACTCAAAACTGGATGCTAGATTCCTAATCAGCGCCCCAAATCACGCCATGCACAAATTATGAGCAAAATTGGTGCGTATGACTTCATCACCCTCGTTTCAAGCCTTAAACCTATATATCGATGTTGTTTCTTTCAGTTGTTTTTTAATAGTAAAGAGAATCATAAGATTTCAACTAGTAAGCACTATATTTCGCCTACACATTTTCTGCAATCTTCCATCATTGTTGAGGAAGTTGATGCATCGGCAACATGTTGAAGTTGACTCTGTTTATTTAAAGAAAAAATCTGCTACTTCAATCTGGTACCGCCTTTTCATCTAGAAATCGGCTGTTCGAAAACCAAAAGACTCTTGTTCTGTACCCCTATCAAGATCGGAAAATTATTCTGGCCATACCTTAGCTAGGGGTGTTATTTGGGGTGATGATCACGAATCTAGCATCACATTTAGACTTACCGTGCGTGATAATCAGAGTTTGTTATCGTTGCACTTCAAAGAGCTTGGAAAAGGTATATTTGAGTTGTTGCCTGTTGCCAGGCGTTTGTTGTATGTTGGAAGTGAGGATAAAGGGTGTTTCTGACGAAAAGTCACAAAATGCGAAAGCACCAGCATCGATGGGAAGCAAACCCTTCACCGTGTTCCTGCACAGCGAGGACACTACCACTGCGCAGCCGCCGCAACTTGCACCGTTGCTAATGGCTTCGCTGATTACGCAACGCTCCGTCCTTCGCTTCATCAGCGCACGCGAGACGCAGTAGACCACGGAACGTTCACTGGCCAGTACTCGCTTAGAAGGTTCATTTAGCAAATTTGGAGCATATAATTACCAGACGCTCAACGGCCTGCCAGCCGCCAAACGTCTGGCTGCGGGCTTCGCCCCAACCCCCGGGGAATAGAACACCCCGACATCTTCTTGTCCTCTTTAGGCCTTCTCTCATTCATTACAGTAAAAAAAACTGGTTTTGCTATACGGAATGGTATAGAGCGGAATACGGTAGGGCAAAACCTTCAAAAGTGCTCCTATGGTGTCTCACCCTCTATTGCACGTACGCGATTCATTCTCTGAAGTACTGAAGTACTCGTTCTATTTAATAATTATGCCCCCCTTTTAATGGGTCCCTTTTATTGGCTCCCTTACTGGTCCTTCTTGACTGGTCCTTCACTGGTACCCCATTCATTGGTTCCCTTCACCGGACCTAAACCCCTTCACCGCTCTCCATCACTGGTTCCACCTTCACTGGTTCCTCTTCATTGGTGATCCCTTTACAGATCCCACCCTCCTTCACTTGACTCCCCCCCCCCCCCCTCCTTCACCGGTCCTACCATCACGTCCCCCTTAACTGCTACCTCCTCAGTGGTACCCCCTCTATTGTCAGCCCTTTTCCGGTTCAGCCTTCACTGGTCCCCCCCCCCTCTTCGTCGGTCCCTAGTACTGCTCTTCACCTTCACTGGACCTCGATTTACTGGTCCCCTCTTCACTGATCCCTCTATTCTTCACCGTTCCCCCTTCACTAGACCTCCCCCCGCTACTTCACCGGTCCCCATTGCTGGTCGCACCCTCACTAGTATCCCCTTTACTGGTCCCCTCTTCACTGGTCCCCCTTCATTGGTCAACCCTTTACCAGTCGCTCCTTACTAGACCACCATCCTTCACCACTCCCTCATTACTGGTCTCACCTTCACTGGTAACACGTCGTCTGAATCCGGACAGGCCTTTCGCGACATCGATGACACCTCTTCTGAAACCGGACGGCTGGCGAACGACGCCGGTGATATGTGTTCTCAATCCGGACGAGCTTTGGGCGACATCGTTGACATGTCGTCTAAATTCGGAGCCTCTGGCACGACATCGGTGACACGTCGTCTGAATCCGGAAAGGCGTTTCGCCACATTGGTGACACCTCTTCTCAACCCAGGCACCTGATGATGATGGCATCGGTGAACCTCTTTTCAACCCGGACGTCCTTTGCGCGACATTGGTGACATGTCTTCTGAACACAGACTCCTGCTGAACGACGTCGGTGACACCTATCTGAACTCGGACGCTCGCTTTCATGACGTCGATGACACATGTTCGGAACTCAAACGGCCTTTGCGTGTCATCGGCGGCACACGTCTTCTGACTCCTCTCAACACGACGTAGGTGACACCACACAACTAGAACCCCCTCCATCCCCACACTTTCCCCCAATACACTCCTCCAGCATTCCTGTGCATACAAACAAACAGACAACAAACGACCGTTCTCGCTTATATATAGTAGGATAATCAGAGTTTCAAGCTCTTTCACATGGCATAGGTCTCTTCCCGAAGGTTCATGGAAGGTTGAAGAATTCTCTGGTTAGAACCTCTAACAATAGTCTGGACTCTTCTTAAACTTCTAGGATCGTACCCACTTATACTCAGTTGTGATATGCTCCCTTAATTTTCTCCATAGACGAGAGTTGGCTTTCCAGTTGTAGTTCTCGCCGTTTTTCTCAGAAATTCTTTAGAGTGTGAAAAGCTCTACCCTTCTTCCTGTAGAAGTCGCATATAGGTTAGACTTAGACTTTAATTTCTAGCACTTTTATGGACTAATGGTGGAAAATTGCACAACAAAGGGTGGCTTATAGTGCTTATACCGGGTGTTGAACTCACACAATACGTCGTCGTCTCTTTCAAAGGTCACTTGGCGAGTGTGTTTGCACTTGGTGCACATCACGAACACGTTCTTTATCTTGTTGTCATCTGGAGCCAGATAAGCTACGAACCTGAAATCTTGCAGCGTTCTCTGCAAACAACTCAAGGAGTATTCGTGAACACACTCATTCAAGTATCTTGGTGGAATATTGACTTCTAACGAACCATGTCCAGGTTAATATGAATCATTTTATGGGAACATGTTGCTTTTGGGTTGGTTCTCCTACATTTCCTCTGGATCTCTCCCTTTTCCGCGCAGCTTCACTGTTAGTGAGCCCTGTTTTTCATGATGCTCTCACTATGTTAAGTCTGGCCTTTGAGTATTTTTCTCTTGTGTTTTAAGTGCTGTTCGTGTTCTATCAGAATCATTGAGTTGGCACATCCGTATGGGTATAGTTATAATAAATAAAAAATATGAATAAAAATGGCTCTTGCACTACTTTGAGCCATTTTTCCAGGTTTGAGTTTGTTCATGGTCTAAGGCATGACCTTGGGCACGTTCACTACTTTATGCCCGTATGCCTGTCAGACTATAATTTTTATAAAAGATTACAATCGAGAAAATACGGCAATTTTCACTAACAAGGAAAGGGTCTGAAGCGTATGTTTGAACGAGGAGAGCGAGTCATATAAGAAGGATCTCCACCCCTCAATTAGTATACAGATGTGCTTCTTTTTTTTTGCCAAGTCGTTAAACCCTAGGAGTAGGTTTTCCTTGAAATTACAATGGAATCGGTGCCTTGCGAGTTTTGGGTCCCTCGTACGACGGCGATGCCACAGTCGGCTCGGAGCGCAGTGGATAGTGACGTTGATCCATGCGAGGGAGGTTGTGGGTTCGATTCTCCTGCGTTGCTGCACTTTTGCATTTTAACTGATTGATGGAGTTTTGAAGGATATTGGCATCTCTACTATTTCCAGACGTTTTCTGTGCATTTTTCCAGCTGAATGCTGTGAAAAGTAACTTTCTTGAGATTTGTTTATTACTGACCGTTTTTTAACCATAGGAAGAATCCCCACCCCATGGTATTTAACATAATGACGTATAAACGTCCAACACCGATGTTACACAGGCACAAAGTGCATGGCATCTCATTATGTTGAATACCGTGGGGTGGGAATTCTTCCTATAGTTAAAACCAGTCAGTAACAAACAAGTCGCAAGAAAGTTGCTTTCCACAGCATACAGCTGGAAAACGCGCAGAAAACGTTTGAAAATGGTATAGACGTTAGGATCTCGGATCCCAACCAACCAGTTAAAATGCAAAAATGCAGCAACGCAAGTGAATGGAACCCACGACTCCCGACCCATGGAGCTACGGCACTATCCACCGCGCTCCGAACCGCTTGCAGCACTGGCAATGCGGGCTACAAGAGACCCCAGAACTTGGGAGGCGCCTATTCCATTGTATTTTCAAGGAAAATCTACTCCTTGGGTTTAACGACTTGGCAAAAAAGAAACACATTTTCATACCAGCAGAGGGTTGGGGATTCTTCCTATATGGCTCGCTTTCCGCGTTCAGACATACGCTTTAGACGATTTCCTTGTAATTTCCTTTGCTTTCCTTGTACGCATCTGAATGCCCCAGAGATGCCATCAAGATCAAAATGCATGGCTAAATCCGTATATTTCCCTTTATCTGCTCACAGTTTTGAACTATGTGCACTTTGATTTAGACCAAGCTTTTCACTCTCGTATAAGTCCATCTCCTGTGACACAACCAACCTGCCGTCTGGGCTCAGGGAGAGCGCCGAGTACTTCGAATTCGAGAAGAGAAGCTCCCTTGGAATGAGTGTGGCTGTCACCAGCGGAAGAAGGAGAGCCGTGAGCAGCATCTGAATTGATACGTTTAATAAATTGAGCTAAAACGTCTCCAAACATAAGACGTAGAACACTCAGAAGATAGCATCCGCAGTTTGAATAAGTGCAAATGCTCCACGGATCTGAACCCAAGGTCTTTCATGC
This sequence comes from Heligmosomoides polygyrus bakeri, assembly GCA_947359475.1. Classification (NCBI taxonomy): domain Eukaryota; kingdom Metazoa; phylum Nematoda; class Chromadorea; order Rhabditida; family Heligmosomidae; genus Heligmosomoides; species Heligmosomoides polygyrus. The sequence continues at coordinate 2,472,182 of OX375867.1, forward strand.
TTCTGATCCAAAATACTACCACTTTTCTTGCTGACGCTATCACTGATTGTACCGAATGAACCCTCGGGATAGGAACTTGCAGATCTTTGTAGCTTCCAAGGCTAGTTTAGCGTCCTTATTTCTCCCGTAGTCGAACAGTCGAAGTGAAACTCTCCTCCCGTTAGTGTGCATCCGGTTTCTCTATTCTTCAACGGTGACGCAGACTCCTTTAAAACGTATTTTCTCTCTTTACCGTATTCTCTTGGTCTGATGGTCCTCTGTTTTTATAAAAGTTTAGTAATAGAGTAGAAATAAAGCGGCAGACTTCTGAATATATCAAGAAAAAGGGAAATTTTCTGATTAATCTTTCCAATTTACATGTTTTTGCTCTACGTTCAGTTTGTATGGCTTATTATTTATTTATTTATTGACTTATTTAATTATTTATCAGACATAAACATGCGAATAATGTCACGTATACCGCTACTAGCTCATATAACGTATAGGTGACATTCTCGTTATCATCTATTAGGTTCTAACGAAATAAATGGCACTGAACCACAGTAAATTTAAACAGTTAATATCTCGGCTTGTAAGCAAGTTTATTAATCGAAATAAAAACCTTCTGATTCTACACATCTTTGCCAACGTGACACAAGCTTTTTTATCCCAGTAGCATAAAAATCAGAAGTTCTGGAATTGACGAAGTCTTCGAAGGCACTTTCGGCATCCTGTTGGTATTTGAATATTTTCCCTACCAAGAAGTCGCCAAGATGCTTGAAGAAATGGTAGTCTGTTGGGGAGAGGTCGGGAGAAAACGGAGGATGTGGTAGAGTTTCAATGCTCAGCTCATTCAATTTCTGCAACGTCATTCGTGCTACATGGGGCGAGCATTGTCGTGCAGAAGGAGAACTCGCCTTCGGCTTACCAAGGCAGCCGGATATCCCTCAACTTTTTCATCATTTCTTCAATTTCAATGCAGTACTTCTCTGCCGTGATGGATTCACCGGGAGGGAGGAGGCTGTGGTGAATAATTCCCAGCGAACACCACCATACTGTCACCATTACTTTCTTTTGGTGCAGTTCCGGCTTCACAAAAGCCTTGGCGCTCTCATCGCTGTCCACCCACTGTGTCGATCGTCGCCTGTTGTCGTACGTTATCCATTTCTCGTCACAGGTTACGATGCGATCAAGGAATGGGTCCGTTTCGTTCCGTAGAAGCAGTGCGGACGAGATCTCATATCGTCGGTTTCTTTGCTCCTCAGACAGCTCGTGAGGCACCCATCTTTCCAGCTTTTTGGTCTCTCCAATTTCCTTCAGATGCCGGGCAGCTGTGTTGTGACTGACGCCAAGAACCTTCGCTATCTCCCTGGTACCTTTGTGTGGATCCTCCTCTACCCCATCTCTCAGCTTGTCCTCATCAACATCACTATGCCTCCCACGACCTTCATGTTCTTCCAAGCTCTCATCTCCATTCCGGAACTTCTGATACCAACGATACGCCGTCCGAATTGTGGAACATCCTTGACCGAATGCGGGGTTGATCTTCTCGTCGGCCTCCTTAGCTGTAGTGCCCAGCTTGAATTCATACAAGTAAATGCCTCGGATTACCCTTTTGTCCATCTGCAAAAAAGTCAATAAAACTCTAAAGTTTTTCCACTTTTACATAGAACATTTGATACTCTCCGGTAGAGCGAAGTTTGCGCTTCTAAATGATATGCCACATGTTACGGTTTGTTCTTGATCAAACGCGTAAAGACGCGCCAAAAAATGGCGCGAGCTAGTGCCATTTAATTCGTTACAACCTTATAGTAATAAATTCAATTCTTTGAGGTCTGGTACTTATTTTTCTCAAAGAATTTCAGGGATTTCGATCTGTAGAAAAAGATGGGTGAGGGACGTTCTGCCTGAAAGCGGCGCGGGCAGAGGCGCGGGACAGTGCCTGCGGAGACAATTAGCGTCGACTCGCGCAGTGACACCCGCCGCTTCGCACTCAGCCAGACAGCTCTCGCCGCGGAGCAGAGCTTACCCAGTCAGCCACGGCTGCCTTTAGGGCGACCAGATTTGATGTGATTACAATTGATAGAGGGTTAGGAGGCTCAGACGGCTTGCACTGGCAGTTCAGAATATGGGACTGATTTGAACCCTATCATCTTCTATATCAGAATTTCAAGCTCTATCGAATGAGCCAAGAAAGAATCTTGTCTCAATAGCCCTTACAACATTGTTAAGGATGTTTTGTTGCGATCAAAACTCTTGCGCCAGGCGGGACTCGAACCCGCATCTTCTTCTTTCCGGGCATCGATGTTTGCCTTACACCACTGGCGCTGTATGACCGCACGTAACATTCGCGATATCCTCGAGGTCTGTCAGCACCCACCCGTGATACGGGATGGGCCGGCCGCTGATATCAGCATGGAACCGGTCAACATTTTTTTTTTCTGGCGCTGTTTAACTTTCGGTAAATATCAGTTTGTATTTATATCAGAATTAACTACGAGGCATGCTTCCAGGCTACTGATGTGAGCTCTACCATCTCCTGTACTAGAATTTCGATCTCTATCAAATGAGATAGAAATTACCCTGTCTGTATGCTCTACATTTGACAATTTTATAAAAAAAACTCACTGAGCTTAAGGATATACTACTACATAATGAATACTCTTCAGAGTTTATTACAGTTCATATAATAAAATGCCTATATAGAAATAAGCAAATATACTATAAATATGGGTTTAATGATGATAAAGACAGTCTAATTAGATTCATTGAACAAATTTGTGGAAGCTAATATTCTGGCTTTTTTAATTACTGAGTTTATTAACCTTGTGAAACATGGTTGTCACTCTACCTCAGCGTGACGGTCGAGCGATAACGTGCTCCAAGGCTAACCTTCGTGGAGGGTGCGCCCACTGACTATCAAACGTAATTTATTAGACTTGTTGGCCTAAGATTTTAGTTTTGTAGTATAGTTTCTAACCTACTTCCTTTTAGTTACCCTTTCTACTTATGTAGTATTAACCCTTGAACTTACCCATCTGTTAGTTCTCCTCCCATTCACTGAAGAGCCACGGGAGGAGCACTAAACAAAGGTTCGTCTGAATCAGTGGCGAAACGAACCTTTCTAATCCCTAATAAGATATTCCTTGCATTTGCATTGGCAGTTCAGAATATGGGACTGATTTGAACCCTATCATCTTTTATACCAGAATTTCAAGCTCTATCGAATGAGCCAAGAAAGAATCTTGTCTTAATAACCCTTACAACGTTGTTACAGGATGTTTTGTTGCGATCAAAGCTCTTGCGCCAGGCGGGACTCGAACCCGCATCTTCTGCTTTCCGGGCAGCGATGTTTGCCTTACACCACCGGCGCTGTATGACCGCACCTAACATCCGCGATATCCTCGAGGTCTGTCAGCACCCACCCGTGATACGGGATGGGCCGGCCGCTGATATCAGTATGGAACCGGTCAACATTTTTTTCTGGCGCTCTTTAACTTTCGGTAAATATCAGTTTGTATTTATATCAGAATTAACTACGAGGCATGCTTCCAAGCTACTGATGTGAGCTCTACCATCTCCTGTACTAGAATTTCGATCTCTACCAAACGAGATAGAAATTACCCTGTCTAAAAAAACCTTTAAGGCGGCTTTTAGGCGTTGTTTATTTTTCTTAAATATCAGTTTTTATTTATACCAGAATTAATTGCGAGGCATGCTTCCAGGCTGAAATTGTGCGAGAAGTATAGTTAGATAGATACCCCAGGAGACCTCTAAGAGCACCCCAAGTGCTCAACCTTTTTGAAAACGACATTATGATCCTTGAGCGCCTAGAGCATGTTCACAGTCTGAAATTGCCCGATGAGTTCGATTCGATAACAGGTAGACCTCCTAAGAACACCGAAGTACTCCAGTTTTTTCAAAGCATTTCATCAGTGTTTCCTAATTCGTTAATTGGTGGAGGAGACATTGGCTATGCAGGCACATTGCCTGTGGAACGCGAGGTCAAAAAAACTGATAGAAGCCACAAACGACAGGACGAGCATTTTGAAGCATTGTGTGATAAAATTTATTCTAGGTGAACATTAGATGCTGTTAAAAAAGAAAAGAAGAGCTGTTAAACTGGATCCTAATGCTTCCCATCTGGAAAAGTCACCATCTCGAAGGCCTGCCGAATTGCAGTGAAGGAGTCCATTCAAGCCTACAGAAGATTGAAGCTGTTAGAAACCGCTGGGAAAGGTTCAAGCATAAAGCGCTGCAAACGAGATCTCTGCGATCAGAAAGCAATAATGTCAGCCCTTGTGGATAAGGATGAAACAACGCAAACGTCTCGAAGAGCGATGGAGGCCATCGTTCAAGAATTCTACACAGATCTGTTCCGTTCTTCCATCACTGTCCCGAAATGCTTGATGCCACCAGCTGAGGAAGTACCTCCCATTCTGGAATCAGAAGTTGCTCATGCCATCAGAAGGATGAAGCCGGGCACTGCTCCCGGACCGGACGGCATTTCTGCTGATCTCCTTCGTGCGGGTGGCAGTGCCCTCTGCTCACTTCTTGCCAAGCACTTCAACCACTATCTTCGACTTGGTAGCATTCCGGACTCATGGAAGGAATCGAAAACAGTTTTAATCCTCAAAAAAGGTCAGCAGGAGGATATCAACAACTATCGACCCGGCAGTCTTCTCTCGGTTGTGTACAAGATCTTCACCAAGATACTGCTTAACCGCATGGAGCGTTGTTTGGATGAATATCAGCCAGTGGAGCAGGCAGGGTTTCGCAAGGATTTCTCCTGCATGGACCATATTCAGACTGTCTCACAGCTCATCGAGAGGAGCCCGAATACCACCTCCCACTTGTCCCTGTCTTCGTGGATTACCGGTAAGCGTTCGACTCTGTGGAAATCAACGCCGTTTTGAACGCACTTGTGCACGCTGGTATACCATCGCCCTACATCCGACTTCTCGACAAATGCTTCTCGAACACATCGACTACCATCCAGTTGTTCGATCGAAAGCTTAAAATTCCTATCGGGAAAGGAGTACGGCAAGGAGACACGATTTCTCCCAAGCTATTCACAGCGGCACTCCAGGATGCCATGAAGGACTTGAACTGGGACGATAAAGGCTACCTTGTCGACGGTAAACGGATCAGCAACCTTCGCTTCGCCGACGATATTGTTCTCATCTCTGCCAGCACAGCAGAAGTCGAGGAAATGCTGAACGAGCTCAATGTGGCAGGTATGAAGATTGGATTGGACATGAATATGTCAAAACACAATTTATGGTCAACCAGTGGTGTGACACGGGACTCGTAAGGCTAAATGGAGTCGCTCTACAACGGGTCGACTCCTACGTCTATCTGGGAAGAGAGCTGAACATGGATAACGACCTCGCTCCTGAAATCGCCCGCAGGAGACGCGCAGCATGGGCAGCCTTCAGTTCGATTCGCGAAGTCACCGATCAGGTCAAGGATCCCGGCCTCAGGGCCTCGATATTCAACGCCTCTGTACTGCCTGCGATGTGTTACGCGACTGAAACCTGGCCCGACAACAAGACAATCGCCAGAGCGATGCAAACTACGCATCGTGCACTGGAGAGATGTCTTCTAAGGACAAGCCTTCGTCAGCAATGGCAAGAAGGCCTACGAAGCTCGGAGCTACGGGAGAAGTCGCAATTAGCAGACCCGCTGCAGTACATGAAGAAGTCCAAATATCGCTGGGCCGGACACCTGCTTCGACGAAAGGACGATAGATGGAGTCTCCGTGTCACAGAATGGCTCCCGAGGGACCATAAGAGACCACTGGGACGACCGCCAACGCAATGGGCAGACTCATTCTCAAGATCTTTCAGAGAGCGGAGTCCGCCTCACTGGATGCAAGCAGCCAGAGATCGAGCGGTCTGGAAGAGTTGTGGTCCCCGCTGAGAAGACCTCCAGCCGACAAAAGGACCATCAAAGTATCAAAGTAAGTAAAGTAAGTAGAACATTAGATTTCATGAACCACCTTTCCGGCCTTAGTCTCGATATTTTGTGTGAGCATTATAAAGTTCCATAGAAAAGTTACGAAATGCTAAAGAGATGTGATGTTGAAACTAATGCTTTAAACTTCTGTTAAAAGAGCTCTCGTCTATCTAATTGGAATCCTCGTGCAATTTTAGCCTGGAAGCAAGTCTCGCATTTCATCCTGATATATGTGAATAAAAACCGATATTTGGCGAAAAATAAACATCGCCTGCAAAAAAATCGCTTTATAGGTTGTTGAGGCAGGGTTCTTTTCTGGATCAATTGATAGAGCTCGAAATTCTAGTACAGGAGATGGTATGGTTTACATCAGTAGCAGCCTGGAAGCATGCCTCGTAGTTAATTCTGATGTAAATGAACACTGATATTTAACGAAAGTTAAACAACGCCTGAAAAAAATGTTGTAAGGGTTATTGAGACAAGATTCTTCCCTGGCTCATTCGGTAGAGCTTGAAATTCTGATGTAGAAGATGGTAGGGTTCAGACCAGTCCCATATTCTGGACTGCCAATGCAAGCCGTCTGAGCCTCCTATCCCTCTATCGATTGTAATCACAGCAAATCTTGTCGACCTACAGGCTCCCGTGGTTGGCTGGGTCAGCATCGCCTCCGCGGCGAGAGCTGTCTGGCTGAGTGCGAAGCGGCGGGTGTCACTGCGCGAGTCGACGCTAATTGTCTCCGCAGGCACTGTCCCGCGCCTTTGCCCGCGCCGCTTTCAGGCAGAACGTCCCTCTCCCGAAAAAGATCTTACATGGTAATATTATATAATAGCTCTAGGGTCTTGAATCACTCAGTTACTACCCCTAGTATTGGAATGAGATGTTGAGATCGTTAAGGGAAAGAACATCCATTCAAGTTATCATCCTACATGCTGTCATAATTCGTTCAAAACTTCATTAAAAAAATAATTTCCGAATGACGTTATTCAGGGTGCTTTCCAGAAGAGCAATGTCTTTTCTTTTGACTGGACTAAAGGAGGAAGTATCGCTCTCAAAACGTGCTAACATATGTCGTACATATATGAACGAAGCATTGCAGACGAATCTTGCTCCGAATAAGCTATATGGCATGTTTAGCCGACTGGCAGACAATTTCCATATGGTCTACGCGATGGCTTAGATCACAAGAAAAAGGAGACCAACAACAACAAGTCATCGCTTTCTAATCACAAATTGTTGACCTACAAAAGTTAAATTTTGAGGTTTTGCAAACAGGCAGTGGGGGATCTGTAGGGAAATTCGCAAGGTAAAAAACTGTTCAAGTTGAGCTTTTCTTCATTTAGGGCGTTCTTATACTGTTCTTGTTGTTGGTCTCCTATTTCTAGGTGTCTTGGCGTCACCATCAAAGGCTATTCAACAGTTTGGTGCCTCCTGTCCAAGTCATTCTGTATCATAAAGGAAGCCATGAGTCACCGCCCTTCTTTGCCTCATTGTGTTTGGTAGCAGAATTCCCAATGGAAGATACCAAAGGAGCAGCTCGAGTTGCGCTGAGCAAAGGCCGAATATCAGGAATCTTTTGAAATTTTATTGGAGAAGTGTAGGAGGGAGCACGGAACAAAAGGGATGAAAACTTACGGAACGAAGGGGCTAACGATGGGGTTTTGGAACACGGAAACGACGGGAATACCGTCCATCCCTGCAAACCCTAGGTAGTCTTATACAGTGACCTCCTCCCGAGATACCTAGCGCTGTCCAGCGAGCTTCACCCTTATTACCTGGGGCCGGATTCATCAACGACTAACCCTCTGGTATCGGGGGTAGAGATACCCACGATGAAGCCTGCGTCTCTGACTCTTGCCTTATCTCTACATGACTCCTTTCTTACCTCTACCCTTTATACCCCGAATCCCACGTGCTTAATTGTTGACGAATCCGGCCCCTGGACAGCTAGATGTGTATTCATAATTCATAATGATAATAATTTATTGCGTTGTTAAAGACAAACGTTAGAAAGTACGGGAAAGGGCAGCAATAACCATTTAAAGGGAGCAACGTATTAGGTTGATGCATAAGTTCTCGGAAATTTGAAACGCAAAAAATGTATTTCATAATATCTAAACAACAACGGCGAATCACTTGAAGTAAGCACTATTGGTACCAACGGTCTTCTGCCAACGTGTTTGTGGATCGTGGATGCTTTTCCTCCGGAATGTAGCAGACTGAGCCATAAAGAACGCTTTGAGAGCCTCTTCGATGTCGTCTCAGTTTGTGAAACGCTTACCATCCAAATTGCGTTGGAAATTCGAGAAAAGGTGGTAATCGGATGGAGCGAGGTCTTTGGAGTTTGGGGAATGGGGAAGGATTGTCCAGCCGTACTTCAGTAGTTGAATCTTCGCCGATCTTGAAATGTGCGGACTAGCGTTGTCATGCTGCCCCTCACGTGTAATTTGGAGATGTGCATTCAGCTTCTGAAGCTGACTCACTTAGGCCTCCGCCGTCACTGTCACACCTTCATCCAGCAGTGCGTTCTACTCCATGGACGCTCCAACAAACGCGCAACATCACCTTCCTCACGTGCGAGTCGAGTTTCGAGACCCCTTCTGCCTCATCTCCTTTGTCGACCCATTGGGCACGTCGGTAAACGTTAGAGTACAGTATCCACTTCTGATTCTAAGTTGTGATATTGTAGAGCCAGACGTGGGTGCATTTGAAGGTGAGGAAGGAAAGTGCTGCGTCGAATTCGCGACCTATGTATGTCGTGCTGGGTAAGCGCGTTGGGTATCCATTGACCAAGTTACCTAACCTTGCCAATGGACTTCAATCCACGGGTCACAGTTGATTGGTTAACCACAAGCGTGACTGACATTTAGCGGATGATCTGAATCCGTCTCAACGTGGTTCCAAACCGCGTCCAAATCCAACTGCTTTGGGTACCTCGACCTGTATTCATCTTCCATGGAATAGTCGCCATCCTTGAACAACGAGAATCAAGTGTAGACACTGTGCTTCAAACGGGGACCCCTTCCTTATGAGCCTCTTTCGGACGATCGTAAGATTGGTTGGCGTTGAGTCCAGAAAAGAAGTGAAATATCATCACGTTGCGGATGTAAGCATCAGAATGCATGAATTGTGAAGCCGTAATTGCTGGCTGTAGACGTATTGAAGTGAACGTTAAGAACAGTTATGTAGACCGTTTTTTTCTCTATCGACTGGCTGGTCTCGTGCTTCGACCATTGTCCAAATTGGCGGGAAAATCCTTTTCAAACGCAAACAATCGCAAACCTAATCATCTCCTATATTTCCACGCGTTTGGGCACTTCGTTCGTGGCGCACTCATTGTATCACCTGTATCACCTGTCGTCCCGTTGATCATCGACTTGCTCGAGCGGGCGCCAGCAGCGTCTCCATTTGTCCCTGTCGTGTGCCAGAGTGGTCCAATGGATCCTCCTCGCTCGAGGGAAACGAAGAGCGTCATATCGGTCGTTCAGGGCTTTCACGAAGAAGTCCAACCAACGCGTTGGTGGGCGTCCTGGTGTTCTTTTGACATCCCGCGGAATCCAGTCTGTGACGGCTCTCGTCCAGCGGGTGTCTGCGAATCGCATTACGTGGCCGGCCCACCTAATTTTCGACGACTTGGCCCATGCGACAGTGTCTCTGATCTTCGAACGTCGGCGAAGCTCGGAACACCGGATGCCTTCTCTCACTTGCGTGAGTCGTGTCACTCCGAGCATCGTCCTCTCGATTCCACGCTGCGCGACGCTGATCGCGTGTTCATCCTGCTTTCGTATAGCCCAGGTCTCTGAGGCGTATGTTAGGGCAGGAAGAACAGTGGAGTCCAATAGGTTGGCACGGAGTCGGACGTTCTTCGCCTCCCTCACGACTTCTTCGACGCTCTTAAAAACTCCCCAAGCCGCTCGTTTCCTCCTGCCCGGCTCCGGCGCTAGGTCGTTGGCCATGTTGACTTCGCGACCCAGGTACACATAGCTGGAGCATTCGGAGATGTTCGTTCCGTTGAGCGAGAATGTGGCATCAGAAACCCATCCGTTCTTCATGAACATCGTCTTCGTAAGATTCAGCTGCAGTCCAACGCTTCCACATACACGATCGAAGTCGGCCAGCATTCGTTCCGCCTGACTGATGCTCGGTGTTATGAGCACGATGTCGTCAGCGAAGCGAAGATGGTGCAGTTGCCGGCCGTCGACCTTCACTCCCATGTCATCCCATTCTAGTTCGCGCATGACGTTTTCGAGGGTGGCGCTGAAGAGCTTCGGGGATATGGTATCCCCTTGTCGAACCCCTCTCCTCACGTCAATGACGACGTCGTTGTAGAATGGTGAGATCTTGGTCGTGAATCCACTGTACTCATTGTAGTGTCAAAAATAAATAAATAAATAAATATCGTGCTGGGGCGGCTAGCCAGCCAAACATGTAAGCGTGCTGCGCCGATGACACTGTGGGCTTCCGTAGTGCAGTAGGCAGCGCGTCAGTCTCATAATCTGAAGGTCGTGAGTTCGAGCCTCACCGGGAGCAACGTTTTTACGCATCCGCTTCCACGTCGCTGAAAGTGGTATGATGGAGTGTTGCCGTGTTTAGTATTCTCCAACAGTGATAAGATGTTAAAGCTTTATCATGAGAAGCCAACAAATGCACAATAGTGCATACCACATCTTTTTGCAATGGAATACCACATGGCACAGTCATATTGCACGAATCCTCGTAAGTAGAAACCACAACGAGATTTCATGAAAATTTGTGGATATCAATAGAAATCGACAGCCAGTTCCGCATGCTCTTTCACGGACTAGATGTTGGGTGTTCTAGAGAGAGGTGTTCCTGCGGAGCACTGTCGCCGACCGCGTCGCCGACGCTTTCCCCGAAGTATAACATATGCCTAAACGATTGGTCGCACAACTGGTTGTGGCGCTATCGGCCGGTAGAAGATCTGAGGCGGCAGCGTAGGGTTGGTCGGACGTGAAGTGGGTCTGATTGGCGGAGCGAATCCGTCCGACATCAGCTGGAAGATGTGCTATTTAGAAGACTCCTGTGAGAAGGCGACAAGACAAAGCCTTTAAAACGTGATTCAGGAGCTCACAATTGCACTCGAATTGTACTGGCCCTGATGGAACGGTTCCATCCGCCCTCCGAGGCAGGTGTGCAGGAATTTCTCGATGAATCCATATTGAGCAAGCCTATTCTTGGCCTAGAACAGTGGATCCTGTCTCTGTGACAGAATCAAGACAGCTACTTGAGGTCTACCTTTCGGCAGCCGTGGCCTTCATCAGGGTAAAGGATGTAGCTGACAGGGATGTTGTTCTTCTGCAAAGCGGCCACGAACTGATCTAAACCGCTCATCTTCAGATACAGTCCCAAAAAAAGGAATTGACATATAACTGACCGGATTCCTGCTGCTTCACTCGAGGATCATTGGCTCCTTGGATGATCAGAAGCGGCTTCGTGACCCGATCGGCGTAGAATAACGGCGAGCGAGCGGTCAGTGACTGGCGTCCGGCTTCACTGGATCGAGAGATTTCTGGACTGCTTTGCAAAAGAAATTGGTCTTTGACTTATTAGTGGGTACCTGTGGCTTATGTAAGAATTGACTTTTAGCTTACGATTAGTTAGGAAGAGCATCGCTGCTTGAAAAAGCGCCGAGATTTCATCAATGATTAGCTTATGAGATAGCACTGCAGCTTCAAGGCGTATCAGTAGTAGTTATGATGCCGTGTGGTTGATTTTTTAGCCCTCCAATAATTTTTTTCACTTTTCTGGTAATATACTGCCTGCTTGCGGTTGCCATATATTTCAAAAAATTTAAGATTAATCGACTAATCGATTAATCTGCACCCATACCACTCTTTGCTCTAAGCGTAGATTGATCCAACCTATCGGGTAGTTTCGATTTCTGACACCTACAGAGCAATGTTTTCAGTCGGAGTTTCTTCCCGTTCTTGTCCTTGGGAATCGAATTTCATTTGAATGGCTCTAAACGCTCGATCGTGTGTTAATGTCTATAAAGATTAACACGAACCAGTACGATCTTTTTTCAACGGGCGATGTATAGAAAGCCTTTTATACCTTGAGTCTCCTACAGTAATCTCCTAACCCTCCTTATTTTGGTCGAAGATAACAAAATACTGACGTGTCGATGTCGTCGCCCATCATTCGGACGAGCTCTTTGTAGAAGCGTTGCCAATACGCTGGAGTAGTCTGAAGTAGTGTGATCAGGTTCGACGGTCCTACGATGTCTACACCACATTCGAACTCGTCAGGAGTGAAGGTGAGAGCGACCAGGGTCTCGTAGCCTCCATAGCTGCCACCTGAACTCAGGAGTTCATTAGCAGAGTGCAAGAGGCCACATCTGACCACAACATTTTGCGGCAGAAAGCCGCTTGGAACGTCGTGAGCACTGGTGGTTCATAAGTCCCTCGCGGACCACTTTTTTGTTTCGTCTACTTTTTCTATTTTTTACAAGAATCCGTTAGTTTTGATGTTCATCATTGATCTTGTTTGGTTTTTTCAATTATTAAGTATTCTTCTCTGCCTTGACTTAGGTGGAAGAGTCGAGCACGACGGCAAAGAAAGCCGAAAGGTGCAACAAATGCCAAAAAACGTTTTCTATTGATTGTTTCGGGGTAAAACATAAACGATGCTTGGAGAAAGATCGGTGATTGTAATTTAAGCCGACTTGACTTGTTTAATTACCCAAGTTTGAGGCGCGGCTAGTTTACTATTTTTTGTGTGATTCTTTGGATTTACTATAAGGTCGTCAATTTATTGTGGACTTATATCCCATTACAGGTCAGTTGAAGTCTTTTTAATTTTTTAAATTCTTTTAGAACCTCCTTCCTCACTGAGGAGTCCCGGGGAGGTTTACTGCTTCTTTTTAGTGTGCTCGTCTGAGGTTAGGGACGAAACGAGCATACTAGTTCCATATCCTTGATCCTTTCTCGTTTTAATACTTGCTGTTTTTTACCTTATTGAATGGATTTGATTGTATTGGGTTGTTCGATAATTAGTGTCGTTTTTTCCCATAGATGGCGTGAACTGTATATTTTTCTGTAGTAGTAGTGATTGCATGGCTTACACTATTATATCCCGTTTGAAATATTAGACTCTCTTCTTTCAATAACTGAGCTTTACTAGTAAAACAATTCGGTAAAAAATTAAGTTGAAAATGGGCAGTCAAAGAGAGCATTATCTGCTTATTTTACTGTCTTCTTCCCGAAAGCGCAAAAATGTAGTATTGTTTTTGTCAGTGCTGAAAACGCTGCTCTGAAGAAAGTCCAAATCGCTATTTTGGACGTTCCTTCCTGAAAAAAATCTTCGCGTCGTCGCAGCAGTGTATAAATCTGTGCCGGGCGGTGATGCCTTTTTGTGAACTGCTACCTCAGAACAAATCCAATCAACGCTCTCGTGAGAGAGTCCCTAAAAATACGTTCGCATTCGTAATGGACTGCACTCCATTGAGGTGCATCTTTCCAAAAGGAGGTAGAGCCAACGCATCAGATGTCGCGAATGCGACGTTCGCTCCCTTTCAATTTCATGCTCCGCGGTCACCGGTCCCTTCGCGGCGCCCTGGTGAGGTGCATGGGAGCGGCCTGCAGCCCAGAGCACCCTATCGATCGCTGCTGTCCCCGCCCGCTCCGGGCGCGCGGCTGTCAGTCCACACTTCCACCGGGGTCCTGCGCGGTCGCGCTCCGCAGAGCGCCGACCTTTCGGAATCATGCGTCCAATTTCGTGGCTCCAAGAGTTGCCTGCGGGCCTTGCCGTCTCACCGTCGACTATTCAGAGCCAGCTGCAGGCAAGGGGGGCTACGAGCTGAGGCATTTGTCATACCATCGCTCACCCTGAGCGACGCCTAATGATATGCTCCCATATCGATCGGGCATCGCTCGGGGTGAGCGATGGTATGACAAAGGCCTGATAGGAAGGCTCGCCTACCATCGAGTCCTCCGATAAATCTGTATTCTGGACTGTTGACGCGACAATCCTATTCTCACTTCAACTCAGCGACGATCGCCCATTCTATCTATGGCCTATGGTATACTCTCGCCCGCTGCAGCGACGCGGGAGTGCACAGCGACGCAACGCCTCGCGATGCGCGTCGCGAGCCGTCGCCATCGCCGAGGCTGACATAGTTCATGCAGTTCTGCAGACGGAGACTTTTGCAGAATTTTAGCGAATCAGCTGATCCAGTGCAGTGACGAAATCGTGCTTTGTCCATCACACCCACCGTGAGTGATGTCGTGAATTCGCTCAAGAGCGCAGTTAGACTAACTGAGAGCATCGTGCTGCAGGAATGTTCAGACAAATGCCGCGGTGGAGCGGGAGGTATAGGAGAAGGGACCAAATGCCTTAATCGCCATCGGACACCCAATCTACGAGTCTTTCCTTTCTCAAAACGAGTTTACATAGTTTTCATGTAACAGAACAAGATTATTTGACCTCACAGAGAGCGCATGCGTTTTTTCGAGACAACCCGTATTAGAGCACAGAAAGCAAAAGCAGTGGCAGAGTCGCAGAACCCTAACCCCGCATGAGATGCAATACTGCTAGGGTCGCACGGTTCAAAAAAAGGGTTGCGATGGACTAATCCGTCGCTAAACGTCGCATGCTTATAACTCCTCCAATTTACATAGCTACATATTTTGAGAAAGGGTTTACATCGTTCTTTTCACCTCTTTGAGATCTCCACAATCATTTGTATAACTTCACCAGATCATGGGAATTTCGTCGTGTGCGGCTCAAAAAATGATTCGAGCAGCCTTTACGCGATTGGAGCAGTTTATTTCCCATGCCATAGTTCTCGAAGTCGCATGGCGTACTTTGCCGGTGCCCTGTAGTGTTTCAGATGGACAATCTTCGCTCACTTGGTTGATTTCGTAGATTCTATGTGCATTGTGTACGGCTCACTCGAGTTGCATGCCTGACGCTACTGGGCACTAGCAAAGTGCGCTAAGCTTAAGGGAATCTGTTCTCGAAAATAATTAGGTACAATCGCAAAAAAGCCCGCGCCAGCAATTTTTTTTAGCTGTCTCCTCAAAAACTAGCCATTCAATTGGCACATTTCAGTACCGGACTTGTCAATAGAACCTCCGTGTGACTTGTCCGGCAGAGAAATGTAGATTTTGGTGCCTGCGAGGAAGTTCAGAGGCGAAAAAATGCGAGGATCGGCACAAAATTGAGAAAAAACGGCATAGAAAAATATCTCCTCAAAAAACTAGCCGTTCTAGCCGTCGAAAAAGCCCAAAATGAGTCTAGCCACAATGAAAACCCTACGAGGAGAACAACAGAGACATACATGACCACCCAACGTCACCAGACGTCTTGAAATTGCTGCGCTGAGTGATCACGAACCAAGGAAGTGTCGAAATAAGTGAGCGGAAGTGCATAGAATAGGGCCCGACAGGCGCTTCCCCCCCTCGCGACAATCGCAGTGCAGTGCACTGCGACGAGCGACGGGATGCGACGTCCGCCGCACGGTAGTATGTTTCACTCCCGCGACGCGGAGGTATAACACCTCTCGGCGACGCATCGCGGGAGCGATGGCGGGTCAAGTGACAACCGCGCCCTACTGCGCCGTCCGCCACTGCAGCGAAGGCGCGCCGTTGACAGTCGCCCGCGCCCGTCGCTGGAGCGACGCGGGAGTATACCATAGGCCTATATCTATCGGCTGTATAGGTATGCTGCATATATATGTATTGGAAGATAATTCCATACTTGTTCTTATTCCACACCCTGTAGATAATTTGCTGAGGAAGGCCTGTTTATTTTTTCTGGATTTGCTTGCATTGAATTGTTTATTTTACATTGCAGTAGTACACTCCATTCCTTGAACTTTAGCTGTTGACCTCCTGAAGTTGACACGCATAGGTTTTTCTTGATTTTTTTTTATTGAAACAATCGCTTGCAGCTAATTGTATTTTTAACGAAATTTAACGATTTACCGGAAATTTAACGAAAATTTTCCGTTAAGAAATTTCGTTAAAGAAATTTAACGCACAAAATGTTGTGCGCACCCTGGTAGACATGCATCGGTGGTTCATACTGTTGCTAATGTGTTAAAAATGCACTAAAATCTGGAAACTGAATGCATGGCGGTACACTACAGCCGCATCGTCTACTAACTCACCCATAATAGCGACTTTTGTCTTCGTGGTGATGCCCTTGGCGACGGCGAACTCCACAGAGTCCAGGATGTCGTAGTGCATCTTACGACTCCATTCACCGTCTCCAGCGTTTTTGAGCCGCTTTCCGAAGCCCACACTTCCTCGGAAGTTCACCTAGCAGAAATGATGAACTTCTTTGGTTATGCAAGAAGTTCCAACCTACCAAGAAACGCTCCTACTTGGAGCACAGCGTAGCCTCTGTTCGTCAACCAGGCGTTCTCTCCTGAGTATCCGTAGTAATCACGTGCGTTTGGGCCACCGTGGACGAGAACCACGAGCTTCTGAGGCTCTACTGGCAGAAGGCCAAGCTTGGCGAAGCCACGGTCGGCCGCTTTGACGTCCTCAGGAGGTCGAAGAGCTGCTTCTGGTGGGAGACTGAGGTACGCCTGCAAGACCATGTCGTCCCTGGTCTTGAAGTCAAATCCGACCTGACGGTTCAGCTTGTACTTTTCGAGCTCAGGACGTGTGTTGAAGAGAAACTCGGCCTGAAAGTTGGACTTATGGTTAGGCTTGTGGTTTCCTGGACGTCTGTCTAAAGAGGACCCTTTGCCTTACCGTTTTCGCCGACCTTCTGTAGAGGAAGATCTCATGGGGTCTGTCAGAGGACAGATAGGTCACCAGCCATGTTTTCATATCTAACAAAACAGATTGAATAACGCTGCATCAGAATACGGAAGCAGAGAAATTCAAAACAAACCAAGGCTCATCGAGAGGATCTGCAGCGATCCTTCTGGGCGGAGATTCTTTAAGTACTCGATGTCTTCTGCGATCGTGTCATTCACGACGAACAGCTCAGGTTTGTGGTACTCCTGGACGAGACAACGTTAGAGATGTAGACATGCTTCACTGGAGGAACATTTCAGCACTTCGGTAACAGCAAGAACCGTTCGGTCAGTAGGATGGAACACGATGTTGTCGATTTGCGCACGAGTGGGAGTGTAGAGGACCTTTCTTCGATCGACGGCGTCGGACGGGAATGTAACAAGTGCTCCTGAAAATGAACGGTAAAAAATAATAACCAGCATATATATGTATATATAATCGGCGCCGTGTCAAAAATAAGTTATAGAAATAGCAGAAATTAGACAGCGGAAAATAATGGCACAAAAATGCCTAGACGTTTACAATATGCGTCAGGATTCAGAAGTCGTGTGATGTGCGTCGTCTATCATGCGTCGGAATTCAGGAGCCATCCCACAGAGTTTGTCCAATATATTCAGAAGGCATATCATATCTGTCATTCATGGTGCTTCCGGATTCAGAAGAAGTGACATAGACGTCATCCATCGTGTGCTGAGATTTAAAAGCCATGCCACAAACGTTTCCCTAAATATTCAGAAGAAGTGCCACAGATATCATCCAACGAGCGTCGAAATTCAGAAAATGTGCCCCGAACGTCGTTCAACGTGCGCTGGAATTCAGAAGCCATGCGGCTGACGTCATCTCCAGTGCATCGGGATCCAGAAGCCATGCCACATAGGTTGTCCAAGTGTTCAGAAAGCTATCATATGTGTCGTCCATCGTGCATCGGGATTCAGAAGAAATGCCCAACGAACGGCGAGATTCAGAAGACGTGCCGTAGACGTCATCCACAGTGCATCGGGATTCAGGAACCATGTCACAGAAGTTGTTCAACATATCACGAAGGTTACCATAGGTGTCGTACATCGTGGGTCGGGATTCAGAAGAAATGCCACAGATATCACCCAACGAACGGCGAGATTCAGAAGACGTGCCGCATACGTCATTCCCAGTGCATTGGGATCCAGAAGCCATTTCACCTATATCGTCCAACGAGCGTCGAAATTCAGAAGATGTGCCCCCGAACGTCGTTCAACGCTGGAATTCAGAAGCCATGCGGCTCACGTCATCCACATGCATCGGAATTCAGGAACCATGTCACAGAGGTTGTTCAACATATCACGAAGATTGCCATAGGTGTCGTCCTTCGTGCGTCGGGATTCAACAGAAATGCCACAGATATCATCCAACGAACGGCGGATTCAGAAGACGTGTCGCTGACGTCATCCCCAGTGCACCGGAAGCCATGTCACAGATAGCGTCTAACGCGCGTCGAAATTCAGAAGATGTGCCCCGAACGTCGTTCAACGTGCGTTGGAATTTAGAAGCCATGCGGCTAACGTCATCCACAGTGCATCGGGATCCAGAAGCCATGTCACAGAAGTCGTCCAACATATTCAGAAAGCTAACTATGTGTCGTCCATCGTGCATCGGGATTCAGAAGAAATGCCACAGATATCATCCAACGAACGGCGGGATTCAGAAGACGTGTCGCTGACGTCATCCCCAGTGCATCGGAAGCCATGTCACAGATATCGTCCAACGAGCGTCGAAATTCAGAAGATGTGCCCCCGAACGTCGTTCAACGCTGGAATTCAGAAGCCATGCGGCTAACGTCATCCACAGTGCATCGGGATTCAGGAACCATGTCACAGAGGTTGTTCAACATATCACGAAGGTTACCATAGGTGTTGTCCATCGTGCGTCGGGATTCAGAAGTGTCGTAGGCATGCAATGAACTTGCACGTGTTTGTCGCTCCGTTAGTCTAGGAAGGGGTACTGTTAAGACGGGGGGATGGAGAGGTCGAGAGAATTACTACAGGAATCGGTCGAGCCGTCGAGCAGTAAACGCTATCCGCTGGTCAACCAATATCAATTGATGTTGTTTACGTTAATGCAGATTAGGCACTTCGGACTGGGACTCCTACAATCCTTTGTGATACGGAGGACGCATCTGTGTGTACGTCAGTCGGTCCGTCTGCTTCTCGCCACGTTGAAAACGGGCACTTCGGAGTATAAACCGCGTGAATGCCATGGAGGGTGAACAGGCTTCATAGGGGCTGTTTTGAAGATCCTTCTCTACTATATCCTACTATCCTATTCTATATGCTATCTAAGACCAGTTTTTTTTTACTGTAATGAAGATAAAACGTCTAAGTAAGAAAAGAAGGCATTTGTGTTTAGGGTGTTCTGATCTCGGGGTTTGGGGCAAAGCCTCCAGCCAGACGTTTGGCGGCCGCTAGGTTGCTGAACTTGTGATATGAAATATGCCGAACATTTACAGTAGCTAACTGTGATTTTAACCTTTCTCTTCAGTATTCTTTATTTTACAGTCTATTACGGTCGTATAAAGTAACCTTTTACCGGCAGAACAAGAATCATGTTTTGATAGGTTCGTACTACTCACCAAGATCACTCCCTTCTCCCCAGATCCAGAAGACGTTCTGATTGGACTTGTCGAAGGCCGGTGCTCTAAACCCATTTCTTGAAAATGCCGTAATTCCTCGTCGTTTAAATAAGGAAAGCTGACGAGGTCGAACTAATGGCAGTATCCTCCGGTTGGACCAGAAGGTATTCCTCCCAATCGTTAGAGTCGGATGTGAGAGCTGAAGGATCGGCTTTTGACGACGGCCTGAAAACACTCATTTTCTTCTAGCGCCGTGAAGCCTCCCATATGTCTGACTGGCGTTAGCTAGAGCCAAAAAGACTATTCTCTCTTTCATCGTTCGAAGGGTAATAACGGTTCACTTCAAGGACGACCTTCAGGAGTGCGTCTAAGCGAACAAGAAAACAGAAGAGCGTCAGAGAAGGCAATAATCCAGCCGTTCTATTATACATTTTTTTGTTCACTACCGCCTCAATACTCTTTAAAGTCCCTTATTTCGTGGCTGTTTGTTGCGTCAGAAATTTCCTTTTCGACTTCGAAGATGTAGGCAGCTGAGCTACAATTACATAAGGCTATTCAACCCTAGGCACACCTTGGCAGATGAGTCACTCTCCCACCTGAAGTACATCAACGATCCGTCCGGCTGTTCCTCAGTGGCCAAGCGAGTATCGAGAGCATTGTCGGAGATGAACCCACCAAATCGACGATTCCTTACCATAAGTGTCATAGTGTCAGTCTTCAAGTCGAAGGAGTAGACGTTGTGGTAGCTAAACACCTTAGCGTTTAGGCCTTCTGGAAGACGAAAAAGGAGGAGGGACTCACGCTGGATTCTCGTCGTTTAGACCAACTAGAATGCGAGCATCTCGAAGATTGTTCCCGAGGATGAGTGCCTTCACACCTGGGCAATTTGAAATGACTGTCCTCTTCTCTGGATTGGCTCCAATCTCTGCCTGGAGTTCGACAAGGCTGCTCAATTGAATGTTGAAAGGATTTTCGAGTAGGTGTTGGCTGTATTTATACTTAAGTCGCCGGCGGCTCGCGTGGTAGTATGAATCATCCACTGAAGTATTAGGTTGGAAAAAAGTCTCTTCACAGTTCGAAAAGTTTTTTACCGTTCTCCTTGTAAACGTACTAGCCAATATTGATTGCTGATTTCGTAATTCTATCACACTTGTCTACCGTTCGCACGCGGACATTGGTCAAGACCGTTCTTGTACTTCGTTATCTATCCAATCTTCCGGACTCAATGCCAGATCTACCTCATGGCCATTTTCGGCACGGCATTCTTCACGAATTCATTAACGAATGTACAGCACGTCAGGCAGCCGATCAAGTTAACCATATATATGGCTTGGGATCTACTACTCATCGCGCCTGTTATGAGTGGTTCGGAAAGTTTTTGAAGGGAGATTATTCACTCGAGGACAAAGCAGGGTCAGGAAGGTCAGCTGAATTGGACGACACCGAACTACTCTATCTTCTTCGTACCGATAGTAGGCAGACGACACGTCAACTGGCAGAGAAGCTTGAAGGATAGTGGGAATCCATCTGAAGAACCTCGGCTTTGCACGGAAATTTGGAGCTTGGATTCCACAGTCCCTGTCAGACACTCAGAAAGGCCAACGGCTCTCCCTCGCTGCTTCTCTTCTGTCCAGATAGGAGAGAAAATCGTTTCTGCCGCGGATTGTGACAGGCGATGAGTCCTGGGTTCTGTATGCCAACTTCCGAAGGAAAAGACAATGCGTACAAAAAGGAGAGACCCTTAATTCAAATCAGTTTCTTTAAGCCTCAATTGGCTGGTATCGAGGTTGTAAGCTGTCACAACGATGTTTTGTTGCGATCAAAACTTCTAGCGCCAGGCGGGACTCGAACCCGCACCTCCCTCTGACCGGGCGGATGTTGCGTTCGATCAAACGGCGCCGGTGGTGTAATGGCGTAGAGCATTCCCGCCCGGTCAGAGGGAGGTGCGGGTTCGAGTCCCGCCTGGCGCTAGAAGTTTTGATCGCAACAAAACATCGTTGTGAGAGACCCTTAAGCTTGATCACAAGCCAATGTTCACGAAAGGAAGATTCTCTTGAGTGTTTGGTGGAATGTCAGAGGAGTGATTTGCTGGGAAACTATCAGAAGTGGAGAGACACTTACTGCTGCCACATACAGTGGCCAACTCCACAAAGTCGTCGCAACTCTCCAAGAAAACAGGCCGAAGAAGTCAAAGGTGATGATCCTGCATGACGATGCAAAACCACATGTTGCAAGACTCACAAGAGAAACAATAAGGGAGCTGGGTTTGGAGGTAGTGCCACATCCACCGTATAGCTCTGACCTCGTCGCTACCGACTGCGATCTCTTCCGTGCTCTCAAGCAAGAAATTGGAGAGAAATATTTTGAAGCGGATGAAGACCTCAAAAATTGGATTCAGCAATGGTTCGACTCCAGAACTGCAGTCTTTTAAGCAGGAGGAATGGGAAAATTACCCAGTCTTTGGAGAAGTGTAATGGAACAAAATGGAGTTTATCTCAATTGATTTGACTTTGTAGTTGTGAAGTAATAAATCTTTGAAAAAAATGAACAGACTTTTTTCCAACCTAATATAAATCCCGCCTTGTGAGACCTTTAGGTGTATACATTATATCCGATCGGAAATCTTCTGATAATTGGATCATTCGGATAACAGGAATTTCGCACACCCTGGATGATTCGATGATTCGGATAAGGACAATTTCGCGGGTTCCGGAATTTTTATGATTCTGGAAATCTGAATCGAATATTCGCAAATGATTCTTTGGATCCAATGTATACAGGGGAAGTAACGACCGAAACCGACTTCGCTTATGTTCTTTTTGAACAGCATCGTGTTCTCGTCGCCGTTGTTGTCCTGCTTGTAAACAATCACGTCCTCCACACCCGTCCATGAGTAGCCTTAAAAATGTTGCATAAGGAGAGAACCGATCGTTTTCCAATAGCGCAAAGAAAATGGCTTAAATGGTCTACATTTAGCCGTTTGTAAATACTATTAAATTGTCGGATTATAAATGTCGTTTTTGCTCAAAACCAAATTTCGCTAAAAGAAAAGGATGACCAAACAACCCTACCTTAATACAAGAGGTAATCCTATTACTATCAATGACATGTGGCCAACGACCTCGCAAAAAATGGATGCTTTTCTTGAAGGACTTCGGTGGCTGCGACTCGAAGAAGTTGGACACACAAATTTCGACTTCGTCACGGTTCTTGAATTTTTTCTCCTCCAGGCGGTCTGCATCGACCGGAAAAGATGGTACTCTGATGGCGCAAGGTCTATGCTATAAGGCGGGTGAGGCAGAAGTTCCCAGCCTAGCTCCTCAATTTTTTGCAGCGTGATATTTGAGGCGTGCGGTCGAGCGTTGCTAAGGATGAATCTCACAGTCGCTGTGTTCACTCCTTGCTGACGCAGTGCTTGGTCCACGCGGCTCAGCTGCTCTTTGCAAAGGTCTGCCGAAGCTATTTGGCCTGGACGCAGCACCTCAAAATGCATCAGACTTCTACTATTCCGCCAAGCACTGAGCGTGACTTCTTCCGTGAATGACAGGCTTCGTCGTTGTGTTCGGGACCTCGCCGGTGCTCAACCATTGCCGCTTTCGTGTGGTATTAACGTAGTGGATCCAGCCCTCATTCGACGTCACGATGGAGTCATGGAAACCGCTACTCTTGGTTTTGCGGATGAGGATTCCAACGATGGCGACTCGTGCTGCCTTGCATGTGTCGCTGAGCTGATGTGGCACCCATTTTCCGCACCGATTTGACTTTCCGATTGCATGCAAACGATCGGCAGCGGTAGAATGGCGACAGCGGAACCGCTGTGCCAGCTCACGTGTAGTTTGTGGTGGATCCGACTCGACAGCTTCCTTTGATTCCTGGCTATCCACAGCTTCGGGACGCCGTTGAGGTTCTTCGTCTTCAAGGCTCTCATCACCATCTCGAAAACGTTGAAACCATCGCTGGCATTAATGTAATGATGGAACTTCGTTACCAAATACCTCAGTCAAGATGCGATGGGACTCTGCAGCAGCTCTTCCTTGCTTGAAGTTATACACAGCGAGCAAACCCAGACTCGGTACTCTTTCTCGATCATCGTTACTCTAAAAATTCTTTAAAAGGGATAACGAATCGGAACGAAACTCTAGCAAAAGATGCCATCGGCAACGCCTGTTAAACACGTAAAGGTAGCAGAGAAATGGCATATCGAAAGCGGCCGACATTTATAATTCGACAGCCTAATATAATACACTCCCCTCGCGGCACGCCATAATGAGTTGTCTTTCTCTTGAATTGCCTAGAGTTCAGGAAGGTCTATCTTCCTTCCTACAAAAGTTGCATATGGGTTCGACTTTAATTTCTAGCACTTTTATTGTCAAATAGTGGAAAGACCATAGAGTGGCCTGCAGCGCTAATACCGGCTGTTGAACTCACCCAATACGTCGTCGTTTCTTTCAAAAGTCACTTGACGAGTGTGTTCGCAGCTGATGCACATTACGAACACATTCTTTATCTTGTTGTCATCCGGAGCCAGATAAGCTACGAACCTGAAATGTTGCAGCGTACTCTGAAAACAACTCGAGGAGTATTCGGGAACATGGTTCTTGCAGTTCTTTCAGCGAGCTTTGGGCAACTTAACTACCTTGCGTTCGTATGGTTGCCACTATGCGGACACAAGACTTGTCTAGGTTTCAGCTACAGCGTATCCACAGATGTACCTTCGCTTTCTTGGCTCGATAGCCTGTCGATGTACAAGCCAATGCGCTATCCTTCCTGACGAGTCTGGTAGCAAATCATCCACCCCGAAAAGATCCAAGGCTTCTTTGGCTTGAACAGGAAATCCATCCTAACCAGGGATATGATGTCCTAGTTCTACCAGCACGTTTGGAGAGGGCCACGCCCCTTGGCGAAGCTGTGCGACGGAATGCCGCCGAGAAGTGCTGCTTCACTCGCGGCACATAGCGGCATGCGGCACCGCGACGACTCGTCCTCGGCGCAGCTCCCTTCACAGTGACGGCGTGGCTCGCACCAGGATAGGAGGGAAATGGACGAGATCGCGGTGCGGTGTCACAATACTCTGCTTTCGGCCTTAGGCCGGGGACACACTTCCATCGCCGCGATGTCGTCGCGGTGCTCAGTTCATGGCCATTCCTCCGCACACGATCGAATAGTCAAAGGAAACATCGCCGCGGCCGCTGCAACAGTGGCGGACAGCATGCGCGATGGCTTCCCGCGCCCATCGCGGGCATGGCATACTTTTTCGCGTCGCGCGCGGTATTTAACGTTGGTCCTGGACGGATCGACGTCGCGCTCCCTTGCAGAGCGATGGGCGATGCGACGAACACTGAGAAGTTCAAATTCTTTCGCGTCGCTCTGCAAAACTCATCGCCGCGATTCCATCGCGGCGACGGGAAGTATGCACGAGGCCTTAGGCTTGGCTCCTTTCTCAGGCCGGGGAGCGCTTCATCCGTTTGCGATCTGCGTGCTTCGAAAAATAACAGACCTCCGGAGATCATAATTTTTAGAGAAAATTGAAAAATGCTGCCTTGTCCAATGACGGCTTTCATTGAGTGTTTTGAAGCTCTCGGAGGTGTCAACAAGATTAAAATGCGCGGCATAATCCATATATTCCCCTTTATCCGCTCCCAGTTTTAAACTATCCGCTGTTTTGATTTAGGTCAAGCTTATCGTTCCCGAATAAAGTTCCCTTCTCGCCTGTAACATAGCCAACCTGCCGTTTGGGCTCAGGGAGAGCGCCGAGTACGTCGGTTCCGAGAAGAGAAGATCTCGTGGAATGAGTGTGGCTGTCACCAGCGGAGCAAGGAGAGCCGTGAGCAGCATCTGAATTGATACGTTTGATTGATTAGCAACCACTTAAGCAGAAACGTCTTCAACCGTCAGATGTACATAGAACAGTTAGAAGAGGTTATCTATTGGATTATATATTAGGTCATCCAATAAGTAATGTCGTTTTTTCAACCTTGACTTCAATTGAACAAATTTCCTACGAAACTTCATTTCAGCCAACAATGTAATCACCACCATTATCAACAACCTTTCTCCATCTAACGAGCAACTCTTCAATACCAGAGCAATAAAACTGTTGTGGTTTTTGAACAAAATATGTGGACATAGCATTTTGAATATTCTCCAAACTTTCAAATTTCTTGCCACAAAGAAAATGCTGTAGAGACCGGAATAAGGGGTAATCCAAAGGTGCGAGATTGGGAGAATACGGTGGATGAGGCAGAACCTCCAATCCTAATTCGTTGATTTTTTCCTGCGTCCGTTTTTCACAGTGCGGTCTTGCATTGTCGTGATGGAGAATTACGTCCTTTCTGTTGACGATCGCCGGATACTTTTCTAGTAAAGCTTGGTTCATTGCTCACTGTGAAGGTCTGCGTCAACGATCTGTCCAGATTTAAGCGCTTCAAAGTGGACAATTCCACGGATATTCCACCAAACACAAAGCAGTGTCTTTCTGAGATGAATATTCGGCTTCGCAGTACTTCTCGGATGTTCATCTTTGGAAAGCCACTGCTTTTTGCGCTTCGGATTATCGCACAAGATCCATTCTTCGTCTCCTGTGATCTAAAAACGGGTACGTACGGTGTCGCTGAAGCAGTGCGTTACAAAGCATTGATAGTTGGCACGGTTCTCGGCGGGCGGTACCCAAACACCTGCTCTGCATACCTTGGCAATTTGGCTTAGATGAAGATGAATGGTTGATTTAGGTTCGTTGAGAGTACGCGAAAGTTCCTCCACGGTTTGACAAGGATTCGCCTCCAGTTCTGCCACCAGCATGTCGTTGTCAAATGTTACGGGTCTCGCTGATAGAGAAGAGTCAGAGAGGTCAAAATTACCGGATTTGAACTTGGAAAACCAACGGTGGCATTTACGAACATTCATGCATCTAGATATACATCGCAGATATTTTTGGTAGCAATCGTTGCGTTACTATTCTTCCGAAATTCGAACAGCATGCAATGCCGAATATGCTCCTCTGACATTTGCCAAGCCATTTCACCTGTACTTGTAAGCTAAAATCTCAACGAATGGTAGATTCTAAAAGAGCAAGTCTCATTTACCTTAGAATCACTTTAGTGCACCTTCGAGATACACAAACCTGCCGACAAATAATGAACTGAAGCCGTAGTGCACAAAAAACGACATTACTTATTGGATGACCTAATAATATATTAGGTTGTAACGAATTAAATGGCACTGGCTTGCGCCATTTTTTTGGCGCGTCTTTACGCGTTTGATCAAGAACAAACCGTAACATGTGGCATATCGTTTAGAAGCGCAAGCTTTGCTCTACCGGTGAGTACCAAATTTTCTATGTAAAAGTGGGAGAACTTTAGAGTTTTATTGACTTTTTTGCAGATGGACAAAAGGGTAATCCGAGGCATTTACTTGTATGAATTCAAGCTGGGCACTACAGCTAAGGAGGCGGACGAGAAGATCAACGCCGCATTCGGTCAAGGATGTTCCACAATTCGGACGGCGTATCGTTGGTATCAGAAGTTCCGGAATGGAGATGAGAGCTTGGAAGAACATGAAGGTCGTGGGAGGCATAGTGATGTTGATGAGGACAAGCTGAGAGATGTGGTAGAGGGGGACCCACACAAAGGTACCAGGGAGATAGCGAAGGTTCTTGGCGTCAGTCACAACACAGCTGCCCGGCATCTGAAGGAAATTGGAAAGACCAAAAAGCTGGAAACATGGGTGCCTCACGAGGTGTCTGAGAAGCAAAGAAACCGACGATATGAGATCTCGTCCGCACTGCTTCTACGGAACGAAACGGACCCATTCCTTGATCGCATCGTTACCTGTGACGAGAAGTGGATAACGTACGACAACAGGCGACGATCGGCACAGTGGGTGGACAGCGATGAGAGCCCCGAGGTTTTTGCGAAGCCGGAATTGCACCAAAAGAAAGTAATGGTGACAGTATGGTGGTGTTCGCTGGGAATTATTCACCACAGCTTCCTCCCTCCCGGTGAATCCATCACGGCAGAGAAGTACTGCATTGAAACTGAAGAAATGATGAAAAAGTTGAAGGATATCCGGCCGGCCTTGGTAAACCGAAGGCGAGTTCTCCTTCTGCACGACAATGCTCGCCCCCATGTGGCACGAATGACGTTGCAGAAATTGAATGAGCTGAGCATTGAAACTCTACCACATCCCCCGTTTTCTCCCGACCTCTCCCCAACAGACTACCATTTCTTCACGCATCTCGGCGACTTCTTGGTAGGGAAAATATTCAAATACCAACAGGATGCCGAAAGTGCCTTCGAAGATTTCGTCAATTCCAGAACTTCTGATTTTTGTGCTACTGGGATAAAAAAGCTTGTGTCACGTTGGCAAAGATGTGTAGAATCAGAAGGTTTTTATTTCGATTAATAAACTTGCCTACAAGCCGAGATATTAACTGTTTAAATTTACGGTGGTTCAGTGCCATTTATTTCGTTACAACCTTATATTATCAGTGCACAGAGGCTTCTGGGATCTGAAGGAAGGTGCTTCATGCGTTAAAATAAAATTTATAAAGGTTGGGGTTTTTGCGGGCACGCAGTGGTTTGTAAGGGAATTCTCTAGGTAAAAAACAGCTGAAGTTGAGCTTTTCTTGAGTCACTGGTTCTTTTTATAGACTGGCGTCACCTTTGAAGACAATTCAGCAGCTCGATGTCTCCTGTCCAAGTCATTCTATATCATAAAGCAAGCCATGAGTCACCGCGTTTCTTCGCTTCATTGTGTTTGGTAGCAGAATACCACACCGGAAGATGCCAAAAGAGCAGCTCTATCAGTGCTGAGGGAAGACCGAATACGAGGAATGTTTAGAAATTTTTCTGGGAAAGTTGAAAAGGGAGTGCTGAATGGAAGGGGTGAAACATTCTGAAATCCGACATCGGTTCTCTTCAACTACCTCCTCTAGAGCCATCGTGTCGCTCAGCAACGCCGACCTTTTTTAAGGGCAAATCATGTTCAAAAAGAGCAAAAGTGCCTATCTGCGATCAAAGTAACCCTTTTCTAGCTCGTGCGGGCTCACCTACTGGACAGATTCATAGCATAGTCTATAAGGTGGAAAACAATGCGTTGTGTACACCTGGGGCCGGATTCATCAACGACTTACAGAGATTTGACAGAGAAATTACAGCGGAAAATCCTGGTAACGCCAACGCTATATCGCTTGCTGATAAGTCGCGTTGATTCGCGTTTTTTTTTTAGGAGTTTCCTCTGTAATTTCTCTGTCAAATCTCTGTAATTCGTTGATGAATCCGGCCCCAGGGTGGCACCTTCTCACCCATAATGGAGATGCTATGTAGTTGAGATGTAAAGCTCAGCGTCAGTGGGAATTCGAACCCGCCCCTCCTTTCTTTCTTGGCGGGATGCTGCGTCATTGCACCACCACGAATCCATGATATGCTGCGAAAACGGCTAGCCAGTATTCACCACGTGAGCGTGTTCTGGCGTCGACACAGTGGGCTTCCGTAGCGCAGTAGGCAGCGCGTCAGTCTCATAATCTGAAGGTCGTGAGTTGGAGCCTCACCGGGAGCAATGCTTTTGCGCGGCCGCCTCCACATCGCTGAGAGTGGTGTGATGAAGTGCCAGTGAGTGTTTAGTATTCCCCAGCAATGGTAAGACGTTAAAGCTTTATTATGAGAAGCCAACAAATGCACAATAGTGCATACCACATCTTTTTACAAAGGAATACCACATGGCACAGTCATATTGCACAAATCCTCGTAGGTAGAAATCACAATAAGATTTCATTAAAACGTGCGGAAATAAATAGAAATCGACAGCCAACTCCGCTTGCTGTTCCACAGACTAGATGTTGGATGGTCTTGAAAGCCTTCACTGCTAATGACGACGACGAGATGAGCAGGCGCTTCGTACGATACGGTACTGTACAGAGGGAAAATCCCATTGGACAACGAAGAAGATCTCGGTCAGTTACTCCGAAACCCATCAGGTTCGGCTCTGAGGGAAGATCCGGCTGAGCACGTTGACCGTGGGTGGCAGATAGACGATTGGTCGCCCAACTGGTCGTGGCGCCATCGGCCGATAGAAGATCTGTGGCGCCAGAGTAGGGTTTATCGGACGTGAAGTGGGTCTGGTTGGCGGAGCGAATCCGTCCGACATTAGCTGGAAGATGTACTGGTTTAGAAGACCCCATGAAAGGGTGAAAGTCTGAAGAAAAGGTTCACAAACTCACAATCGCACTCGAATTGTACTGCCCTTGATGGAACGGCTCTATCCGCCCTCCGAGGCAAGTGTGCAGGAATTTCTCTATGAATCCGCCTTGTGCTAGCAGATTCTTGGCCTAAATAGGAAGAGCTTGTATTTCTAGCCAAATCCAGGCAGCGAGACAGTGATCTACCTTTCTGCAGCCGTGGCCTTCATCGGGGTAAAGGATGTAGCTGACAGGGATGTTGTTCTTCTGCAAAGCGGCTACGAACTGATCTAAACCACTCGTCTTCACATTTCCTCTCAGAATAGAGATCAGCGAGCAACTGACCAGACTCCTGCTGTTTCACACGAGGATCGTTGGCTCCTTGGATGATCAGAAGCGGCTTTTTCACCCGGTCGGCGTAGAACAACGGCGAGCGAGCGGTCAGTGACTGGCGTCCGGCTTCACTGAAATGTTTGAGAGCTGAGGACTGTTTTGCAGAAGAATTTCGACTTCGTTATTTCGCTTAACCTTAATGGGACTATTATGGACGCAAGTTCTCGGCTATGGGGTGCACAACTACTTGCTTGACACATGGAGGCATACAAGGAGGACCTAAGAAATCGAATCCAACATATAGAGAAGTCATTCAAGTAGTAATGACATCGAGTTCTTCAACCTTCAGTCCCACGGATAGGCTGACCTGCACTATTTGACTTCTGTATTGATATTCTATCTTTTATGTCCCTAGACGGCATCTGAGTCCAACTACAAAAGCGTAGGGATCATTCCTAATCGGGAGGGAATCATTATAAAGTGGTGGCTGCGCCCTCCCCTCTCCCCGAGCTTCATGGAGAACTCCCAGCTCGAAGGGAACTGATCCAAAATATATAATTAGTATAGTAAGCATAAGAACTAAGTAAATCAATCCCTTGATAGGACGCGCCACGCATTCTACTTTTCCGGGGAGTTGTGAAAGTAGTTAGAAAGCATTTGCGGTCGTCTATTGCAGACTTACGGTGGAAGTCACTAGCATAGTCAAATGAATAGGAAAAGACTGGGCTCATTCAAAAAGTGTGCACATTTATTCTTAAGCCACGCTATACAAAAGTATTTTTGACACATGTCGCTTAGGCGCACAGCAGGGGTGCGAGAATGACCACGACACCGACCGTAATCACGCGTCGCGGAGATCGCACCGCCCAATCGATGCCGTGATTGGCTGCCGCCGTGATTACGCTAGGGACCACGGAGCGTTCCCGCACCCCTGCTATGTGACTAAGCGACATGTAGCGTATTATAATATTAATTATATAATGATAAATAAACGTATTAAGCATTATAATTAATAATAACTAAAAGTATTAACATTTCATAGAAATGCTTTTAAACCAACAAATATTTTGCCTTTGCCATAAAGCATCTAGCTTGTTTTAAGATTCTTGTCTTGTTTCTGCTTATAAAGTCTTTAGTTTAAAATGAAAATTATGTGCAATAAAAAATTCGACTGAAGTTGCAGGGCAGGTGATGAAAAGTTAGGCAAAAACAAGCTGTCGTGATGGACAACTATGCGTTTGTTCGATAAAAAATGTAGTTTTTGATTTTTTTTTGAATGAAAATTTATTTATATTAACAGCAAACATTAATCAATGATATAATGACCATTTTGTTGGATGACGTTTTGCCGTTTCGTTTTTTATTCTTCCCAGACGGGCCTGGACGTAGTGTTCCTGCACCCCTGATATGCGCTTAAGCAACATGTACCGTATCTTCATAGAAATTTTCTTCAACCAAAAGAATACTTCGCCTTTGCTATAACGCGTCTGTCTTGTTGTGAGTTGCGTTTTGTTCTTGGTTGAAAGTGATTAATTTAAAATGAAAATGATATAAAATAAAAAATTCGACATGTTCCAGGGTAGGAATATGATTTGGAAAAGCCACTAGCCATAATCAGGCTGTCATGATAAACAACTATGCGGTTTTTACATAAGAAATGTAGTTTTTGGTTTTTTTTTAAAGTAAATTTATTTATTTTAACAACGAACATTAATCAACGATATAATGACCATTTTGCTGGATGACGTTGTGCCATCTTTCGATGCGTTTCGCTAGTTACGCTCAGTTTTTTTTAAGGTAGTCCAAAGTCTAACCTTTAAAATAGTGTATAATAATGTAAGCCACGCAATACATAATATACTACATAAAAACGCCATCTATGAGGATAAAAAAGGATAAACGACGACGTTGCTCAATCCCTTCTAGGATGCGCCACGCATTCTAATTCCAAGGGATGTCGTGGAGGCGAGTTGAATGCGCATTTGGCCATACAATGACTTGCGGTGGCCCGCCGATGAAAAAGTCAGCGCCTTATCCTTCCCAGGCAAGTCTGGTACCAATTCATTGACCCCGAAGGTATGCAAGGCTTGGTTGGCCTAGGCGGGAGATCCGAACCAAGAACCTGGTATCGGGTGCACGCGACAGTCGCGCCTCCTCCGACTGCGCTACACGCGCCCCTCCATCTATGAGAAGAAACAAAAATTAATTATTGAACAGCCCGATAGATGTGGTCTGCGCCTATGCTATCTGATAGCTACTACGTCTACGAGCTAGTGCGTCAAACTACTACGTCGTTCGGTCGCTATTTGGGATGCGCCACACGTTTACTTCGTGGAGGCATTAGAACGCCTATAGACTTGCGGGGGCGCGTGGAGCGCAGTCGGATACCAGGTTCCTGGTTCGGATTTCCTGGTTCGGATTTCCATTAGATTAGGCCAACCAAGCCTTCCATCCCTCCGGAGTCGGTGAATTGGTAGCAGACTTGTCTGGCAAGGATAGAGCGCTGACTTGTTCATCGGCTGGCCACCGCAAATCATTGTATGGCCAAATACGCATTCAACACTCCTACACGACATCCCGTAGAAGTAGAATGCGTGGCGCATCCCAAAGAGGATTGAATAACGCCGTCCTTTATCCTTTATTTTATTAAGACTTGCGGTGGCCAAGTGAAGGACAATACAAAGTCGACAGACCTGGGCGGAACATTCCCGCACCCTTGCTGTGCACCTAAGCGACAGGTACCGTATTTCATAGAAGTTTTCTTAAAACAAAAGAATATTTTGCCTTTGCCATAAAATGTCAATTTTGTTTTGAGTTACGTTTTGTTCCTGCTTAAAAAATGAATAATTTAAAGGGAAAATGATATAAAATAAAAAATTTGGCAGATGTTCAATGGAGGGAGTGTGAAAAAATCCGCTAGACATAACCAAGTTGTCATGACGAACAACTATTCCTGTGGTTGTGAGGCCTTCTTGAATGACGGTGACGACTATCGTCAGCAGAGCCAGTGACGTTCTGATCCCTTCTGTTCCCCTAGAGCTATGGAGGGTAAAGGATAAAGGATAAAGGGGGCGTTACTTAATGCCTTTTGGGATGCGCCACGCATTCTACTTCTACGGGATATCGTGGAGGCGATTTGAATGCATATATGACCATACAATGACTTGCAGTGGTCAGCCGATGAACAAGTCAGCGCTCTACTCTTCCCAGACACGTCTGGTACCAAGTCACCGACCCCGGAAGGATGGAAGGCTTGGTTGGCCCGGGCGAGAAATCTGAACCAGGAACCTGGTATCGGAAGCCGGCGACAGCCGGCACCTCCTCCAACTGCGCAACACGCGCCCCCTCTAGAAAGGAGGGATGTTAAATTGTTGAAAAGGCACAAAAGAACTTTACAAGGAAGTTGTTGCTGAGACTAAAGAAGGCGGGTTTCTGTAGAATACCGGGCCCTCGACATAGCAACTTACGGTTTCAAGTCCACACCCTAGAGTCGCGGCGCAAGCGATATGGTGTGTGTACGGTTTTAAAATACTTTCAGAAGACTAATGAAGCTTGAATCTAGTAAATTTTCTTGCACCATCAAGTCTAGAACTCGGAGGAATTCAGAGAAAATTGGATACAAAACGTCTGAAACCAGAATTCGGGTTATATCTCGCTCAAGAGTAACATACCCACCCACCCCCATTCTGCAATTCTTCTCGATTTTTAAGCGCATTGCAGGGGTCTTACTTGGACCTAACCACCTTCTGCCGATGAATTCCATGGAGTCGAGGTTGATCTGCAGGTTTGCTCATCAACCGCTATACTGTGGCGTGCGGCTGCTGCCGTTGCGTCACTGATCGCGTCGGCGTCCACGTTGACATTCGATCGATGGGCAAACCGGTCGTGGTGCAGTGGTACTGGCGTTGCTTCATACGGAGGAGGTCGAGGGTTCGGTTTTCCTGCGTTGCTGCATTTCCGCACCACATCCTGTAGTCCCTTCCCTAGGCTAGGTTTTGCGCTCCTAAGAGCGACGAAAGCAGTTTATCGGGTGCACGCGACACCGGCACCTCCTCCGACTGTGCTACACGCACCCATTACAAAATATACTACATAAAAACGCCATTATGAGAAGAAACGAAATTAATTATTAAACAACCCGATAGATGTGCTCTGCGCCTATACTATCTGTATCTGATAAGACAAGGACAAACTACTACGTCATTCAGTCGCTATTTGGGATGCGTCACATATTCTACTTGGTGGAGGCATTGGGAGCGCGTTCGCGCTTTAGGTGGCCAGGTGAAGAACAAATCAAAGTTGGCAGACCTGGGCGGAGCAGACCCGCACTCCTGCTGTGCGCCTAAGCGGCAAGTACCACATTTTCAGAGAAGTTTTCTTAAAAGAAAACTTCTCTGAAAATGAAGACTGAAACTGAAAACTTCTTAAAAGAAAACTTCTCTGAAAATGTGGTACTTTGCTTTTGCCATAAAATGTCCAGCTTGCTTTGAGTTACGCTTTGTTCCTGCTTAAAAAATGGTTAATTTAAAAGAAAAGTGATATAAAGATGAAGGATGAAGGACAAAGTACGGCGTTACTCGATCCCTTTTGGGATGCGCCACGCATTCCACTTCCACGGGATATCGTGAAGGCGAGTTGAATGCGTATTTGGCCATACAATGACTTGCGGTGGCCAGCCGATGAACAAGTCAGCGCTCTATCCTTCCCAGACAAGTCTGGTACCAATTCACCGACCCCGGAGGGATGGAAGGCTTGGTTGGCCTGGGCGAGAAATCCGAACCAGGAACCTGGTATCGGAAGCCCGCGACAGCCGGCGCCTCCTTCGGCTGCGCCACACGCGCCCAAGCTATGGAGAGCCCTATGCAAATGCTAGTATCGGGTTGATCTTGGCTGGAGATAACTTACGAAATCATTTCTACCACTTTTTTATGTTTTTATGTTATTTACGAATTCGTTTTTTGGCTTAGAAAACTTTTATCTCACGATCTTTTCACAATAACGCTTTGACCTATTTTTGTCCCGGTCAAAAGTCCTTTCTTTTTTAGTTAAGCATTAATAAGATTAAAACAATTTTAGTCCAAAGTCTCCTAATCGCCATGCTTTTTAAGAGTTTATATAATATTTTGCCGAAAAGTGCAAAAATGTCCATAGAGGATAACAAAAACCAGTACGAGCTTTTTCTCTACGCAGCTGCGAGGTATAAAAAGCCTCTTGTTCCACGTTCCTCTCTCAATAATGTCGCAACCCTCCTTATTTTAGTCAACGATAAGAAAATACTGACGTGTCGATGTCGTCGCCCATCATTCGGACGAGATCTTTGTAGAAGCCTCGCCAATACGGTGGAACCGCCTGAAGCAGTGTGACCAAGTTGGACGGTCCAACGATGTCCACACCACAAGCAAACTCGTCAGGAGTGAAGGTGAGCGCGGCCAGCGTCTCGTAGCCTCCGTAGCTGCCACCTGAACACCAGAGTTCGTCAATAGAGTTCTAGAGGTTAGAAGTTCACATTTTCCTAGACCTATAGGGCAGCTGCGCTCTTTCTTCTCTCTGATATGAGTGGGCGCGTGTAGCGCAGTCGGAGGAGGCGCGACTGTCGCGTGCACCCGATACCAGGTTCCTGGTTCGGATTTCCCGCCCAAGCCAACCAAGCCTTCCATCCCTCCGGGGTCGGTGAATTGGTACCAGACTTGTCTGGGAAGGATAGAGCGCTGACTTGTTCATCGGCTGGCCACCGCAAGTCATTGTATGGCCAAATACGCATTCATGTCGCCTCCACGACATCCCGTAGAAGTAGAATGCGCTGGCGCATCTTAAAAGGGATTGAGTAACGCCGTCCTTTATCCTTTATCCTTATAGGGCAGCTATACTTTTAAAAGTGCATTAAAATCTCGAAAACTGAATGCCTGGCGCACACCTCGGCCTCAGCGTCTGCTAACTCACCCATAATAGCGACTTTTGTCTTGGTGGTGATGCCCTTGGCGACGGCGAACTCCACGGAGTCCAGGATGTCGTAGTGCATCTTGCGACCCCATTCGCCGTCCCCAGCGTTTGTAAGCCGCTTTCCGAAGCCGACACTGCCTCGGAAGTTCACCTAGAAGAGACGTTGAAGCCTGCTCGTTAAGAAAGGGCACCCATCTAGAAGGAACTACCCCTACCTGAAGCACAGCATAGCCTCTGTTCGTCAGCCAGGCGTTCATTCCCGAGTATCCGAAGTGGTCTCGTGCTTTTGGTCCACCGTGGACGAGAACCACGAGCTTCTGGGGCTCTACTGGCAGAAGGCCAAGTTCGGCGAAGCCACGGTCGGCAGCGTTGACATCCTGTAGAGATTGAAGAGCTGCTTCTGGTGGGAGGCTGAGGTACGCCTGCAAGACCATGTCGTCCCTGGTCTTGAAGTCAAATCCGACTTGACGATTCAGCTTGAACTTTTCGAGCTCAGGACGTGTGTTGAAGAGAAACTCGGCCTGAAATTTTGACTTACGACTGGACGTTTGCTCAGGGAAATTTTTCGCCTTACCGTTTTCACCCAGCTTCTGTAGAGGAAAATTTCATGCGGTCTGTCAGAGGACAGATATGTCACCAACCATGTTGTCATATCTATAGAAGCACATTTAACAATGTCAGGCTACGATACACCGACAGAGGAATTCAAGACGAACCGAGGCTCATCGAGAGGATCTGCAGTGATCCATGTGGACGAAGATTCACCAGGTACTGGAGGTCGTCTACGATCGTGCTGTTCGCGACGAATAGTTCAGGCTTGTGATAGACCTGAAGAAGATGGTGTTAAAGGAGGTGGACTTCATTTTGCAGCAGGTCATCATCGGTACCTCAGTGACGGCCAGAAGCGTCTTGTCGGTCGGGTGGAGCAGAATGTTGCCGATCTGAGCCCGTGTGGCAGTATAGAGCACCTCCTTCTGATCGATAGCGTCGAACGGAAAAGTGACAAGTGTTCCTGAAATTGCTAGATTCAACATGGAGGCTAACTCTAGTATTCCGAAAAAATTGGGATTTTTTTCATGAATAGGTTGGGATGTCATCAACCACACTCTAGACTTAGGCGTCAAAGTATGAAAGGGCGGATATCAGGACGAGTCAATCCCTTAGGGGGAAGGGGATGACACCCATTCTACTTTAACCATCGTGGGAGCAGATTCGCTCACCTAGTCGCGAATTTGGGCGGCATTGAGAAGCGGGAAGGCGCCAGTCAATCAGCCCGCACCGAATCGGCCTGCCATTAAAAGGGCGTGTGCGGTGGATACCCTGATTGGCTGACGTGTACTTGATTGGTGAACATATTGGTTACGATAGGCTTCTACTTTCTACTTCGCAATGCTGCTCACATCCGCGACATGGACCGTAGTTTTAATGCTCCAGTGCACTTCAGTGACTCGACGATGGAGAAGCCGGCGTATTATCTAAACCAGGCACGACCAGATAGAATTCATCGAGGATTAGAAGACTTGGTAGGCCTACGCGGAAGCTTAATTATTTTTTTATTTTCAAGAGAATATTTATTTATTTATTTATTCATTTATTCATTTATAGATGGAAATCTATGCAATAAAGCAAACAAACTAACAAGGAGGCCTACCGAAGACAGGACTAAGTTAGAAAAACACAGTGAGAAATAGAAAACGAAAAAAGACTTCTAAGACACGCCAGAAGATACCGGTCGACAATTTTTTCAATTTTTTGTACTCATACAATGAGTTTGGTAATGTGTATTTTTTGACAACTTCAAAAATTCCATGCCAGCTTTACAAGTGAGGAATGTTGATTTTATATCTGATCTGAATCAAGTCAATTTGGAGTCCAGTCGAGATACGATGCCTCCTTGACTGCGCGATCTCAAAAATGCCATATGACCTACTTTATATCCACGGTTTAGTGGGACTGAATAATAAAAAGACCTAGCGAAGGCAGAAATAGGTTTTCGACATCTCTGTTAGCCTGGTTACCGAGTAGTATCCCTCAAAGAGTCACTAAATCGTTTAAGAAATAAAATCGGTACTAGTCGACAATATGGCCTGCGTAGGGAGCGGAAAACGCACCAGTCAATCATAGTGCCGACAGCACCCGCTGAATCTCTCGTCCCTTCTTCACTTTAGCGGTTTGAACAGGAGACGGGTCAATGCCTCACGCAGGCCACTTTATCGACAAGCACCCGGATTTATTTCAGAAAGCGGTCAGATCCTTCTATCATGGTAGGCAACTTCATCAGCCCCATCCTTCTAGCCATGCGATGTGTATCTTTCACTCAAAGCCTCTTGTCGACTTTAGATGACGTATAGCAATCTGCCAGTACCACTACACCGTGCTGAATTATTAAGGGTTTATTTCTACGCTCTTCAATTAAACGAAAAATTAAAGTCATTTGACTAAATCATACGGCCGCAGTCATACCTATACCTCCTTAATTACTTCTAAACTGCTGACGAGAACGTGTCTAGTGGGACAGAATGAGTGGTTCTTCTGTTCTGCTGCTACTGCAGACGTTGTTGTACTTATTGCTATTCTTTGCCGCTCTTGTGAGGTAGGTCACTACTTCAAAGATTTAGATGTATCTCTTCAGAGGTTGATTTTCGTGTATTCAAGGGTGCGGGACCAGTGGTTGCATTTGATGGACCGACTCACCGAGGTCGCTCTGATCGCCCCACAGCCAGAACATGTTCTCGTTGGACTTGTCGAATGCCACGGGTCTAAACAAACTTTGTGTTGCGTCGAATACTACAGTTTACCAGCACTTGGCTGAAGAAAACCTACGAGGTGATGGCTATGTCGTCCGGCTGGACGAGCAGGTACTCCTCCCATTCCTTAGGATCGGATGTGAGTGCTAATGGGTTGGCTTTCGAGGAGAGCCTGAAGATAATTGACATTCAACAGGCCGTGACGAGTGCCAAGCTGTCCCACCTGAAATACACCAACGATCCGTCCGGCTGCTGCTCACTGGCGAGTCGAATATTCAGAGCATTATCAGTGACGACGACGGGGAATCGGTGGTTTCTCATCAGAAGCGACATTTTGTTGGTCTTCAAGTCGAAGGTGTAGACGTTATGGTAGCTGAAACTTGACGTTTTTAAGAGCCACTTCAGCCAGAAGCTGACAAAAGGGACTCACGCTGGGTTTTCATCGTTGAGACCGACGAGGATGTGAGAATCTCGAAGATTGTTGCCCATGATGATGGCCTTCACACCGGGGCGATTCGAGATCACCGTCCTCGCCCCTGGGTTGGCTCCAATCTCTGCCTGGAATGCTTCTGATCGGAATTCTTTGACGGTATAAGGGCTTCTTTGGATGAGCGATGTGGTCCTAGTCGCGAATGTGGGCAGCATTGGGTGATGGAAGCGTCCCAGCAAATCAGGCCGCATCGAATGGGCGTGCCAGTGATTGCCTGGCGCGTTTCTGCCTTCCAATGCTGCCCACATTTGCGACATGGACCAATTATCCTATAGTTCGAGCCTTCAGACGAGAAACGACTGCAACTCACGTCAGATATGTTCTTCTTGAAGAGCATCGTGTTCTCGTCGCCGTTGTTGTCCTGTGCGTAGATGATCACATCCTCCACACCCGTCCAGGAGTAGCCTTAACCACATACATAGGAACAGATCCAAAGGTTTAAAGGCGATCAGTCTAAAGGATCCACATTTAGGAAATCGATAGATAGTCCCTTCTTAGACGTCTACATGGCTAATTTCTAGCTTTATCGCGATATAGAGAGAGGGCATTGAAACTACGATCCATGTCGCGAATATGGGCAGCACCGGGAAGTTGGTATGTGCCAGCATATCATAGTCAATCAGCACACCAAATAAGCACACGCTTACCATTGGAGACGCCTTAGCCATAGTTTATACTTGCACCGCCACGCGGCGCTGCACCACACTCGCCATAGATATCGATTTTTGCCGGCTCCCGATCGATATCTATTCCGACTATGGTGCCGCACTGCGCAGCGGCGCAACTATAAGCTAGGGCTAACACGCCTTCACTGAATGGTCTGGCAGGTCTATTCGATGCGGCCTGATTGGCTGGTACATCGCTACCCCCCAATGCTGCCCACATTCGCGACTAGTTGACCTAACTTGCTTTGTTGATATTTCGTGCTAGAACTACATCTCAATTAGCGTATAATGCTTCTTTGGGTTCTATATGAGGTGAGATGCAGACGACCACTCGGGTGGCATCGAGTGGGTGTGCCCATTGTTCGATCGGTGCTGTGATTGGTTGTGTCGGACTGCCATGTCCCCGCCTCCTCATGCTGCCCACATTAACAAAAAGTACTCTTAGTGAATGTATACATTGCCTTCTACCCAGTTTGCATTTGGGTTAATTTTTTAACACTAAAATTTCATCTGTAATCCACTATTTAAAAAATTATGCAGGATAAATTCTTTTACGGCGATTTTAGCAGCTGCTAAACTCACTCAGCACATCGTTGGTCCTCTCAAAGGTCACTTGGCGAGTGTGCTTACAGTTGGTACACTTCACGAACACGTTCTTCACCTTGTTGTCATCGGGAGCTATGTAAGCGAAGAACCTGAAATCTGTACTATCAGCAGCGTACTCGGCAAACAACTCAAGGGATATCCATGAACACCGCTCCGTCAGGCCAGTCTACGGCTTCTTCATGGGCTATGACATGTCCACTACGCTTAAGACGACACTATAAGTAACGGGAGATCCTACCTCGTTCTGAGAGGTATCTGTCAGGCTTTGCTGCTTTCACAAGAAACTCTTCGATCTATTTCTTAGGCCGCGTTTATACCCCAATCGCCGCGAGGCGCGTCATAGGAGCCGTTCATACAGGAGCAACGGAAGCAACTAGACGGCAAGGCAAATCATACGTATCGATTTTTGCTGGGTGATCGCTCCGCAATGAGAATTAAAAATATTGATTAGACTTTGCGGTCTAATCAATACCGGTAATTGTCCTCGTGACGCGTCGCGCGGCAATTGGACTATAAACGGGACATTAAGTATGCGTTCGAGAAAGTACTGATTTCTTCATCATTGCTTTGCACACTCCTTTCGCTAATCACATACACATTTCGAAAACCTCAAAGACGCTAGATGCACGGCGCAATCCACCCGCGGCATTAGGCTTAGCCCCGTTTATGAGCGACACAATCGATCAACTTGGCCACTTTACACGCCGTCACATCGCTCGGCGTCGGAAGTATAAACGGGGCCTTAATCTCCGGTGTTAGCTCACATGGGACCCTGTGATTTAGATCGAGTTTTTGCTCCGAATAAAGTATTCTAGTTCATAAATCTTTCAAACAACCAACCTGCCGTTTGGGCTGAGTGAGATCGACGAGTACTTCGGATCCGAGAAGAGAAGATCCCTTGGAATGAGTGTGGCTGTCACCAGCGGAATCAGCAGAGCCGCGAGCAGCATCTGAAATGAATGAACACGCTCAATTCATCGACCACTTGGGCAAAACGGACATCACGATGTATGTAGTACGTTGGGGTAAGAGATGACCAAATAACCAACCAGTTTCTCTGTTGTTGATTATAAAATATTACAAAGCTTTCCTCAAAGACCTTTTTCAACTATAATCTTACCTATATATAATCGGCTAATGTCACATGTCCGTCACGGTGAGGGGGACCGAAGCCAAGAGATGCCTAGGGCAGTGCAACGTATGTCAGCAGGGCCTTACTTCAGCTTAACCATGGGCGACTTCTGGCGAGCTTATAACTTGGCGGCGGATCACCCAAGTTCACGATATATTCAGCGGGCAGGGCGTCAGAATATGAATGGGGACCAAGTGCGGAGCATAGGGATTCAGAAGACGTGCTGAAGACCTCTTTCAGCGTGCGTAGATATTCAGAAGACGTGCCGAACACGTCGGCAACCGTGCATGGCGAGCCGTAGACGTGCCGAACACGTCAACAAGCGTTCCAGCATTTTGATGATCATCGACGGGAGGCGTTCACAGCAGGGGAGGCATTCGATATCGGTCGATATTACCGATTTTTTGAGGATGGCCTTCAAGCGGCACAAAACTTTAGCCCTGGAGTAATCGATGTCGCTCAACACGAATCTGAAGTCGAACAATCGATATCGATAGATATTATCGATTTTTTGGGGATGTCGTTCAAGCGGCACGAAACTTTAGCCTTGGGGGTAACCGAGGTCGCTGAACGCGAATCTGAAGTTTGTTTTTGAAGTATCGATCATCATCAATCGATATTGATCAAATTATACATAGGTGTCGTTCATTTTTTCCGCTTCTTTCCAACTTGCCGCAAACGACGCAGTTAAGGTGTTCTTCCCGCGGGAACCATGACATAGGTTGCAGCTAAAATTGATGATAAAAATTATTACTACGGCGAAGTCGTTGAGAAGCCGTCAGTGCGGCCGACAGGCTGTACTCTATATAGTAAAACTAGTTCTTTATCGCAACGAAAGTATGAAGGTCTAAAAGTTGGGAAAAGAAGATGGTCGAAGAGTTCTCTTCTCGAGGTTTAGGGGCGAAGCCCCAACCCGTCGTCGACGGCCGCTAGGCCGCTGAACGACTGGTAATGATATAAATCATTTGTAAAGTGTCTTTTTGTTTTTATTCAGTTGTTTGCGGGTAGAGAGACAGCTAATGAAGCAAAAGAAGTCTACGTCTCCCAGGGAGCTCCAACAATTTCAAACAACTTCACCAGTTTCAAACTTTAATGGATCTTTATCAGAAGACCTGAATCAGGTGCACTTCTATCAAAAAACAGAAAACAAAAAATCAGAAATTGAAAATAAAAAAACTGAAATTTATTACCCAAAAATTTGAAGAGCTCCTGATAAGAAGACGTATGAAGACTTGTAGCTGTAGAGAGCTGTGTGAAATATGTACTCGAAAATTCAAATATTTTAAGAGTAGAAGCCAGTATAAGTAGGCAGATACACATGTGTTCGTTTCAGCTCTACCAAGCGGTGCTAGGTTGTAGAGTGGTTGTCAACAAAGCCAAACAACGCAATGGACACAATATCAACCCTAACAACTCCAAAGTCAACAATCAACGCGGCTGAACTATGGCCTTTTAGCCGAGGACGACGTTCTTCTAGAAATTCCTTAACGAAAAAGCTCTTTGCATCGACCTTTCGGCGCTGCTGTTGAAGTGTTAGGTGGGCAAGCCAGCTGCTTTTCTCTACAAATCAGAGAATAGGTTGCTTAGGCTTAGGCCCTTTGAAAACCATCTCCTCCTGAGCTAACACCGCTGCGAAAGTGATGGCCGTTTTTGTGCTCTTTAGGTTTTTCGCTCGAACTTCCTCTCGTTGCACTTTCGTGAGTTCCTGTGGGATGTGACGTTAACTTTCGTATGCACTCCGAATCGACTCAGCGTTTAAACTCCGCCCAGGCCAAACATGCCCTTCATAGCTTCATGCTCTCTACTATAATCCGTGAGATGGTGCCAGATTTGTTTGGAATTGATAACGCTCTAAACTGATTATCCGTTAGCTAGGACTAGCTATTGCATGTTTATGTGGGGGCCAAGTTCATACTCCATGTGCTTTCCCAAACGGGGATTGATTAAATCGTCATTTTTCTTTTATCCTTTCCTTTAATTTGTTCTTTACTAGCAGAGCGTTCCATATCGGAATCTTACACTAAAAGGATGTAAAAATATCTTCACTTATATTGAAACCTTCGGGCGCGTGGGGCGCAGTCGGAGGAGGCGCCGGCTGTCGCCTGCACCCGACACCAGGTTCCTGGTTCGGATTTCCCGCCCAGGTTAACCAAGCCTTCCATCCCTCCGGGGTCGGTGAATTGGTACCAGACAGATCTGGGAAGGATGAAGCGCTGACTTGTTCATCGGCTGGCCACCGCAAGTCATTGTATGGCCAAATACGCATTCAACTCGCTTCCACGACATCCCGTAGAAGTAGAATGCGTGGCGCATCCCAAACGGATTGAATAATGCCGTCCTTTATCCTTATCCTATATTGAAACTTTCAAAACCTGCTACTGTTCTAGTTTTGCATAGTGCACTATTTCAAACGCGGTCTATTTTGACCGTTAGCACAGTCAATAGAGAAATAAAGGATAAGGATAAAGGACGGCGTTACTCAATCCCTTCTGGGATGCCCCAGCGCATTCTACTTCTACGGGATGTCGTGGAGGCGACATGAATGCGTATTTGGCCATAAAATGACTTGCGGTGGCCAGCCGATGAACAAGTCAGCGCTCTATCCTTCCCAGACAAGTCTGGTACCAATTCACCGACCCCGGAGGGATGGAAGGCTTGGTTGGCCTGGGCGGGAAATCCGAACCAGGAACCTGGTATCGGGTGCACGCGACAGTCGCGCCTCCTCCGACTGCGCTACACGCGCCCAATAGAGAAATAGGGACCAAAAATTAAACTTTGCATGAGGGTAAAAGACAAAGGAACGCGCTAATCACTTCCTTTCTGGGATACGCCACGCTTTCTGCATCTGCAGAATATCGCGAAGGCGATTT
Source organism: Heligmosomoides polygyrus bakeri (assembly GCA_947359475.1). Taxonomy (NCBI): domain Eukaryota; kingdom Metazoa; phylum Nematoda; class Chromadorea; order Rhabditida; family Heligmosomidae; genus Heligmosomoides; species Heligmosomoides polygyrus. The sequence continues at coordinate 2,516,450 of OX375867.1, forward strand.
GAATGCGTATGTGGGCTATTCAGCGAATTCAGTGACCTGCGGTGACAAGGCAATGTGCAGGTCAGTGTCTCCTTTCTAGGCAAGGTGACTATTTGCCATCTCCGGAGGAATGGAAGGCTCAGTTGGCCTGACCGGCACCTGATCCAAGGAGTTCGATACGAGTGCTCGCGATAGACCATGTCTCCTCCCATTTTGTAGGCTTTAATCATTAATTTTGTTATTTTTGCAACGCTTGCTAGTACTGTCGGAAGAGGCGCCTGATCGCCGGCACCTCCGCAATAACCTAATGATTCACTTTTGTTTGAGGTAAACGACATAATAAAGGATAAATTACGGCGTTATTGAAGCCGTTTTGGGATGCGCCACGCATTCTACTTCTACGGGATATCGTTCCTGATCCAGGAGGGATGGAAGGCTTGGTTGGCCTGGGCGGGAATTCCGAACCAGAAACCTGGTATCGGGTGCACGCGACAGTCGGCGCCTCCGACTGCGCTACACGCGCCTAAAAAAGAAGCAGAAACAGAAATAATAATAAATAAGAATAATGTGTTTTTTCAGACAATGCAGTTATTTTTCCTTCAGACGCTCTGCAAAAGTCAACTTTTGATTAAAGCTTTTTAAATCAAACATCGTTAAACAATGCTTACTTACACTTTACCTACGCCTGACTTGGTTTGCAAAATGTTCATTGTTAAAGCTGTTTGGTAAGTGTTGTAATGGCGGCGTAATGGCGTAGAGCATTCTCGCCCAGTCAGCAGGAGGTGCGGGTTCGATTCCCGCCTGACGCTAGAGTTTCGATCGCAACAAAACATCGTTGTAACAACTGACTCGTTCATCGGCTGGACACCCGAACTCATTGTAGTGGCCGAATACCTATTCATATCGCCTCCACGACATCGTCCCGTAGAAGTAAAATGCATGGCGCATCCCGCAAAGAAACTGACCAACGCCGATCTCTTTGGCCTTTATCCTTTACAGTTTTTGCTGTCTTTCACTACTTTTTCGTTTGAACTTTGGTATCTAGAGGAAATGTTTGGGCCCTTCTTTATTTATACAGAACTCTTCAATAGGATGGGACTCCTGCGGTGTTAAATATCGGCGAGTTCGAGCAATTCAGTGGACGTTGTTGAAGTTTCATGTAAAGCTGCAGTCTCTCAAGCTGCTTCACAGTTCAACGTATGGCTGTCCTTAATTTGAAACGTCAGGGCGGAGGGCGTTCTATTCTATAGCAAATTCTCTAGTCGTACAGGAAAACAAAGGATCCATATCTTATCTCCTACGCTCCTTTTCCGTAGCTTATTCTACTGGACAGAGAAATAAGACGTCAACAGCTCGCAGATCTTCAAAGTGACATATCAAAATAACTCGCAAACAAGCCGACAAGGAGACGAGGTTGTTGCACGAGCATCAGTGACGAGACCGATGTCGACGTCGGCAAACACACGGAGAACACACGACGTGCTGCGCTGACCAAAGGGACCACGATCACGGACGGACGGGAGATGGCTAGTGGGTGGCTGAGCTGCTCGGTTCGAAGCAGATTAGAGCGAAGGTGTCAAGCTGCGCGCTCGCCCGAGACCAAACACGACGAATCGTACACGAAGCCTTTGGCCCAGCTCGGTTCACTCACGCGAAACCGTCGTCTTTTGTGGACAGATGGACACGGCCACGTCCCGCATAGGGAGACGGTGATAGTCTGCGATGGACTAGGGCTCGTCACGTAGCGGTAACCGCGTTCAACTCTCTCTTAACCTCGGCATAGTTGAGCTTTTTTTGAAATTTTTCTAGAAATTTGAATAAGGCGGTCCAGCCGAAATAGTCCGGCTCGTTACGACCTATAGAAAATTGGCAAAAAAATATGAATGCTTTGAATGTTTTCAGAAGCCTAGAGCGGGTGTTTTAAAGGCTACAAGCTGTGGGTGCAGGGCGTGTGGGTTCGAGTTCGCTTGGCGCAAGAGTTTTGTTCACAACTCGTCTTCCATCCAACAAAAATTATACATTTTACAAAAAGCATTTGGACTCGTTGTGAAGTCCCGGCAAGCTAAGCGGTTTCTCCGGCTTACTAGGAGGCTTACTCCTAGCAGACGTTAATCAATACTTTATTTATTTATTTATTTATTTATTTATTCACAGCATGGTGGTAGCCACGCATATAATAAAGAAACAAAAAAAACAACAAACATTAATAACTCAAACTTGAGGACTAAGCAGGCACCAATAAATGAGAACGAAAACAGTTATAACAATGCAACGCTGGACAACAATCAAGCGAGCGAATGCTCAGATAATCCTAAGAGGTTCTCGTTTTGGGCTAGTAATAAGTTGAACTCCCGCAAGCTTCTATAGGTCAAGAATGTTGATCTGACTGTGGTCCTCGCTACCGGCACATATAGCCAAAGCTTACCTCTCCTTGTTCTAGACAGATGGCCTCGGAAAAATATGCATGGGTTTATGTGCACCTTTTGGGTGAGAATCTTTAAAAGCATCTTGAGGTCGAATGATTGCCTTCTACATTCAAGAGACTTTAATCCCAACATCCTGTTTCTTTCTCGGCCATTTGGGATTTGCGAGTAGTCCATGCCAAAGCATCTCATTACTGCTTTGCGAGTGAAATTATTCTGAATTCTTTCGAGCATGTCAATGTCTTTCTTCTTGAGAGGGTTGAACACAGTTGTTCCGAATTCAGCTATCGGCCGCACATATGATTTATAAGCCCGCAGAAGGAGATCAGGATTATTGCTCTTCAACCATTTTTACCAAAGATTTGTAGTGAGCGTCAAAATTCAGATTTTTGCGTATTAAAAATCCAAGATCACGAACCTCGTCAACTACTCTAAGTGTTGAATTCTGTAGTCTGTAATCAGGGAGAGAGACAACATTTCGGCCACCAATTACTAAGCAGCAGGATTTCTCAGGTGCAAGTGGTAGTTTCCACTCATTCGCCCAATTGGAAATGTAGTCAATCGCTGTTTGAACGCAAATAGAGTCTTGGTCTTCTTTGACAATTTTATAAATCTTTAAATCATCTGCATACATTTTGCATGTGACTCCAAACCTGGAAACTGTGTCTGGAAGTTCATATGTATAAATAAGGAGAAGGAGAGGAGAGAGCACTCCGCCTTGTGGAACTCCAGTACACGCATTAAAAACGGAGGAAAATGCTCCCTCAACTTTAACCTGATATGTCCTTCCAGTAAGGAAGCTGCGCGTCCAATTAATTACCATAGGGTGAATACCGACCATGCTCATTTTGCATAATAATTGTGGCATCGGGACTCTATCGAAAGCTTTGGAAAAGTCGAAATATACCACATCAACGCGGTTCTTACTTTCCATTCCTTCAGTCCAGCCATTGAGAGAAGTAAGCATTGAAGTTTCTTTATAAGACTGAACATGCAAAAATCGATAACTGATTGATTACTTAGATATCTAACCTAAATTGCTGATTGATTAATTAATCGAGTATTAATCCTATCAGTTGACCCTACTCTCGTTAAAATAGCCAAGCGATTAGGTAATCAGCGAGATCTTCGTTTCATAAAGGCGCTAATTTTCTTAGAAACAAGCAGAATTAAGGATAAAGGACAAAGCACAGCGTTAGTCAATCTCTTTGTGGAATGCGCCACGCGTTCTACTCCTGCGAAAATTTTTAAATGCTATTTCAATGTATACCAGTCGTTCAGCGGCCTAGCGGCCGCCGACGACTGGTTGGGGGCTTCGCGCACAAAGCCGAGAAGTAAACAAACCGACCATCTTCTTTTCCCAACTTTTAGACTTTCATTCTTTCAATGCGGTGAAGAACTGGTTTTACTATATAGAGTACAGCCGTCAGAGCTGCCTGTCGGCCGCACTGACGTCTTCTAACGGCTTCGCCGTAGTGATAACTTCTCATCATCAATTTTAGCTGCAACCTATGTTATGGTTTCCGCAGGAAGAGCACCTTAACTACGTCGATTACGGCAAGTTAGAAAGAAATAGAAAAAAATGAACGACATCCATGTATAATATGATCAATATCGATTGATGGTGATCGGCACCTCAAAAACGAACTTCAGACTCGTGTTCAGCGACCTTGATTACCCCCAAGGCTGAAGTTCCGGACCGCTTGAACGACATCCTTAGAAAATCGGTAATATCGACCGATATCGATTGACCGACTTCAGATTCGTGTTCAGCGACTCCGATTAACCCTAGGGCTGAAGTTTCGTGCCGCTTGAACGACATCTACAAAAAATGGATAATATCGATCGATATCGATTGCCTCCCCTGTTGTGAACGACTCCCGTCGAAGATCATCTAAACGCCCAGGCACGGCTGCCGACGTGTTCGGCAGGTCTACGGCTCCCCATGCACGGTCTCCGATGTGTTCGGCACGTCTACGGCTCGCCAGGCACGATCGCTGACGTGTTCGGCACCTCTACTGCATCGCCAGGCACGATGTCGATGTTCAACAACCGTTTCCAATACGCATTGCTCCCACTCCAGATGTGACGGAAACACGCACACACGCGCACGCTTGCTCCTTTATACATATATAGTAGGATTTGCTGTCTAGAATGACAAGTGGTGGCCAACCGATTAAAAAGCGAGTGTTTTATTCTTTCATACAGACAGTTTATAAATGATATAAATGATTAAAAAACTGTGTTATTTCCCTTCTGGGATGCACCAGCGCATGCGCCACGCATTCTGCCTCTATGGCACGTCGTGGAGGCGATTCGAATGCGTATTTGGCCATATAATGGCTGGCCAGCCGATGAACAAATCAGCGCTCTATCCCTCCTAGAGAAGTCCGGTACCAATCCCCGATCCAGGACGGATGGAAGGCTTGGTTGGCCTGGTCGGAAAAACCGAACCGGGAAGCTGGTGTCGGGTGCACGCGACAGCCGTCACCTCCTTTAACTGCGCTGCACGCCCCTCTTCCCAGGGTTGGTGATTTAGCACCAAACTTCTCTGTGGAGGATAAAACACGGATAGGTTCCTTGCCAGGCCAAATCGCAATGCATGGCACATCCCTCAATGTGATACATTAGATTTTTTCACCGTCATTCCTAGAATATAACACAAAATACAAGAAATTCTAATTTATTGAGTGGATATTTAAATGAGTTATTGATAGATTGCTCGGATATCAATCCTACCCAATGTCCGTACTCTTGCAGTCTTCTTAGAAACAAGTGTAAAATTTAAAGATAAAAGTTGAATGACGGTGAAAAAATCTGATCTATAAATCTGTGGGATGCGCCAGGCATTCAACTTCTACGACAAATCCTGAAGGCTATCTCAATGCATATTTTTCTCCTGTAGAGTAACTCGCGGTGGCCAGCTTATGAGCAAGCTAGACAGACAGTGTTCTAGCAACTAAATGACTCCAAAGGGGTGAAAGGCTTAATTGGCCTGGGCGAGACCCGAACCAGGAATCCCTGATCCGGGGTGCATGTGATAGTCGGCGGCCCATCCAACTGTGCTACAGCGCGCCAAAGCAAAACTTTAGAAAAAAGGACTCTCTAGATGTTGGACATTGAAGAATGGGTGCTAAAGCAGTCGGAAACTTGTGCAAGAGAGAGTTCAGCACCGGAGAGGACTAAAATTCCCGGACAAACACTGCGCGAATAAAGAACATAGAACATTCTGGACATTGGAGTCGGTTGGTGAAAGCGAACACAGATGTGAAGTCGGGAGAAAAGGTCAAAAGGTGTAAAGCTCTGTTGAAATCGGCTTCTCTAGTCTGTTTACTGACTTTAGAATGTTGCACTGAGATAGAAGACCGTATGGCGCTCCAGCTGGAGGAAATCTAGGCATCAGCTTAAGAATTTTTTCTGTTATCGATGTCTAGCAGTATAACTGGCATTTCTAGATCTTGTTGTGTTGAGTTCGAACCTAAATAGAGTTGGTGAGGCAACGAAAGTTTGTGTCTCATCTGCCAGTACATGTCTCGAAAACGGGCAGCATTGGGAGGCGGAGGCGCTCCAGCCAATCAATCCGCATCAATTTGGGAAGTCATTCAGAGAGGGCTTGCACGCTCAGTATTCTGATTGGCTGGCGTGTGTTTGACCGGTGCTCTACTTGGTTATGATTGGTTGGCACGCCACCACCTCACAGTGCTGCCCGTATTCACGTCATGTACCACTGAGGATGAAGGCCGGTATTGATCCATACCTTTAGGAGGCGCCAGGTAATCCGTTTTCTAGCACGCATTTCGGATTTTGGTGCGTGATAGCGCAGTCGGTGGAGGCGCCGTCCGTCAAGTACAATCAGATTCAAGATTCTTGGTTCGGAAGTTCCGTCCAGGTCAACTAAACCTTTCATCCCTCTGCACCAGCGAATTCGCGCCAACTTCTCTGGGAAAGATAAAACACTGGCTTTTCCATCGGTTGGTCAGTCAAGTCATTGTGTGGAGCAAGCAAAGGATAAAGGACGACGTTATTCAATCCCGTTTGGGTTGCGCCACGCATTCTACTTCTACGGGATGTCGTGAAGCGAGTTGCACGCGTATTTGGCCATACAGTGACTTACGGTGGCCATCCGATGAACGAGTCAGCGCTTTATACTTCCCAGACAAGTCTGGTACCAATTCATCGACCCAGGAGGTATGGAAAGCTTGGTTGGCCTGGGCGGGAAATCCGAACCAGGAACCTGATATCGGGTGCAGGCGACAGCCGGCGCCTCCTCCGACTGCGCTCCACGCGCCCCCATGAAGCAAGTACGCATTCGTTTTGTCTCCATGACATCTCGAAGAAGCAGAATGTGTGGGTATTAAAGGGTGGAAGCTGCATAGCTCTTCGTCTAGGAGATTAAGAACCGCTAAACGATTTGAGCCCTCCAAAGGGCATCCGATTGGGTAACAACTGCTCCACGCAAAGGATGATCGCGCTCACTCAACGTGGAATGATTTGCTCTTCGTGCTCATTGTGTCACCACATCTAGCCGCAGCTGATTACAGCAGACTGGGTGCAAAAAGGCGAACCGCTCGCCGACTCGTCAAATATTGACGGGTCGACCCGCTAGTGAATCTCTAGCCATTTTTCTAGACCGCTTAGTAGGAGTGGCTCTTTAGAGAGTGCGGAACGACGAATACATTCCAGAGAACCACGCCTAAGAAGATATCGATGCTTATGCACTATAAATCTGGGACGCGCCACGCATGCAAATTTCCGACGTTTATCAGGAGATCACGAAGCGCACGCGATCGGCGTCGCCCAGCGAAGGATCAAGATGACGGAGTTATACCGTTCAAACAAGTAAGAAATGGCCTCCGGAGTTCCACGCTTCGCCGACGTTTGAAGATCAGAGACGCTGTCGCATGGGCCATGTCGTCGAAAATTAGGTGGGCCGGTCATGTACTGCCCATTTTTCGTTTTCGTGGTTACTCGTTGGACCAGAGCCGTCACAGACTTGATTCCGCACTACTTTGTCCATCAGTGCCTAGGCCAGACTTCTTCGAGAAAGCCCTGAACGAACTGCATGACGCTCTTCGTGCCCCTCGAGCGAGGAAGACCCATTGGATCACTTTGGCACGGGACAGGGACGAATGGAGACGCTGCTGACACTCGCCCAAGCAACTATAATCAACGGGACGACAGCTGACAGCTGAGTGACGTCAGAAAATCTACCAAATCTACCAATCTACCTGATTGGGTGAAGGGTAAAGGGTTGTAGAGATGGACAACATCGCCGACGGTAGGTAAAAGTTAAAGGACGAGAGATACCCCGTGCATTCTACGTCTACGCCACTTCATGGAGCAGTTTTAATTGTCAGACCCAGATCACTTGGGTACCACTCCACCTATCCAGAGGCGAAAGAAGGCTTAGTGGTCTTAGTGATCTGGTTACGGCACCCTGAACGTAGCTCGTTGTCTCCTCCGACTCTGCTGCATAATTCTAGCGACAGACAAGTGACATATTTGCGGTTTAGCTTCGCCGTCGTGACTAAAGTGGGTAGAAAAGTGTATCCTTACAACCAGGTTTAATTACCCAAGTTTGAGGAAGAAGCGCACCTGTGTGCTGAAAGACGGCAAAACTAATACTAACAATAAGGATTGAACAGAACTAGGATGGTGGGTCCTTAAAAATAGATTTAATTACCCAAGTTGGGGAAAAAGCTGACAAGTGGTGCTGAATACGAAAGCGATAAAACTAATATTAACCATAAGGATTGAACTGAATGCTTCCAGAAACGATAAATACTAAGCAATTCCTGCCTTCTAATGTTGAGTCTTGGTACGGCCATGAACACCTCACCTACGATGTCTAGACACAACCCCAAGTCATGTGGGGTACTAACCTACTAAGTCAGGAGCTCGTTCGCCGACTTTGGCAGCGTCTCGTGCGGCTTAGGGTGAGTACACGAAAAGATTAGAAGAGACGAGGAAATAGATCCGAAGCGCTGATTGTCTACGCATGCTGTATGCACTAGCACTTCCGATAGACATATTTTCGGTTCGCGATGGAGAATAAATTTAGTTTTATCTTAAAATTTGAAACTAGAAAGAGTTACTCATTCAAGGAGCCAAATATTCTGCCCCAGAACGGGAAGCTGTACGTGCCTTGAAAAAATTCTAAAGTGGATAAAATGAATTTCCTACAACGGAGGCTGGGTACTATGAGCTTACCAACCCTTTGGCCAGTTTGAGCTCATACTTAGGACATCCGGCTCAGAAGGCAGCTCTTCACAATCACTTTGGCTTCCAAACACTATAGAAACCCCGGCGACATCATCTTTTCTATTAGGTTGTAACGAATTAAATGGCACTGGCTCGCGCCATTTGTTGGCGCGTCTTTACGCGTTTGATCAAGAACAAACCGTAACATGTGGCATATCATTTAGAAGCGCAAACTTTGCTCTACCGGTGAGTACCAAATTTTCCATGTAAAAGTGGGAAAACTTTAGAGTTTTATTGACTTTTTTGCAGATGGACAAAAGGGTAATACGAGGCATTTACTCGTATGAATTCAAGCTGGGCACTACAGCTAAGGAGGCGGACGAGAAGATCAACGCCGCATTCGGTCAAGGATGTTCCACAATTCGGACGGCGTATCGTTGGTATCAGAAGTTCCGCAATGAAGATGAGAGCTTGGAAGAACATGAAGGTCGTGGGAGGCATAGTGATGTTGATGAGGACAAGCTGAGAGATGTGGTAGAGGAGGATCCACACAAAGGTACCAGGGAGATAGCGAAGGTTCTTGGCGTCAGTCACAACACAGCTGCCCGGCATCTGAAGGAAATTGGAAAGGCCAAAAAGCTGGAAGATGGGTGCCTCACGAGCTGTCTGAGGAGCAAAGAAACCGACGATATGAGATCTCGTCCGCACTGCTTCTGCGGAACGAAACGGACCCGTTCCTTGGTCGCGTCGTAACCTGTGACGAGAACTGGATAATGTACGACAACAGGCGACGATCGGCACAGTGGGTGGACAGCGATGAGAGCCCCAGGGTTTTTGCGAAGCCGGAATTGCACCAAAAGAAAGTAATGGTGACAGTATGGTGGTGTTCGCTGGGAATTATTCACCACAGCTTCTCCCTCCCTGTGAATCCATCACGGCAGAGAAGTGCTGCATTGAAATTGAAGAAATTCGTCAATTCCAGAACTTCTGATTTTCATGCTACTGGGATAAAAAAGCTTGTGTCACGTTGGCAAAGATGTGTAGAATCAGAAGGTTTTTATTCCGATTAATAAACTTGCCTACAAGCCGAGATATTAACTGTTTAAATTTACAGTGGTTCAGTGTCATTTATTTCGTTACAACCTAATATAAGGCGGGCGTATTCAGAAAATCTCCGGAAATGCGATATTTTTTTACGTGCCATAGCTTTAGAAGCTGATAACAGTTAAAATCACCGCTGCATGCTTGACGCTGAGTCACCAGGGACATTTCAACCCTTCCTGCGACTTTTCCATGGTTTGACAAAGGTACAACACCGAAAAGGGAGGCCTGCAAGAGGTCAGCTGACAATCTGTCCAAACCCGTCACCACTAGTGATGCCTAAATCTATGGAAAGTCGGACCTGAGCATCAGTCAGGGAGTAGTACAGAAATAACTTCCAAATTCATGAGAAAAATTGGAACACAGCACGAGGAGTAGCACGTGAGGTTGGTGAAGAAGTGCTGACATCACTACTAGCAGCTAGTCAGCAGACTTCCTCAGAGCTCGACGCCTCCCTTTCGATGACGTTTTTCTCGACGGTTGTAACAGCCATCACTAAGGGAATGAAATGTGTTCCAAGCTGCTCTATAAAGCACGCATCGAGCACTTCAGCTGCAGGTTTTTCACGTGCGTTGGGCCCTCAGAAGTAGGTTATAGTCTGTTGCAAGTTTATTTAAGATGAAATTCGGTCTTTTGAATTCGCTGTGATCATTTTGTGGCAGCCAATAGCGGTGGACTGTAAAATGGAAGGAATAAAAGCAGTAGTTAGCACACAGGGCGCATGTAGCGCAGTACGCCATTCATCGAAATGTCTACTGTCAGGAAGAAGAGGCGGAATAGATTTTAGGGCGCGTGTAGCGACGTTTTAGGGCGCGTGTAGCGCAGTCGGAAGAGGCGCCGACTGTCGCGTGCACCCGATACCAGGTTCCTGGTTCGGATTTCCCGCCCAGGCCAACCCAGCCCTCCATCCCTCCGAGGTCGGTGAATTGGTACCAGACCTGTCTGGGAAGGATAGAGCGCTGTCTTGTTCATCGGCTGGCCACCGCAAGTCATTGTATGGCCAAATACGCATTCAAATCGCCTCCACCACATCCTGTAGAAGTAGAATGCGCTGGCACATCCCAGAAGGCAGTCGGAGGTGGCGCCGGCTGTCGAGTGCACCCAATATCAGCTTCCTGGTTCGAATTCTGCGCAGGTCAACCAAACTTTCTATCCCGGTGATTTGGTAGCAGACTTGTTTGGGAAGGACAAAACGCTGACTTGTTTATCGATTAGCCACCGCAATCATTGTAGGGCCTTATACGCATTCAAATCGCCTTCGCGACATCCCATAAAAGTTGAATGCGTGGCGCAGGCCGAAATGGATGACGTAACATAGTCCTATAACCTTATTTATTTATTTATTTATTTATACACTCATTAGCTGTACGTTCATCAGGAGTGCACTCAGATGCTCATCACAAAAATAAAGGACAAAGATAAAGAACGGCGTTACTGAATGCTTTTTGGGATGCGCCACGCATTCTACTTCTACGGAATGTCGTGGAGGCGATTTGAATGCGTATTGATTTGTCATACAATGACTTGCGGTGGCCAGCCGATGAACAAGTCAGCGCTTTATCCTTCCCAGACACATCTGGTACCAATTCACCGACCCCGGAGGGATGGAAGGCTTGATTGGACTGGGCGGGAATCCGAACCAGAAACCTGGTATTGGGGGCACGCGACACCGGCACATCCTCCGACTGCGCTACACGCGCCCATTACAAAATTACGATGACGACAAAACAGCGAATAGCGTATTCGGAACCAGAAAGCCCAAGGCAGAGTTTATTTTCATGCATAGCACCATTATTGGGAAGCGTGGCGCATCCTAAGGCAGATTTTTCAAGCATTAAAAAGGCATTACAAAGAAAACACGAAAATAAATTTCTTGTTTTTTTTTGTAGAGGGAATTCGTAATTTTTGGATAAGCGTTAGAGTACTATTCTGATTTTTAAACCCACTTTAGTTCTTATATACGCATATAATTTACACCAAAAGTTTTTCATTTTGACCTAAAAAGTGTTTAGTTTGTTTTGAAAACTCTGTTTCACGTAGAAATTCTGCATAAGTGCAGCAACTGAAAAGAGCTTCTCATGTTGCGATGCATGTTTATTTGCTTCACACTTTAATGGGTGATTATTAGATGACATGACGCATCCAGTGTTAGGTTCTTACACATGTCATAAAGAGCATTCTAAAATGAAAAGCTCTGAGGTTTGAGGAAATTTTGTTGCCTCCAACTGTTCGGACAACGCAGCACAAAAGTAGGATAAGCCCCTAGAGTTAAATCAATTATGGAAAGGCCTTAGAACTGAAGCAGATGTAAGAAGGAACCATTCAGCGCAGATAACACCTACCTGACGTCAATTTCTCCGACATCAGTCGACTTTATAGTCACTTAACCGCTCCCGAAGCGCCCGACCCGATCGCTCATTTGATCGGAGAATCATTGACCCGGCGTCGATCTTTTGAACTGCCAGGTGAAACCCATGACGCCTTCGATGGCGAACCGGAAACGAGTGATTCTATCTATAGGAACGCGCCGATGTCGCTCCTTAGTCACTCACGATGGCATCAATTCGTAGATCTGCCTCTATGTTTGTTTGTTTGTTTGCATAGTGTCTCGTTGACTGCACACCTGTATGATCACCATTAAAACAAAATAGTATAAGTCAGATAGAAAGTGTGTAAAAAAGATTTACAAAGCAAATGTTCATCAGAAACGATCTATTCGAAGATTCTTACCCTGAATGACTGACTCGTCTTGGCACTACATCATTATCACTAACAAGGGAAGTGTCTCAAGCGTATGTCGTGAACGGGGGAGCGAGTCATATAGGGAGAATCCTCACCCCTCAATTGGTTTGAAAATGTGTTTATTTTTCGCCAAGTCGCTAAACCCATGGAGTAGGGGGTCACAATAGGATACGGCGCAGCACGCGTTTGGAGGTCTGATACTCCCGCGATGCTTCTGCAGCCAGTGGCTAGGAGCGCAGGTGGGTAGAGGGTTGAATCATGCGAGAGAGGTCAGGGGTTTGGCTCTTCTGCGTTGCTGCACTTTTGCATTTCAACTGATTGGCAGAGATTTGGGGGATTCTGACGTCTATGCCATTTTCAGACGTTTTCTGCGCATTTTTCCAGCGATACGTTGTGGTATTCAACACGGCAATGTTCAGCACCAGTGATACACAGGTACAAAGTGCCTATGTAATGAATCGCGGTGTCTTCCTCCATGGTTATGAGCACGCAACCGAAATCCAATTGAAGACGTACCCCTCTCTCCGAAACAAGAGTTCCACCCGAAAACGTTATCATATGCCCACTGCTTGCTCGACTCTCCACGTCCATCAGTTCAGCTTGCGGATCCCAATCTTCCTCTTCTTCCATCACTTCCAGCTGTTAGTCTTCGTCAACTTCAAGCTGACGTGCTTCGAAGTACTTGAGTATGCTTGCCTTCCATTCGGCCAGCTTGATTTCTTCCCTCGAAGGTTCCATGTCTAAAGGTGAGCCACACTTCAGCGGGTCAGGTGGATCACCACTCGAGCGTAGGCGGACATTCTTGGTGTTAGGTTTTAGAGAACCTCCAGCAGGCCTCTGATTTCCAGGTGACAGGCAGACATGAGGGAAAGAGGGTATCGATGCTGTTTAGCTTACTTTGCGGGATCCACACACCTCGTTTCTCATTTGAACCACCTCCGACGTCACAACGTGGTCTCCTTTGAAAATCCGAGCCGGATGGCTTTCCCGAGATCATTGATCCATGTGTGGAAACAGACTGTAAGGAACCTGTAGCCTTTAAACGTTGCCCTTTTGTGCCCGGTGGTGCTTCATGCACTTCGCACTTTGTATCACTGATGTTGAACATTTCTGCATCACCATGTTGAATAGCAGCTAGAAAATGCGCAGAAAACGTCCGAAAAAGGTATGGACATCAGAATCCCCAAATCTTAACCAGACAGTCGAAATGCAAAAATGCAGCAGTGCAGAAGAACCAAACCGCCGACCTCCCTCGCATGAAGCAACGCCACTACCCACTGCGCCCCGAGCTGTAAACATTAAAAAAGAATGTTTTAACTTCGACTAGGTAAATGCTCGTGTTTTTCCTTCCGTATTTGTATTGCCAAAAACCTTGCCCAATACGAAAGTATTAAGCATGAAAACACTGCTAAAATTCAACAAACAAAAAAGTACGAACAGATTGCTGACCTGATTGCTACTTGCGAAAATTTATAATTTTTAACACGTATCTCTAACGCAGCATGTGCGAGCAATAGGCTTCTATTTAATTCCACATAGAGAATTTCGCAGCTCCGAATGTATAATTTTGCTTTTGCAGAGGTTAGTTGTTATGCTGAATTTGGGCATAGCATTTGTCTCGCGGCCAATTTTAGTTATAGCGTTTAACACCCAAAATTTCGCTTTCTCTTACCATATTGAAGTGTACTACATAAGGTTATCCGGAAGGTTTTTGGACTAATGTCAGCGAACAATGTGTAGTTAATAACTTTATTAACAACCACTATCATTCAACAGAGTATTCACCATTATGATCTATCACATATTGCCATCTTTCCGGAAGAGAGCGAATACCGCGAGCGAAGAACTCCGGAGACTTGGACAGCAAGAAGTTGTTGACGCCGCTTTTGACTACCTCCCGATTTGCGAACTTTTTCTCGCCAAGAAAGACTACAGCGACCGGAAAACGTGGTAGTCACTGGGTGCCAGATCAGGTGAGCACGGCGGATTGGGTACCAGTTCAGTCCCGAGCTCCTCCGATTTCTTCTGCGTGTTCTTTGCTTTGTCTGGTCTGGCGTTATCCATGAGAAGAAGAATTTTTCCTCTTCTGGGATTGCGATTACGTATGTAGGATTTTGCTCACTTTCTCCAGCTGAGCGCAGAACACGTTCGAGTCTACCATGGAGCCGGTAGGAACCAATTCCCAGTGCAGGTATCAGCACGCTTCCGTTTGTCCTGAGGCGTCAACGCATGTGTGCACTCGAGGCAACTTCGCGACTATGCCAGAAGACCGAAGGGCATCGTGTACTGGGGACTTAGCAGTATTTGTAAGGTCTGAAAGTTCGCGTACAGAAAGACCAGGTCGAGCACCGCAGGTGGCGAGTACGAGCTGTCTGTTCTGCGTATGTGGCCGACTGTGCGTCGGGAATCCTCGAGCGATTCGTCACCGTTGCCGAACTGCAGAACCAATTCAAGCACGTCGCCCGAAAGGTGGCTTGCTCCTTCATTGTCTCCTGTAGAAATGATGGGCCTAGTTCGCGGATCGGCCGGAGCAGTACTGTAGAAGGAGAGCTGGTCGGTAGAACATCTTCTCGTCGTCCATTGCGAAGGCACCACTGGGAGCAGGAGACGATATGCCGCACTTGCTGCTGGAGTAACATATGCAGGACATGGAACACACATCTTCTATGTACGGCCCGCTCACAACTTCTGCTTGCAAACATACGTTGTTTTGACTCTTACCATGCAATTCGTCTAAAAACCTTCCGGACCTAATATTTAACGATCTATAACATTTTCATGTAAGCATGTACACTGTTCCAAGCAAGCCTGACGCTCTCAAAATCTAACGAAACATCCTCCAGATAGAAACAAGCGTCTTCTGGATTAAAACAAACACTTTTCGAAAAAGATAGAAAAGTCTTCTGCTTAGGGAAAATTTTGCATGGATTTCTTTCAGTTTTTTTTTTTTTTGAAACTTACCTGTCCCAATATGCGAACACATTGTATAAACTCTTATAAATTTATACTTCGAAGAAAAATGATTTAACGCTTGTTTTAAAGAGCAGGATGGCAGCAATTTTTAGCGCAAAAAGAAGTGATTGCGCCATGTACTTATCTAGGCTCCACGATTTTCGTTCGATCGATAGCAAAAGTTCTGTTAGCTTGGACTTTCACACTTGTCAACGGTACAAAAAAGTAATTGCAAGGCACACGTGTATTCATTTTGCAGTTTCAAGTAAGCTTTATTTATTTTTTTGTTTATCTGCTTATTTAATTATTTAGCTGCGTCTCAAGGACGCGCCTAGCAACAGTTTATAGTTGCGCTGCTGCGCGGCACGACACCATAGTCCGAATAGATATCGATCGGGTCCGCGAAAAAATCGATATCTACGGCGATCGTGGTGACGTGCCGCGTGACGAAAAATCGATATCTATGGCGATCGTAGTGCCGCGCCGCGTGGCGGAGCAAGTATAAACTAAGGCTTATATGTAAGAACAACAAAAAATAGGCCGTGCAACTAAAAAGAAAAAACATGCAAAAATATAAGATTGAAGCGGCAACGTTAGACATTAGAGCAGGAATCTCAGAAACTATCCATATAGGTTGCGAGAGTCTATATAATAATGTTATGCTCCAAAAGTAAGGAGAGCAAGTTGGATACGAAAACGAATTTACACTATCAATCAGCTGAAAATCACAACAGGTGTACAAGTACATGGCACAATCTCCTTCTTAGTGCTTAAAAAAGCTGCCGTTTTTCACTTTAGAGAAAATAAACTAAACCGTATTTTTTCCTCCAAAAGTAAATTTTTTAAATTTCAAAGAGTGTTGTGATCTTCTAATGGGGATGGGAAGTTTACAAATTCAAAGTCAAACTAAATTTTCTTTGGATAAAAATGTTCCAACACTTTTGGAGAGTTTTAATTTAATTTGAAAGACGATCGTCTTTTTGGATTCAGAAACGTCAAACTTGCTTAGAAGGTCCAATTTGACGTAAAAACGGTGTATAAAGTGTCCTTTGAAGGTAAAAATTTGAGAAAGCAACCTTCGATTAGGAACGCTCTTCGACTTCTTGTTGTTCGGATGGAGAACGCTCGTGTCTCCATCCGAAGCATTCTGTGCAGCGTATTTTTGGTTGTTTGGTGTGGTAGGTTCGATTCCGCGCTCAGCGGCACCCGTTGGTGACGAGTTTTCGGAGAGCAACAAGGTAGTAACCTCGGCTCCGCGCGACCTCGCTAGCTTTTTTATGCGCACTCAAATCGCATCTAAAAATACAACGTAGAGTCATATAAGAGACCGGTGTAGTAGACTGTTCGTTCCACTCTATCTGAACAACGACGGCGGGTGGTAGCGCAGTCGGAAGAGGCGCCTGCTGTTGCGCGCACCCAATTCTAGGTTCTTGGTTCGGGTCTTGTCCAGTCCCATATTTCGGGAATCAGCGAAATGGAATCAGACCAGATCAGAGACTTGTACGCCACTGTGTAACCCGGATAGCATTCCAACTGCCTCCCGATGAGCCGTAGATGTCTAGGGTGTTGCGTATCCCAAACAAGGCTTGATCAGCGCAGTCCTTTCTCCTTTCTTTTCGCTTATGTGGGATGTTTCTAAGACGTGACGAAAACGAGTTCTCCTGTTAGCAAGAAGGCTTCTACTGAAAATAATTCCGCTGTCGTCTACTACTATCCACTGCAAGGACAAGAAGAGGTGCTGGACTATCGGTGAAAAACTGTATGAACAGCTACTTAGCCGCCCACTTGGCAAGAAGGAACAGAGAGGCGTCCGGAAGGGAAACGTCAAGAAGAAACATCGTCAAACAACGCATTCGTGAAGCCCCTTGTTGCCCCTTCGCCGGGTATGAAACAGCCGTCTATCATGTTCATGTTGTTGCCAGACCGCTGTAATCCCCGATATTATCAGATAAGGCGGCAGTATTTTTTACTGCTCCTCATCAGCAGAAAATAGAAACAATTTTTACCCCGTTTATCCCGCGAAAATATGGGAAGTTATGGATCCTGAGGTAATTTCTGCTCGTCTTCCGATACCACATATAAGTGGTAGCACAGATGGAGGATGCGACTGCCGTAAGTACTCTGATTTGAGCTTCTTATTTCGGCTTTTTCCCCGGCCAAGGGGTCGGTGAATTGATGGTAAACTTGTCTGAGAAGAATGAAACACTGACTTGTCCAACGGCTAGCCATAGTAAGTCATTATGTAGGACAGATACGCATTCAAATCCCCTTCACGACATCCCGTAGAAGTGGAATGCGTGGCGCATCCAAAAAAGCATTGATTAACGCCTTTATGTTTTATAACCGTGCACCCTGACCTGCAACGGTCAGCAAATGGAAAAGGCTGGTTTTATTCAGTCAAAGACCATCAAGTCATCGATCCCAAATGAATATGACAGTGGAGTGGCCCGGACCATAGCCTATGACTGACCCGAGATGTTAATGAGAACTGATGCCTCACAAGGAAAAGTTCCCAACTCGAGCTTTTGCGATGCTAGTTTGGCAGGATATAGGGTCGTGTGAGCGGAGTCCAGAACTACAGTTAGTTTTTGCTAAACGCTTTTTTTATTCCTGAAAAATAGGCGTGAAAACGTGTGCGTAACACTCATCAACCCCTATGACATCCCCGCGAGATGTGCCTCTGTGGCGCAGTCGGTAGGAGTGCCGCCTCATAGAAGCACACCGGCGGGCTTTCGAGTTCGAGGTCGAGTACTGCCACTATTTTTGCACGTATTTGTTTGTTGTTATTACGCCTTCAATTATCACAGGAGTCAATATTTTCCTTTTCTTCCTGTCAGTCAACATCTCCATAGATGACGTCCAGGAGAAGTCCTTTTACCGTATCTAACTGCAATCTTTCTCCTCGTAGGAGGAGTGAAATCCGGTGTAAAGATGGAAAGTATTTGGCCGACGACATTTTCAGGCGAGAACGACATTTTAGTACACTTGCGTGCCAATATGGCCCGGGTTCATAATATTCAGCCGTAAGGTACGCGTATTTGTGTGCAGTTACGGTATCATTGTAATATGGTATGATATGATGCTGGTGAAGATACGATACGAAGGCGCAAATAGACAGCCTTGGTCTGTTGTAAGCATTGATGGTCTAAAATTGACTCCTGTGATCATGAGAAAGCGTAACAACAAGAAACTAATACGTGCAAAAATACTGGCAGTGCACGGACTCGAACTCAAAAGCCCACCGATGTGCTTTTATGAGGCGGTACTCCTACCGACAGCGCTAATGAGACACATCTCGTGAGGTGTCGTAGGGGTTGATGAGTGTTGCGCACACGTTTTTTCACCTCTTTTTCTGGCATTCAAAAAAAAGTGTTCTGCAAAAACTAACTGTGTTTCTAGACGCCGCTCACACGGCCCTACATCCTGCCAAAACAGCGTCGCAAAAGCTTGAGTTGGCAGCCTTTCCTTGTCAGACACCTCTATCTATACTTTGGGTGATAAAATACAGAATTTTCCGCTCCTGCCTTCAGTATACCATAGGGCCTAGTGCTCAATGCATGATGATCCACGAGGAGGACGAGTTCGGAAACAACGCCCCACAATTTATTGCTATAATCGGTTGAAGCAACAGTCTTGACCGGTGTATTCTTCCTTCTCTGCCGGATTACTGGGCACATATCACTCCGTGATTCCTTACTCCACCTTTCAACGAAAATTCCTGAAACCAGATGAACGACGTCGGTGACATGTCTTCTCAAGCCGGACGTGCTTTGCGCGACATCGCTGACACGTCGTGTGAATCCGGAACCGCTGGCGCGACGTCGACGACATGTCTTCTGAACCCAGACGCCTGTTGAACGACGTCGGTGACACCTATTCTGAACTCGGGCGCTCGCTTTCACGACGTCGATGACACATGTTCGGAACTCGGACGCCCTTTGCGTGACATCGGCGACACGTCTTCTGACTCCTCTCAACGCGACGTAGGTGACACCTCGCCTGAACCCGGCTGGCTACTACTCGACATTTACGAAAGTCCAGGTGGACAGACGAACAGACAGACGGACGGACGGACGGACGAAAGCACAGACGGAAGGACAGACACAACCGCTTACTCTTTTATATATAGTAGGACTCCGCAATACCTACATTTGTGTGGTATCCAAACAGGTGTACATCACTATTATTTATGAAAATCCAAGGCGACACTACAAGTTTAACGACAGTTCGCTATAAACAAATGCAGTAAATGCAGGTTCGCAGCAACCGCGATCCAATCGGACACTGGATTACGGTGGCAGCAAATTCTGGTTGATTTTTGTAATTCAGTGTGATGCCTTTCGTTTTTCGTTCTTTTATAACTTCACCTTTGCCTTCATAATCTGAATCAACATTGAAACATTTCAATACTATTTTCGACTCTGCCTTCCGATAGGAATTTGTCCACCACACACTTCTCCCCTCTTTCTTTTTCCTCATCCTTTCACTGTCTCTCCTAGTTCCTCCGTGGTATATAAAGGGTGTTTCAAAAAAAAAAACGTATGCACTGTTTGAATGGTGATAACTTTGTTCACAGTAAAGCTACTGAAGAAGATGACTGCACATATGAGAAAAGCTTAAGAAAATAGAATTTTTCTGACATATGAGTGGTGTGGAATGCGCCATAAACTCGCCTAAGATCTGGCATTTTACACTCGATTGATTGCGCTTCGCTTGATTACATGTTATATTTTTCACAAAGTGGCCGTTTCGATTGGTTTGTGCTTCTTTTAACGTTCAAAACTTAAAAACACACTACGGCTTGCGAAAAATGCAGGGTGTCCCAAAAAATGCAGGTACTGTTTGGAACACTATCATTGCTGCTGGTGAAGCTTTTGAAGATGTTTGAGACCCATATATGAAAACAAATGATAACGAAAACTCTGAGATGCGTAAGCAGTCAAGATTGCGCCATACACCCGCCTGAAAGCTTGCATTTTAGACTCGATTGATTGTGCATAGGCTGAATGCTTGTTACAATCCTGTTACTATTAGGTTGTCCCATAAGTCTTCGCCGTTTTTTTTTCAACGATTCACAGCAGATTTCGCCGGCGGTCTCTTGCATAGCTTTCGAAAGAGAATGAGTTGTTCTATCAGAACTTGTATTGCATTTCTTTTTTCATCATGAATTTTGTCAATTTTTAGGTCGTTGAAGCGAAAAGTGAAAAAGTGGCCATTTCCGCACCTGTTCTCTCCGCGTAGGTTTGTAATTTTTTGCGCAGTTTTTTATAGCACTTGGAAGACAATGTTCTGTACTACAAGAATATGTGTTGGTCCTATTTTCTCACTTGTCCTTTATTGATTCCTAGGCCATCACATTGGGACGTCCGACTTTTCCGTCCGAATTTTTACCGACAGCTCCTGCTATAGAGTGGACTTTTTTGCTTGGTGTTTTATGTCGTTCGGAACAGGATGTCTTGCTCAATAAGAATTTGTGTCGCGTTTATTGGCTCACGCTGATTTCTGTCGAATATCAACAACTGAAGAAGGAGAAGGAGTTGTTGGTGAAGACGATTTTTCTCTTTTTGGCATTTTGTTGATATTCAAAAGAAATCAATGAACGCGACACATATTCTTATAGAGCAAGGCATTCTCTTTCGAACGACATATAACACCAACCCAAATAGTCCAACCACAGAGCAGGAGCTGTCGGCAAATATAACCATCCTCCTTCCGACGTCCCGATTTGATGGCCTAAAAATCAATAAAGGACAAATGAGCAAATAGCACTAACACATATTCTTGTAGTACAGAACATTGTCTTCCAAATGCTATAAAAAGCTGCGCAAAGAGTTCTAAACCTAAGCGGAGAGAACAAGTGCAGAAATCGCTACTTTTTCACTTTTCGCTTCAGCGACCTAAAAATTGACAAAATTCATGATGAAAAAAGAAATGCAGTACATGTTCTGATAGAGCAAATCATTCTCTTTCGAAAGGTGTGCAGCGCTATGCAAGAGACCGCCCGCGAAATCTGTAGTGAGTCGTTGAAAAAAAACTGCAAGGACTTATGGGACAACCTAATACTTGGCCACATTATCCTGTGCTGTGTTTCTTTTTTTCTTTTTTTTCTTTTCTTTTTTCTTTTTTCCTTTCCTTTTCTTCTCTTTTTCTTTTTTTTGTCGCCCTGCTGCTGTAATTATGCCAATTAACACCTCTCAATTCGACCTGAATATTGATTCAACAGTCAACAGAATCCGTCTTAGAAAATGAGGCTCCTGCTCACATTTAAGTTGTGTGATCAATAAATTCGCCTGTCACATCTCTTTCGCGTGATTTTCAATGTAACAATCATTCAGTCCTTGACTATTTACACGTAGCAGAAATCTCGTTACCCTGGGCTTTCATATGAGTCTCAAACGTCTTCAATACCTGGGACCGGATTCATTATCAGTTAAACCAGTGGGTATGCGTGGTATAAGGGGTGGAGATAAGAATCAGAGACGCAGGCTTCATCGTAGGTATCTCTACCCATTATACCCGCGGCTTAGTCGTTGGTGAATCCGGCTCCCGCACTTTTTAGGATTTCCCGCATTTTTCGGAAGCCGTAGTGTGTTTTTATGTTTTAGACCTTAGAAGGAGCACAAATCAATCGATACGGCCACTTTATGAGGAAATTACAACAAGTATTCGAACGAAACACAATCAATCGCGTGTGAAACGCAAATGTTCAGACGAGTGCATGGCGCAATCCATTCCGCTCATATGTCAGAAAATTTCTATTTTATTAAGTTTCGCAAGAGCTTCTAATTTTTTTTGAGTACCTTAACTGTGAGACATCCTGTATTGTAGCACACCGCAGCTGCTTTGAAATTTACTTTATTACTTCACTAACTAACTTTGTCACTTTATATAATCAGGTAAAACTATACCATATAGTGCTGCGTGTAGCAATCCATATTTTACGGATGCAAAATATCCAATAAATACGAGATACAATATAAGAACGAATAGTGAAATACATCAGGTCAATCGATAAACATACCGAGACCACGACAATACAACTAGTGCGTCAATATTCCACTTATCTCGTAAATAAATACAATAAATACTTCATAAGTACAAAAATAGTTCCCAACAGTGTGGCACAAAACACTGATACACAATAAATGGCGTTTAATAATACGATGAATTCAATACTCAATGGGTTGCTCTATCAAAAAATCATTCACTCAAAAATAAATCATTTATTGATCGATCGCATCGATTAAGCACTGAGATCAGCTGTTTCTATAGCATGCAAACCTATGATCCCGAACATAGCATGTACGTGTTCCTTGTATGGAGTCCTATGAGGCGTCTGTGGTGAACCGAATCACTGAAATACTGGTCATATTAAGCAGATGGATTTAAAAACTATGGTCCAGAAATTATAAATTTTATTTTTTTAAATTTATTTTCCTGGTTATAAAATGTAAATAATCCTAAATAACCTTGAAATACCAAAATAAATCCTGATTCTACCCATACCTACAGATAGTTGTCATTTTTAATCTTTCCTCATTTTTCATTTTTTTAAATCGCTATTTTTTATTATTTCGAGGTATTCGGAATACATTCCAATTCCAATTTTCCCATAAAGGCTAAAGAAAATATAAAATACTAAAAAAAGCAATAGAGATTGTTCTGCAGATAAAGTCCTACATTTTTATTTTTCCTTTATTCATTTTAAAGCATTATTTATTTATTTATTTATCTCGAGGAGTATTCGGAATAAATTTAAAATACTAAAATAAATCCTGATTCCAATCACGTCTACACATGATTGCTCCATTGATACATTTCTGCATTTATTTTTATTTTCATTTTTTATTTTTAAAAATTATTTGTGTTTTATTTCTCGAGGAGATATTCGGAATAAATTCCAATTTTTCCATAATAACTAAAAAATCAATATTATTAAAAAAAGAGTTGTTCTGCAGACACAGTCTTACATTTATTTTTCTTTATTCATTTTAAAACATTATTTATTTATTTATTTATTTATTTATTTATTTATTTATTTATTTATTTCAAGGAGTATTCGAAAAATTCGAGACGCCAAAATAAATCCCGATTTTACCCACGTTTACACATAGTTGTTCTATAGATACATTTTTGCATTTTTTCCTCATTTTTCATTTTTAGAAATCATTACTTGTTGATTTATTTATCTTGGAATAAATTTCAATTTTGCCCTAATGGCTAGAGAAAATCAAACCTACTAAAAAATAAAGGGTTATTTTGCAGAAAAAGTCCTACATTTTTATTTTTCTTTATTAATTCTAAAGTTTTTATTTATTTATTTATTTATTTATTTATTTATTCATATCGAGTCTTCGGAATAAATTTAAAATACTAAAATAAATTTTGATTCTAACCACGTCTACACATGGTTGTTCTATAGATATATCTCTGCAATTTAAATTTTTCCCCTATTTTTATTTTTAAAATTTATTTGTTTATTTATTCATCTCGAGGAGATATTTGGAGTGAACTCCAAATCCGTCCTAATCACTAAAGGAAATTAAAATTACTAAAAAAGAGAGTTGCTCTGCAGATACAGCCCTACATTTTTATTTTCCTTCATTCATTTTAAAGCATTTATTTAGAATAAATTCCTTCCGATTGCGCCCTTATGGCTGAAGAAAATCAAAATTTCTCAGAAATTTTGATTTTGAGTTTAGGGTTTAAATTTGAAAACTCGTCTAGGCTTTTTTTCAATACGCATAAATCTTTCTAAACTCTATCCACTACGTTTTTCGCCAGTGACATTCTTCCTAAGGTTACCGGTTATTCGGGTGCGTGGCGCATTCCAGCAGTTTGTTTTATTAAGTTATTATGTTATTTTTTATTTCATTAAATATAAATGTAAAAATAAGACAAAAATAAACTCCGGCAGTTCCTTCGGAAATATCCTACTCGGGAGGGGGCAACTGTAAAATGCCAATTCCGTACGCCATCCCATGCCCTACCAGACTAGGATAAATCCTCTCCTTCCCACCCACCGTTTGCATCACTTTGCTTGCATAAAGAACTCACTATTTTCCATTTGCCAGACGAACTGTCGTCGATAGAGATCGTTCTCGACCTCGATCCGCTCACGAAGGTGTCGAATGCTCTCGAAGGGTGGCCGTGGAGTGCGCTCGAGCTGCTCGATCTGGAGCTGCAGCTCCATCCCGTACTGTTGAGCGGCCTTCTGTTCTAGTAGATCATCCTCCAGCGGCTTCTCCTCCTCCAGACCTGCCTCCAGACCGCTTAGCAACGAACTCTAGAAGACGACACTTATTCGAATGGCTTGTCACTCCAGAATAACTTAGAAAAACCTTCACACTTACCTCGCTAACGTCGTCACAGCGATCATCGTCGGCGGCCAACTCGCTCCAGTCTTCAGGAGTCGGAGTTCGTGATGGCGGATCGTCGAACATTGATGTCGAGCAGCGGTGACCAAGGCCTTTATCTAGCATACGCCTCCTGTGAGTCTGACCTCAGGGCATTCCCAGCTGATCCGGCCGGCGCCTTCTCGACTGAAAGTGTAGCCAAGGGGCGCACTCTGTACCAATTAGGGCAGTAGCGCCAGAGATATGGGCTCCGATCCGGCGGGCAGGGCAATGGAGTAGATAACAGCAATGTCACTAATTTACCTAGCACCTACTTTTATTTTTATTCTTACAAAACCACATATTAGTCTGGTCCTGAAGTAACTATCGTCTCCAGATGAAATCCCATCGCTCCAGCGCAATTTCAAACAAAACAACCGTCAGAATTTTGATGTCTCCCTCGAGAAAATGTCCATCTAAAAATTCGTATACCCAAAGGTAAAGCTTCTTAATGAAAAGCCATTGACGCATGTATCGCTGATTAAACTGCCATAATTGCCACCGGTGTGAATTTTGGAGTCGACGAATTGATGAAAGTCTACTTTCTGACACTTCTTTCTTTCCTTTTAAACCTATTAAATAGCTCTGAAATCACAGTTAGCAGCTTCAAGAAAGGAAAAGACGTCTTCCAAGTTCAACTAGGCACGCTTTAAGAAAGCCAAAATAAATGTTCGATTAAAAAAATACTTTGACTTTCTTTGAAAGTCATTGTTCGCCAAATAGAATCCCAAGACATTGATAACACTATTCGAGCATCCATAAATTTGTTATTATTTCAGCCAATATCGGTTTATTAGGTTTATTTTCACCTGTATCACCTGTCGCCTCGTTGATCATCGAATTGCTCGAGCGTGTGCCAGCAGCGTCTCCATTCGTCCCTGTCGCGTGCCAGAGTGGTCCAATGGATCCTCCTCCCTCGAGGGACACGAAGAGTGTCATATCGGTCGTTCAGGGCTTTAACGGAGAAGTCCGACCAACACGTTGGTGGGCGTCCTGGTGTTCTTTTGACATCCTGCGGAATCCAGTCGGTGACAGCTCTCGTCCAGCGGGTGTCTGCGAAGCGCATTACGTGGCCGGCCCACCTAATTTTCGACAGTTTGGCCCACGCGACAGCGTCTCTGATCTTCGAACGTCGGCGAAGCTCGGAACTCCGGAGGCCTTCTCTCACTTGCGTGAGTCGTGTCACTCCGAGCGTCGTCCTCTCGATTCCACGCTGCGCGACGCTGATCGCGTGTTCATCCTGCTTTCGTATAGCCCAGGTCTCTGAGGCGTATGTGAGGGCAGGAAGAACAGTCGAATAGGTGGACACGGAGCCGGACGTTCTTCGTCTTCTGACTGGCGACTTCTTCGACGCTCTTGAAAGTTCCCCAAGCCGCTCGTTTCCTCCTGCTCAGCTCTGGCGCTAGGTATTGGCCATGTTGACTTCGCGACCCAGATACACATAGCTGGAGCATTCGGAGATGTTCGTTCCGTTGAGCGAGACTGGGGCATTTATTTTAAAGTGCAGAAAACCAGAAATTTTACGATGTGTCGAAAGAGGGGATCGCGCCATACTTTCTCCTGGGCGTCTTTGAAAAGGAGACTGGTGACATCTGCATTTTCCCAACTTTTTCCCACAATGACACAGGAATTCTGTAATCAGCGATCAGCTTTCATTGATCGAGAATGGAAACCTGGGGTCGTTCATTAACAACTAGACCCGCGGACTGCGGTATATAGGGGATACCGATACCCCTAATGATGCATTCATCTCTAACTCTTATAAGGGAAGGGTCTGAAGCGTATGTCTGAACGGGGGGAGCGAGTCATATAGGGAGAATCCTCATCCCCCAATCGGTTTGAAAATGTGTTTATTTTTTGCCAAGTCGTTAAACCCAGGGAGTAGGGGGTCACTATGGGATACGGCGCAGCACGCGTTTGCGGGTCTTGTACGCCCGCGATGCGTCTACAGCCAATGGCTCGGAGCGCAGGTGGGTAGAGGGTTGACTCGTGCGAGGGAGGCCAGGGGTTTGGTTCCTCTGCGCTGCTGTATTTTTGCATTTCGACTGACTGGTTGAGATTTGGGAGATTCTGACGTCTATACCATTTTCAGACGTTTTCTGCGCATTTTCTAGCTGTACGCTGTGGTGAGTACCTTTCTTGCGACTTGTTTATTACTGACCGGTTTGCTAACCACAACGTCTTCGTCAACTTCAAGTTGACGTGCTTCGAAGTCTTCTAGTATGCTGGCCGTGCGTTCGGCCAGCTTGATTTCTTCCTTCGAAGGTTCCTTGTCTAAAGGTGGACCACACTTCAGCGTGAGCAGGTGGATCACCACTCGAGCATCTCCAGACATTGTCGGTGTTGGGTTTTAGGAAACCTCCAGCAGACCTCTGAGTTCCAGGTGACAGGCAAAGATGAGGGAAAGAGTGTTTCGATGCCGTTTAGGTTAATTTGCGGGATCCACAGACCTCGTTTCTCATTTGAGTACTGCTTCATGCACTTTGTACCTGTGTCATTTCTACATCACAGCTGGAAAATGCGCAGAAAACGTCTGAAAATGATGCATCCCCAAATCTCAACCAGTCAGTGGAAATACAAAAATGCAGCAGCGCACAGGAACCGAACCCCTGACCTTCCTCGCATGAAGCAACCCCACTTCCATTGCGCTCGCATCGCGGGCGTACAAGACCCCCCACACTCGTGATGCGCCGTATTCCATTGTGACTTCAAGGACCCCTAATCCTTGGCTAGAGGCTAAAATAAGCAAACAAAGGTGCAAATTTGGAGCTCTTAGGGCCTGTTCATACTTCGCGACGGGTGCGATTGGTCGGGACATGGCAAAAAATAAACGCATTTTTATACTAATTGAGGAGAGGGGATTCTCCCTATATGACTCGTTCCCCCAATTCAGGAATACGCTTTAGACCTTCCCTTGATAGTTCTCTACACCCCCTTATACTCTGCATCACAGCGGGTATAATTGTTGATGAATCTGGGCCCTGGAGAACTTTGAAAAAAAAACATATGTTCACCACTTAGAGAAGCAGTATGATCTTCTGATGTAGTTGGTTAGGGATCTGCTCAATGTAGAAGCTAAAACTAAGCAAGCAAGGGTGAAAATTTGGAGCTCTTAGGGCCTGTTCATACTTCGCGACGGGAGCGATTGGTCGGCATGGCAAATCATACGTATCGACTTTTGCCGGGCGATCGCCCTGCAAAAATCGATACCTATAATTTGGCTGGTCGACAAATTGCTCCCGACGCGATGTATGAACACGGCCCTAACTATAGGTATATTCATAGACCATGTCAGGAAAGCATACGGATCGATTAATGGCAAAATTCCAATAGATATGTATTCCTCGCCAGGGCAACAAGTCGCTTCTGACGCTCCCGGGGCGGACTGCGAAGAGACGCGACGGAAGCGGTGGACCAATATCGCGGGAGCTATTCTGGTGGGATAGGGGCACTTTAATCTGGATGCCTGAGAAGAGATAAAAAAATTCAAAGTGAACACTTTTACAAAAGCGACAAACTGTGCTTGTCTTTGAGAGTATCTTCGTTCACAATTTCCTAGCAAGGAAAAGCCACATTGTTCGTGTTTTTTTTTCGATTATTCCTTTCTGACCGGTATATATCTGCACCGTTTATACTCCCACGCTGAGCGTATAGTGGCGAAATGGATCGATCGATTTGCTCGATCAATTTCGCTACTATACACGGAATTGCATCGCTTGGCGTGGGAGTACCAGCGTTTCTATGGAGAGTTTTGGCGCAATGTGACTATGGAGGGGTCGGATAAATTAAACCCTCCTCGCTCGCGCGCCTCCCCTCCTCTCGCTGCCGTCGCAGACAATGAACTTCGTGGCAGACGCGCTCCACGGAGAATGTTTGCTCGCCGCGAACTCTTCAGCCGTGGAAGAATTTTGTTCTTGAAACCAACTTGTTTTCCGCATACGGAGGTTCCCATGAGTTGATTCTTCATCTGTATCGTACTCTAGAGTCCCAGTATATTCGTATGCGGCACAATGGGCTCAGCTTGTCCACATGAACTTTTTTGGGTGTCTAGTTTCGTGGTAGAAAGTGCGTCATTTGTTTGACAGAACTTCGCTGGAGAAAGACGTTGGCGGTTCAGAATCCTGGTGAGGAGGACGAAAGGGTCGGAAATGGAAGGAATTAGATTCCCCGCACCCCGCTAGAAAACCGCAAAAGCAAAACTCTGTCCTTCATAAGCTAATTTAGTGTGTAATGTCTCTAGGTAATGGCTCACCTCAAATTTTGACCGTGTAATGGAAACTACGAGTGAAACTACCCCTCCTATAGGACGACGGACTAAGCCTGTGGAAAAGCGAAGGTAGTACTACTCAATGAGCGGATAATATGTGCATGTTTCCAGTGTTTGATACACTTACAACCGGAAAAAACCCGTCTGAGTTATCCGCCGTAGTTTCAGAGTGAATTCAGGGAAATCGTTACGGGACCGAGTTGCCTATCTCTCTGCTAATCAGTCGCTGCATCTAGTGATATTTGCGTGCTTGTCCGGCGCAAATAGGGTCGGGGGGGGGGGGGGTTCTGATGGGCAGAAAATCCGATAGAGCGTCGTTAATGTCTCTCATCCCTGGTTCCAACGTATAGAGCCTGTAGTAAGGACACTCCATGGCTAACAGAAACCAGGTTCGAATCGCGCGGCTGTGGGCGTTGCACACCGGCCAACTCGGACGGTTTTTTTTTCAGGAGTAAGTGTATCGGGAGTAGGTCATAGGCCCCGTTTATGCTTCTCTCGCCGAGCGACGCGACGCCACGTATAGTGGCCATATTGAGTGAGCGATTGATCAATTTGGCCACTTCACATGCCGTCGCGTCGCTCGGCGTCGAAGTATAAAGCCTTTGTCATACCATCGCTCACCCCGAGCGACGCCTTATGATATGCACACATATCGATTCCATCGCGCCGCCCGATCGATATGGGATCATATCATTAAGCGTCGCTCGGGGTGCGCGATGGTATGACAAAGGCCTAAACGGGGCCATCCAGTTGTCCTTTGCATGACGCACCATTCGCAATGGCGCGTAATCGCGGATTGCGTCGCCGGTTGTTCGGTGTGCTCATTGAAGTCCGAAAGAACGCGACGCGATGATACGCATCGCGTCGCCCGACAATGGAAGTATAAAAGGGGGCGTGGACTTGCTGATACTTCGCGACAAGGGCGAATCGAACGCTCGCTCGTGGGTTTTGAACGATTTGGTGCCTGGTTATAGTCTGGGAGTGTAGCGACTGGGCGAACCATGAACGAGTCATTAGTAGCTTAATAACTGTGGATAGATCTGAAACTCCAATGAGACTTAGAACTGACCGATTTCGTTAGATTTCATGAGCTCATTAAAGCGCCTAGTGCTCATCTGTTACCTCCACTGCTATTATCCCTTTCAGAAAGCATTAGCTGTGTTTTCAAACTCGTATGTTGAGATTCGTCCACCATATTCATCAATTTTTTGAGCCCTTCAGGTTAGACGATGCGGGTAGCCGTCAACCTGAATATGTTCCATCCGGAGCTGCCTTTGCTTCAGAGGTATTTTCTACCTTTTTGTTGTTTTGTCCACGGTCTAGTCAGTGTGAATTTGCAGATATAAAGCAGCTGCCACTGCCGGATTTCGTCTAGTGGAGGTCTCCTTACCGTATTCGGAGAAGGCGGAAGTTCTCAAGAGCACGGCCGATTCCCTCGGTCTGGCGCATTCCCTCATCAATGCACCTCCAGGTATGATCGTTTCCGCGGAAGTCTAACTTTTTTTTTGAATTGAAACTTATCTCATCAACTAACAAGCGGATGTTCGCACTCCTCACCATGTTAGATCCTGGTTATAACATGTCAGGCGGCGGCCGGCACGCGGCATGCCTCCATTGCGTCGCTATGCCCGCTGAGACGGATGTAAAACCGCGGCGATTTTTTTTGTTTGGCCGTTCGTTTTTGTTTCTTTAACGCCCATCGTGTTCTCTAGGAGCCGCTTCGTAAGTCACAAGTCAATTTGTTACATAATTTTTAATTCTGTGGAACCCCCCCCCCCCCGCGACTGGAATAGATCCATTTTTGAAATAGTCAATCTCCACGGAATTTAGCGGTGCGTTCTTCGTTTAGAACGAAGATCGTTAGCCTTATGCGAATCGTCATAATAACCTCCTCTTCCACATCCTTCTCAGGGTTTACGCCACTTATTACGAGGTCTGGTTCACTGACACTTTTCCCTATCCGGAGCTATGAAATCAGGGTGTGCATCGGTTGTGATGGCCCAAGTTCGGCTTTCAACGCATCTTGCCATGTCGTTGTTGAATTTTTAGTATGTTCTTGTTGTAGCATTTGACCACGATTGTTATCCACTGTTTATTCGGCTTACGTTTCGGCGAGTTTCGCCTTCAGAGCCTGGAATACCCGGAAACATCCACAATACTTCCAGTCCAAACATCATTTCATAGTACAGGCTTCCAATCTCAAGGAAACTAGAGATATGATCCGACATACGGTTTCAATTGGACGTCGAAGGAGTGTGGACATTGCCTTTTCTGCGGCCATCTAATAGATGCTGAAAGGGACTGAAGCACACTCATCCACGTATACGTCCATCTGTGGGTGTTTGAGGTCCTCTTTGGAATCCCCTTCGAAGGTTAGTCATCCATTTAAAACCGTGGTGTCAGTCCTGAAATGATTATTTCATAGTACAGGGCAGTCATCTCAACGAATGCTGAGACATGACCGACACCACAGTTTTAAATGCACGACTAACCTGGGGAATCCGAAGAGGACCTCAAACACCCGCAGATGGACGTATACGTGGGTGAATGTGCTTCAGCCCCCTTCAGTATTTGGATGGACTTAGAAAAGGCAATGTTCACACTTCTTGGACGTCTAATTGAAACCGCTGTGTCGGGTCGTGTCTCTATTTTCGTCGAGATTAGTAGCCTGTACTATGAAATGATGTTTGGACTGGAAGTATTGTGGATGTTTCCGGTTATTCCAGACTCTGAAGGCGAAACTCGCCGAAACGTACGCCGAATAGAAAGCGGATGGCAATCTTGTCAACGGCTATAACAAAAACATGGTAGCAGTCTTAATTACGTTCTAAACAGATTCGACAGCTTACCAGGAGACTATCTCAACGGTAGGTCGGAACGGCCTAAGTGTTGTATATGGGCAGAATCGGCTCTCTCTGGGAAACAACAAAATGCAAATATCTCGACCCCAATACAACTCTGCGCAGAGTTAGGGACGACAGAGGTTGGGCCGTTGGCGGTGTTAGCCCTATGTCTGCAGGCGGAGGGCGGGCTCAAGTTGGCTGGAAACAGCGATGACGAGCGAGCGATGGTGGCGCAGTGGGTAGAGGGGCAGCGTAGTCCCCGTGATCGCTGTTTCCAGCCAACTTGAGGCCACCCTTCTCGTGAATGCAGAAGGTTAACGCCGCCAAAGGCCCAACTTCCGTCGTTCCTAACTCTGCGCAGAGTTGTATTGGGGTCGAGATATTAGCATTTTGCTGTTCCCCAGAGAGAAGCGATTCTGTCCATATACAACACTTGGGCCGTTCCGACCTACCGTTGAGATAGTTTCCTGGTTAGTCAACAAAAGCAAAGATCGCGTTGTTCTGTTACGGCCTACTATCGATTCCTTGTGCATAAATCGTTCTTGTAATATGTACGGAATGAAGGGAAATGTGGTTGTCGTAACTAGAAATTCTTTTGAATACTTTTGCATAAATAGATCACCCTTAGCTATCGGCGGAAGTATTAAACTTCACTAATCTCCCACATCCATATCCAGACCTCTTTGTGCTAACCTAACGGTTTTCATCATTACTTGCATGTGCTGAAGTGCGTCTTGAAGAACCGGGGTGGCTTGAAACTCTACTCACTTCTTTGATAACTACTGAAGATTGTTTGAGTGTTATCCTTCGGCAGCATTGAGTTTGACCTTACGCAATCCTCGTTTAAGGAGTAATCTATATAGGTTCGTGACCAGACTAAGCCCATGAATCCCGTTCAGAAGTCAATATTGTAGCGGTATGTATTGCTTAACCTCTCTTGGACCCCTCGGTAGTCAAAGAGGAACGCTGGAAGCCCCATAGTGATCTTGTTCGGAAACAAGAACAGCTCTTAGGGTTTGATTTGCTTCTTTCTAAGCCAAATTGTTAAGGTGAGAGTTGCGAAATCAAAACAATTACAAGAAATACAGACATGTGGCTTTCTTCTTAAGAGTGAAACTCGAAATAGCGAAACGTTTCGGGCCATAAGCCCTTCTTCAGGTCTAAAAGAACTACGATGTTTATACAAACAACAACGACAACAATACAACAATCGACGCATCACAGACCTGGGTTCCACTGACAGGAAAGGAAGGGGCAAGAAGTTACAATGGTGCGATTTGGCCAGAAATGAAGTGCAGGGTCTCTGGGCTATTTATATAGATCCGCGAGCAGTGGCCGGTCTCTCGTCTCCCAAAATCGCCATCATCCTCAGCAGTCACGCCGCGTAACCTCAGAGACTGATAAGGCTCATTGCATACTTCATTTCTTCCTTCTTGTTCCTCCTATGTAAAATTCTTGGCATGTCATGCAGATCACTTTGTATACCAAACATCTCATTTGGCAAATCTGGTCGTCCTCTTTACAGATTAAGCAACCTGGTCTTTAACACCGATTCTCGTAGAGACGCGACGTTGTTAGGAGACGTCGTAAAGATGGAGGTGGTCGAAATACGAGGCTTATAGGGAGGCTTATAGGATCATTTCACCACACGGTTAATGTCCAGAGCGACGGAATTTGTGATGAAAGGCATAATCAGAGGAGAACCAAAAGGACATCGTTGAGGTTTCCAGCAACGAAGTAGCCTCATGCCATATCCGTTCTCCCGCAGCATTTCTTCAACCTGATCTTCCACTTCTTGAGAATTCGTAGAGGTCACTGTAGCAGATGTGGTAATTGTACGATGAACGATATTTCGTTTCATATACATAGGATGGCAACTCCGCGCATGTAGAAGGATGTTATGAGATGCCGGTTTCCTATACCACATGCTACTGATTTGACACCTTCGTATTTAAAAATGGCAGAAATCCGTCTGGAACTGGAGTCTCTGATGTTAGCTCGATCGTAGGAAACGCTGAGTTGAGTCGTTTGAGCGTCTGTCGCAGTGTTGTCCGCGATTTGCCTACAACAAAGATGTCGTCGTCGCCCGTAGTATAACACTCTTGGAAACAAGGCTGGCCGCTCAAGATGATCCATGAAAATAATGGCGAGCAACGGTGCCAACTTGTTTTCCATTGCCAAACCTCTTGTTTGCTTGTAGAACACATTTCGGAAACGGAATATGTCCATGTCGACTACACCTCGTAGAAGCTCCTCGATTTCTTCTATTTGTAACCCAAACAGCTGCATATTCCTGTGGTGCACCAGTAAACGCTGCAAACAAGTTCAACAGTCCTCCGAGTGTCAACGTTCGTGTGCAATGCAACTACGTCGATGCTCTGATATTCCAGTCGTTCCTCTCCGTTGAAGTCGCATTGTCGTAGCTGTTCGAGAAACTGTTGCACATTTTTAGGTGTGCCCGAACATACGAAAGTAAAGGGGACAAGAGGTGCTGTAGGAACCAGCTGATTCAATCCGTTGGTCCATCTGAAGAATTTTACATAGGGGAAGCAGCGAGACCACTTGGCAAGAGAATGGACAAGCAGTTAAGAGCACTGCGTAGCCCTCAAAGCTACTCATATAATCCATTCTCGAGGCGGCGCACCCTCAAACACGCACGAGATCCACTGCCGAAACTGCGAGTCTCGATCCTTCACAAAAATCTGACGGATACAGTGGAGAGGAAGATCAGGGAAGCGTTGGAGATAAAATATTGGCAGCCACTTATCAACAAGAAGGAAGAAATGAGGTATGCGATGAGCCTCATCAGTCTTGTCGCCCCTCCCTCCTTCCTGTCGTTGGAACCGAGGTCTGTGATGCGTCGATTGTTGTTGTTGTTTGTATGAGCATCGCAGTTCTTTTAGACTTGAAGAAGGGCTTAAGGCCCGAAACGTTGTCAACAAACATTTCGCTATTTCTGGCTTTAGTCTTAAGAAGAAGGATGTGTGAATATGAAGCTCATGGAAACAACGATATTAAGAAAACATGTAGCTTTGTTGAAGCCAGTCTTTGTCTACTCGTCAAGGGAAGGCTATCTCATTTAGGCGATTGGTCTCGAGGATTTCGTGGATTGGCTGCGCTGCCGACATGTAAGGCGGAGTTTCGGGAAAGCATTGACACCGCAGTACACTACGCGAAGACGTTAAACTGCGACAAGTAGGTTGAACTCATGGGCTTCTTTTTATTCGAAGTCTTGGTGGAAGTCGAGGGGGGGGGGGGTGGATACACCGGATCTATGCTCGTGAGAAAAGCGAAACAAACGCGAACAGCATGCTCCTTTTCCGGAAATTGAAAGAAGGAGCCTCTCGTAAGCCAAATCACGATTGAGTGAGCGCCCTCCTCTCACTAGGATAGATCCGGTCCACCCTCTTATTATCTCGTAGCATTCAGAGATTTTCCACAGAATTTTTTAGAGCAAAAACATAAAACTTGGCCGCACTATTGTACTTTGCGGACTCCAGAGGACGAGGAGGGGTCGAAAAATTTTTTTTTTTCGCCC
Organism: Heligmosomoides polygyrus bakeri; assembly: GCA_947359475.1. Lineage (NCBI taxonomy): Eukaryota > Metazoa > Nematoda > Chromadorea > Rhabditida > Heligmosomidae > Heligmosomoides > Heligmosomoides polygyrus. Next base: position 2,551,891 of record OX375867.1, read on the forward strand.
AAACTTCGCCTAGGGAGTTATTTGGGGTGCCGATCACGAATCTGACATCCGTTTTTGAAATTTCGGCCGATTAAGGTAGGTTACGGTAGGTACCGGTGACTAAGGCTGTCGAGGTCATAATCGCCGATATCGCCTAAACTTCGCCTAGGAGGGTTATTTGGGGTGCTGATCACGAGAATATGACATCCGTTTTTCGTTTTACGCTGGTGTACGGTAGGTTACAGTAACACCGGTGACTAAGGCTGTCGAGGTCATAATCACCGATTGCGAGCATCCCATCCTTCTAAGCCATTCCTGGAAATCGGCTGCGTCCATGTTTAGCTTATCAAAGAAGTCTTTCAGCTTGAAGTCGCGCAGTTCTTCCTGGCGGCGGTTGTGGAACAGTGCCTGGAGGGCCATGATGCTTAGATTGCTATCTCTCGATTAAGCCTTCGCCTATCGAAGAGTTTCCCGCAAAAATGGTTTCCCGCAGAATTTTCAGGTGATCGCTGCAGGACCGCCTGCATACTGTGCTCACCCATAGCACCACAGATAACCCCTACAGCCGAAGTTTAGGCGAAATCGGTAACCATGACCTTGGCAGCCTTAGTCACCTGCACCTACCGTAACCTACCGTACTTCAGCGTAAAACGAAAAGCGGATGTCAGATTCGTGATCAGCACCCCAAATAACCCCCTTGGGCGAAGTTTGGGCGAAATTTTTTTTCGACCTCTCCTCGTCCTCTGGAGTCCGTAAAGTACAATAGTGCCAACTTGGCTCTATACTTATTGTAACTTTAAGAAGACAACTAGGCTTCCTGCGTCTAGAGTGAAGTTGCTAATTATGAAGCGGAAAAAGAGAAACCCCACTCTAGACTTGCACCGATTTTTTCCATCGTTGAAACTCCCGCCCAGAGTGCGATAGAAGTGAGCTGTAGGTTCCAAAAATTTCACCGTTAGGTGAACGGAAATTCATCGACAGTCGAACTATTACCTTTGACCGACTTTTCAAACGGGTTAAGAGTTGAGACGTGGCAAAAACTACGTTTCGCACTAACGCATAGAAATTTCGTTGAATTTTTGGAGACATACCGTTCAATTACCGCTCAGTTTCTTGGGTGAACTGCAGTTGTCCGCTGTAAGTGTTCGAGTTTACCACTATAAGTGTTTGACAAGGAGAGCCTCTAAACTGGCGGTGAGCTTTTGCGATGCAATTTCGACAGGATGTAGGGTTCCGTGTGTGGAGTCCAAAACCATAGTTACTTTTTTCGAAATGCTCTTCTGTGGTCGAAAAAAAGCGTGTGGACTCGTGAGCGCGAATTTCATGGCGCCACCCAGCCCGATGTGGTCGGTTGGTGTAGTGGTAGTGCTGTGCCTTGACAGGAACATGGTCGTGGGTTCGAATCCCCTTTGTACTGGTGTTTTTGCATTTTGCAATTTATCGCTAGTGGGACCTTTTATCCCCATTTCCAATACTTTTTGAACAGAAACACGGCAACAAATATCGTTTACGTTCATCGAGCTCTTTGTTTAGATAATCTTGCGATGCTTCCTATAGAACCCTTGTAGTTATCTGAGATCGTTGTTTGGAATATCTTCAGCTAGATAGATTTGCCTTCAGAGTGCATGTCATGGCTGGGATACCCGCGAAGGGCGAGAGTGACTCGCACAAGGTCTTTTTGGAAAACGTGGCTTTTGCTGCTGAAAAGCTGAGCCAGGTACTTCGCTCCTTCTTCTTCGAAATGATTCGCAATGTCTAGAGCTTATACTTTAGTCGCCGAGTGGCGCGACACTATGATATTCACCTGCTCTAAGTATTGTCATCTGGTTGGCTTCATTTCTGCCGCGACGAGTGGCGACTGAGGTATAACCCCTGCGTAATATCCCTCTGATGCTATGGTTAATGTCTTTAGGCCAGCATCATGTGCCTCATCGAGCCGATCAATCACTACACTGTACCCGGCTACTTCTTGTCCTCATATGAGCAAGGTTCTTCATAGGGTACTGAAAATGCTGTACGATTCTAGACTTGAATCGGATGTTATTCATTGCAGCAAAGAATGTCATCGATGAGGTGAAGTCGCCGAACCTGAAGATTCAATATGTAAGTGAACTTCTATCTCAATAATTAATCAGTAAGGTGTAGTTTATACTTTGTCTCTATGTGGCGCGACATCGTAGAAGCGACAGATATTGATTAGATGGCACACTGGATCAATATTGCATGTTTTCACGCGCTTGTCGGCTGAAACGATATTGTGCCTAACCAGGATACTATCTCAACGGTAGGTCGGAACGGCGCAAGTGTTGTATGTGGGCAGAACGCCTCTCTCTGGGTAGTAACAAACTGCAGGTATCTTGACCCCAATACAACTCTGCGCAGAGTTAGGGGCGACGGAAGTCGCCTGTTGGCGCCCTGTTGATTCACGTGCTCCCAGCTGACGGGCGCGCGCGGGATGAGGGCTCGTATCGCGGTTATGCGCAGTGCACGTGTGGCGTAGTAGGGAAGAGCTCGGGCTCGTAAACGCGGGGTCGGGGGTTTGGATCCTGCAGACTGCGTTTGTTTTGCGCTTCTGCAAAATCCATATTTATCGTATAGGTAATCCACCTAGGGGTATTATAGTGTGTTATAGAGCATGTTTATATATAACATACCACTCATACTGTTAACAAGGGTGGTCCAGTCAGGGTCACCGATTTCGCTAAAGCTTTGTCTAGGGGAGTGTTATTTGGGGTGCTGATCACGAATCTGACATTCGTTTTTCACGATTCGGCTGAATGTTATAGATACAGAAAGGCACATGATTACATTCTTAAAGTTTCTGCCGATGACGGCAGGTAGAGACAGAATCGTGATCAGCACCCCAAATAACCCCCTAGACAAAGTTTCAGCGAAAATTTTTTTTTGTTGACCGAAGTCTTGTCGGAGGAGTCGGAACTTTTAACTAGTGCCACAAAATATCTATCGTTACATAACTACGGTCACGCAAAATAGTCTTCAAACACGTGACACACAGAAGTGAACATTCTAGCTAATCTGTAGTTTGAAGCATATGTTATATGTAAACATGCTCTATAACACACTATAATACCCCTAGGTGGATTACCTACATGATAAACATGGATTTTGCAAAAGTGCAAAACGAACGCAGTCTGCGGGATCCAAACACCGATCCCTCTCTCACGAGCCCGAGCTCTTCCCTACTACGCCACCTGATCACCGCGCCGATCCTCGATACCAGCCCTCATCCTGCGCGCGCCTGTCAGCTGTGGAGCACGTGAATCAACAGGGCGCCAACCCGCGACTTCCGTCGCCCCTAACTCTGCGCAGAGTTGTACTGGGGTCGAGATACCTGCAGTTTGTTACTTCCCAGAGAGAGGCGGTTCTGCCCATATACAACACTTGCGCCGTTCCGACCTACCGTTGAGATAGTATCCTGGTAAGACCTAGTTCATAGTTCCCTGGTGGTTTTCATACATCGCTCGCGAACTATGAATGGGCCGTGAGAGGCCTTTTGTACCATTTTCACATCAAATTGGATACTCTTCAAACCAAACTGGACGTTCCTTAAACCAGATTGGTTACTCTTTTAAGCAAACCTAACGTTTTGAAATTAAACTGAAGATCTTCCAAATCAAAAAGAGCTACTCCCAAATTGTAGAGTCGGAGAAAATATTTTTTTTTTGGACAAGAAAGCTTTAATACGATTTTCTTTGAAAATGAAAATGTTCAACTTTCCCCAGTAGAGGAACACATTGTTTGAAATTTTATAAAATTTCTATTCTTTTTCAAAGAAAAGTAATGATTTAGAGCTTATTCTAAAATGCAGAAAGGCAGCATTGTTTCAGCGTACTGGCAGAAAAGATCGCACCATGCATTCGCATAGATCGTCGCGATTTTTATTTGATTGATAGTTAAATGCTACTTGTCTGAAAGAGGAGAGTGATTATATGCGTGTTTTTTTAATAGTTTATATTGGTGCGTTGACAAGTGTGTAACTCCAGGCAGAGAAACTATCAATCGGAGGAAAATAGCGGCGTTCTGGACGGGCGCTTGGCGCAATCTCCTTTTTCAGCGCTACAAATGCAGCGTTTCTGCACTTTAGAATAAGTTTCAAACCGTTATTTTTTTATAAAATTATAAACATTGTGTTCACTTCCTGGGGCAGATGAAGTAAGAGCTTTCCAGAAAATTCGTACCAATTTTTTCTTAAACAAAGAAACATTCTAACTTTTCTGGAAAGTCGCTAGTTTAATGTGGAAAGAACTCGTATTGATTTGGAAGATGTTCAGTTTGGTTTTACTTCATACTTCGCGACGACAGCGACACGTGGCCTATTCAAAACATGCGAATCGATTAAAAGCGGTCGATCGCCGCCGAAATCTGTTCATACCACAACGCTATCGCTGTCGCATCGTCGCTGCTGTCGCAAAGTATGAACAGGGCCTTAAAAACATCATACCTGCTTAGAAGAGTGTCCAATTTGACGTGAGAATGGTATATTTGAATGAAAAATGGAGAGATGAGAGTCACTGCTATCGGCCGTTCACTAATGCGGTTCTCGTTCTGTCGCGCGGCATGGTGTCTCAAGTATAAACCGTGCTGATACTAATCCTGTATCAACTTGCAGGATGTCTTCCACGCGCAACAAATCTGCGGACAGATTTCGGCCACCATAAAGAAGTACAAGGACTTGATAGGTAAGTTCACTCGGTTCAGCCGTTCTCGCAGCAACGACCCCTTCGTAGCTCTTGTTTCCAGGCTACATACAGGTCGCACAAGTGCCTTCACGCGATGAGCCTCATACAGCCGGCGAGATCGACTACAAGTACGTGTTCGGAGAGTTGAAGACCGCCAATCCGAACTGGACGATTGGACTTGAGCACAATTTCCACGAAGCCAATGGAGCGCCTCTAGATTGGGTCCAGAAGCTAGGTCTAAGCATGTAGTTTGCGTACGTGTGCATTGTAATATGTTCTATAAATGCAATAATAAATTTTTATTCATAGTCAGTAAGGTTCTCGAGTTTTTGAATTGTGTTGTGAAAGCGAGAACACCTCGACATAGGTGGTTCTATATGACATAGGTGGTTCTTAACTTTTACTATTGTTTTACCATTAGTCTCGTGTTTGAACATGCGTAGATTAACGATGTTGTGAGCCGAATTCGAATTTTAGGCCTAGGTATACTCCCGCGAAAGCGTCCGCGAACGAGCAGGATTCGTGGCGGGACAGTCCCTACACCTGACCACTCGTCGCCGCGGGCGGGGTGTAAGGCCTCGTTTATACTTCGACGCCGAGCGACGCGACGCCACGTATAGTGGCCATATTGATTGAGCGACGCGATCGATCAATTTGGCCACTTTACATGCCGTCGCGTCGCTCGGCGGCGGAAGTATAAACGGGGCCTAAGCCCTACTCAGATAAACGAGCACTAGGACCCGCACAACCAGTTGCTATTGTGGTGACAACCTGTTTCTATGTATATACCTGTATATACAGATGTATATACATGTGTATACATAGTATGTACCTACTTATATGCGTATGCACATATATATGTAGTACGAGCTGGATATATGTAGATATACGGCTGCACAAGAATCCTGCAACACTCTAGCAACAGCAGCCGACCCTTAAGCATAATGGTATACTTCCACAGGAGTGCCAACAGGGTGCAGGTAATCGCGCCGGGCTCCCTCACCTGGCCAATCGGCGCAGCCCGCCACACCTACTGCAACAGGTTCTCACCACAATAGCAACTGGTTGTGCGACTCCTAGTGCTCGTTTGTCTGAGTAGTTTATACTTGCCCAGCCACGCGGCGCGGCATCACGATCGCCATAGATATCGACTTTTCGCGCCGCTCGGTCGATATCTATCACGACCATCGTGCCGCGGCGCAAGTATAAACTGGGGCTTAGAGGCTGCGACAAGTGGCCAGGTGTAAGTGCCCGGCACGATTCCTGCCCGTACGCGAAGTCCCGTGGGAGTATATCTTAAGCCCGTTTATAGTTCGACGCCGGGCGACGCGATGCCATTTATTGCAAAAGATGTTTTTTTCAAAAGAAATACTAAGCTGTCACAACGATGTTTTGTTGCGATCAAAACTTCTAGCGCCAGGCGGGACTCGAACCCGCACCTCCCTTTTACCGGGCGGGAATGCTCGACAAGACGTAGAGCACCCCCACCCAGTCAGCAGGAGGCGCATGTTCGAGTCTCGCCTAGCGCTAGAGTTTTGATTGCAGCGACACTTCGTTGTAACAGCTTACCACCTCGATTCCAGCCATTTGAGACTTAAATAAACTGACCTAAAATTCATTTCATTATTTTTATTCGAAAGATAAAATTTTAAAAAAATTATTACACTCATTCGAGTAGCTGAACTGAAAGATTTCAAAGAAAGTGGTACCATCTTGGAGAGTCTGCAGTTTAACCTATAAGAAGCTCGTTTCAACATGGAAGACATTCACTTTGATTTTAGAAACATCATTTTCCTTTAGGTGAGTGTTCAATTTGGCGTTAAAGGTGGACATTTTAAAGAGTTTGGCTCAGGAAGCATTTTTTCCGCTTAAAATCACCTTGAAAACTGTTATGTGCGCCTGATCCCTGCCGATGGATATTAAGAGATTGCGTTCTATTAAAAATCTGATGAATTATTGCGTTTGAAATCACCGAAGGCGAATTCGACATCGCGTCGTTTCACAAGCATTGTTTCCCTGATGAAAGCGTTGGGATTTTCAATATAAAAAAAGCACTCGATTAGGGCTGGGTTTGGCGGATATAAAGGATAAAGGATAAAGGACGGCGTTACTCAATCCCTTCTGGGATGCGCCAGCGCATTCTACTTCTACGGGATGTCGTGGAGGCGACATGAATGCGTATTTGGCCATACAATGACTTGCGGTGGCCAGCCGATGAACAAGTCAGCGCTTTATCCTTCCCAGACAAGTGTGGTACCAATTCACCGACCCCGGAGGGATGGAAGGCTTGGTTGGCCTGGGCGGGAAATCCGAACCGGGAACCTGGTATCGGGTGCACGCGACAGTCGCGCCTCCTCCGACTGCGCTACACGCGCCCTTATGGCGGATATATTGCACGACAATACAAGGATTCATCTGATCTGATCAAGGATTCATTCGTGACGATCTTTGAAAGGTGTGCAGACGGTGCAAGAAGTATTGAATAACTGCCACCCGTTCAGGCTTAACAGCTTCCGTTTAGCCTCCGTTTAACCGATCCTTCCCAGAAGACTTTCTGATAGCGGCTGTGATTTGAATGCGAAACAACAGATCAGCTCGGCTATGGATCGCCAGGCCGCTTCAATTGACCTTCATTGCGCAGAGCAGATTTCAAAGCGTCCTTAGAGGCTCAGAGGTAGGTAGGTTCTGACAGGATTTTTTCTGTTTCCTAATCCGAGATGGCCTTTCTCTTAAAAAAAAACTGCAAATTGAAGAAGGACTACGGATCTATCCTAGTCCGGGGGGGGGCCACATAACTAAAAAAGTAGGTAACAAAATGAATTGAGACTTACCGAGCGGCTCCTGGGGAACAAGACGAAACCTAAAAGAACCCAAAAATCGAAAAAATAAAAAATCGCCGCGGTTTTACAACGGACTCGGCGGGCAAAGAGCGACGGAATGGAGGCATGCCGCGTACCTACCGCCGGCTGACATGTTATAACCAGGATCTAACATGGTGAGGAGGGCGCATGAAGCCGACGCCGCGTGCAGACCGCGGCCTGACATGTTATAACCAGGATCTAACATGGTGAGGAGGGCACATAACTTTGCCTGCTTACAACCGCAACAAATGTAATTTTTTTCCTCATGACTTTTCTGTTTAGGTCTCATGTTGTTTTGTAGGAGCCGCTCGGTAAGTCTCAAGTGGATTTGTTACATATAATACTTTTTAGTTATGTGGCCCCCCGGACTGGGATAGATCCAGGACTACTTCCGCACGATCCGTGCGAACAAGTCGACCCCTTCCGTTCGTGTGTGTCGACTGCCCTGTATGGGCCACCCGTGTGCCCCTAGCTTTGCCCTTGGCCGCCTAACTGTTGTTGTTCGTTTTTCAGCTCTGCTTTCATTCACTAGTTATACTCTACTAAAGTGGATCTCATTTGTTTTATGACAGTCGTGACCCTCATAAATCCAGCAGCGAGAAGTTCTTTCCTTCTCCACGATCCTTCTTTCTGTTGCTTTGCCTCCTTTGATTTTCGACGAAGTTACAACTCATAACGTCTAGTTGTGCTAAAAACTGTAGTAGTATGTATGCTTCTAAAAAGCTGTTGCAATCCAAGTGCGATAGAAATTCTTCGGTAACACGTACTGTTGGAAAACGCAGGTGTTCTGCCTTTTAAATGCGCAAAACATTGAGTGGTGATAAGCAATTAAAATTTAGTATTTGGTGTTATACAATCAGAGCGATGTTGTTAGGTTGGCTGGAAAGTTCTGGTGGTTTCACTGCTGTTAATTCCACAATTCGAGATCTTCTGTGATGGTTTCGTCGCTCATGGGAAGTCCGCAGCTGGGTTCTGCTCTATTTGAACGCGAAAGCTGGAGAAGTGCGCAGAAAACGCCTGCAAATTGTGTAGACGTCGAAACCCCTAAAATCTCAGCCAGCCAGTTGAAATGCAGAACACGACGCATCGCTGGAGAACCGAATCCCCCGATCTCCATTGCATCAAGCAACGCCACTATCCACTGCGCCGCGATCCGCTTGCAGGAGTGAAATCACAGGCGTACAAGCCTCAGCGCAGTCATGCACATCTATCGAATGTCCATGTACACGCCGACGCGATTCGCGACGCCACGGCAGCAGCCGTACGCTGCAGTATCCTGCGAATGTGCACATCGAGGCCCAGTTGCAGATTGGTGCAATGTGGCGTTTTTCGGACCACTTCAAACGATCATAACTTTCTTCACACTCACCGGATTCAGTCGAAATAAACACTGTTCGATAGCACACTTTTTCCGCGACAATGGTTGATTTATTCCGTCAGCAAAAAGAATGGGTGGCCGAAATGCTTCAAATTCTAGAAAGGCTGTTTTTCCATGGTTCTGATTTGTGAATGTTCTACGAGCAGGGAAGTTCTAAAAATGGCTAAAGAGATGGCAGTCGGTTGACGCAAGGTCTGGAGAGTATAGCGGGTGAAGCAGAACTTCAACTGCAGCTTCGCTGGATTTTCGCGTGGTGATTTGCAGGCGTTGTCGTGGCTGCAGCTCAGGCAATTTTCGAGGAATCTTCTCGATTTCGTCACAGTAGTATTACGCAGTGATTGTTCGGCCAGGCTGAAGGCCTTGGGTCCAGAAAGTTGTAGTGATTGTCGCCAGTTGCCGACCACCACACTGCCACCGTCGTCTTTTTCTGGTGGGATTTCGGCTTTGGAAAGTGCATGGGGGTCGTCGACATCAACCCCCTGTCCTGATCGTTTTCGGTTATCGTACAGAACCCAGTTTTCATCCAGAAACGGGTCGCTTGGATCCCGGAGAAGCAAAGAAGAACAGATTCCGAAAGGTGACAATTTCTGGCGATCACTCAAATCGTGGGGCACCCACTTTTCGAGCTTCATCACCGTTCCCAGGCATTTGCTGTTATCTGTAACAGCAGTTTTACTGACATCTTGTTCTTCCGCGATCTCAGGAACTGTCTGCGATGGGTTTTCCACGAAGGCCTTCAAATCGTCATCTTGGATTGCCGTAGGTCTGCCGTTTCAGAACCGCCAGAACTTTTCGGTCAACCTAATAATATATGCAAGGTCTTATGCCACTATGACAGCGTGGAATCTTATTATATTTTCAAAGGTTAATTCCCATTACAGTTTTTCTCCTAATTTTTATCTGCGACAGTTTCTCTAAGGAAATAAGCCGGAGTTGCCATTCACTTGGACCTTCAAGACACGACAGACTCTACGTAAATCTTCACCGCTGATTGATTGGGACTGCACTGCTGAAGAGATACGGTAGTGAGCTGTTCAAAATTCTTTATTTACTTACAGTTAGCTCTGACAACCCGTAGTAATTCAAGAGTAAAGCACAATTTACCAGCAATACATTACAACGTATAAGCCACAGGTGCGAAAGTAGTGTTGGTGCTATGTTCACTGCTTAGAAAATGCTTAGGAAGATGATCGTCGGTCAGCTGCTGGTTCGACGCCTTTAGAGCAGCACATTCGCCGCTAGCGCCAGCGATGACAGTTGGTTGTCCCAAGCTGTTACTGGTGAGAAAAGCGATGAACAATGCTGAATTAGAGGAAAAGCCACCTGTAAAGGTACGTTGGTACAGAGATGAAGTCATACAAGTGGCGTGAGATCGACTAGCAGTTTGGTCCAACTGCGCTGATCTGCATCTACAAGATGAAGAAGGCTATGCGTATCGATTCCTTCGTCTCCTCAGCACGACTTTAGCTCGTTGCCGTGCCCTCGAAAATGCTGGTTCCTTTTGCGTTGACGCTAAATGACAATCTGATTTTGCTGCGAAGGCACCGTCCTAATCCTTAGGCCTATGTTATTCTTCGGCGACACTGTTGTCGACGACGTCGGCGACAGCGTTATGCGGGCTGCCACGCAGTGCGTAGCAAACACAGCGTCGCCGAAGTATAACATAGGCTTAGTTTATACTTGCGCCGCCGGGTTGCGCGGCACTACGATCACCACATATCGATTTTTCGCCCAATCGATATCTATGGTGTCAGGCTGCGCAGTGTCGCAGCGATGAACTAGTGCTAAGGCCTAGCTTATAGTTGTGTCATGGTCCGCATGGGTATTGATTTGACGCGCCGCACGCGACTCCATCACATTTATACTATAGCTATGCTCGAGCGCATATATTCGAATAATTATTCTAGTAGTAGAATATTCAATATTTCTAGATATTCGAATAATCGTTCGAATACAAAAATCGAAAGGGAGCCATATTCGAATGTTATTCGAAAATCGAATAATTTTATTTGAATATCGAATAAACTTTAAATCTTCAAGCACAGGAGCTGAACTGAACAAATTACTCGAATATTCGAGTAAACGAAAAATGGAGCTTAATCGATTTTCAATCATTCAAAAAAAATTGATGAACGAATAAATTCGTCTGTTTACGCGCTTGAAACTTTTCGACACCGAACAAATTCATTAGTTCATTCGTCGAAAATTTTCGACTTGAATTTAATCGAATTTAATCGCTAATTGATTCGTTCGATAAAATTTCTCAAGAGTACAACTATGATTTGTATTCCTCCATCACGGCACACCTTATTTGACGAAATTTTCGGATACTGTATTCCGTGATTGCGCCGTAGATTGAGTGGGTGCGGTACAGCGCGACTTGACGACCAGGCGCGGATTCATATTTCTTGCATGGTGTAAGTATAAAAACCACCTATGTCGCCATTATTCGCGAGTAAACCTACTGACGTGTTATTTATTTATTCATTTAATATGCGCCAAAAGTGCACATGAGCAAAACAAAGCAAAAAATAGGGGTGAACTTATTTCGGAGAACTATGGGTTCTTTCGTACCGTAGACAGGCGGTCGTTGCGGGACCGCATGAGGGTCAACCTTCGATCGATGGACCAGCAGCAAATGGATGGTGGTAAGGGACTGATCAATAGAGGAAGCCAACCCTTTCTGGCAGTGGTTGCTATAACAATACCATACTCGATTATGAGCCTTAACCATCATGGACGGCCCACAGAGAAGATGGGAGGCTACGTTTTTGTGTTTTATGGATAATGTCAGCAAATTGGTGCCTTGAATAGGCTTTGTAAATAGGTTACTTGTTGACGTTATCCTTTAAAAACACAAAACGTGACGTCTCATCTTTCCTGTGCGCCGTTCGTGATATTTGAGGGACATAGTCGAGTATGGTATTGTTTCAGCAACTACTGCTAGAAAAGGGTTGGCCTCCTAAGTTGATCAGTTCTTTGCTACCACTCGTTTTCTGCTGGTTTATTGATTTATTGATCGCGTAGGGATCCGTTTAAACTTTGATTCCGAGCGAAGCGACGCCACGTATGATTTTCACACTGATCAAGCGACGCGATCGATCAATTTTGCCGCTATACAAAGCATCGCGTCGCGAGGCGATGGAAGTATAAACGGGCCTAAGGGCTTGAATCTCGCGCGATCCCACAACGGCTGCCTGTATACGGTACGAGAAAAGCTTGCAAAGAAGCTCGTCGCTAGTTCGGTAGGGTTACTCGCGAATGTTGCTATATGGTCCGCCGTTGTGAGAACTACCGATATCGATCGGTCTGCGTATACGATCGATACTAATCGGTTTAGGGCCTGTTCACGCTTCGCGACAGCAGCGACAAGAGCGACGAGAGCGCAGCGCGCGTGGCGTGCGCGACGTGCGCAGCGCGCGGAAGTATGGACAGGTGACAGCAGCGACTGAAGCGACAGCTCCGGCGCTCGAGTATGAACACTTTTCGGCGGCGTGCGGTCAGTTTTAATCGATACGCATGTTTTGCATTGGAGACGAGTCGTTCTTGTCGCGTAGTATGAACAGACCCTTACTTCTGTCGCATCCGGCATGTAAACCTTGTCAGAACTGAAGCAATGAAATTGTACCTCGATTCCCATATCGTCGAATCAAGCAGGCCTCGCATGACATTGGACAGACGATATACTTGATCTCTTCGAAGCCTTCGCAGTAGGAGAACAGAGACCAGAATGGACACCTCCAGTTGTTATCGAAGCACGGCTCCTGTAAATGCGCGTTTTTCGAGTGTCGTATGGTCTTCCAAGTCAGGCTAAAGTGTGATGCCTTTGAGATATCCGGTGCATTTGGCAAAGAACCTCTATCGAAAAACGTACAACTCTTAGCGTTTCTAACATTTTCTATTTTTCAAGAAAAACTGGTCACTTTTGAAATCAAATTGAACACGTTCCAAGTCATATCAAACATCGGATTAATCCTAGTGGGGTGGGGGCATTTCACTCAATCTTCTTGACAACGATTTATAAGCTAAAAATGAACTATTTTACGTAGGCGACACACAAACTTTGTCATCGAGAGGGCATTTCTTTGAAATTTTCCAGCCACTAGCGATCAACGTGTTGTAATCGTTACAATGATGTTTTGTTGCGATCAAAAACTTCTAGCGCCAGGCGGGACTCGAACCCGCACCTCCCTCTGACCGGGCGGGAATGCTCTACGCCATTACACCACCGGTGCTGTTTGATCGAACGCAACATCCACACCTCGTGGGCGACCCATCAGCACTCACCCGTATATCGGGATGAGCCGGCCGCTGATATCAGCATGGAACCAGTTAAGCTGTAGGTCTAGATAGAAATGATTCAAATTAGTTTCTTTAAGCCTCAATTGGCTGGTACCGAGGATATAAGCTGTTACAATGATGTGGTGTAATGGCGTAGAGCATTCCCGCCCGGTCAGAGGGAGGTGTGGGTTCGAATCCCGCCTGGCGCTAGAAGTTTTGATCGCAACAAAACATCGTTGTAACAGTTTACATCCTCGGTACCAGCCGATTGAGGCTTAAAGAAACTGATTTGAATCGTGTTGTAATTGTTTCGCTTTTCTTATGGTGCACCCCTCCGACTAGGATAGATTCCGAACGTATTTCAAAATGAACAATGTTCTTTCTAGGAAGGTAAAATAAGATAAGTTTTTGGTTAAAAGAGTTAAATATTATGACTTTCTTTGAAATTTCGTAGTTCGACCGGCTCAAAAAGCGAGTACAACGCTTGGATTTCACAAATTTTTCTCAGAGGGTTATTTTTTAGTGGAGAGATGCAGCAGTTGTTACAGACACGGCAAAAAGAAACTATGCCATGTACTCATCTGATACGTTTCTATTTTCATGTAATTGATAGTGAGAATTTCGTTTGTGCATTGTTATGCACCGTTGAGTCGCATAAGAAAATCAGTCGCGAAAAACACCCGTTCCACCATTGAGCGGCTTATGTAAACAACTTTTTCACTATTGATCCGATAATCAAAGTGAGCTTAACGAGTCGAGCATGGCGCAATCTCTCCCTGTAGTGCCTTCAAAACTTTCGGTTTTTTACATTCTAAAGCAAGCCTATATTCATTTGATAGCTAAAGCCCAACAATTTCTATGAAATTTTAACCACTGTATTCGCTGCCAGCCAGATAAGTACAGAGGCATGTTGAACGGAAGGCTTAAATTTTTAGTTCCTTAAACCTTTTTTTCCAAATTACTTTGAAATTGCGAACGATATATTCACTTTTTGGAGCAGTTCAGGTGAATTGAACATTTTGAAGACTGTCAAAATAATTTTTTTGAATCAAAAATTGTCTCCTTGGTCCTGTTGTGCCTTGTTTATTTTGGAAGGCGTTCGTTTTGATTTCGAAGATGCTCATTTCAACTTCAAAAGTCTCCATCTAGCTTCAGTGTGTCCAGTTTGACGCGAGAATTCTATATATGGCCTGTTAAACTTATTTGAAATGCAGGAGTGTTTCAAAGAAGGTCTCTACATACTGTGCAATTAGTGTCTTAGCTGGTGCAACGCTTTACTGCTTTATTGGAAGCTTAGCTGAAGCTATAGTGCCTATTTTGAATTTATAGTTGGAAACAACGCTGATCCACACTTCGTGTTCAAGAAATGTTGAACAATTGGTTCAACTCGAATATTTTTCTTGTGATCGGCTAAGCGTTGTTAGGTCCTGTTCATACTCCGCGACGGGAGCGACAAGAGCGGCAAAGCAAAGCATACCTATCGATTTTTCTCAGGCAGTGGCTTGGCACTGATCGATACGTATCCTTCGCGCCCTGTCGCTCCCGCCTCTGCCGTCGCTCCCGTCGCGATGAATAAACAGTCCTTTAGGAGTCGTTTAGTGTGCGCGCGACGCGCGACGCGATGCCATGTGTAGTGGCCGAATTGATCAATCGCGTCGCTCGATCGATTTAGCCACTACACATGGATCGCGTCGCGCGTCGCGTGCACAATAAACGATTCCTTAGCCCTAGTTTATACTTGCGCTACTGCGCGGCTCGGCACGATGGTCGGGATAGATATCGACAGGGCGGCGCGAAAAATCGATATCTATGGCGATCGTGGTGCTGCGTCGCTGCGCGCCGCGGCATCATGTCGGAATAGAGTCGACCGCGCGGCGCGATAAATCGATATCTATAGGCCCATGCACACTTCTGCGACACAGCTGCTCGACAAGTGGGGCGACGGCTACCTTAGCGAAATCCGGCGGTCGCGGCGCGGTCGCGTTAGAGCACCGTTTTAGGCAACGGGACTGACGTCCCCGTGGATGCCGCGCCGCCAGGAATGGTTTGAACCATTCCAGCCTGCGGCACTCAGCGCGGCGTCGCCTGCGATAGCCGCCGCGAGAGCCGCAAGAGTGTGCAAGCTCCCTCCTTGCGGCACGTGTCGCAGTGTCGCGCCGCGGCCGTCGCGGCCCTATGCTTCATCATGGCCGCGACGCGCTGTCGCAGAAGTCTGCATGGGCCTTATGGTAATCATGATATCGCGCCGCGTGGCGGCACAAGTATAAACTAGGGTTTAGGGCGAAACCTATACTTCTATGCCTATGGCACCACTCGTTCATTGAAAGTTTCAAATTTTTATGCTGTATGCAATCGAACGTAGAGTAGCGAAATCTGGCGTTGTTTGTGGACCTAAATAATAGAGCAGCAAGTGGCGAGTCATCTCTGTAACCATTCCCCGTCACCGTCATGGCATCGAAGATACGTGTGACGTAGGGCATGTGGACGATTTGCTAATTGTAGGATGACTCAGAACTTACTGCTGTCGTCACAGTAATTTGGAGGTTGCTTCAGGCAAGGAACACCTTGTTCCTGAAACAACCCCCAAATCTTTGTCGTGAAAGTGGGTAACATTGGAAGGTGGGAACGCGCTAGCCAATCGCAGTCAGGCATGTTCCAGCCAATCAGGGTGTCGCTTGTACGTACCCTACCTAAATGGCGCGCTCATTTTATGCGGCCTGATTCTCTTGAGCGTTTCCACCTTCCAATGCTGCCCACATTCACGACATGAACCGAGATAACGCAGCTGTCAACTCTTTGGTTCATCTCGAAGCGCCTGTTCTGCCTAGAAAGGACGAACATAACCACGTGTGGCATTCATCATATACCAGGATGCTCGTGGGTACCTCCGTATACCCAAGAAGATTCACCTACCTCTATTCCGGGATTGATCAATTCAACCACAGTGGGCAGTTTCGCCTTACTACTCCGCACCGAAGCGATACGGTGTTTCTGAACAGGGCCTCTGCGAGACCCGATACCATGACCGATTAGTTTGCAACGCAGCTTTTACCAGCAATCCTTTCCGTACCCATCAGTGCTTCAGAGAAACGTATTTTTAACGTTAGCGGACAACAGAAGCGGAGACGACGACGAAGTGAAGCTTTATTAATTAGTGTGAGTGTACCCGAAATAATAACGAACTCAGATCGCGACATGTGAAAGCTTATGGTGAAAGACTAGTCCGATGTTAATGCAGCAATAAAGTCGTCGAATGATTGTTACAACAGAAAAACGAACACAAAAACAGGTTAACACGAAAAGTAAAACAAGCCAAAGTGTGCTTCTAACTACGCTGAGAAAAGGGTTCCTCATCCGAAGATCCGTATTTGACCGCGACGGTTAGCGAAGTTGGTGAAGGTGAAGGTCCTCGGCGTGTTGACGACGAATGGTGTTATACCGTCACTGTTCTGGCATTGTTTACATTAGTCTTCACGGAACTGAACCGAAAGTGTTAAGGCGGAACTTATTGACGAAATAGTGAGCGTATATTGTACATTTTTGTTTGTTGTTATTGAATGCGAGACAACTATAGCGAAGCGCCGTCGGTAGGAAGAGCCGAGCTGATCATCAAGTTCTGGTCCTCCCCTTCTCACAAGTCTTCCAAGCCGCTCTGGATAAAATCTTCTTCGTCTTTTATATCGCCTAACCCTATCGCAGGGTCATCGCATAAGCCAAAATAAGCATTCAAATGGCCCCGCAAGATTCCACAGAAGTAGAATATATGGCGTATCCCAAAAAAGAAGTATTAGTCTCGTCGGATCTATCTTAATCGAAGGGACATGTAGTGGTCTGCGTCTCCAATCCGTTAGGCAAGATTTATACACGTCTGCAGCGATGCGGTGCGACGCGACGTGAAAGTCATAGCTATCGATCGCCTGCGCCTCCTAATCGATACAGGTAGATTTCATGACGTCGCACCGCCCAGCGTCGGAGGCGTCTATAAACCCTATCTTACTTGAGTCTCCACGGCAGAATGAGCTACTGTCCTGCTATGTGAGGGTTTTTATTTATAAATTCAAGGGATATGGTTGTTTGTGTGACGATGGGATGACGAACGCAGTTGTCACTTTACGGTCACCCTCTTCCGACTAGGATAGATCCGTCTGGCCATCTACTCTTCCATCATCTCTAAGTCGTGCTAGTCGGTAAAACTGAGACACCCTGCAGGTTCACCCTAAGTCGCAGCCGATTGCTAGATTGAATTATTCATTTATTTATTTATTTGAAATTTTGCTAAACTGTTTTACGGAAACTATGCACAGTGAGAGCAGAATCGAACCATAGCCTGTTTTCGCGCTGTTCAAAAGAACGAGCTATGATATTTAGGGGGGGGGGTCAATTTATTATAGTTTTTTAAAGGTAAAACTGAGCACTGTTCAAAACAAGCCTGATGCGTTTGAAATCGAAATAGACATCTTTAAAGTCAAAACGAGCGTTTTTCAGATAAAGTCAGACACTCTCTAGGAAGGCCAGAAATTTTTTTTTCTTATGTCCAAGGAGACACTGGTACGATTTTCGTTTGGAAGTTTTTTGATTCATTTGCCTTAAGCAAATGCACACTGCTTGAAATCTTAACGTTTCGATTTTATCTTAAGGACAAATAATGGTCTAAAGCTCACTTTAATGTGGAGCAAAGCAGCAAAAAAAAAGAAGTGAGTTTCTCTATTTGTTGTCGCGACGACAGCGGGAGTTTTAGGCCCAGTTTATACTTCCGACGCCGAGCGACGCGACGGCATGTAAGGTCTTTGTCATACCATCGCTCACCCCGAGCGACGCCTAATGATATGCACCCATATCGATCCCATCGCGCCGCACGATCGATATGGGTGCATATCATTAGGCCTTTGTCATACCATCGCTCACCCCGAGCGACGCCTGCGAGCCTAAGGCCCCGTTTATACTTCGCCGCCGAGCGACGCGACGCCACATATAGTGGCCATATTGACTGAGCGACGCGATCGATCAATCTGGACACTTTAGGCCTTTGTCATACCATCGCTCACCCCGAGCGACGCCTAATGATATGCACCCATATCGATTCCATCGCGCCGCTCGATCGATATGGGAGCGTATCATTAGGCGTCGCTCGGGGTGAGCGATGGTATGACAAAGGCCTGCGCTCCGCAACTTTGAGTGTGTCCGAAAGAATGCTCGAAAAATTGGCGAAATTTCGGGTTATTTTAATTGATATTAAATGGATTGTTAGTCAATTCCGCGCTTTCAATAAAAAAGTAGCCCATGCTCTTACAATCAGAAGATTTTGGAGTCCTAGTGTTATATGCAGTTGAATGTAAAACAGCAAAATCTGACATTATTTCTACATTAATATTCCACCATTTATTTGTCTATTTATTTATAGATATAAATACGCATATACATCAGGGATGTGCGGAATTTCCGTTTCCGCGTTCCGGATTCCGGTTTCCGGCCATTTTGGGCTCTTCCGTTCCGTTCCGTGTTCCGCCTGTTTTTGCGCCGAAAGGCGGAAACGGAAATGGGCACTGTTCCACACTAGATTTCTATTGAACACAATCAGCGTAACAGTTAAAAGGATTTCTCCTTCATATAATTGTGAGGGGCGCGTGTAGCGCAGTCGGAGGAGGCGCGACTGTCGCGTGCACCCGATACCAGGTTCCTGGTTCGGATTTCCCGCCCAGGCCAACCAAGCCTTCCATCCCTCCGGGGTCGGTGAATTGGTACCAGACTTGTCTGGGAAGGATAGAGCGCTGACTTGTTCATCGGCTGGCCACCGCAAGTCATTGTATGGCCAAATACGCATTCATGTCGCCTCCACGACATCCCGTAGAAGTAGAATGCGCTGGCGCATCCCAGAAGGGATTGAGTAACGCCGTCCTTTATCCTTTATCCTTATAATTGTGAGAGAAATACTTTTGGACAATTCTAGTAATAATATTCTTGAAATTGGTTAGACTACTAAAAAAAACACTCAAAATTGACAACGGCTGGGTGCAGGGCCAAATTAATGTGCCACAAAGGCTATCTATGCATTGTATGCTAAGAAAGTGCACTCAACATTCGAATGATCATAAAATTCTTGATCCATTAGTTACAAATAGCTTAGTAAGCCTATAGAAAAAACTGAAAACTTAGTAAGCATATAGCACAGTATCATGAAGCAAAGAGTTCAGTGAAGGTTGTGGCATGCGGTTGTCTGCTCCAAGATTACATCAGTGTCCCTGACCAAAGGTGCAATTTCAATTTTTAATTTAGTTAGGTGTGATATTCGTCCATATGGAGTTATGCGATTCATTTTTTTAGTGAAGCATCTCGAATATCTACCATGAGCTGACGTCGCATGAACTAGGTATGGAAAGATTACATGCTGAAATAGTGAGAAATAGTGAAATAAGTCCATGAATTTGTTTTCGTTTATTGCTCAACTAAAGCTAAAAGATCACCATAGCAATATTATGAATTCATGCTTCGTTATGTTATGTTATGAAAAGGATGAGCATTAATCTGTGGAAGATTTTGCTCCTCGCCAAATTCTGATACGCCGCTTCGGATGAAAAAATGGCGAACATGTGTCATTTCCGTTTCCTCGTTCCGTATCCCGGTTTCCGGTCATTTTTGAGCGTTTCCGTTGCGTCCTTCGTCTTCCGCTTTTTCCAGAAAAATTTCCGCACATCCCTGATACATACATACAATCCGGTAAGATCTATGAAAGCGACCTGTACGACCATGCTAAACCTGAATCTGTGCTTCTATTTTTATTCTTCTATTTTTTGAAAGCTATTTCGATGGATTACCTTCAATACCGATCGGTGGTAATTGATTTTTCTTCAGTCTTTCAAGATAGACATGACTCACTTATCCGTAGCGTTGAATGGATTTGACAAGAACATCATTACGTGCAGGACATTATCGATTTAACGCCTGGTACCTGTCAGCAGGAGGTGCGGGTTCGAGTCCCGCCTGGCGCCAGAGTTTTGATCGCAACAAAACATCGTCATAATAGCTTGCAACCTCGATACCAACCACTTGAGGCTTAAGGAAACTGACTTGAATCTTAATTTTATTTCATATTTTTTAAAATTTTCTATTAACTACTTGTTTTTGGCGCAATACAAGTGGGGGGGGGGGGTGAGGGAGTGGTGAACCCTGGTAGGCTTCCAGGTCTTCGGTATACAACCTGTGGTAGAATGGAATACTTCCCTTTCCTTGAGGAGGTCCACGTTCAGATGATGATTGAACTAGAAATAGCTACAATAAAAGGGCGGGGAAGATTCATCCTTGAAACACACGCCTGCCCCAGCTCGTATTGCGCCTTTTTTGTTTTAATTTTAACGAATTAATTTCTCTTCAGATTTTCCCTGTTGTCTAGGTTACCTCCATGCTTTAGATGGATGAGATATCCTTACCAATTTGGTCGCTATTTCTACAAATGGCTGAAGTTTTCTGGAGACCATATCTAAAGCCCTTTCTCGGTGCTCTACTAACCTGCTCGTCAGTGATGGAATTCCCGTTGATGCTCGGAGTGCATTGGTAGAGCTTGTTGATTTTCCGAACGTCACCCTCCGAGAAGGCCACACGCTGTCCCATCTTCTCTGCTCCGTTCTGAAAAGAGAATAACACTACAAGCAGCCATGTCATTGTTGATACGGCAAAAATCAATGAATTCGATCGATACTAATTGTTCGATCAATCCTGTCAACACCGTCCATGTCCAACGGCCATAATACAAGTTCGGTCATTCGATATTGATTGCGGATGCTTTCCTGTTTGAGAGTCTCATTGGGCTGCAACTATTTTTGCGCGGACGCACGTGCAGAGTCACGGATTATATTTTCTCTAAAGGAAGCGTACTTAAAAGAGATAAAACGATAACGCGATAACGTTCTGAACCGCTGAAGTCTATAGGCGCGTCTATTTCTACTTATTTAAGGTTTTTGCGTACCTTTCGAGGAATGATCGTCTTCTTTCCGGAACCGCTGAATGCATAGGGTCCGTAGTGCATTATGGACGAGTAGTCGTAGGGCTCATTGAGGTGGTCGATCACGTTCAAATTGTACCCGAAATCGGTGTTATTCAGAGAGTTCGAAGAGCTTTCAAAGGATTCTCCTCGGCTTACTTCTCGAATTGGTCGTCAGCTCCGTTTTGGACGTTCCTCCATACTATCTCGATGTAGTCGTCGCGATCCTGCCTAGAGCACAAAGGATGGATGGAGAAACGTCGATGTCTTCAGTTCTTAGGAAACTTGGGTACATGTCGCGAATGCGCACAGCAGAGCCTCGACCAAACATGCACCAGCCAATCACGGTGCCGGTTGTATACGCCCTATCCGAGTGGGGCGTGCATTCGATGCAGCCTGATTGGCTGGCGCGTTCCCACCTCCAAATGCTGTACGCGTTCGCGACATGGACCAAAACTTGACTAGAAATTAGCCGTAAGCCTAATCTACCCTACTACTAGCTTGCTTTCGCTCACCTGCTCTGCTCATGGAAGAAGCCAACCGCGTGCATCAGTTCATGAACAATCGTACCGACTTGAATACAGCCGGAATCCAGCGATAATGGCTGCCGTCCACCAGTTCTGAACAAAAAAAAACGTTAGTCTTCTAACCCCTTATCCTGCGTGGTAAGTAAAGACCATTTTGAACGTGGTAAATAATTAGATTTGTTGGTTGTTGGTCCAGCTTCAGCTAGCTCCACCTTTCTATCGCGAAAATGAAACTTTATTCGCGCGTGAACGATAAGAAAATCTCTTCAAAAGTGGACGAATCTGGTAGACTACTTCTGTGCTTAAAAGCTGAAGGAAAACCACAAAGTAGGCTACCAGGCTTCTCGTCTAATTTTGAAACGATTTTCTCGACCTTAATGAATCATTTTTCCGTCTGGCGATAGAATGATGGGAGTTGGGTGAAGCTGCGTTTGCTCTCCATTGTTAGGAGAATTTCCCTTTAACGCCAAGGAGGCGAAGAAGCCACAGGTCCCATAGATTCCCAAGTACAACTACTTGATTAATCTACGGTGAAAAATTGAAAGGGGAAGTGAAAATTTTGAATTTTGTTTTGATGCTCCGTCCTTAACGTGTTACTGTATTAGAACAGCATACTTTGTTCTAAAGAAATATATATTAGGTTGGTGCATAAGTTCCCGGACATTTGATCCCTCCTGAATTGAAAGCGCATTTTCCCGCCAAATTTCTCACATGTATCAACGCGTGAAAGATCGATCGATAGAGAAATGAAAGGGCTACAAAACTGTTCCTAACATTTACTTCTGCGTCGCTAACGTCAGCTATTATGGCTAAGCAATTCATCCCAACTGAGACGCATATTCGGCACGTCATGTTATTCCTGCATCAATCTGGCCTCAGTGCCAACGAATCGTATCGTCGCCTGAAGGACGTTTACAACGAGGGTGCCCCTGCTCGAAGTGCTGTGTACCAGTGGTTCTCTAAGTTTGCAGTTGGTGAATTCTCCGTTGAAGATAATGAACGAGATGGACGTCCGATGACACTGGATTTGCATGGCCTCCGAAGTGGAGTGGAAGCGGACCCATACCAAACCACTCGCGAACTATCAAGCACTCTTGGTGTTAGTCACTCAACAGTCGTTCGAGGATGGAAGTCGATTGGAAGGTGCGAAAATTGGGTCGCTGGGTACCTCACGACTTGACACAACATGACATGGATCGCAGAGCCGATGTCGCTCTGTCTCTCCTTACCCTCAGACGTACCCACGGATGGCTGGACAACCTTGTCACCGGGGATGAGAAGTGGATACTCTGCTCTAATTAGCACCGGCGTACACAGTGGGTTGACGCAACTGGAGAGGCAGAGGACGTTCCGAAACCCGACCTTCACGTGGAAAAGGTGATGCTATGCATTTGGTGGAGCGTTCTTGGCGTAGAATACTGGGAGCTGCTGGGCGAAGGGATAACAGTGACGGCAGAGGTTTACGCCAACCAACTGAGGAACTTGAGGGCCCTCCTTCAAACCACACGAGCAGAGCAAGTGAGGGTGTATTTTCAACACGACAACGCTAGACCGCATATTGCTAGAGCGACGGCGGCTGAGTTTGCGGACTACGGATGGACCGTTCTTCCACATCCACCTTACTCACCAGATCTCGCTCCTTCTGATTATCATTTGTTTTCAAGCCTTCAACGCTGTTTGGACGGCCAGCAATTTAGGAACGGAGAGGATGTCAAGGAGGCACTGCTCACATTTTTCGAATCACAACCGGCCACGTTTTGGAGAAAAGGCATCCATGACTTACCAGCACGTTGGCGAAAGAGAATTGATGTAAAGGGTGGTTGCTTCAAATGATTTGATATTGTTGTTCGTGTGTTGTGATAATAAATATTTCATGCCCCAAATGTCTGAGAACTTATGCACCAACCTAACAATTTTCGCCCCAACCAGAACACCTGGTGAACCACAAAATTTCAAACAAGGTTATACTAAACTTTCGTTAAACAAAAATTATTCTAATCGTCTCGTAGAAAAGCTCGTTTTGATTTGAAGGATGTTCACTTTCATTTCAGAAGCGTAGAATTGATTAAGAAGAGTGTCCAATTTGAAGGGATAATGTTCCTATTTCCAAGAGCACAGTTAAGATGTTGAAATATGACTCACTTTCCGACGAGGCTGTAGCATCCATCGTCCGGATGAATGAAAATGTAGTCGACGTGGCGTGAGACGTCTCGGGGCACAAATCGAACACATGTCTTGTCGTGGTATTCCTTCAATTAAATTTGCTCTGTGGGAACTATTATACTACAGTACCGGACGCGTCTTTTGAAGAGACGCCGCAAAAACCGCGATTTTGCGGTTTTTGCGTCTTTTTGATATTATAACTCGCCTAAAGCTCACCCATTTGAAAAACCAAGGGCGTATTTGTGCTCAGGAGCTCGAGCTCTATCGTTTAGTATACATGCTTCATATGTAGCCGTGAAAATGTCCGAAATTATCCAAAATTGAAAACTTGCGCTCTATTGCGAACGGCGGTCGTGGACGAGTTGTCGGTCGCAAACCGTCGAAAACCGTTGCGAGCTCACAATTCCTCTAAGTTGAGGGTTTTTTAGAAACGGTTGTTACCGCTCGAATCGTCTCTCCGAGATCTACACAAACATGTATACAACTTTACCAGATCACCGCATTTTCGCAGTGGTGGCCTAAACAAATGACTGGAGCGCGCTCTTTGCGATTGAAGCAGCTTATTTCTAACGACTTGCATGTTTTCGGAGTATCTCAAGCATGGCTTACGTCGCCAGTGCTCTGTTATGCCAGGAATCCTCCGAGAGAGCGCCGTGCACAATGTGTATAGCATCGAATCTATCAATCATGCGAGCGCGACCGTTCGCAAATTTCACCCGTGGCGGTTATGAGCACAATAACTCTGCCAAGTTTGAATCTTTCCGGCTGCAACTTGTGGATTCTGTAGGCAGTAGAAAGTTCAGTAGGTGCGCTGAAACACAGCGACCTAGCTTATGACTGAACAAAGCTCCAGTGG